>CM060927.1:289724882-290962882 GCA_030737875.1 Allium sativum
TTAGCCGGTTTTACCGAACCTCCAAAATGGGTCAGTAACTTCGACCACTCAAGAGCCACTAGGGACTCAAATCAAATCCGAGGTACCTCGATTTTCCATCAATAAAATTTTGACCATCCACATGAGTAAAATGTCTGGGCTCTATACCATGACCTTACTCGTAGCTAGAACTAACGTATGTCCATTTCCATGCAGTCACTATCCCGTTTCTGGTTCATACCTGAGTGTGAATCTCAAGAATTAATGCTACACAAAGCTGTGCTACTTAAAGCTGTGCTTTGATCATCAACCACAAGGCTCTGCTTTTCAACAAAAGTCATGCATCTCAGCATGCCACATTGTCAATCCATACAATACCATTGATTTCCACCAATATATAACCTCTAAGCTCATACGTCTCAAAGAAGGGTGTTAAGAAAGAAAATAAATTCTTCGCCACCAAACCGATAAATATTTAGCAGAGATCAATGAATACAACATGACGGAATACAATGTCAGACATACATCCATTTGCAAGTCCGTTCTGGGTTTGAACGAAACCGGAGGCACCTTATTACTCGTCCTATATGTCCAATATAGGAGAGAGGCCCTTGCATATCCAGTCAATCTCCAAGTACGTCTAGACGATCACCACTTATTACGTTGTTTTGGGTGTACAGCCCAATCAAGACATTAGTAATCATCCAAACGATGTGAAGATCTCCGGTCTTCAACCATCGTTTTTATCCTCTTTTAATCATCGTAACAATTATTCAGAATGAGTTAAACCCGGTCTTTCCGAATAACTCGTTTATTTTATAATCAAGTGCTATAAAAAAAACATCTTATGCCTCATTCCAATCCAGAATATACTTTTATTCGAATACACACATCTTTAGGGAAAGATTCCCATTATTTTTATCAAAGATAAGTTCATTTAAACTATTTCTTTAACCTTCCTTTGGATATCAATATAAAAAGATTTTATTTTATCCATTAACAATTCTAAACCAAATTAAGGTTTATAAAACTAGTCAGAATTATTGAGCGCCCTTACCGAAATAATCATTTATTTTATCCCAATCCTAACTTATTCATCCCATGGAGCAAAACTGGTAGTACTCCATATCTAACACCCACTGTGTTATCGTTAAATTTAATTACCATTTTACGTTCAAATATAATTAAAGATTTAACCATCGCATGGAGTAAAACTGGAGGTACTTCATTCTCGATCATTTCATGAATTCAATAAATTCAATTACCCCATTTGCATTTTAATCTACTCAATGATTCATTAAAAATCTAGTTTATTTGTAATCTCAAAAATCATTACTTAATGATTTTCCAAATTTTAGGAAATATATCCTGTCTTTACTTGGTCAAAGAACCAATGTCATTTAAAACACAGTTCACGATAAACCTTAAAATCTTCCATTAACTATGTAATCTTCACGGAAAATAGATCAATATATATAATCGATATAAATTTCCTTATTGAACTAATAATATAAATGGAATAACGACAAAGCCTTTTAAATTCCATATATAGTAACGGTCTTCATTCGCAGAAGCTCATCTCGATATTATTTAAATTAAATTCCATCCAATTCTAATTTAATGTATTAGATTGGAAAACTTTACTTTGGAAAATTTCGATTAAATTTTAATGTAAAGATTTATAAATTCCAAATCATTACTTCACTATTAATTGGGTTTTAAGAAAAAATGTTATTTAAAACATTGTTCACAATGAACCCAAAATCATCTTTCATTTAGTTCCAATTTATAATTATAACTTGGAAAATCTCCATTAATCTTAATTAAAAGTTTTATCCCTTTTTCAATGGGGTTTAAGAACAGTGTTATTTAAGACACCATTAATGACAAACCCAAAATCCAATTTGATATTAAATACAAGGCTCTGAATAAAAATAATATCGGCATATATTCAATATCAAATTCTAAAACTAACGGATATCATATTGGGAATAACGATATCTGTATCTTCCAAATTCCTCAACAATATCCATATAATCATGGAATCCAATGTCTAAAATATCCAAAGATAATTTCCATTCAAACCCATTCCAATTCGTACATTGGAAAATTCTGGTTATATCAAAACCATTTCAATTCATTTTTGATCTTTACTAAAGTTGATAAACAAATTATTCTGATAAACATATCTTTTATCTTTACAAACGTGGAATATTTCATCCAAAATCTTTCCAAATCATATATTATTATTTTACAAAATTTATTCATATTTTTAATAATTTTATTAAGGCCTTTACAGTCGATTTCCAACATCTGCCACCGAACTACATTCATAGCGACCTTTTCTTAAATTGATTTATATATATTCCAAAATCTAACCATTCAAATTTAAATCTCTTATATTCATTGGAAATATCTTTTCGATACGAACCCAATAGTTCCGGTTATAGGAGAA
This sequence comes from Allium sativum, assembly GCA_030737875.1. Lineage (NCBI taxonomy): Eukaryota > Viridiplantae > Streptophyta > Magnoliopsida > Asparagales > Amaryllidaceae > Allium > Allium sativum. The sequence continues at coordinate 289,727,317 of CM060927.1, forward strand.
TCCGACGGCCGGATCTCCCGTTACATCAATTTGAAGTCAATGGTCAAAATTCGCGAACGGTCGCTGCGCGACGCGTTGTCTTGTCCTTTTCAATTTTATATTAAAATTGAATATCCTATATCACTATAATATTAAAATGATAATATTTTCAAAATATCGGATTTTGAAATCAATTCTTTTCGATATACATTATAAAAGAAATAAAATCGATAGAAAATTCTATTTGTGTTAAAATGGCGTATATCTACTTAACTCGGCTTCATATTCATTTAAGTTATGAATATTTCAACATTTTCGTGTCCATCCAAAATTGGACATCAAAATCATATTTTGATTCTTAATTGAATATTATTTTTAAAATATTCATTTATATTCTGAATTGGAATAAGACTCAATCAATTACCATATAGTTTTATTTATATGGATCCCATACATCGCATGTATTCAAAAATAGTGATAAACAACTATTAAACAATCATTTCACATCCAGAGTGCAATTTACAACTATATAAGCATTAAATATTTAAATAACGCTTATCATAGTCTGTCAATCAATTAGTTGACATACAGTCAAATCCAAGGGAGATGTGAATAAATTATCATCTCCATACCCGTGTGGTGTTTACAATCATCAACCAATAATTGGGCGATGTCTGAAATTATCGTCCCAATACCTGTGTGGGGTTTACATCACAGTCCATGTGAATTTATTTATTATTTATAAATATTTATCTTCATAGTTTAATAATGATAACATTAAACTGTAAACAATCATCAACCACCAAACAGACATTACAGTCACAGGAAAACAATATATATGCAGTAATAAAATAAATAATTATTCAAAGTTTTGAGTGAGAGAGTTCTCACTTTTGGTTTCCACTCCTTCAGTCTTTATTTGCGATGGTTTAACTAAATTAAACTCGATGTTTAATTTAGCTAAAAATTCAACTTGCTCTGTTTCCATTCTAGTCAGTTCCAAGTTGTACTACTCGCTGATACGAGCGCAACACAACATGTTTCACTGAATTCGTATTTCGAATGCAGAAGATACAATAGTTTAAACATGAATTACATAATTAAAATAATTAAATAATAAATTAAATTCTAACTACTTTCCCTAATTACATTTCAATCCTTCTCCCCTATCGTTAAACCTGTTCCTGTAACTGAACCCACGCTCTACATTTGTTCACCTTTGTTGCTCCTCCTCCGGTAGACTGGACATCGATCTAACGAGCCCAAACGACAGCCGTCGATCTTGCCACCCCCCACCAGAAACCCATCGACGTCCGATGCCACAAATCTCCTCAGAAATCAAGCAAAATGCACCGCCTTTCCCACAATATTCTGGTTATCCAAGACACCCAAAGTCGATCACCTCCGTTCAATTGAAAGGTCTCGTCATTTTGGGCATCTCCGTCGTTGTAAGTGTTGGCCACCGATGATCAGGCAGTGAGAATTTGGAGGATGGAAACAGGAGTATTTCGATCGTTCGTTTCAATTGGGGGAGGAATTCGTGAGTTGAGCACGACTGATGGAATGGGGGGGTTTGACCAATGGATAGATATATATATTATAATTTAATTATTTTTTAATCCTCTAATTGGTCACTTTTCGTTTGAACTCCAAATTAAACCCAATGACTGTCGCCCCTAGTTAAATGCCCCCATTCCAGACACAATGGAATATGTTTCGTAAGACAATTTGACTGTTTCAATCAATTTTCATCAAAATTAAAATATAAATTTATATAACAGCCAATATTGAATTTGAACGTACATTTTAATTTTCCAGGGCCACATACTGACTCTAAAAATTACAGAAAAATTAAATCTAGCTAAGTTTTGATGATATGGTCCTAACCAAGCTAATTTATTTGATTTTGGAGGCCGTTTGAAAAATGACCTTTTTAACTGGTCGATTAAATTTATACTAAAACTGAAAACGCGTTTAAATTTACTGTGCTCGTATAATAATTACAAAAATTATGAAATTTGAAACATAACAATAATTTGACATTGCGGATCCAATGAAAGTGGTTTCATCGAAAATGGTGCTCGTTTGCAAAATGGCCATTATTAAGGGCTATATATATACACCAGTATTTAGGCACGTCCATTGGACGTGTGCATAGACTCATCAAGAAAACGATGGCTATTACATAAGTAGATAGAAAATGTAAGTGGCTGAATATTAAATAAGTGGCTAGCAAGTAATAAAGCAAGCAAAAGATATGCAGTAAATGTGAGCAATGAAGTCGACTGCAAAACTGTACAGCAGTACAACAGAGTATAAACAATGAGCGGAAGATGAATAGATAGAATTTTGCTTGTTTATGGTATGAAATACTGTAATAATTGTACAACATAATAAATGAAATAACAAAAAGTGCAGACGGTTATTTGGAATACATAACAGGTAGTAATTGTTATTGGGAAAAGAAATAACAAAAATGACAAAAAGCGAAAAAACACAAATGGGTAGTGAAAAGTGCCAAGAAGAAGCAGCATCAGCATTAACGGCTTCCAAGGTCAGCAAAAAGTTGATCAATTTCTACAAGCTATAGGGAAGAAAAACTGGTACTTAGAAGCTGAGCTTATAAAGTGTTAATATGTTAGAATTAAAAACAATGTCATAATTAAACCTCTTGCAAACCCTCCCAATTGGATGGTCTTTATATATGTCTAGAATTCTAGCCTAAAACTTTTGCATTGTTTTCATCCAAATTGAGTGAGGCATACATTATAAGCCTAGTTAGTAGGCCACCCACCAAACACCTAAAACCTCTTTCAGTATTTTCAGGAATGCTGCCAAGAGAATCACAATAGCATACTTATTGTGTGATTCCGTTGATATTAGTTTAAAGTAGTTGAGAAATGAGATGCATTAATTTGGTGGTAAAAACATACATAAGCTAACATGCCTGCTTATAAAATACATAAAATGTTACATACATTTTAACTTCTGAAATAATTTTTATTACATGATAAATATTCGAAAAATGCCAACTGAACTGGAAACAAATGCATGCTTTTTAAGGGCGGAGGAACTGAGAATTTTCTAAGAGGCCATACATCATGCTTGTATAGTCAAAAAGAAGAGAATTCATTTGAACTCTAAGTTGTTCCATAAGGGAAGAGATCATGATTCAGTGTGCACTGTGAGTAAACTAACAATCATCTGTAAATATAGCCATATTTAACACAAATATGAACCATATTTTTATAGTACCAAGCCTTTCATTCGAGACATTAGTAAGCATTACTGTAAAACATCTACAATAATGAATTTTTGTACTCACATTTGTTGTTGTAGAATCAAAGTGCCCAAACATCTGTAAGTAGATTCTCATTTGTTCTAAAACTTGAATTCCAAATAGTCAATGGGGAAATTGACATTCCAAGAGCATGATATCCTCTCACCCAAAGACCAGCAAAGCAAATTGGGAAACGTCTATCAGTTTACAAATGAAGTGATTGAACTATTAACTTGAAATTCGATAATGAAAATAACCGATAGAAACAGACAATAAAGATAGGTTCCCCTTAGAATGTGAGTGTAATAACCCGGAAAATCTGGGCCAGTTTAAAATTTTTATTTTGGCAATTTTAGCGAATTTCGAATATTTAAAATGGAATATTTTAAATATAATCGACGAGAAAATTTATTTTGAATATAATTCAACGTATATATTTATACGCGTCGTCGTTAGAATATAAATAATTATATATAATTTTAATAGAATTGAAAATGGCGCGGTAGTTCGATAATTCGATTTCAATCTTCAATTGAACATACCGGGTGCAAAACAATCCGGATTTTAGCGAAACCAAAAACATTAGGATCTAATTGATAATATCTTTCCAACGAATCCGACAAATCGAAATTTCAAAGCGGGAATCAAAAGATATGTCCAGTTGAAAATTCTGAATAGTCGCTATGGAATTCAGGCCCTTAAAAATGGAAATTTTGCAAATGACCTCGGATTTCGACGAAACCATTTTTGTTGGATCCGCAGTGCCAATTTATTGCTAGGTTTCAAATTTCATAATTTTTCGAATCAATATGTGAGCGTGGCAAAGGAAAACGCGTTTGACCAGTTTCAGTTGATTTTAATCGACTGGAAAATGGCCATTTTTCCAACGATCTCAGAATTCGACGAAACTAGTTTTGTTAGGACCGTATCGTCAATACGAAGCTAGAAAATATTTTTCTAGAATTTTTAAAGTTCGTATGCGACCCCGGTAATTTGAAATGTACGTTTAAAATTCAATATAGTGATTTAAATTTAAATTTAACGGAAACTGATTGTAACACCCGAATCAGCCTACGATATATATCCCATTGTGTTCGGAATGGGGGTAAAACGCTATAGACGACAGACGGTGGGCCTCGTTTAGAGGTCGTATGTAAAAGTCAACTTTTTAGAAAATAAAATAATTAAATAATAAAAATAAAATAAAAACCCTTTCTTCCCTTAACTACCCAGGCCCCCCCCCGACATTTTCAATTCATTTTTCAAAACAAAAAAAAAAAGAATAAAAGAAGCGAACGGAGGAGCTCGACATCGCGACTCGCCGGAGCCGCCACCCACTTCACCGCCGACATCGTACTCCACCGCGCCTCCCTCTCCAGCTCCCCACCCTCCGTTCAGACCGCACCCAAAACCCTGACCCGCCGCCCCTCTCCAGCCCTCGATTCGAAGCCGCGCACCGCCAGGAGGGAGCTCTAGGTTCGAGCGACACTTGGAGATGGTGCAGCACTTCGTGCTGCGCTCTGACCAACCCTCCCCTTCTCCGATTGAAAAATGGTGCGTTCTTTTTATTTTATTAATTCTTTGAGTTATAAATTTATTCATGTAAATTTATATATGTATAACTTTGTTATAAAAGAGGAGATTTTTCAAAACGATTAGAAAAGATTTGTTTTTTTAAATAAAAAAAATATTTTAAAAGGCAAAAGATTTTTAAAAAAAGGCGAAATCTTTAATTTAGAAAAGGCGAAATCTTTATTATGTAGGAAGGTTAAAAATATGATTTTTATATTTTTAAAGTATTAAAAAGATAGTCTTTACTATCTAGATGATATAAAAATATGATTTTGTTTAGGTAGAGAATTAAAAACATAATTTTTACATGATAGGAATATTAAAGATAGCATCTTTATATGTTTAGAAAAATAAAAATGTGATTTTTTATAATGATATATTTGAAAAGATGAAAACTATATTTTTGAAAAGGCGAAATCTTTATATGAAGAATGGCGTGATAAAAATATAATCTTTGCTATATGAACATCGATGTAAAAATATGATTTTTATATATTGAATAGCGAAGTAAAAATTCGATTTTTATATATTGAATAGCGAAGTAAAAATTCGATTTTAATATATTGAACAACGAAGAAAAAATTCGATTTTTATATATTGAATAGCGAAGTAAAAATGTGATTTTTACATATGTAGTGAAAGCAGCAACGAAGATGATAAAAAGGCGAGAATGAAGAAGATTTCTCTAAAAGAAGTGCCGTGAAGTTGGATAGCTATTGGTGAGAATTTCTCACCTTTCAATTTCTTTTTCTAGTTATATATATATACTAGGATGCAGACGGTGTTTAGTAGCACCCGACACAATCGTCCATAGACCATGGACTTGTTTGTTTGATTGCATAAATTAGTTAGATGATTAGATTTGAAATTTGAGTTGTTTGGTGAAATGGAATTGATTTATTGATGTGTGAATGGCGTGGGCCTTCACTAGACCGGGGATAAGGCTAGGCCTCGTCCCGTTTCTAGTATCGTGCCGTTATGCCGCCGAAATTTTCTAAAATATGTTAGAAAAATAAAAATATCATTTTTATTGAATAAATGAACTGAATAGAATATATTCATATGTTGAAATAAAATGTGTTATCGTTAAAAATATAATTTTTAACATGAAAGTTAAATAAATAAAATATTCATTTACAAACCGGACGGTTTGTTGATGTACACCTATTTAAAGGACATAGATTGGGTCGATAAATTTTACACATCGCCCAACTGCACAAATAAAAATCTTTGTTTGTTGACTTGAAACCCCACACGGGTGTTGGGATAAAATTTGAAGTTCACTCATCCTGATTGATTAAATATGTCGATCGATTGATTGACAGGCTGTTATAAGCGTTAGATATCTATATTTGATGCTTATACAGTGTAGTGCACTTTGGTTGATGGTTGATTATTTTTCAATGCTATTATATACGTGCGATGTATGAAAATCCGTATAATTAACATTATATGGTGATTGATTGGGCCTCATTCCAATTTAGAAGATAAAGAATAATACAATATAAAGGTTCATGTGTTGACTGTACTCATCCGTTGAGATTAGTCATGTGTTGAACGAAATATTTTTATAATAAAATTTACATCTTTATCAATATAATATAAAGGTTCATGTGTTGACTGTACTCATCCATTGAGATTAGTCATGTGTTGAACGAAATATTTTTATAATAAAATTTACATCTTTATCAATATAATATAAAGGTTCATGTGTTGACTGTACTCATCCGTTGAGATTAGTCATGTGTTGAACGAAATATTTTGATAATAACAAATATTTTGATAATAACAAATATTTTGATAACAGGAAATATTTGAAATAGAATATTTGAAATAGAAATATGTGAAGCCGTGTTGATTAGATTGACGCCATTTTGACGTGAACGATATTTATATCGATTTTAACGATTTCGAAATGAATTGAATAGAAAACGATTTCGAAAGGAATTGAATAGAAAACGATTTCGAAATGAATTGAACATAAAATGATTTCGAAATGAATTGAATTGAAAACGATTTCGAAATGAATTCGAATTGAATAGAACACGAATTCGAATTGAAATGAATTGAAAAGAAAATGAATTCAAATCGAATTAGTAATCGATTTGAATTGAAATCAAATAGAAATGAAAATAAAAAGGATGTATAATAGAGAATTCAATTTTGATTTAAATTTGAGATAAAGGCTGAAACTGTTTTTGAAACGAATTCAAAACTATTTATAAAATTCGTTTTAAATAGAAATCGACGAAATATATATTATATATAATATAATGGCCTGAATAGAACGCGTCGCGCCGCGGCAGTTCATAAATTTCGACCATTTATTTCAAACGAACATTACGGGAGATCCGACCGTCGGATTCTCCTAAAACCGGAACCGTTGGGTTTGTATCGAAAAGAGCTTTCTAACGAATATTAGAAATTTGAAATCTAACGGTTGGATTTGGAGATACGTCCAAATCAAATTCAAAAAAAGTCGTAAGTGCAGTTCGATGGCCGTTGATGGAAATCGAGTGTACGGGCCTTAATAAAATTATTAAAAATATCAATAATTTGTGTAAAATCATAAGAAATGATTTGAGAAAAATTACTGTGAAAAACTCCATATTTGAAAAGATAAAAATGGATTTTTATCGAAATGAACTAGTTTTGAACTAAATTTAAAACCCGATTTTTATTTTTAAATTAACAAATTAGATTTAAAAAGGGGTTTTAAATAATCGAAAATTTTAATATATTTGATTGGATTCGGAATGGGTTTATCGTGAACTGTGTTTTAAATAACACCTAGTTCTTTAACCCGATAAATAGAATGTGATTTGGGTTTGTCGTGAACTGTGTTTTAAATGACATTAGTTCTTTAACCCAGTAAAAGGAGTTCTAACGAATCTACAATTAGATTGAAAGGTGAATTGATAATCTAAATTATCAACTTTAGAAAATGAGCGAGAATGGAGTATCACCAGTTTTGCTCCAAAGCGATAGTTAAATCTTTAATTAGATTTGAACGTGAAATGGTAATTGATTTTACCGATAACACTATGGTGTTAGATATGGAGTATTACCAGTTTTGCTTCATGGGATGAACAGGTTGGGATTGGCAAATAAAATAAATAATTACTTCGGTACGGTTCGCTAATCTCGACTAGTTTAGAAAAACCATAATTTGGTTTGAAACGACATCTAAAGGAAGATTACAGGATAAATTTTAAAGAATTTATCTTGGATAAAATTAATGGGAACCTTTCCCTAAGAATGTGGAATTTAGAAACTAGCTGTAGGTTGGCTAAGAAGAATGGTTTCCTGGGTAGTGATCTGATGTTGGTTTCGGCCTTCGGGGTTAATGTTTGGGAAATTGTTCTCTTGCTAATTTGCGGTTAGTGACTAATGAATTGGAATGAGGCGTATGTTGTGTTTGTGTAACATTTGTTTTTAATATACGCGGATTGTTCGGAAAGGCCGGGTTTATACCCATTCTGAATAACCGATTCGACGATATGTCGAAGATGAAGACGGTGGTCGAAGACCGGAAGTCTTCACATCGTTTGGGTAATTACTGACGATCCTGATTGGGCTGTACACCCAAGAGGATGGAAATAGTTGGTGGTCGTCCAGACGTACCTGGAGATGGATGGATATGCGAGGAAAGTGCCTCCGGTTTCGTTCAGACCCAGAACGGACTTGTAAATGGATTGTGTGTCTGACATTGGATTTTATTCTGTGTTGATTGATTTCTGTTAAATATATATCAGTTTGGCGGCGGAGAATTTATTCTCTTGCTTAACGCCCTTCTCTGAGACGTACGTGCTTAGAGGTTATATATCGATAGATATCAATCGCATGGCATGAATTGCCTGTGTGGCATACTGAGTTGCATGGATCAAGGCTTCTGTTGAAAAGCAAAGTCTTGTGGTTGATGATCAGAGCACGGCCTTTGTGGCGTAGCTTTGTGTATAGCGTGGATTCGCGAACCTCACACCTCGGTATGAGTTAAAAAGGGGATACGGACCGCTGGGAGAGCACGACGTTTCTTTCTAGCTTTGGTGGTGTCAGTTACTTACCAGCCCTGACATTTTTATACTTTTCACCTATGTGGTTGTTGGAATGCGAGGCGCCTCGATATTAGGTCTGTAAGGACCGGGAAACGTGTGTTCAGGAATAACCAATCCTCTAACGTAAGTGAGGACCGGCCCAGCCGCATCCGGGGTTGCCCAGAGTGCATAACCCGGAGGCATTTGCTAGAGTGTCTCGAACGCGGAGAGGATCTTGCCCCTTGCCTCGACTTATGACGAAAATCCAATTTCCAATACGTGTATCGCGGTTTTAATTGTAGAACTAGTATGGCGACATGATAGATGGTACCCATGCCGTCTATGATTTATATTTATGATTGAAATTGTTTTGACACTATACACTTATTATAGTGTCAAATGATTTGTCTTAAACGTACCAAGCATGTTTGGCTATTATAAGGGAAAACCCTATCCTCCGGCTTGCGTTGCATTGTGTGATGGGACCTGGGTCTTATAATAGCTTCATTTTTCGAAAAAGCATTGCGTTGTTTATTCTATGCACTGGTATTCTTGGGAGGAAACCCGTTCCATGTTATACGGCGTGGTCCCTTGAATTACTATCTTAAAAATGAAGTCTTAATAACTGTTTTAGTTCTCACACCGGTCACATGACTGACCTGGAGTTTATTGTTTTAACCTAAACTCTGGGTGCCCTCATTTTCCGCACGGGCAGCTAGTAGTTTTGGTTTTGCAGATTTATATTCACAGGATCCTGGTTTACAGCTGGAATGATATCCGGAAAGCTCTGTATCCGTATATCACCTTCAGTTGTGCTTTGTATTTTTTTCCGCTGCTATGTAATTTATTGCAATCTCTGATATTTATCGAATGTAATTTATTCATTTATACTCTGTATATTCTTGTATCTGATGGAATTGTTGTAATAACAATGAAATGTTCTTCTGTTTGTGTTCTGTTTTGTCCTGTTCTAAAACGATCAGGGGTTTCGAACGGTTTATATCGGTTTAACGAATGATTCAGATCGAGCGAAATTCTCGGCCGTCACATTTGGTATCAGAGCTTTGGTTTACAGTGCTCGAGAACAAGGCACATTAGAACCATACGAAAGAATTCATCAGATATTGGATTAGTAATATCCAATTAGAATGACTCGTTAGAGATAGGATCAGTAGTATCCTAGAACGAGTGTGAAGAGTATATTTTCCAAATGAAAACAATTTGGTTTTAAAATTTTAAACAATTTATACGTATTTGATTATTTATTTATTTTGAATATGGACAATCGAGTATATAAAGGTTTTGCATATACGCGTCATGATCGTATATTCGAAGTTTTAATATACTGGATAGATATTGAATCATACTCCAGTGGCCCGAAGATAATTCTGATGATTGACTAGTCGTCATTAGCATTTATTTTCGAGTTTCGAAGGTGTGATATCTATATATTTCCATTAGATTGGTGTGAGAACCAAAACTTATATAGTTAGAACACATTGTTGTGAATTGGCATCAAAAACATGATTTTTTGTATATGTATCAAAATTATGAATTTGAAACGTTAATCCACTAATTGATTGATGTTTGTGATGTTTGCTAATTTGTTTGATAATTTTGAACCATTTAGCCTAATTGAACCAAATATTGAATTATATTGAAAATTGGTCGCATTTGCTTGCATATACATATACTTACATTTAACAGGTCATAGGAAGGAGGCTAGAGCAGAGAATAAAATTTGTTTGCCCGACAAATAGGTACATGTTTACTACATAATTTACTGTTTTGTTTGGGTGATGATGATTTTATGAGCCTATTGGCTAGCCGCTTGGCTTTTTCTTTTTCTTTTTCTTTTTGAGATTAGAAGGACCGGGGAAGCTATTTGAAATTCCCCGATGCTCCCGGTGCAGGGGAGGTTATGGCGAAATTTTTCGAAAATTTAGGGTGTTAGCCAAATTTTTGAAATTTTGAAAATTCTCAGAAACTGAAAAGTTGGAGAATAGAAGCCAGATCGAACGTAGAGCTGATTAATCAAACCACTTTCGACTTTGTTCCTTTTCGGGACGAAAAGTTTTAAGTGGAGGAGATTGTAATAACCTGGAAAATCTGGGCCAGTTTAAAATTTTTATTTTGGCAATTTTAGCGAATTTCGAATATTTAAAATGGAATATTTTAAATATAAACCACGAGAAAATTTACTTTGAATATAATTCAACGTATATATTTATACGCGTCGTCGTTAGAATATAAATAATTATATATAATTTTAATAGAATTGAAAATGGCGCGGTAGTTCGATAATTCGATTTCAAACTTCAATTGAACATACCGGGTGCAAAACAATCCAGATTTTAGCGAAACCAAAAACATTAGGATCTAATTGATAATATCTTTCCAACGAATCCGACAAATCAAAATTTCATAGCGGGAATCAAAAGATATGTCCAGTTGAAAATTCTGAATAGTCGCTATGGAATTCAGGCCCTTAAAAATGGAAATTTTGCAAATGACCTCGGATTTCGGATCCGTAGTGCCAATTTATTGTTAGGTTTCAAATTTCATAATTTTTCGAATCAATATGTGAGCGTGGCAAAGGAAAATGCGTTTGACCAGTTTTAGTTGATTTTAATCGACTGGAAAATGGCCATTTTTCCAACGGTCTCAGAATTCGACGAAACTAGTTTTGTTAGGACCGTATCGTCAATACGAAGCTTGAAAATATTTTTCTAGAATTTTTAAAGTTCGTATGTGACCCCGGTAATTTGAAATGTACGTTTAAAATTCAATATAGTGATTTAAATGTAAATTTAACGGAAACTGATTGTAACACCCGAATCAGCCTACGATATATATCCCATTGTGTTCGGAATGGGGGTAAAACGCTATAGACGACAGGCGGTGGGCCTCGTTTAGAGGTCGTATGTAAAAGTCAACTTTTTAGAAAATAAAATAAAAACCCTTTCTTCCCTTAACTACCCAGCCCCCCCCCCCCCCCCGACATTTTCAATTCATTTTTCAAAACAAAAAAAAAAGAATAAAAGAAGCGAACGGAGGAGCTCGACATCGCGACTCGCCGGAGCCGCCACCCACTTCACCGCCGACATCGTACTCCACCGCGCCTCCCTCTCCAGCTCCCCACCCTCCGTTCAGACCGCACCCAAAACCCTGACCCGCCGCCCCTCTCCAGCCCTCGATTCGAAGCCGCGCACCGCCAGGAGGGAGGTCGAGGTTCGAGCGACACTTGGAGATGGTGCAGCACTTCGTGCTGCGCTCTGACCAACCCTCCCCTTCTCCGATTGAAAAATGGTGCGTTCTTTTTATTTTATTAATTCTTTGAGTTATAAATTTATTCATGTAAATTTATATATGTATAACTTTGTTATAAAAGAGGAGATTTTTCAAAACGATTAGAAAAGATTTGTTTTTTTAAATAAAAAAAAGATTTTAAAAGGCAAAAGATTTTTAAAAAAAGGCGAAATCTTTAATTTAGAAAAGGCGAAATCTTTATTATGTAGGAAGGTTAAAAACATGATTTTTATATTTTTAAAGTATTAAAAAGATAGTCTTTACTATCTAGATGATATAAAAATATGATTTTGTTTAGGTAGAGAATTAAAAATATAATTTTTACATGATAGGAATATTAAAGATAGCATCTTTATATGTTTAGAAAAATAAAAATGTGATTTTTTATAATGATATATTTGAAAAGATGAAAACTATATTTTTGAAAAGGCGAAATCTTTATATGAAGAATGGCGTGATAAAAATATAATCTTTGCTATATGAACATCGATGTAAAAATATGATTTTTATATATTGAATAGCGAAGTAAAAATTCGGTTTTTATATATTGAATAGCGAAGTAAAAATTCGATTTTTATATATTGTACAACGAAGAAAAAATTCGATTTTTATATATTGAATAGCGAAGTAATAATGTGATTTTTACATATGTAGTGAAAGCAGCAACGAAGATGATAAAAAGGCGAGAATGAAGAAGATTTCTCTAAAAGAAGTGCCGTGAAGTTGGATAGCTATTGGTGAGAATTTCTCACCTTTCAATTTCTTTTTCTAGTTATATATATATATACTAGGATGCAGACGGTGTTTAGTAGCACCCGACACAATCGTCCACAGACCATGGACTTGTTTGTTTGATTGCATAAATTAGTTAGATGATTAGATTTGAAATTTGAGTTGTTTGGTGAAATGGAATGGATTTATTGATGTGTGAATGGCGTGGGCCTTCACTAGACCGGGGATAAGGCTAGGCCTCGTCCCGTTTCTAGTATCGTGCCGTTATGCCGCCGAAATTTTCTAAAATATGTTAGAAAAATAAAAATATCATTTTTATTGAATAAATGAACTGAATAGAATATATTCATATGTTGAAATAAAATGTGTTATCGTTAAAAATATAATTTTTAACATGAAAGTTAAATAAATAAAATATTCATTTACAAACCGGACGGTTTGTTGATGTACACCTATTTGAAGGACATAGATTGGGTCGATAAATTTTACACATCGCCCAACTGCACAAATAAAAATCTTTGTTTGTTGACTTGAAACCCCACACGGGTGTTGGGATGAAATTTGAAGTTCACTCATCCTGATTGATTAAATATGTCGATCGCTTGATTGACAGGCTGTTATAAGCGTTAGATATCTATATTTGATGCTTATACAGTGTATGCACTTTGGTTGATGGTTGATTATTTTTCAATGCTATTATATACGTGCGATGTATGAAAATCCGTATAATTAACATTATATGGTGATTGATTGGGCCTCATTCCAATTTAGAAGATAAAGAATAATATAATATAAAGGTTCATGTGTTGACTGTACTCATCCGTTGAGATTAGTCATGTGTTGAACGAAATATTTTTATAATAAAATTTACATCTTTATCAATATAATATAAAGGTTCATGTGTTGACTGTACTCATCTGTTGAGATTAGTCATGTGTTGAACGAAATATTTTTATAATAAAATTTACATTTTTATCAATATAATATAAAGGTTCATGTGTTGACTGTACTCATCCGTTGAGATTAGTCATGTGTTGAACGAAATATTTTGATAATAACAAATATTTTGATAATAACAAATATTTTGATAACAGGAAATATTTGAAATAGAATATTTGAAATAGAAATATGTGAAGCCGTGTTGATTAGATTGACGCCATTTTGACGTGAACGTTATTTATATCGATTTTAACGATTTCAAAATGAATTGAATAGAAAACGATTTCGAAAGGAATTGAATAGAAAACGTTTTCGAAATGAATTGAATATAAAACGATTTCGAAATGAATTGAATTGAAAACGATTTCGAAATGAATTCGAATTGAATAGAAAACGAATTCGAATTGAATTGAATTGAAAAGAAAATGAATTCGAATCGAATTAGTAATCGATTTGAATTGAAATCAAATAGAAATGAAAATAAAAAGGATGTATAATAGAGAATTCAATTTTGATTTGAATTTGAGATAAAGGCTGAAATTGTTTTTGAAACGAATTCAAAACTATTTATAAAATTCGTTTTAAATAGAAATCGACGAAATATATATTATATATATTATATATATAATATAATGGTCTGAATAGAACGCGCCGCGCCGCGGTAGTTCATCAATTTCGACCATTTATTTCAAACGAACATTACGGGAGATCCGACCGTCGGATTCTCCTAAAACCGGAACCGTTGGGTTCGTATCGAAAAGAGCTTTCTAACGAATATTAGAAATTTGAAATCTAACGGTTGGATTTGGAGATACGTCCAAATAAAATTCGAAAAAGGTCGCTGTAAGTGCAGTTCGATGCCCGTTGATGGAAATCGAGTGTACGGGCCTTAATAAAATTATTAAAAATATCAATAATTTGTGTAGAATCATAAGAAATGATTTGAGAAAAATTAGGGTGAAAAACTCCATATTTGAAAAGATAAAAATGGATTTTTATCGAAATGAACTAGTTTTGAACTAAATTTAAAACCCGATTTTTATTTTTAAATAAACAAATTAGATTTAAAAAGGGGTTTTAAATAATCGAAATTTTTAATATATTTGATTGGATTCGGAATGGGTTTATCGTGAACTGTGTTTTAAATAACACCTAGTTCTTTTACCCGATAAATAGAGTGTGATTTGGGTTTGTCGTGAACTGTGTTTTAAATGACATTAGTTCTTTAACCCAGTAAAAGGAGTTTTAACGAATCTACAATTAGATTGAAAGGTGAATTGATAATTTAAATTATCAACTTTAGAAAATGAGCGAGAATGGAGTATCACCAGTTTTTCTCCAAAGCGATAGTTAAATCTTTAATTAGATTTGAACGTGAAATGGTAATTGATTTTACCGATAACACTATGGTGTTAGATATGGAGTATTACCAGTTTTGCTTCATGGGATGAACAGGTTGGGATTGGGAAATAAAATAAATAATTACTTCGGTATGATTCGCTAATCTCGACTAGTTTAGAAAAACCATAATTTGGTTTGAAACGACATCTAAAGGAAGATTACAGGATAAATTTTAAAGAATTTATCTTGGATAAAATTAATGGGAACCTTTCCCTAAGAATGTGGAATTTAGAAACTAGCTGTAGGTTGGCTAAGAAGAATGGTTTCCTGGGTAGTGATCTGATGTTGGTTTCGGCCTTCGGGGTTAATGTTTGGGAAATTGTTCTCTTGCTAATTTGCGGTTAGTGACTAATGAATTGGAATGAGGCGTATGTTGTGTTTGTGTAACAATTGTTTTTAATATACGCGGATTGTTCGGAAAGGCCGGGTTTATACCCATTCTGAATAACCGATTCGACGATATGTCGAAGATGAAGACGGTGGTCGAAGACCGGAAGTCTTCACATCGTTTGGGTAATTACTGACGATCCTGATTGGGCTGTACACCCAAGAGGATGGAAATAGTTGGTGGTCGTCCAGACGTACCTGGAGATGGATGGATATGCGAGGAAAGTGCCTCCGGTTTCGTTCAGACCCAGAACGGACTTGTAAATGGATTGTGTGTCTGACATTGGATTTTATTCTGTGTTGATTGATTTCTGTTAAATATATATCTGTTTGGCGGCGGAGAATTTATTCTCTTTCTTAACGCCCTTCTCTGAGACGTACGTGCTTAGAGGTTATATATCGATAGATATCAATCGCATGGCATGAATTGCCTGTGTGGCATACTGAGTTGCATGGATCAAGGCTTCTGTTGAAAAGCAAAGTCTTGTGGTTGATGATCAGAGCACGGCCTTTGTGGCGTAGCTTTGTGTATAGCGTGGATTCGCGAACCTCACACCTCGGTATGAGTTAAAAAGGGGATACGGACCGCTGGGAGAGCACGACGTTTCTTTCTAGCTTTGGTGGTGTCAGTGACTTACCAGCCCTGACATTTTTATACTTTTCACCTATGTGGTTGTTGGAATGCGAGGCGCCTCGATATTAGGTCTGTAAGGACCGGGAAACATGTGTTCAGGACTAACCAATCCTCTAACGTAAGTGAGGACCGGCCCAGCCGCATCCGGGGTTGCCCAGAGTGCGTAACCCGGAGGCATTTGCTAGAGTGTCTCGAACGCGGAGAGGATCTTGCCCCTTGCCTCGACTTATGACGAAAATCCAATTTCCAATACGTGTATCGCGGTTTTAATTGTAGAACTAGTATGGCGACATGATAGATGGTACCCATGCCGTCTATGATTTATATTTATGATTGAAATTGTTTTGACACTATACACTTATTATAGTATCAAATGATTTGTCTTAAACGTACCAAGCATGTTTGGCTATTATAAGGGAAAACCCTATCCTCCGGCTTGCGTTGCATTGTGTGATGGGACCTGGGTCTTATAATAGCTTCATTTTTCGAAAAAGCATTGCGTTGTTTATTCTATGCGCTGGTATTCTTGGGAGGAAACCCATTCCATGTTATACGGCGTGGTCCCTTGAATTACTATCTTAAAAATGAAGTCTTAATAACTGTTTTAGTTCTCACACCGGTCACATGACTGACCTGGAGTTTATTGTTTTAACCTAAACTCTGGGTGCCCTCATTTTCCGCACGGGCAGCTAGTAGTTTTGGTTTTGCAGATTTATATTCACAGGATCCTGGTTTACAGCTGGAATGATATCCAGAAAGCTCTGTATCCGTATATCACCTTCAGTTGTGCTTTGTATTATTTTCCGCTGCTATGTAATTTATTGCAATCTCTGATATTTATCGAATGTAATTTATTCATTTATACTCTGTATATTCTTGTATCTGATGGAATTGTTGTAATAACAATGAAATGTTCTTCTGTTTGTGTTCTGTTTTGTCCTGTTCTAAAACGATCAGGGGTTTCGAACGGTTTAGATCGGTTTAACGACTGATTCAGATCGAGCGAAATTCCCGGCCGTCACAGTGAGATTGTGTCCCTTTGTTATAAATCAAAATATAGCGCGTTCAGACACAATTAAACAGTCATGATTGACTTATTATAATGAAAATATGCAATGTCATGAACCCAACAAAGAAAGGGGAACTCATATTGAGATCATAGTACATAAGAAATACATATTGAAGAATACAATTAAAATTCAATATTGGTGTAACTAACTAAATTTATTCTTAGTTGACAGATGTTTGAGCATCGCCTCATATGTTAGTTAATAATGAATCAATCTATTTATATATAAAATTGAACTATTCAACAATGCGTCCTCCAATAGGATACTAAAAATGATTTATACATATAAGTGGATACCTTTTCTTACTGGATTATTTTTACTATGTAACATATATATCTAGCGGTTATGATTATTATATTCATGTTCTCAATAAATCATCAAAGTAATAAACTGGGGAATATTATCATGTTGTACTGTTGCTATTGACTGATCATGACATTTAATACTCAGTTGTTACTAAAGTTAAACTTGTACTCCAGAAATCGTATTTTAATTTGAAAGCATAGATGCTACTACCTATCAACTTACTTCCACCAAATTTTGACATGTACACCATAATAGTTAAACAATTTTTGTTAATGAAATCAAACAACAATAAATTTATTAATGATTTATACGTAAACCAGTTAGACATAATACAGTTATTTTTTAGTTTACAGTTCTATAGTAATAGCTATTATATTTAACTTATTTTAATTCTATAAGAATCTAGCATTAACCAACCTTTTCAGGCAAAGTGAAGACTCATAGCTGTCATCTTGTTGTTGATACTCTGTACACTAATCCTCCAAGTGTGTGTTACTATGAGCAACCTGAAACAACAAAACTCATTAACTGGGAATGCTTCCAAGGTATGTGCAATAAATAGTGCGCTATAAAAGACATAAATTTCAATGAAATAAGGTAATACAAAAGAAAAAAACACCCTTTTTGTCCTCTAGAACATCATATGCAGGGCAACCTATGAAAGCTGTTTTCAAGCCTCAAACCTCTCATCTTAGATATCTGCATTACATATCCCGAGAACGCTTTGCAGTAGAAACAATTTGACATGCCTAGTTCTGAACACAGTTTCAAATTTTGATGGACACAAAAATATCAAAGTAAAAAAAAAATTTAACAAGTCAATCAATAAATAAAAAATCCTCGCATAAAGGAAGTTGAGAGGAGAGACTAGTACTTTAAATCATCAACCATGGCAATTCAAAATTAGCTGCCTCAGCGAAGTAAGATCCAACATGAAAAATCACAAAGACAAATAATAGTCTTTGTGCAATAAATGCATCATCCTAACAAAATAAGTTATATTCAGTAAACCTAAAAGAAGAAATTCAATAGGAAACTCTTGTAAGTAAATATTTATAATAAGGAAGATTGCACCTTTTTGGTCAGAATAGAAACATCTGGTCTTTTGTAACAACACGGAAAATCAGAACCAATTTAATTTTTTTTTATTTTGGCAATTTTAATGAATTTTGAATATTTAAAATGAATTATTTTAAATAATAACGACAAGAAATTTATTTTAAATAGAATTAGAATGTATACATTTATTTGAATCGAAGTTGGATTATAAATATTTATTTTAATTATAGCGCGGCAGTTTTAAAATTCAACCTTGAACTTTGACTGAATGTACAGGATTCAAAATAAACCGAATTTTAGTGAAATTAAAAATATTTAAATCTATTTAAAAATATCTTTCTAACGAATCCGAAAAATCAAAATTTCATAGCGAGAATCAAAGTTATGGCCAGTTGAATATTCAGAATGGTCGCTATGGAATAAATATAGCCCGTAAAAATAGACATTTTGCAAATGACCTCCGTTTTCGACGAAACCAATTTGGTTAGATCCGAAATGTCAAATTATTGCAAAGTTTCAAATTCCATAATTTTTGGAATTATTATGTAAGCGTGGCAAAGGAAAATACGTTTGGTAATTTTAGTTTAAATTGAATGTTGTATATTTTAATTTGAAGAATAAGTGAATGAAAATGTCAAATGGGCTTACGAAACATATTCCATTGTGTCCGGAATGAGGGTATTTAGCTAGGGGTGGACAGTCGTTGGGTTTGATTTAGAGTTCATATAAGAAAAATCTGATTTTCAAATATATAAATATATATATATATATATCGACCAATAATATAATTCCATTCATAATTATATTTTCTAAATAAAATCAAAAAACCCATAACTCCTTCTCGTTGACGGCGCCATGAGTTCCATCCTTCCCAACCAGATTCCGGTGAATCCACGCATCGTTACCCCTCGAGCCAGTTGAACTTTTTGAAGAACCTCTCCTCCTCTTTAAATCAATACCTGGTTCACCCCCTCTAGTTTCGTATCCATCGAGAATCACGCACCTGAAATACGCGACTTTGAAGCGCCGCCGTGACCAGATTCTACCGCCGCACTGGACGAGACTACCACCGATCTGTGCACCTCTTAAGGCTCTTCATCGTGAAGCAACTCGATTTTGTACATGTGCCACAGATCGAAAGTTATCTGCAAACCCTAGTTTGAATGTATACTGACAGGTATCGGTTTAACTAATTTAAACTATTTATAACGCTTTAAAGCAGTGCAAAGTTTGATTTTCAAATAAAAATCATATCTTTTTCGCTTATGGTCGAAGTCCAGTGAAATAAGAGACACCGGGACCATGAGGACGTCTTCTACATTCTAGAAGAGACCGGAGAATTTTTAGAGCTCGCTACAATTTTAGACGAAGCGAAAAGCAATGTGAGATTTCTAAATTCAATTTAATTTAGAAATAAAATATATTAGGATGTAGACGGAGTTTAGAAACTCCCGACACCCGTCGTCCACAAACCATGGACGACTTGATTGTAATTGGTGTGAAATTTGGTGTGGAATTTGGTTGATATTGCGAATGGTTGGTTATGGTTGGTTGTGGTTGAAAACAAAATTGGAATTTTTTGTGGAAAAATTCAATGTGATATGAAAATGATCGAAATGTTTAGACCAGTAGGATAATCCCCTTAGGGAACGCTGTGAGGCCTAAGGTAGCGTGAGGAGACGTACTCGGGACGGTGCCGGTTTTAAACCCCCTACCGTTATGCTGCCGAAATATTCATGTGTTTGATTTATATTCATGTGTTGGAAAAATATTCATATGACGAATAAATTGTTTGAACGATAAAAATCACATTTTTATCATGTAAAGCGAAGTATATAAAATATTTATATGACAAATAAATTGTTTGAACGATAAAAATCACATTTTTATCATGTAACCGAAGTATATAAAATATAAATATGTTGAATAAAGGAATGGAACGATAAAAATCCCATTTTTATCAAATATATGAAGTGTTTAAAATATTCACGTGTTGAATAAATCTTTTAAACGATAAAAACATTATTTTTATCAAGTATATGAAGTATATAAAATTTTTGTATGCTGAATAAAGGATTGGAATGATAAAAATCACATTTTTATCAAATATATGAAGTGTTAAAAATATTCACGTGTTGAATAAATCCTTTGAACGATAAAAACATTATTTTTATCAAGTATATGAAGTAAATAAAATATTCGTAGGTTGAATAAATGGTTTGAACAATAAATTTACATTTTGATTGTGTATATGAATCGCTAAAAATATTCATGTGTTGAAATAAATATTCGTTGTTTAAAAATACTATTTTTAACCCGTATATGAAGTGAAAATGGTTTGGAAATCGAAGAATGAATTTTATATATATATATATATATATATATATATATATATATATATTAAAATAAAACGAATAACAACGCTGTAGTTTGCGTTTTGAAATCGTAACTTTAAACGATTATACCAGGAGATCCGACCATCGGATTTTCCCAAAACTAGAACCGTTGGGTCCGCTTTGAAAATATATTTCCAATGATATAAAATTTGTAAAGATACAATAGTTAGATTTTTAGATATGTGGAAATCAAATCTGAAGAAAAATATTGTGTTATGTTATATTTACTGCATAATATAAATATTAACATAATAGGATTCCTTAGAATAATAATACGGAATTATGTAGTTCTAGTAAGACTTGAATTTGAGATTATATTATATATTAACTATCATAATTCTTAAATGTCCATAGTCACGTTTTATTGTTTATATAGGACGAAAATAAAACATTGAGACTAGTATGTTGATTGGTTGATGATCACTTCTCATTGATCATTAATATATGTGATATTAATGTCAAGACATAAATACGTATTGGAGAAAATCATATTGGGCTGACCCACTGCGAGAAAACTACATGGAATATAATTAACAGTATCATAAGTTATAATGGTCCTCAAACATGAAATCATTATAATTTTATTCGAGGATATTTGTGTTTTGATATCATATGAAGTTACTTGTAAAAGAGTGTACAATTACGGTGATTATTGGATACATCTCAAATTGTAATGAAAATTATCAATGATCTAGATGGAATTTGACCCTATAATATATTTGTTGCGATATCCATGGGCATCTTGATTGAGTCAGACTATGAAATGCATGGTCGTGCTCAAATGTTGATTTGTTTTATATAGTCTACTCATTGTTCAAGATAAAAGGATTAAATTGTGAAGAGGATGATACGATCTATGTCTCGAGTCTAATCCTGGATATATTAGTTAAAAGGGTTATATTACATTGATACACTGGTCACGGAAAGGTTGTATTGAATCGTTGATCTTATTATAACTTGGGTAGCAACGACGTATTGCTAGATGCCAATAGTTATTTATCATTTTAAATACGATTTAAAATCATTCGCAACATTGTAGTCACCTATTGGGTCACACACTTAGAACGTTGTAAAGGGAAGACTATTTTTGTTTTGGGTAAAATAAAATTTCAACCGTTGATACTTTGTTTGAATGGGTATAAGGAACTGTTCGTTATTTATTATACACATGTATACATTAAAAGGGAAGCTACTTTTTTATAAAAACACATGGATACAATTTTATTACTATTCAATTCATTCAGAAATACCCCAAATCAAAATAAGAAATGGCGGCTAGCACCATTGACTTCCTCTTCCCTTCAATTCATACAGCAATTGAAGAACATGTTCGTGTGGATACTCATGGAGGCAAGGCACTTTATTTTGCTTAGATTCATTGGGTTACCCTTTTCTGATTTTTCAGATTGATTAGATCTTCACAAATTCGGCATCGCAGGTATAAAATCGTAACCTAATTTATTATATTTACCTTTTATTGCATAGATCCTAGGTTTAGTCTTGTTAAATCCCCTCATTAGGTTAAATGATTAGATTCTAAAAACCCTACAGTGATATCAGAGTGAGGCTTGCGATAAAATGTGTTTCAAATTCTGTTTTAGATTTGTAGTTGTTTGAATTCCTGATTAATCGATAGTATTAGAAATAAAAAATCAGTGAATTTGTTGCTCAGTTGATTAACTAGGAAGGTTAAATGATTTTATTTCTAAAATAAAATGTTTCATTCAAATATAATTTGGAAACTTATATTGATTCTATTTGAATTTTACTGGGTTTTAAATTAATAAACCTTGAAAATATGGACTTGATCTCAAACATCAAATTGATTTGTTTATATGAGTAAACAAGGATGAACATTATTATAAAAATCTTTTTATTGATAAGAATGTATGACCTGAATTTATCATACAGTTTCATCTCAGGATTAAAATTGGTTTTACCGATCACAAGTCAGTAAGATCATTTTAAGGTTACTTTGATTTAATGAAATTATTGATATGCAAATTTGTTGAGACTAAATTTCAAGTTTGATCCTTTTATCTAGAAATAAAATAAAAAACTGTTTGATTTATGAACATTAAAATCTTGAGTGCTATATATTTAATTTTGTGGTTTACTTTTGATCTGAAAGGAGTAATTTTGATTATTATTAAACTGATTGAACAATAGATTCATAGTTGAGTCCCTTATGATTTGCATATTCGTGATATTGATTATGAATGAATAAGGAACTTCAGGTCATCATATATACACTATGATATATATATATATATATATATATATATAATTTTAGTCCTGAGTTTAATCATTGTATGCAAATCAATCCTCTACATGGATTTAACATTTAAACTGTTTGATCGGTTTTATTATAATTGACTAGATGTATATATATGTTTGATTACTATTATGAAGCTCAATTTTAGGCATACACACACACAACACACACACACACGTATATATATATATATATACATATATATATATATATATATATATATATATGTATATCCACCGCAGTTTAAGACTGCCAATGATTTGTCTTGCTATCCTGTAGAATGTCTAGATTGAATTGTATTTAAGATAAGTATGACTTATTAAAATTTTAAGATACGTTTTTTCACTAGTTTTATGAAAACTCAAGTTGTGTGAATCCTAACTATAACCAATATGGAATACATGTGTTATAAATAGCATTATCTTGATTTTTCTACTCCTGGGTCAATTGATTTATACTAGACATAATATATTTTTTTCATTAGTAGATATCGGGATTTAAATACACTTTCCATGTTGTATTTATATTAAGTTGGAATTCATTCCTTTATCCTATGTACATTTTTAAATCAACAATCAAGTTTATACACATATGTCTTGAATGATTTATCTATCTTAGTTGTTAAGATTTGTTATATTTGATCATCTGCGATATACAAATATAGATGAACTGCCTAGATAAATAATGATGATTGTATGTGACTTTGCAAACAGTTTAAAATTTCCACCTCTGTATGGCTAGCTATACATACATAAATATACATATTATTAGTATATATATATAAGAAATAAATACACATTAATATCCTGCTGTATGTAGCTAGATCTACAAGTACATATCAAAAGATACTTTGTAGATAGTGGAAATTTGTGTTAAGGGCTTACCATTGGGGTCTAAATTTTTTAGGACATGGCATCGTCAGAATTAGTTTTAAGAACAAAAATTAATGTGCTCTTTATTCACAAACCCGTTCCTTTCTCAAATTATAAAATCGATCTACATTAAACAAAAGATTTTCAAAAACATCTCGTGCTTCAAACGAATCCAGCAAACATTCGTCTGAATTAGTTGATTTTCTTTGTATCTCATGATTCGATTATTCCTATTTGAAGAATCAATTTTCAATCCTATTATTGTCAAGCGGTTTACTTTGTCACATATATTGGATCTAAACATTCGCCTGATGATGCATACTTGTCGCTTATCTCATGAATCGTTTTTCTATTAGATCTGATTTTTTTTTTTTTTTTTTTTTTTTGGGGTTTTATGGAGTTTAATGTAGCTAGATGTTATGTTCCTGTGCATGGATATAAGTCAGTGAAATAACTGACAATGAAACATTATTGATAGGTGTTTTGTTGTTCTTACTAATGATTTTGTAATGGCGGATGTTGAAACTTTAATAATGAATTTCTAATGGCTGATGATGTTATTCAGATAACTGAGCATGAGTTTGTAATCTATAAAATGGTTCTACTATTTTTTGAAGAAAGATAAATCATTTAATCTTTTATTGATAATATTTTTAATTTACTGATGATTCTATAATAGGTGATGTTGAAATTTTAATGATTAATTTGTTAAATATATACGTTTATTATTTTAGCTTATATATATGTTTTAACAGTGAAAACATGTTTATCATTTTATATTTTTTGATAGCTTAAAAAGATAAATGTGTTTATCTTTTTAAAATAATGGTTGACATTTCAGCTAGGGCTGATATTAGAAACTGAATTTCTGACACATAGCTCCAATATCTTGTTGTAAGTGGCTATGAGATGCCTCTTGCACTTTGGTAAAACTATGATTAGCTTCATCTCTTGTCTAACATCCTGCTTTAAATAAAAGACTATTTAAAAAAACAATGGAAAAAAAAGGAAACCATTAATCGTCACTTGTGAGGATTAAAAAAGAAGGCGTAACTATAGTAACAAGTATAAAATATTCATTGAATCATATTGGTTGGGTCATAAATGTCAATTTGGTGGTTCCTGGCGTGTGTTACTCTGCACATAACGTATCAGCAAGTTTAGTTGACAAAATCAAAACAGCATTGCTCGAAAGTGACTATGGAAATAACAATACATTTTTGAGATAGAGCACGTATTCCCACAAAATACAAAGTAATAAAATTAAAATTTATAATAATGTAACAAAACCAAGTACAGAAACCTATTCCAGACATTGAAATTCAATTCGTGCCTAGTAATAACTGAGATCGTCAGTTGTGAAGTATTCCATGGGACTTTTCAAATTATAATTGCATTTAGAAAAACAAAAAACAAATACAAAATGATATTTCTTAAAAAGATAAACAAATTTATCTTTTTAAGCTGTCAACAAAAAAAAAAACCAAAAGAAAAACAAAAAACAAATACTATACGACATAATCAAAAATGATATATGTATTTAGCATTTTTGCAAAACACAGTTTTATCTTCATTTTCGCTGAGAAAAAAATATTATATATACAAAAAGATATACAAATTTGTTTTTTACTAAAATGATAAATTAGCTTATGTTAATTTTTCAATATTAATTTTTGTATTAGGAAATAAAAAGACAAAAAGATAAATATATATCTTTTTAAATAATTAAATATAATTTGTGAATTATAGTTTGTACTAATTGTTTTTACTTGATACTGTTAATTCATTGGTGAATTCTAGTTTTTTTAGCGTCAGTGCATTGTTTTAAAAACATTTTCACCGTTCTTTAATAGAAATTAAAAGGGTGAAAATAGAACTTTTGCATAAAACCATTCCTTTGTTTATTCACAATACAAGTCTCCCTATTTAATTAAATTACTGTATATGTTCTATGTGGAAGTTTTATTATCATCACGTTGCTTTTCTCTATCTTAATTTTGTGTTATTTTTTTCATTTTTAGCTACAGCCATTTGTTTGTTAAAACTGGTATTTGCATTAGACTTTCACCTGTTAATACTCTATTCATATTTTCAGCTACCTTTTCAAAAATGTTTGCACATCTATTCACTGTCTAAAAAATTCTTAGGTATCAAAATGGTTAAAATTGATTTGCACTTCATTATGTAAATTATATTTTAATAACCAGATCATTTTATTTAATCTGATACCTATATTTATTTAATCATCAAATCCGATACCTATATTCATTTAATCCGAAAATTTCGAACCTACCTTGGAATATGAAGGGACATCCTTTCCTTTTATAAATAGGCTTCCCCCATTCATTTTCTTCCTTCTACTATTTTCTTCTCTGGCCACCATTGTTGTGAAAGCTTCAAAGCCAAAAATTACGAACCCGAACTAGGTAAAGGCTGGGATCGTGGAAAATAAGAGGAAGGAGGTCGAAGGTCCATGACGTCACCGGAGATGGTCGATGCGAGAGGCGGAGCTGCCAAACCTTTGGAGGGGGTTCGAAAGTTCGAACCCAGTTGGGTTCGATGTTTCGAGCATCCGTAGGTTCGAATTTTCGAACCTTGTAGGTTCGAATCTTTGAACCTTGGGAGGTTCAAATTTCCAAATCTTCAGGTTCGAGTCCTCGAACCCAATGGGGTTCGATGTTTCGAACCTGGAGGTACTAATTTTCGAACCCTCGGGTTCTAAATTTTGAACCCTGAGGGATTTGAAATTTCTAGCCTAGAGGAGTTTGAAGACTCGAACTTTGAGGCTTGGAGTTTCAAATTCTGAAATGGGTTGGAGCCTTTCTCTCCTGCTTAGGACTTTGACCTCCCGACCTCCCGCCTTCCAATTTACATATTAATCACGTACTAGCGTGCTTAGCATTAATGTATATACCGGTAGTCGCTTGAGCAGGGTTTCGAACCTTTCACATAGGGTAGAGCATACATTCAGACCAGGACTAAACTTGTTGGACTGTTTCGAGCTTTCCTTTATGTTGCTCGCCTTTGCATAACACTGCACACATATGTCAGTTATCACCAACACGAGAGGGAACATGTCACTTTTCTATGAGTTCTAACACTGATGTATTAAAGTATAGCTAGCGATGCAGACAAGATCGAAGATTGGAAAGACCACGGAAGCCGAGGCTTCCCCGCCCTCGCCACATACATCTGACTCTACCCCTAGTGGTAGCTCGTCTGGTAGCGAGCTTGAGACTACCGAGGGATCGACTCCTTCTCGCACGGCCAGCTCGCCTGATGTATCCGATCATAGGGGACAAGCTAAGAGGCAACATTCCCCGGTTATAACTGAGGGGGTTGAGAAAGTGGACATTATGAGTGAGCATGTGCCAGTGACTCCGGTGGCCCCGGACATGCTGCCCGATGCAGTTATCTTGGAGAATCTGATTGATTCAGTACCATCGTGCATGGATGCCACAACAATTTGGAAAATGGCGGTGCGCTTCAACAACCGGTGGGTGAAGCCCATGCCCCAGGAAGGGATGGCGGAGCTCATGCGCCGCCCGAGGCTCCTACTGCTTAGAGCAGACAAGCTTACTTTGCTGGATGTGTGCCCCCGGCCAATAACTTTATTTGGGACATGTTATGCTATTTCTGCCTCGCGCCGTCGCAATTGCACCCAAGTGCTTATGCTTCCCTCCTGGGCACTTATGTTCTCTATCACAAGTTCTTGCAACGGGAACCAACCGAAGAAGATATTTGATACTTTTTCTATCTATGGAGAACGAGTAATGCCAGACCCTCTCAATGGTTTTCGAAAGCGATATCTGCCACCAATTTTTTTATCGGGAATT
This sequence comes from Allium sativum, assembly GCA_030737875.1. NCBI lineage: Eukaryota > Viridiplantae > Streptophyta > Magnoliopsida > Asparagales > Amaryllidaceae > Allium > Allium sativum. The sequence goes on from CM060927.1 coordinate 289,755,398, forward strand.
GGCCTAGGCCGTCAGTGTTTAAGCACGAGTGGTTCTTTGTTCGCTGCCCTCCCGGATTTGCGAGAAGGTTGACTGAAGGGAGTAAGTATTCCTCTAACTTCGTTCCTTGCTGTAAATTTTTGAATTTCCTAACATATTTTTTTTATGATTGGATCATGGTAGGAAATCCAGTGGCGCCTACCAGTGACGAGTATCGACAGCGCCTTAATGCTTTGCGAGAAATACCAGAGAATCTCCGCAATACCGACACGATGACAAGTTTGGAGCGCCTTTGTCGCGCCAGGTTGCTTCCTAGTGATCGGGATTTGAGCAGGCCTCTAGTTGCAAGCGGCGTACCGAAGGAGAGTGCGATGACAGGTCCAACCACCATTGGGTGAAAGAGGGAAATGCCCCCTACTAGAGGGAACTGGAAAAGACTGCCCAATCCCATGGAGACGTGCTCAGAGGCGAGGCTCACGGTCAGCAGGGGGCTGCCAGAGATGAGGGGTTGTTAAGTGCTTCCGTCCTGCCTCTGACAAAAGAGAGGGAAAGTGCGTCGGATAGATCGCAGTGTCTTTCTACTCATTTAGAGACTGCAGCCTTGCTCGAAGATGCAGGCCAGCTTGATGGCCTTAATAGACTCGATCTGGAATCGACTCCTTGGCTGAATATAATGATCCTGGAAGAACAAACTCTTGTTGTGGAGGGGTTAACTCCTTCGGCCGGACCACAATTTGGTTTGTTGAGAGAACACTTAGGGCATACACTCATAAATACGGCATAGCATAGGTGTGCGTCCGAGTGTATGACTTGACTAACTTTGACCTGTTTCTTTGGCAGATGATATGACTAAAGGGCGTGGTGGACGAGGTTATGGACATGGGGACTGCCGGCACCCCCGAAGTTCTTCCTTTGAGAATATCAGATGATCTACTAGTTTATGTGGTGTCCCACCCCCGCCAGGACAGGGTAGTGAACATCGGGGTAGGGATCAATCCCAACGATCCCCGACCCCTCCTCCTATTCTCATGTCTGTGGGAGACTCTCGGCTCAACCTAGGTGGTTCCTTGCCCTCGCCTTCGACAGCTTTCCCGCATACTTCCCCCTCGGCTCCCATTCAACCTGCTCAGGGTAAGGAGTTGTTGTTTGGTCAACTAGGATTGAATAGGAATGCTGTGACGGGGATGCAAGGCCTGATAGAGTGCCAAATTCAAGCGTTTTCTACAGAGGAGTGGAAGGCATTTCTAAAACTGTATTTCCCCCGGCATTACTTTGATGAGATGGAATCTTTTCCTGATCTCCGCCCAGCTCCTGGTAGGGAGTCGGGAGAGGTGTGGATGCATGTGATGGCCGTGTATCATCAAGCCAACGAGCTTACCAAGTATTCTTTTCACCTTTCGAAGTTGATCAAGAAGAAAAACCTAGAGCTTCTTAATCGACAATTGAACATTGATTGTGAGAAGACCTTCGTGACAAACTTGGACACCGAGCTAGGTAAGTCTATCAATTGCATTGCAATCATTTAATTGCTAGACCTTGTGTTTCCAAAGAATAACTTTCAATCGTGTTATTGCAGCGGAGCTGAAACACGCCCAAATATCCTAAAGACAGAAGTCGAGCATGATCGTGTAACTTTTAACGTAAACGTGGCTAATCTGATCATCGGGAATACAACCCTCAAGAGAGATGAGGACGAGTTGGTTCAAACATGCACCGACCTAGAAAAGGAAATTGCGAAAGTCAATCGACTCTGGAATGACAATGCCGCCTTGAGGGTGGAAAATGAAAGGTTGCATGCTGAAAATGTCGGGGCGGTTGTGCTTAGGAGGAAACTTGAGGAGATGAGGAAAGCGAAGGAGGAGGCCGAGGCTAGCAACAGGGAGGTGTTGAAAGTGGTCGATAAGCTGAAGGCCGAACACCAGTTGGAGGTAGAGCAGTTGAGGGGACAGCTGGAGGATGCGGAATTCCGCGTTGGATCATCTGTTGAGGAAAGTATCCAAAATATGTATGTCAAGGTCTTGAGGTTTCGAGGACTTTCGTGGGTCGAAGACTACTCCCGCGAGCTAGCTCAAACCTGGGGGAGTTGGTCCCGTATGAGGCTTACTTGCGCCAAGTGGATGTGGGTACTTTGGATGAGAGCCAACTTATGACTGCCCTCCTGACTGAAGAGAAGTGTGAGCAGCTGGAGGAAGGGAGAAAACGACTTCTAAAGAATGCTGAGAGAGAGGGACTGGCTAGGCTTAACGCGGAGACGGGGAAATCCATCGTCCTAGAGTTGGTAGCTATGGCAGAGACATTTGCAGAGGGAAGTTCTTATCGGCCCCCGACCCCGAATCTGCTATGGTGAGTGGCCACGGAACCTTGTCCCAAGCCTCTACTGAGTACCACCCCGAATATTTGGCGGTGGGGGACACCGGATCCGCATTACCAGCCGTTACGAGCACCCTTCCTATCCTTTCTACGCCATCCCTGACCGTAGGTAAATTCCCTTTACCTTGCACCCCTGAGGATGACGTGATTACCGAATTTGCGGACTAAAAAGGTTGTGTTTTTATTCTGCAGCTCCTTCTAGGCCGTCCGTGCCTCTAGGCCCTACCCCGTGATCCCACAAATGACTGAATTCGGACCAGGGCCTGCGGAGATGCAATTTGGAGAAGGCGACGTTCAGCTTGATACATTCTTGGGCATAAGGATAATTCCCAGCATGTATGGAAGCCTTAACGAGGAAGGAGATGTGGTAGATGGACAAAGTGCGACTACCCGAGTGCCAGTGGATGCTGATGTGCCTTTGGTGCATGACCTATAGAGGGTTTAAAGGGTTGGATCGTGGCAAAGTGCGAGGAGTTGGAGGAGAAGAAAAGGCAGAACGAGGCTGCCAGGCAGGAGGTCCTAATGGAGATCCAACGAGATGCTTAGGCCAGAGCTGCTGAGAAGGTTGCGCGGAGGATGGCCGATGAGGAGGCAGAGAAGAAGAGGGCTACTGACTTGGCCCAAAAGAAAAGGGAGAATGAGGCAGCCCAGTAGAGTGCCACCGAGACCCTTGAGAAAACCAATGTTGATGATGTCACGACACATAAGTCCCAAAAGCTTGTTGAGCGACGGGCCGCTAGAGAGGCCAAGGAGAGGGCTGAGCAGGAAGGCATGGAGATCCCAAACAAGAGTGAAGCAGTGATAGGCCTTGCTGCTAGGTGTTCCCCTGTGCCTGTGCCGCATACTGTTCTCGTCGATATCACTAAGATCTCTAGCGGTGATGGGGGCAGCTGAGAGATGCCTTTCAGTTTCTCATGAGTCAGTCACTCCTCCGAAGGGCCGAGGAAGCAGTAGCGGGTCAGGAAGGAAAAGATCTTGCGCTGGAGAGGAACTGTAGAGTGCCAAATCTGTGAAGAAAACACACAAGCACAAGAAGAAAAGACATGATTAGTGTTAGTAACTTAAGTAGAAGTTACCGTTGTTTTATTAGTGTAGGCCGATAGTTTACGCGAGTACGGCCCTCGCTTTTGGTTTTTCAATACATGATGTGGTTCTCATGTACACCCTGTCTTTTGAAAGAAAGATGTTAGAAACGTAGTTTTTTAAATGTGTGTGTGAAAATTGAAATATAAAGTAGTAAAGATCGCAGTTTATGTCAAATGTTCAAATGTTCTTTTTAAGTTTTCCAACATCTTGTACTTGCATAAGCATACTTATCGTTACACTTATCATAAAAGTGATTGGGTACCGCGCTCTGGGTCAATTATTACAGAGGGGTGAAATAGAGCGCTGGTTTCCGTAAGTTTCCCTCAACTCAGGAAACCCGTAGTTTGCGAGACCAGGCTAAGTGCATGTTGTTTTGGGTTGCTCGGGGTTAATACCAAGTATAGCGAAGGCGTAGGACGTCGCGTTATGCGGTTCGTCAGGTAAGTGGCTCTCCTATTGTTCATCGAGTTGGGGCGAGCTGTCGGCGTCGTTTATTCGCTGAAGAGGTAAGCCCGGATCATCAGCTCGTAAGGTCCAATCGTGGCCATGGGATACCCCTAAGCCTTCAGAGCTTCGGGGAACAAACGATTTAAGGTCAGTCTTGGTGCTGCGCCAAGATTCGACCGGCACCTGCGACCGACGAAGAGAGACTTGCATCACTATTAGTTGGTCATTGGGTGGCGGCGCCAAGTTGTTTGGGCTTGGACGCGTATTGATTTATCCGCGGTCTCGGCGCGGGGCCGAGGTTCAAGTTAGTGGTTATTAATATTCGATCGCGCCGTGGGCTAACGACCCGATTAGCGTTGCCGGCTCCCTTGCTCAGGGTCCCGAAAGTAGCCAAGTGTTTTAGCCTCGATGTTGGCTCGAGGTTTGGATCGCGACACCGGCTTCCGTGCTCGGGGTGTCGATACAACGATCGCATGTTTGATTCAAGTTTGTTGTCAGACTTAACAAAACACATCACATGAGAAGTAAACAGCGAAGAGATATGAAGTTGAACATCATTTCTGACGTCGATAGCAATAGCCTTTAAAATGCCATGAATTTCTAGAAAACAAAACATAGTTGGAAAGCATAAACAACTATGAGCTAAGTTATGTATAGTAGCGACAGAGATGTTCTCTATTTCATGCCCTTGGGAGTTTAGCTCCATCCACGGTGGCGAGTTTGAAAGTTCTATTGCTAAGCTTTCATTATATGGAGTACGGGCCTTCCCAACGAGGTGCGAGGCCTGTTGGTGGTGGAAAAACCCACTTTAAGATGAGGCCGCCGACGTTGAGGTCCTTATTGCGAACCCTGGAATTGAAGTATCGGGCTACTCGTTGTCGTTGGGCGGCGGCTCTGACATCGGCCTTATTACTCTTTTCTTCCAACAAGTCAAGTGATCCTAAATGTAAATCTTTGTTTGTCCTTGGATCGAAGTTGGTAACTCGATGAGATTGAAGCTGGGGCTCGATGGGGATAACAACTTCAGATCCGTAGGCGAGGGCGAAGAAAGTGTGTCCGGTTGCCGTCTTGTGGGTGGTTCGGAAGGCCCATAGGCCTAGAGGAAGTTCGTCTGCCCGCATGCCCCTAGCCTTTTCCATACGTTTCTTGATGATGGACTTGAAGACTTTATTAGCCGCCTCGACTCCCCCATTGACTTGAGGATGAGCCACTGCTGAAAATCTTTTTTCAATGCTATGGCACCAACAGAAGATTTTGAATTTAGTGCTCTCAAACTGATTGTCGTTATCAGAGATAATAGCTTGGGGAACCCCATAGCAGGTAATGATATTGCGGACAATGAAGTTGATCATCTTCTTTGTGGTTATGGTGGCTACGGCTTCAGCTTCTGCCCACTTGGTGAAATTGTCCACTACATCGATGTCGTATCGAGCCCCGCCTTTAGCCACTAGAAGAATTCCGATGATGTCGATTTTCCACATGGCGAATGACCACAGGCTGACCATTTGAGACAATTCAGTAGGCACGGCTCTTGGGATCTTGGAGAAGCATTGGCACTTATCGCACTTGCGAGTGTAGTCTACGGCATCTTACTCAAGCATGAGCCAATAAAAACCATGTTTTAGTATCTTTCTGACTAGGGTTTTCCTCCTGGTGTGGTCGCTGCATTCTCCTTCATGTACATTACTTAGAACTCGGAGGGCATCGCCATGGATTACGCACCTGAGCAAGGGAATAGAAAACCTCCATGGTAGATCACTCCATCCATAAGAAGGCAACGAGCTTATTAGCGAGTGAGCGCCTTCTTTTCTTCGTAGTGCCTTGGAAGAGTCCCATCCTATAGGTAATTCCTGATCGGTGTTATCCAGGACTCGGGCTCAGGTTCGACGTTCATGACCATCTCGGTTTGTCCTTACTTGATGCTCGGGGAACTAAGCACCTAGACTGGAGCGAACCCTGTAAGTTTTGAATCTTCGGAGCTTGCCAGCTTGGCTAATAATCCGGTTTTTCATTTTTCTGTCGAGAAATGTGGGTGATGACAAAATGGTTGAAGTAGGTAAGTAGCGCTTGAACCCGGGCCAAGTATAGGGCAAGTAGTCCCTATTTCGCTTGATATTCTCCTTGCACTAGATGGACAATAAGTTGTGAATCGGAGAAGATCTGGATGGTCTCTAGCTTGAGCTTGATCACGATTCTAAGTCTGGTGATTAAGGCCTCATACTCCATGTCATTGTTTGTAGCAAAGAAATTTAGTTTTAACGTATAGTACATCGGGTGCTCTTCAGGGGTGACGAGTACGACTCTGGCCTCGGAGCATTTTCTGTTAGAGGAGCTGTCCACGAATAATTTCCATTGGGCGTCGGGAGCTCCAGCATTCTCCGTAGGAGTCTCCTCGGGGGCAGTGAATTTCACTATGAAATCAGCGAGAGCCTGGCCGAGGATGCCTCGTCGAGGAAGGAATGTTATCTCAAATTGGCTTAGTTCCATACTCCACTTTAGCAGCCGTGCAGATGCCTCAGGTCGGTCTAGGACCGGTCGTAAGGACTGATCAGTGAAAACCTTTATGGGATGAGACTAGAAGTACGTTCGGAGCTTCCAAGAGGAAATCAATAAGCAGAATGGCGGCTTTTCTAGCTTTGGATAATTTTTTTCCCCTCCAGTCGCTTGCTGATATAGTAGATAGGCCGTTGGACAGGATCTTGATGCGCTTGAGTGCCGAGCTGATTGCCTATATGAAAACAGCTAAGTAAACATATAAATCCTCGTGGTCCACAGGCTTAGATAAGATAGGTGGTCGCTCTAGGTGATTCAGTAGATCTTTAAATGCTGAGATGCATTCTGGGGTCCACTCGAAATTGCGCTTCCCATTTCAAAGTAAATCGAAGAAAGGAATGCACTTGTCAATGGCCTTAGAAATAAAGCGACTTAAAGCAGCGACCTTTCCGTTTAGGCTTCGGACATCTTTGATGTTCTGGCGGATTTGGATATTCCGAATAGCTTGGATTTTTTCTGGATTGGCTTCGATGCCCCGAGAGTTGAAGATGAAACCAAGAACTATCCTGAAGAAACGCCAAAGGAGCACTTCAGGGGATTGAGTTTCATGTCGTATTGGCGGAGGACATTGAACATTTCGAAGAGGTCGTGGGCGTAGTCGTTTGATATTTTAGATTTTACTAGCATATCATCCATGTACACCTCCATTGATTTCCCGATTTGATTTTTAAAGAGACGATTAACCATTCATTGATAAGTGGCGCCGTCGTTCTTGAGACCAAAAGGCATGACACGATAGTAGTAATGTCTGAGGTCTGTTATAAAAGAGGTATGATCCTAGTCACGAAGAATCATTGGGATTTGATTGTAGCTAGAATAGGCATCCAAGAAAGACAACAGCTGGTATCTGGCAGTTGAGTCAACCAGTCGGTTAATCTTTAGGAGCGAAAAGCTGTCCTTCGGACATGCCTTGTTTAAATCGGAGAAGTCAACGCACGTTCTCCATTTACCATTGGCTTTCTTGACCAGGACCGGATGGGATACCAACTCGGGGTAGTCGGCTTCGCGAATGAAGTTGTTGTTGAGCAAAGGGTCTACGTCTTCCTCGAGTGCTTTGGACATCTTGGGTCCCTAGAAGCATCGCTTCTGCTTGACCGGAGGCATCAGAGGATCTATGCTGAGAAAGTGACAAGAGACAGCGGGATCGATGCGTTTCATGTCGGAGGGAGTCCGTGCAAACACATCCAAATTTTCCTTCAGGAAATCTATAAGATCCTCTTTGATCGCTGGGTAGAGTTGCGATCCCACCTTCCACACCCTTGATGGGTCATCGGGATTGACGGGAACATCCTCTATAGGTTCAATCGGGGTAGCCCTCTCATATTCGGGCTCTTCTTCCTTCCGTGGGTTGAGATCATTGGAAATACGACAGTGGTGCCTGAGCCAAGGCTCAGATGCCGCTGATTGCTATGGTGAGATATTATTGGCGCAAGAAGGTGGGGAACGACTTTGTCCTTGTTCTTATTGCGTGCATTCTTCCATTCTATTGCATAACATTCTCTGGCACTTACTTGATTTCCTTTAACTGTTCCGATCCCATTCTCTGTCGGGAATTTCATTAAGAGAGACCATGACGCCATGCAAACCCGAAACTCAATAAGAAAATGGCACCCTAGGAAAGCGTTATAGGGGGAATCGATGTCTATAACCACAAAAGGGAGAATTCGGACTCGGCTCCGGTCCCCTTCGCCCAGTTCCACGGGTAAGTCGACCATTCCTACTGCGGAATTAGAGGCCCCATTGAAGTCCTGGATCATGAAGCGACATGGCATTAAATCATTTGTTTCCAATTTCATCTGGTCGTAAGCAGCCTTGAAAATGATGTTGACCGAGTTCCCCGAGTCGATTGATACCTTCCTGACAGAAGCAGCACCGATCTGAGCTGTGATAACTAGTGGATCGGTGGTCGGGATATCCACCCCAGTAGAATATCTTTTGCAGAAAACGATGTTATCCTGCATGGTTTTTTGTAGCTTGGATGGGGCAGATTCGCTAAGAGCGGAGAAGGCTTCATAAGTTGAATACTTTATGGAACTCACATACTCCTCCATTTTCTTGAAGTTGTCGTGCGTGGGTAAGTTCCGCCACATATAGTGTTGATCACGACCCCTCTCCTTGGGTTAGATGGACCCGCAGCTGCCTTGGCGGGCTTTGGAGGAGCTGGCGCTGGAGGCTGAGAATTTTGTTTAGTAGGAAAGGGTTCTTGGACATATTTATTGAGTCGCTTCTCACATATAAGCTTCTCGATTGTGTCCCTAAGATGGCGGCACTCGTTGATGTCATGCCCGCACACGTCATGGTATCAACAGTACCTCCCGGTATTCTTCTCGCGGTCAGTTGATTCTCTAAAACGCGGCTTCTTGTATGGCAACGTGTTGCATGTTTCCAAGTAAATTGTCTCCAAGTCTTCATTTAGTGGAGTGTAGGTCTCGATGGCGCGGTGAGGGCCTGGTTTTCCTGGCTCTGCTGGAGCTTGTCTGTTATTTCGGCCACCCAGAACATCGTTATTTGGTTTTTGCCTGTAGGGGCCTGCCCCCTGTTCTAATTGAAGGGCTACCTGACTTGCCTTCCTCTAAGGTTGTTATATGTGGTGTCCTATTGGGGGTCATTGGGACGACTTGCGGCGGAGAGCCGGTTCCGTCTTGCCTCCTCTTGGCATAAGTATTGATCCACCATCTCATAGAAGGCATCGAGGCTTTTTGGCTGCTTCTGATCGATCCAAGCCCCGAACTCAAAAGTCGGGAGGACACCTTTTGCTAGCTGAAAGAGTACAGTGCGAGGATAAGGAACCTCGACCTCGGTGAGAGCTGTGTTGAATCGAGAGAGGTAGCTTTTGAGTGACTCGGCAGGTCCTTGGTACAAGTTGGACAAAGTGAGGGCAGTCTTCGGAATCGGGATATGCACCATGAATTGCTTGACTAGTTCTGTCGCTAATTGTCCGGAGTTGTTAATGGAATCATATGGGAGGTGAGAGAACCAAAGTAAAGCGGTATAGGATAGGAAGACCGGGAGCATTTGCATTTGGCTGGGTCGTTACCCCGACTTGAGGCCATTTAACATTCTTATCGATTCAGGAAGGCACAATGATTAATGGTGCCATCATAGAGTGGCATTTGCGGCATGCTCAAGTGTTGTGGCCATTCGGCCTCATATACTCGTCTAGTGAAGGGGTTACGCCTAATGTAAGCCTCTCATGGGACAAGTGTGTCCCCTCGCATTTCCTTCATGATCCTTCGTACTATGTTGGAAAGATAAGTTGGATGGGGATCCGCCCTCGGGACCCATGGATTTTGACGAGGTTCCCGAGTCCTGTTGCGAGGTCTCCTTCTGTGGTGAATGTTCGGGTCATCGTTTTCCATATCCTCGACATCTGTGATTGGGTCCTGATGCGGACGATGAAGTGGAGAGGGCCGATGTGGATCCTGTTCTGGAGGAGCGTGGGTCGTTGGAATAGAAGGTCCATCATCGCGATCGGCGACAGTATGGTTGTGTCGAGGAGGGGGTTGGTTGTTCGGACCCAGTCCGTCATTGATGATCAAGCAAGAGCGGTCGCGGTGTTGTACCCCCTAGCTGTACGTGACTACAGTTCGTCGCCGTTGCCATTCCCATTGCCGTTGGCATGGCCGTTGCCATTATCGAGGGTATTGGTGTGAGCGGCAATGCTGATGATGAGGCTAAACCTCCTCCTTTGACATGGGCCCATCGACTCGGAAGAGGAAGTTTCCAAGGTAGTTGGTCGAGGTAGAGCATTGTTCCGAGCTAGTTGAAGTCGAGTGACGACGCACTGACTTTTTTGAAGTTGTAGCATAAGGTCGATGTTATTCTTTAATGCTTGATTAAGCTCGACCGTTGCGTTCTCATATTTTTCAGCAAGCGCTCGGATCTGAGCTTGTGTCGCGGGCGCTTCAGGGTCCACAACAGGAGGGGCGTCTTCATTAGTGGCTGAGATGTCTGCGGGTTGAGGTTGTTGGGATGTCCCTGCCTCGGCTGCGGCTGAAGAGCCGACCATTGCGTTCTTTGGTTGCTTTTCCATCGTGAGCGGACTTGGCGGCAGGGTTTAGCAAGGAACATCAACCTCATCGAAGTTCGAGATGACAATGTGCAACAAAGGCGCGATATCCGAGTTTTCGCAGTGAAAGCACCAAATGTTGACGGCAAAGCATATCGTAAACACCAAAGATTCCTACTACTAGGAATTATAGTTTTGGTCGCAAGATTAAGTAAAAGAAAGCGGTAAATGACACAAAGAATTTATAGTAGTTTGGCTTTGGCGAGGGCATACGTCCATTTTGGAAAGGTGTTGGAATATTATTAATCACTCAAGAATTACAAAGTAGAGGCATGCTCATAAAATCTCATTACATTCACTTTGATAATTATCTTTTGCTAAGTATTTAGGAAAAAGGCTATTTAATCCTTCTTCTTCCTCAAATAGGAGATGTCATTAACAAGGCTCATGAAGCTAGATGGAGGTCCCAAGTGATAGAAATCCAACCACTTTGAAGTGTGAGGCTGTAGGCTATTTATGGGAGAGGGGTTTGGTAGGATTAGGTAGGAGTAGGTATGAAAGGGGTACCACATGCAGAAATTTGCACCCACCACCTGCACTTGCATAAAATTCGCACCCGGCCTTGGGTGTGAAATTTCGCACTTGTTGGGTGCGAAATTTCGCGCCTACTGGGTACGAAATTTCGCACCCTCTTGGGTGCGAAGTTCGCCTCTCGAGGGGCGCAAGGACCATAGATACGGGCGTTCAGGGATTGTGACCCCTTCGGGATTTGAGGCCTTGGTTCGGAAGTGTGTTCTAGGTATTGCGAGGTTCTAAGCGCCGCGGTCCCTTCTCGATCCTGTTTCCATCACTCCTAGGTGTCCCTCTCGACCTTAGCTCCACGCGATGTGTTGAGTTGAGCGTGTCTGATGTACTTCTAGGAACCGGACCAAAAAGTCGGTTAACATCCAGGTTGAGGACTCCTCTGGCTTTCCTAAAGCAACTTGGATTCTAACTCTCACTCATGAAACTACACCCTCTCTCAATTGATCACAATCGTTTGATTGACTCCTGTGTGATCCAGCATGACATTTAACTAAATAATCCAAAATACAGATTAGTAAACTTAGGTCAATAAAAAATAAATGGAAACATTGGTCAGTAAAGAATGTTTGCATTACTTAAGTTAGTATTCTATACAAAAACAAAATGATTATGTTGCTGACAACAAAAAAGGAAACCGCTTACCTAGAGGTTCAAATAACATTTGCTACCTTTATCTTATGTCTTTAACTAATAGTTATCATAAACAATCAGGATAAAAGTTTATATTTATTTATATCCAAAATGGTGAACACAACCAAGGAAGCCATCCGTTCCTTAAATTTGTGGCACAACTTCCTACAACACACTAAAACACAAAGCAATTTGTTGTGAACTAATATTTTTGCCTCTTACAACTCAAGTTTACCATCATAATTTAGGAGCCTAAATACATATTTTGACAATCGGTACCAAATCAAAAGAAGTAAACGTAGTTAAAAGGTAACCATTGTGGATGAATAAAATAATGTCGGCAAATAAAATGAAAATTAATTAAAATTGGACACAGCTATTTCAATTTAAGTTTGATTAGAGTGATTTGGTTATAAAATTCTTTTCTCAAGATAGAAATAATTTTTGAAATATTGCCGACTTCTACACAATTTGTAAGCAATTTAAGTAGCATTTTCTGCTGACTATGCCTCACAATACCAGGTTATATTTAATTGCATTTTTAAGCATAAATACGTGATTATATTGTCAGTTCCATATTATTTACTCAATAAGCATATTAACTTTTTCTACTTAGCAACGTATGCATTGAATGATGATAACTTAATAAAATATCCTAGGAAGACCATTCCTAAATAATGATTTTTCAATATCTTCGACTGTGAAATGTATAGCCAAGCTCTGCTTCAAGCTCTGGTTTCTTTAAATTTATAATTTCAGCCTGTACCATATTGCCTTATTAATCTTACCTAGAATTTGGTATAGAGTTCTTAAGCATATAAATAGGTAATAGCATAAACACACATGCAAGGTAACATTGGAATCATCCAATAAAAATAGTTCTAAATGATTTATTTTTTCAGTTCCTATCACAATCAAGGACATTAAAAGAAATGTCAATGAAATAAAATGACAATTTATCAGACTTGCTATACATTAAACTATTTTAGAATCAATATATAATCAGAATGATTTCCTCCACATCTCCTATATCACAACAGCTAAATAAAATTCACTCCAATTGATGAAGGACCAAAAAGGAAGAGAGTGACATCATTATTCTTGCTTCCCGCAGAGAAAAATATTTATAATAGTTTAACTACAAAAGGTTAACGTTACACAAAGTAGGTTGAATTACATGTTTTGTGACTCCAAATTTTGAATAATTATTGTGAAATAAATATTTTTACTTAATAAAAAAGTTCATGCAAAACTGCAATTATAAATGACATTTCTTCACCTGGTTATCAGGAAATAACGAAAAATAATCACAATGCCATGCTCTGAAACCAACAGTAGCAATTGTGTAAATGTAGAATAAAATTGTAAACAAACCATAAATGAGAGGCAAACTTAGAAAAGAAAGAAAATAAAATGGATCTGAATATTAAAAAGTGGAAAATGAGAATCAATTGGGATAATTAATTTGATTTAATAAAGAAATCCATTCAAAATATGCAAGTACAAATGAATTTTTCTTCCTCTTGTTATAACAGGAAATAATCAAGAAATCATCAATTCTCTATGACTAAGCTTCATCAAGTAAAAATGACGAATCAAATCGTAAAAAACCTTATGTGAGACAAAAACGTAAAAACGGAAGAAAATAAAACAGATATGAATATTAAAGAGCGGAAAATGAGAACTGATTGTGATAGTTAATTTTATATAATAAAAAAGCTTTTAAACCTGTGGTTATAAATGAAATTTCTTCCCTTTGTTTTAAAAGGTAATAAATCAATAAACTATCAGTGTTCCGTGCTTCGAAACCAAGATGCAGCAATTATAAATGAAGAATTATTAATAGTAACAATTTAAAGGTTATAGTTCATTAATTAAAAATTATTAATACCAATAGCTATGATCTTTTCAATAAGCTATAAGTGAGAATTAACATTCTTTTAAAGTTCATCAGTAACGACAAAACTTATTTCACTTTCCTTCTTGATCTATGTGAGAATTATCAGCGTTAAAGACATCCTAACAATACTCTATTGCATTTGAATAATCTTTTGCTAATTTGATCATGCTCCAATTGGATGGAGGTTAAAAAATGTAATGATGGATTTTTAATTATGTTTACCTTATTGCTGATCTCCCTTGAAAAATATATTTTAATTATTACTTTACAGACCTCTTCATATGGCCCTTAGTGAAGTGCTTTTGAAATTACCTAGGTAGCCACAGATTCATAACAAATCTATTTCAAATGTTGGAATCAAATGAAAATAAACATCAAATTAAAAAGGGCAATTCCACAGGCAGCCAATCCATGTTCGCACTCTTTACACTCGCCTTATATGACTGGTCAAGCATTTCTTTTTCAATATATCTATATGGGCCCCACTATGAATATGGCAACCAAAAGTAGATTAAGTGTTCCTGTAGTTGCGTGATTGGCAAGCGATTTTAACTTTTATTTTAAATACATTGCAAAGTGAAATGCTTAGGTCTTGCAGTGCTATAAACCATCGAACTAAAAATGTAAAATACGTTTCAGGAGATCAATGTGCATTCTCTATGTTCAGGGCATAGTTACTTGTTCTTCAAACTTATTTCCAAAATAAAATACCATAATTAATTGGAAAAATAAATCTATATGTGTAACCTAAAAAATATCGTAGATCATTAATTAAACACAGATAAATAAAATTTCTGTTATAGCTTTTTGATACAATTTTCATATCAAACAAAAATTGATATTGAAAATAAGCTAACTAGGACATGAAAATATTAGGTAAGCATTACACATTATTAGATGGCAATGCAATCTAACAATGCATGTAGTTAAAACAAATGAGCCACTGATTATTTTTAGTTTGTATGCTTGCATTCTCGTTAGAATCAAACCTAAAAAATATTATAAGTTCCAATAAATATAAAATAACAAATGAAAATTGAGTATACTGACTTTTCTTCGTCAATTGGTATTGTAATTTATGGTCATGTAGGGGGTGTAAGAGAATGAAAAAAAATCAATGCTTTTCATAAGTGGAACTTAAGGTATCACATCAATTTGCATTTAGATGGAAAATTAATATAGCGGGAAAAAAGTGAAATAATATTAGAGTTGTTAGTTAAACAAACAACACCAAATTATATTACTACCTAATCCTTGAATCGAACATCGTTAGTCTTTGCACTACAGTTAGATTGAATGTAAGTATACTGAAACAACAAAAACCTCATATCAAATTGATTTAAGTTAAAGTGGATGAAGAAAAGAAATGTACACCTAATTGAAATCAACAAATTGAAAGAAGATGTAGGTTGTAAGCTAATCTCCTATAATTCTGGAAATTAGCGGCTGAATTGGATTAGATGTCTCATGAATTTAGGAAACAAAAAGGCTTATATCTAAAAATAACCAATAAGTGGAAAACACTAAAATAATGGTGCAATTGATCTATTTAAAGAAATTAAATGGGACAATTTTATCATTTAAATTGAATCTCAACACTGTAATAAGCATAAAACTGAAAATAGAAGACAATTTCACTTTTTACATTATACAAAATAAGTCAAGATGGAAGACGTAAAAATATATATCAAAACTATATTATATAATGTGGAAAATAGGCATAAGGACAAACTTTGAAAAAAAATAGTTTGAAGGACGTCAAGTTTTATTTTTAGGCTGAAGGACAAACTTTGAAAAAAATTAGGCTGAAGGACAATGCTAAATATAATTAGCATTTTCTGCAGTGTAAAACTGAATAATGCTAGTAAAACTAGCATTTTCATGTAGTGTAAAAAATTGAATATAATGCTGATTACGTTTAGCATTTTCCTTTAGCTTAATTTTGGTTCAAAGTTTGTCCTTCAGACTAAAAATAGAACTTAGTGTCCTTCAGCCTAATTTTTCGGCAAAGTTTGTCCTTCTCCCTAATTACCTCTTATATAATCAGCTAGCACACAAAGTTGTGTAATAACTTATGTATGTATATATTAACAAACATGGTATATCTATAATAATTTCAATCTCATTGAAAATGGAAAATTCAAAAGAGTAGGTATATCTTAATGGGTAATCAATGAATAATAAATGTATAAGCAATGTATTTATTGTTATAGTAATAAAATTTGCTGTATAAGTCACATCTCAAATGACAAATAGACTAAACTTTCGAAGAAGAATAAAAAAAGGAAGATTGGTAAAAATAATTACAATGTTAGCCTTTAAAAACAACAAATAAAAAGTCAAAACTAATATAACAGGCCGAGATCCATCCTTTAAACATGAGGAAAAATATATTTTTTTTGGCCAAAGCATTAAAAACAATTAATATAAAGAAATAACTCAAAAATTAACTAAAAAATAATATTCATATGCTCTTATAGAAATTAGGCATTCGCCAAGAACATAAAAATGCATTTAAGAGCATAGTAAGTGACTGTAGATGCCTAAAACTTTGTCGTAACTCAAAACCCAAGAATTATCAATCATAATTGACGAAGGATGACAAAATATGTATTGCCAAAGAATGGGAAAACGTGCCATAGTTTCTACCAAAATTTGCAGTATATGATATGCATCATAATAGGTATTTAGTTGTAACAACCCTGAAATTCAGAACCAATTTAAAAATTATTTTTTAAGGTAATTTTAATAGCAATTGAGTCACAATTTAAAATTTCGATTTTTTAAATTAGATTATAACCCTTAAAAATAGTCATTTTGGAAACGACCTTCGTTTTCGATGAAACCACTTTTGTTGGATCTAGAATGTCAAATTATTGCTAGGTTTAAAATTCCATAATTTTTGGAATTAATATGTGAGCGTGGTAAATTAAAACGTGTTTGGTAATTTCAGTTGAATTGAATCGAATAGTAAAAAGGACATTTTTCAAACGGTCTCCAATTCGATGAAATTAATTTTATTCGGACCATATCGTCAAAACATAATTGGATTCCAATTTGCAGTATTTTCGGAGTCGGTATGTGACCCCGGTAAATTAAAATGTACGTTCAAATTCAATATTGAAGGTTACATGTTTTAATTTTGAGAAAAACTGACTAAAACAGTCGAATTAGCATACGAAACATATTCCATTGTGTCCGGAATGAGGGTATTTAGCTAGGGGTGACAGTCGTTAGGTTTAATTTATACTTCGGGTAGGAAAACTGACATTTTTGAATTAAAGAAAATAAAAAATATAAATATATATGGGCCAATTAAAATTCATCGTAACCCTAATAATTAATTGCGAAAATTAAAAACCATTGCCTCATTTCTCGTTCAACGCGGAAAAATCTTTAGATTTCTCTCCTTAATTTCTTTTGATCCTCTCAATGAATTCTGAAAATTCTTGAAGCAAAATTGTAGAGATTTTTATCCTCTTTCAATCCATATGGGTCTGGTCCTCTGTAGTTGCGTATTCGACTAGGATTTCATCCCCAAACCCATGCCATTCGACTAGAGATTCTGCCGCTTGGAGGTGACCGAGTTCAACGTTGCTGGTGGCGTTAGGAAGCTCTC
This sequence comes from Allium sativum, assembly GCA_030737875.1. Taxonomy (NCBI): domain Eukaryota; kingdom Viridiplantae; phylum Streptophyta; class Magnoliopsida; order Asparagales; family Amaryllidaceae; genus Allium; species Allium sativum. The sequence goes on from CM060927.1 coordinate 289,772,576, forward strand.
GCGACGGCGAAGGAGGTGGTACCAGCCGATCATCATCTCGTGCCTCGGTTTGCGCAAAGATGGAGCCCTAGTTTTGAGCCGCTGTTCGAATGTGTCTTAGGGTGATTAACGGGAAGGTGATTAATTATTTTAATTAGTTACTATGTTAATTAATTTTAAAATGTCATTAACTTTCAAAAGTACACAACTTTCTCATACACTGTCGAAATCCAGTGAAATATGAGACGTTGGACTTATGACAGCATATTGTACATTTTAGGAGTGACCAGAGGAAATTTAGAGCTAGCCGCAAATTAAGGAGGAGTGGAACCCAATGTGAGATTTCTAAATTCAAAATAAAATGGAAAAAATATATAAAAATTTATGTATGTGTTGTAAAATCATCATAATCGTATACGATGTCTATTAGCTCGCCTCCCTAGTCCATAGACCTTGGATGATTTAAATTGACTGTATTGTGTTGTGATTGTTATGTAAAATGGAGTAAATTATATATGCATAGTATAATATATATATATATATATGGCTTGTCGCTATGAGAATATTGATAAGCAACATGCTTTGGAAGACAAAGAGGATAGTAGTTCTAGTAGGAAGATAAAATATGATTGTGAGAATCCTTAGGCAAGTTAGAAGCCTGAGGAAAGTAAGGAACCCGAGGCAGTTAAGAGATCCGAAGTAGGTAAAAAGAAAGGGGTAATGACAGTCGTATGCTCCAACTGCAGTAGGCAAGGACATTTGCCGATAAGTTGCAAATTCCTAAAGGAACAGAAGGAGGATGGAACTAAATCCAATAAGAAGTTTCAAGAAAGTAGAGAATACAAAAATTTCCATAATATTGGTCATGTAGAGGAAGATTGCCGGCTTTTAAAAAGAACCAAAGTGGCTCAATTCGATAACATGGCAGACGCTATAGCACACTCAACTAGTAGTAAAAGGCCAAAAGTTTTGGAAGGCACCCTTACTGTCAACAATATTCCATTTAAAGTATTGTTTGATATGGGCACGTCACGAAGTTTCATTTCAATTATTATGGTTAAGATACTGAATTTGAGATTGAGGGATCTTTAAGAGTCGATTAGTGTTCATAATTCGATAGGAGGTTCTCTTATTCTCGGTTTGTATTGTAGAGTATTATTCCTGTTACCGATTTTCTTTTGATTTAATTGTCATGAATCTTACTGAGTTTGATATTATACTTGGCTTGGATTGGTTAACTAAATATGAGGCCGAAGTTAAATGTGCCGAGAAAATCGTTAAAGCTAAAACTAAGTTCGGAGAGCATATAATGATACCATGTGAAGGTTCAGAGTCAGATCTGAAGAATTTTGGTATGCTCTTGAAGTTTCTCCTACCACTATCGAAAATATTCCTGTCGTTGGAGATTATGCGGATGTGTTTGAAGAAGTTGATAGCTTACCTCCGCAAAGAGAATTTGACTTCAAGATCGATCTAATTCTGAATGCAAGGCCAGTTGTGCATGCAATCCGAAGATTGACATTGAAAGAGAAAGAAGAATTGGGTGATCAAACTCAACAATTGTTATTGAAAGGTCTGATCAGGCCTAGTTTTTCGAATTGGGGTGCAGTAGTAGTGTTTGTTCCAAAGTCAGATGGTACTCTCAGATTGTGCGTAGATTACCGTGATTTAAATAAGCAAGCATTGAAGAATAAATATCCACTACTGCGTATTGATGATTTATTAGAATGCTTGAATGGAGCACAAGTGTTTTCGAGGATGGACCTAGCTACAGGTTTCCATCAATTGCGGATTGCCGAAGAATGTGTTCCTTTGACAGTTTTTAGAGGTCCAGACTTACTTTATGAGTGGTTATAATGTCGTTCGGCTTATGTAATTCTCCTTCTTATTTTGTCGATTTAATGAACAGAGTATTCCATGATGTCTTGAATAAATTTGTGCTATTTTCATTGATGATATATTAATCTTCTCTAAGTCAGCTAGCGTACATACAAAGCATTTTGAACAAGTTTTGGAAATTCAGAGAAAAACGTATTGAAAGCCAAATTTTCTAAATGCATATTCTGGCAAGAAGAAGTGAAGTTCCTCGGTCATGTAGTATTGAAGGAAGGAATTTCAGTAGATCTTGGCAAGATCACAGCTATTCGAGATTGGAAGCAGCCTAGCACTCCTACAGAAGTGAGAAGTTTTCTAGGATTGGCTGGCTATTATCGGAAATTTGTTAAGGATTTTTCGAAGCTATCTAGTCCATTGACGAAGCTTACAAAGAAGCATGCAAGATTTAATTGGATGACTGATTGTGAGGAAGCTTTCCAAGAACAGAAATAAAGGTTGACTACAGCTCTAGTGTTGACCATTATAGATGGCAATCAAGATTTGACAGTTTACACAGATGCTTCCCTTGAAGGAGTTGGTGCGGTATTGATGCAAAGAGGCCAAGTAGTTATGCTAGCCGTCAGTTGAAGCCGCATGAGAAGAGATATGTTACTCACAATCTTGAATTGTTAGCCGTCGTCTTTGCTTTGAAAATATGGAGGCACTATCTTCTGGGTGAGAAGTTCGAATTATATACAGATCATAAGTCATTAATGTATTTGTTCACCCAGAAAGTATTGAATTTGAGACAACAGCGTTGGTTAAAATTTCTTGCAGCATATGATATAGATATTTTGTATACTCCAGGGAAGGCCAATGTTGTAGCTGATGCACTCAGCAGAAAGAATGCAGTCATCGCTAATCTCATTATTATGCCTTCATTGATTGATAAGATCTCTATTCTTCGGAAAGATGATGAATCTATTCAGAGGATTAGCAAGAGAGTTCAGGAAGGAGAACCCTCGAGTTTCCAGATTGATAGCAAGGGAGTTCTGAGGTTATTAGGCCGAATTTGTGTTAAAAATATTCCTGAGCTCAGAAGGGAAGTAATGGATGAATGTCACAGGTCCAAGCTTAGTATTCATCTTGGGGTGAGTAAGATGTATCATGATCTCAAGCGCACGTCCTGGTGGAGATCTATGAAAAGAGACATTTCTATAAATGTCAGCAGGTGTTCTACTTGCCAATAGGTCAAGAGTGATCAGCAGAAACTCGCAGGATTGTTGCAACCATTAGAGGTTCTATATTGGAAGTAGGATCAATTTTTTGTGGATTTCATTGATGTTTTGCCTAGAACCAAGAAAGGCAATGACAACATATAGGTGATCATAGATTGTTTCAAGAAGACCACCCATTTTATTCCTGTAAAGTCAAATAGAACAGCTTAGAGTCTGGCACAGATATATTTTAAAGAAATTGTTAGACTACATGGAGTGCCTAGTAGTATTTTCAGTGATAGGGAATCTGATTTTCGCTGGTATGTTCTGTGAAGCATTTCAGGTAGAGTTGGGAACAAAGCTCAATCTTAGCACCACATATCATCCTCAGATGCATATCATCCTCACACAGACGGCCAAACTGAGAGGGTGAATCGTATATTATATGATTTTTTGCAGGCTTGTATTCTTGATTTTGGAGGATCTTGGGAAGATCACCTACATTTGGTTAAATTCTCATATAATAATAGCTATCAGGCGAGTTTAAAAATGTCTCCATTTGAAGCATTGTATGGCAGACCATGTAGATCTCCTGCATGTTGGATAGAACCAGGAAATCAATTTGTATTGGGTCCAGACATGATTCGAGAAGCTTAAGATAAAGTTGATTTCATTAAGAAGCGATTACAAGCAGCTAAAAGAAGACAAAAGAGTTATGCAGATTCTAGAAGAAGAGATCTAGCCTTTTCTGTTTGTGATTACATGTATTTGAGAGTTTATACGATGAGAGGAGTGGTTCGATTCAGGAAGACATGGAAGTTGGCACCTAGATTTATTGGTCTGTTTCCTATATTCGAGAGGATTGAAACTCTTGCTTACAGGGTTCAGTTGCCAGAATGGTTGCCAGAAGTGCATAATGTGTTTCACGTTTCTCAACTTCATAAACATGTACATGATCCAAACTTGGTCGTGGAAGAAGCATCACAACAAGATTTGTATATTACTCTTAGTTTGGTTGTGCATAGAGAGCCAGTGAAGATTATTGGCAAAGAAACTAAAGTTCTCAGGAACAAGAAGGTGCATTTAGTCAAAGTGCAGTGGAGCGAGGATCCTAGAGACTGTACATGGGAAACAGAAGATAGCATTAAGCAGGCTTATCCCAAGTGCAGAGTGGACATCTTTGATTAGCTTTGGTGGAAGGTACATTTACAATATATTCTATTTCGGTTTTGTTTCCGACTTTACTATTGTTTCCTTTTCGAGGACGAAAAGTTTTAAGTGGGGCAGAATGTAACAACCGTGGAATTCAAAACCAATTTAAAAATTATTTTTTAAAATAATTTTAACTGAAATTGAGTCAGAATTTAAAAATTCGATTTTTTAAATTAGAATATAACCCTTGAATTTGCAAACGACTTCCGTTTTCGACGAAACCACTTTTTTGGATCCGGAATGTCAAATTATTACTAGGTTCAAAATTCCATAATTTTTGGAATTAATATGTGAGCTGGTAAATTAAAACGTGTTTGGTAATTTTAGTTGAATTGAATAGACCAGTAAAAATGCCATTTTTCAAACGGTCTCCAAATTCAACGAAATTTGTTTTGTTAGGACCGTATCGTCAAAGCATAGCTGGATTCCAATTTGTAGATTTTTTTGGAGTAAGTATGTGGCCACGGTAAATTAAATTGTACATTCAAATTCAATATTGAACGTTATATGTTTTAATTTTGAGAAAAGCTGACCGAAATAGTCGAAGTGGCTTACGAAACATACTCCATTGTGTTCGGAATGAGGGTTTTTAGCTAGAGGCAACAGTCATTTGGGTTTGATTTGGAGTTTGAATGGGAAAACTAACATTTTTGGAATTAAAGAAAATAAAATATATATATATATAGGACAATTAAAATTCACCGTAACCCTAGTCATTAATCGCGAAAATTTAAAATGCCGCCTCCCTTCTCGTTCAACACGGAAAAGGCTTCAGATTTCTCCCCTCAATATCGTTTGATCCTCTCAATGAATTTTGAAAATTCTTAAAGCAAAATTGTAGATATTTTTATCCTCTTTCAATCCATACGGGTCTGGTCCCCTTTAATTGCGTATTTGACTCGGATTTCATCCCCAAACCCGCGCTGTTCGATCGGAGTTTCCACCGCCTGGAGATGATCGAGTTCAACATTGTTGGTGTCGTTAGGAAGCTCTCGCGATGGCAATGGAGGTGGTACCAACCGATCGTCATCTCGTGCCTCGGTTTGCACGAAAGATGGAGCCTTATTTTGAGCTGCTGTTCGAACGTGTCTAAGGGTGATTAACAGGAAGGTGATTAATAATTTTAATTAATTACTATGTTAATTAATTTTAAAATTTTATTAACCTTCAAAAATACACAACTTCTCATATGGTGTCGAAAACCGGTGAAACATGAGACATTGGACTCATGACAACGTATTCTACATTCTAGAAGTGACCGGAGGAATTTTAGAGCTAGCCGCAAATTAAGGAGGAGTGGAACCCAATGTGAAAATTTTAAATTCAAATTAAAATGGAAAAATATATATAAAAATATATGTATGTGTAGTAGAATCATTATAAATTGTATACAGTGCCTGTTAGCTCACCTCCCTCGTCTCAAGACCATAGACGATTTAAATTGACTGTATTATGTTGTGATTATGATGTAAAATGGAGTAAATTATATATGCGTTGTATATGCATAATATATATATATGCACAGTATAATATATATATTCGATGTATAATATATATATATATGTGTGTGTGGTGTAGAAAATGCATATGCGATGTATAAAAATTGGTTATGCGTTGTATAAATTGGAAATGCAATAAAATTGATTGTGTTGTGGAAAATTGGGTTGAATATCGGTTTGTCAACCCTATGATTGATTTGATTGAATGGAACCTGTTATGTACTAAGCAGTATCCTGTATCTGCGTACTCTGAAGATGATGACATTTATGATTCTGCTGTTATGATGATGTACATTATCCTATGATTTCATGTGTTATGCTATTATCTGTATTCTGCTGATGTAATTAATGTGTTATATTCCAATGATTATCCTTGCTTCAGTGGCATGAGGGTTTGGGTTCTTAAATTAGTACAAATAGTCAAGTTTTATTCCTTCTTAATAAATAATTATGCTTACTGTCGTCAATTATGTTTAGAACATCAAGAAGCTGGTCGACTTCTGGATGCTTCTCCTTAGTTTATAGTTGAAAATATTAGCCCGCGTACTAAAATTGCTTTCAAAACATTGAAAATGACTAAATTAAAATACATGAAATTTGAGTGGATTCTTCAAAATCTTCTTAATTGGACCTATGTTACTTTCTCCATTTGATCTGTTAAAACTCCTTGTGAATAAGTAAAGAATAGTATACATTTATGAGCAACTTGCTTAGTCTACGTGGTTGGAGGTCAAAATCATTCTTGAAATAGAGTTGTATTTGGAATATATTAGCATCTTTTACATTTTCTAGGGAACAATAAAATTTTTACGGGCTCAAATATGATTATAACAAAGTTCCATCTACTTTGCTCAAGACGTTGAATTGAGGCACTTGCTTCATACATATAGATAAGCTAGGAATTTATTTGTTTCTTCCAAATGTAGTAAAAAGCAAGAAAGGTTATAAATAATCTTACCAATAAAAAGAGAGTTTAACTAGTTAGGTGAAGGAAAGTCATTTTGAATACACAATCATCCTATAGTAATAGAAGATTATCTACCATACAGTGATCTATTACTAAAGCTTCATAGAAAAGTGAACAACATATGATTAAATAATAGCAAAGGAAGAATAAAATTAAAGGAAAATGATTAGTGTAACATCTGATTCAAGCTTCTTGCAATATAATTGAGATGTACAAATTTCATTGAACAATAAATTATTTAAAGTTCACTATGCACAATTAACAATCAAATATTAATTCTAAGTTAATGACTATTTACATAGCCGTGGTTTGGAAAATTATTACATGCAGTAAAACATGAAACCAAACTGTACGAAATTTAAAAGAAGTTAGTGTTGGATCTAGAATAACCCTAGAGGGGGGGTGAATAGGGTTTTTCACAGTTTTTAACTGAATTAAAAACTTAACGAGATATATAATAATAAACTGATCACAGAAAATAGCAGAAACTGAAATGCAGAAAATAAATCACACACAGATATACCCAGCTTCGGCAAAACCCTGCCTACTGCTGCATTTCTAAGGTTTCTACTAGGTGATAGAACAGTTCCCGCATACAAGACCATGTACACTCGCAAACCCCTGCTCCTATTCTAACCCTACGCTCAAAACCGTAGACTGATCTAATCCCCTAGATCAGATTTCCCGAATTACAAACCCTGTAACTCGTAACTCAGATTTACAGACTCTGAAACTGACAGTCAACACCTTGACTAAATCCCCCTAGATTTTACAGACCTAGAACTGTTCAGAAATGATTTTACAACACAATTTAAAAGACAACAGAATGAAAAAAAAAAATGTAAAACCTAATTCTTAAAATAAAAAAAAAGGAGTTTATATTAAAGGGGTCATCCCCTTTAAACAAATCCAAAGCCCCTTTTTATCTTGGCCGGCCCATTTGTTTATTTGCCCGATCACTTTTGTTTTTGCTCTGGAGATAAAAAAATGGCGGCGGCGATTCTTGGGTTTTTCTTCTGACTCAAATCGAAGTCGATGTTGTTAATTTTTGGCTCTGGAAATGATTTCTGGTGCTCGTATCTCCGATTGCTTCTCTGTCTTGCTCGATTGTTGTGTGGCTATGTGATTCTTCACTCTGGCGATCGAAACCCTAATGAAATTGTGAGTATTCTTTGATTAAAAAAATGTTGCTCTCTGATTTAGTTGTTGTTGGTTTCGATTTCGATGTCCTTCTCTGCCTGTGATGATGTGGTGTCATATAGGATTTCATATCCTTAACTTGCGCTCTGATTTCTTGAATGATTTGGTCTGATTGCGTGCTTGATTTTTCCCTGATTTTGCTCTCGAGTTATTGTTTGCTTTCTTGGTAATTTCTGATTTTTCTCAGCTTTTAATTCACTGATTTGCTGCGTGATAAAACTTGAGTGAATCAGCCCCTTTTGAAATTCTCGAATGGAATTTAAATTTGTTGCCTTGTTTAAAATACAACGGCCTTGAATGATTGTTGCTTGTCCATTTTTGTTTTAGAAATTCTCGGCCTAATTGCGTGATGTTTTCCCTTTCTGATTTCCTCGAATGAATTTGAGAAATGTTGCCTTGAATAACTTTCCTGACTGAATCAAAATAGGAAACAATTAATATGATTTTCTGGATTGAAAAAACGGTTTTGAAATGTTGCCTTAATTTGAAATGCATTGCTCGACATTAAATTCTCTGATTGAATTTGTTGCCTTAAAAACTTTGCTCGAGTTTATCCATTAAGCTCTTGCCAAAAACTATTCACTGTGATTTTCTGGAATTCATTGTTGCCAAAATAAATTATACACGCTTGAACCATGCTGTGTCACTGAGCTGCTTTGAATGTCATTGAATTTTGGCAAAAAAAAAATACTTGCCCATTTCAAAACTGATTTCTTGTTTGAACTGAAAAACTTTTGAACTTGCTGTTGCCACCATGTGCTCGACCCTTGCACCATTCATTTCGCCTTCCTTTTTCATACTTGTTGCACTCATGAATTCTGAAACTGATTTTGCACCATTCACTTGAGTTTGATGGCTCCACCATGCATTTGTGTATGTGGTGACCAGACTTTAGTATATGCACAAATATTGGTTATCCATTTGTGTTTGTATATCAACATATTTGGCACACACACACACACTGGTTTGTCTTGAATACCTGAACACCATTGTAGTTGCTGAAATGAACTCTTGTAGCTGAACTTGATCATTTGAACTTGTAGAGCTGCTATGATTCTTTCACTTTTAAATACATTGCTTTGTTTCATACTGTATTGCACACTAACAAACAGTTTTGGGCTGATCTGGCTTTTGCTGTCCATCATTACATGTCCATTCTTGTTTTACGTGCATACTGCATTTGCTGTTTTTGACATTGTTGCTTGAGCACTTGTTTGTGAGCTTTTTGTAGTTGTCTCACCACTTTGGCATGCTGTGCTGAACCATTTTCTTGATCATTTCTTTGCTGGTTGATCTTTGAAACTGGACCATGTTGGGCTGCTTTGCGTCTTTGTACATCACTAGTTTGTATCCACAATGTTAATGCTTGACTTGTGTAGCCTGAATAGCATACTACTTGTTCCTCCATTTGTAACTCGACCACTCTTGCACCATTGAACTGGCTTGAACTTAAAAACTGCCTCGACTTCATGTGCTGAGATTTGCATATTGCTGAACTACCATGTTGCTCCTTTGATCATGTTGCATTCATCACCACTGTGTCTCCATCATGTGTTAACTTTGTTGTGTCTTCATTCTTGTTTGTGTTGTCCCCTTGTCTGTTTTTGCTGCTGCTCTACCATGTTATGTTCATGCCTTTGAAACTAGGCTGTCTTGTTGCTTTATCATGTACCACTTCTTTGCTGTGTAATTTCACTTTGGCTTGTTTTGCTTAGCATGGCTCGACCAATTTTGTTGAGCTGTCTCGACTTTGGTTGACTTGAATTTGTTGACAGCATCACTGTCTTGAAATGTGTTGAGTTGTGCATTGTGTCGAGCTTGGTCCATGAGACTGCTCCACAGCTGTATACACTGATTGGCGAGGCAGTGCACACGTGTATTTATACACGTGTGTATATGCAGCCATCAGACAAAATTTTCCTGTCCCTGCACTGTATATACATACTGTCTGCCTTGTGGTATTTACAGTGTATCACTGTGAATATCACAAGCTGTCTAGACACAGATTGATGGTTTTATAATTCAGATCAAGTCATGAAAAATGATGAGAAACACACCAGAAATCTGAGGCAAATAAAATTTTAAAAATAAAATTTAAATTTGCATGTATTCTGTTTTATTTCTATTGCAGTGTACTGTGTGTGTGTGTTTCATGTGTGACAGGTAAGCTGGGATGACTGGACTGACTGTGATGACAGGACTGACAAGCTGAAGACAAGAAGACAGTGTGTGGTGTCAATGAATGTATGAGTCTGTATATACAAGTGAAAATGGATATATATGAAATGTAAACTGAATGAATGTATGAGTGTTGCAGTGAGGAGCTGTGTATATATGAAATGTACTGATGTATGTAATAAACAAGTTTGATTGAAATAAAATATCATTTTATTGTTGTCAAACGAACTTGTCTATTTTATTCTGTTTATACAAGTACAAATATTCTGTGAATGTATAAATAGTGGAGTTACAAATAGTTGTACTGTTTGAATATTGAAATAAAATATTCTATTTAAATAAAATACTGTGTTAATATTTGAATTTCTGTACAGTCGTATTTAATTTAAATATAAATATTATATTCATTGCTGTGATGTATATATATAACAGTACAGTACCAAACACATTTATAATAAAAATATATTTGGTTGTTATCATCAAACAAAAATCATATAATTGTGTATACAACACCGTTATATACAACAATCTCCCCCTTTTGATGATGACAAACAAATAAAAGATTTTGAATATAATAAATGTGTTTGTTCGTGGATATTTGAACCCCCCCTATTTAAATGCTCCCCCTACAACAGAAACTCCCCCTATAACAATGCATGAGTGAAATGTATGAATAATTAAATTTTCAAAATTAAAAATATTTATAAAATATTCACTCATAAATCAAAATCTAATCCATTCTCCCCCTTTTGTTATCATCAAAAGGATACAGATTTTAAAATATAGATGAATAGTGACTAACAAATATTATATCAGCTTAAGAGGAAGAACGATCATCATAAATCTTAATCAGTCAAACAAAAATCATAATATTCTGAGAACAGGTGGCATATTTCACATTTTAGAGAATGACGGATTTACGATGAATTTTATATAAAATGGAGAAAAAAAATGATTTCCAAATATTTTCAAAAGAATTTTATAAAAATGAGTTCAAAAACAGTGATGGATTCGGACTTATAATTATAAATTCAATTTAAATGACAAAATCGAATAATCTCAAATTCCAATATCTATTAATCAACAAATCATAATACGTCATAAAATTTCAACACATTTCACAGATTAGAAAGTGGATTGATAGGCTGGTTAATATACACCAAGGAGAATTTCACATAAAAAATTATTTATTGCAAATTATTTTCTTTTCTTTTTCTTTTGATTTAAGAGCACCCTGACCACGCATAACCAGAGCTTGGATTTTTAAATGAGGTCAGTCGCAGCTTAAATTATAAGTTGTCTCTTAACCATTCATGACCAGAGCTTGGATTTTTAAATGAGGTTAGAAACACACTTATATATTAATTATATTTTCATCATTTTCAGCTTTCAAAAAGGAAAAACTCCTCGATATATAAAACTAGTATGGATGATAGAAATGTGGTAAGTACAGAGATGGACTGTGAAATAAGTTTCTAATTTAATTATATTATGAGATATGCATGAACTGTACCGGGATTATTGAAAATTTTCATTTGACACTAATTCTGAAAAATAGCATAACCACAATTCCATCACAACTATTTTCACTGTTTGTTCAAGGTGATTTTAAAAATATTAAACTCTCCACATTTAAAAAAAAATATCATGGATGGCAGAATGATGAAAGATAATGAAGATGATCGTGAGATAATTTGCCAGTTCAAAGACATTATAATAAATGTTCAACAATCATGAAAATTAAAAAAATCTCCTCTAGTTGTGAAATATATTGCAGTCCCAATTCATCACAATTTCAAAATCTAAAAATAATAATTTTGATTGAATTATAAATACAGTTTAATTGGATATTGATTTCAATTTCTGAATGAATAATTAATAAATAATTTTAAAATTGAAAATCAAATACAAGAGGAATATGCTGATCTATGCACGACAAGAAGGAAAAAAAAATGTGTACAAGACAAAAAGAGTGTGTGGATTTATACATGGTGAAGATTTGAATCTAAGTATAGATGGGTGAGACAAATATAAGGCGCTTCTGATACCAAATGTTCTCGCTTTCTCAAGGATTTTAATGACACCCCGGTGGCAAACAATGGTACCTCAGCCAACAGAAAAGACTTAATTACAAAGCAAGCAACTCAAGCACACAAATTTCATTTATCAGAGCACAATAAATCTTTGATACCAAATCAAGCAGTCAAAAAAAATTACAAATCAATTTCTTATAATCAGAGCAGCATGATTCCAAAACAAACAATTTTCAAAAACAGTATCAGAGCTGGTTCCTTTTATCAGAGTAGCAAGCAGATTAAATCAAGTAATTCCCAAACCATTTTTCAAATCAATATCAGAGAAAAATCAAGAATCAGTTCATGTTAGACTTGTCAGGATGATGATCATAACAGACAGTTCATGATTAAGATTAAAATACTGTTTATTTTAAATCATTTGATGGAATATGTAAATATCAGGATTTAATGAATCAATCACACCAGATTTTAAAAATATGATTTGAGATATGTATGAGATTCAATAAATCGATAATTTTAAATGATTTTAAACAAACATATATTTAAATCAAATAATCATGAAATAACAGTGATTTTCAAAACCAAGTTCAAAAAGAACATTTTCAAGAATTTCTCAAAACTATTTCCGACAAGCACAAGAGAAATTTCAGGTCATTTACATCAAATTTGAAAATATTCATGATCGGGATAATTTATTTGAAATCACATGAATCAATGTAAAGTTTTGTGATATAATGAATCAGTCACACGAGATTGACAAATTCAAAAAAAATAAGAGGTGTGTGATATTCAAAATATCTAGAATTTCAGATGATTTCAAACAAACATATTTTAATATAATGATCATGAATAAAGATGAATTCCAAGATGTATCACTGATACAAGCCAATCTGAAAATCAATGAAATTATCACAACTGATAAATAACAGAGTGTTGTAATGAGTATAATATTTTGAGCTTTTCTAAAATGAATTAGAATAAACTCAGAACAACAAAGGTGTGTGACATTTCATTAAATATTCAGATCTTCAAACAATTTAGAATTCTAGTTAACAGTGTTCAAGATATGATATGAATGCATCAACATTGTTATGAATTCAATAATCAGAAACTAAACTTCAAAACAATTGTAGATATTTACAAGTTTAAATACAAGATCTGGAAAAGATTAAAATATCAGAATTATATTCAACTAAGGCAAATTTCCAGAAAATATGAATTCTACAATTAGAAGTTAATGAAGCTCAGAAGAAGTTACAGTGATATTGCAGTGATAAAACAAATAGAGAAGAAGAAGAGGGAAGAAATAAACAAGAAAATAAAAACTAAAAATATTTACAAAAGTGAGTTCAGAGATCATACCAGAATTCGATTGTAAACTAGAATCTCTAACTCGACCAGATTTGGCTAAGGAACTATGAATGATTTAATAATATTTGAAATCAGTTTCTCTTTGGCAGTGCAGTTCCTCGGCCTCTTTTGATACCTAGCAATTTGAGGAAACGAGTGGTCTAACAAAATTTGTAAAGCCACTCACAGTTGTACCCATTTGCTTTGGTACCCAAACCTGTTTATATAACAAACCATTCGAATTTACAAAAGTGTCTTTAGGGACCCAAATCTGCTTGAATTTAACAAAGTTCGTTTTATTTCTTTTTGGAATCCAAGCTTGTTTAAATGGTTTATTATCAAGCGAATTTCCACTTCGATTTTGTTTCAAAAATCCTTTGTAATTTTCAGAGTTTAGATTTTCAAAACGATTCATTCCTAAGTTGATTGAAGAATTTTTAAAACCGTTTGTATTCTGTTTTTCAAAATCATTCATTTTCCCAAATCCAAGTCCATTTTTATTTCCAGATAGAAATTGATTTCTCAACAACATATTCAGCGATTTTTCTCCATTTGAAAGTTTAACCAATGTTGATTCAAGTTGTTGAAGTTTAAATTTGAGATCATCATTTTCTTTTATTAAATCTGAACAATGATTTTTAGTGATCTTACAATTTTCAGAATCAACTTTCAAAACCAAATTTTCAATTTCAAGCAATTTGATTTTGGCTTGAGACTCAGAAATCTAAGCTTCAAAAAGTTTTTGTTTTTCCAATTCAAGTTTTTCAACATTCTTGAATTTTTCAATTTCAGATTCAAGCTCTTTCACAATCAAATCCGTTTTCACCAAATTTTCCTTTTCAAAAATTTCATGTTCTAAATTAATCTTATCCAACTCCTTCTGCAAAGCGTTATTTTTATGAGTCAACTCATCTTCGAGATTTTTCAAAAACAAAATTTTATTTTCGAGCTTTCCAGAATGTTCATCAAGTTGAGCTAAATCAGTTTTCACAACCATACAGTTTTTGCAGTCAGAGTTTTCAAATTTTAATTTCAACAAATTGTTATTGTGGGTCAACTCAGAATTTTCAGATTTCAAAGACTTGTTTTTCCGTTTGAGACGATCAACAGTTCTTGTTAAATTATTACAAAGAGATACCAGATCGTCATATGATAAGTCCCCATCGTCTGAATCCACATGAATAGTTCCAGTTAAGCACAGATCTGAATTTGAGTTGGCAGTTGAGGGTTTTGAGGAGTTGTCAGAATTTCCATACCGCGCGTTGAGAGTTTTCCAGATGTCCTGCGCAGTTAAACAATGAGAGATAAAGTCAAGCTGGTTATTATCAAGATAAGAATATAAAATATGCATAGCTTGAGCATTTAAAACCTTATTCGTCTTATTTGACATATCTTCCATATTTTCAATAATATTCCAATAATCAAGATTAACAGATTTTAAATATGATTCGAAATTTGATTTCCAAATTGAAAAATCTGTTCCCTTAAAAATAATTGGAATATTACGGGACTGACTCTCATAAGACTGACAACTAGGATCCATGTTTCTAGGGTTAATGAAATAACCAGGCTCTGATACCACTTGTTGGATCTAGAATAAACCTAGAGGAGGGGTGAATAGGGTTTTTCACAGTTTTTAACTGAATTAAAAACTTAACGAGATATATAATAATAAACTGATCACAGAAAATAGTAGAAACTGAAATGCAGAAAATAAATCACACACAGATATACCCAGCTTCGGCAAAACCCTGCCTACTGCTGCATTTCTAAGGTTTCTACTAGGTGATAGAACAGTTCCCGCATACAAGACCATGTACACTCGCAAACCCCTGCTCCTATTCTAACCCTACGCTCAAAACCGTAGACTGATCTAATCCCCTAGATCAGATTTCCCGAATTACAAACCCTGTAACTCGTAACTCAGATTTACAGACTCTGAAACTGACAGTCAACACCTTGACTAAATCCCCCTAGATTTTACAGACCTAGAACTGTTCAGAAATGATTTTACAACACAATTTAAAAGACAACAGAATGAAAAAAAATGTAAAACCTAATTCTTAAAATAAAAAAAAGGAGTTTATATTAAAGGGGTCATCCCCTTTAAACAAATCCAAAGCCCCTTTTTATCTTGGCCGGCCCATTTGTTTATTTGCCCGATCACTTTTGTTTTTGCTCTGGAGATAAAAAAATGGCGGCGGCGATTCTAGGGTTTTTCTTCTGACTCAAATCGAAGTCGATGTTGTTAATTTTTGGCTCTGGAAATGATTTCTGGTGCTCGTATCTCCGATTGCTTCTCTGTCTTGCTCGATTGTTGTGTGGCTATGTGATTCTTCACTCTGGCGATCGAAACCCTAATGAAATTGTGAGTATTCTTTGATTAAAAAAATGTTGCTCTCTGATTTAGTTGTTGTTGGTTTCAATTTCGATGTCCTTCTCTGCCTGTGATGATGTGGTGTCATATAGGATTTCATATCCTTAACTTGCGCTCTGATTTCTTGAATGATTTGGTCTGATTGCGTGCTTGATTTTTCCCTGATTTTGCTCTCGAGTTATTGTTGGCTTTCTTGGTAATTTATGATTTTTCTCAGCTTTTAATTCACTGATTTGCTGCGTGATAAAACTTGAGTGAATCAGCCCCTTTTGAAATTCTCGAATGGAATTTAAATTTGTTGCCTTGTTTAAAATACAACGGCCTTGAATGATTGTTGCTTGTCCATTTTTGTTTTAGAAATTCTCGGCCTAATTGCGTGATGTTTTCCCTTTCTGATTTCCTCGAATGAATTTGAGAAATGTTGCCTTGAATAACTTTCCTGACTGAATCAAAATAGGAAACAATTAATATGATTTTCTGGATTGAAAAAACGGTTTTGAAATGTTGCCTTAATTTGAAATGCATTGCTCGACATTAAATTCTCTGATTGAATTTGTTGCCTTAAAAACTTTGCTCGAGTTTATCCATTAAGCTCTTGCCAAAAACTATTCACTGTGATTTTCTGGAATTCATTGTTGCCAAAATAAATTATACACGCTTGAACCATGCTGTGTCACTGAGCTGCTTTGAATGTCATTGAATTTTGGCAAAAAAAAAATACTTGCCCATTTCAAAACTGATTTCTTGTTTGAACTGAAAAACTTTTGAACTTGCTGTTGCCACCATGTGCTCGACCCTTGCACCATTCATTTCGCCTTCCTTTTTCATACTTGTTGCACTCATGAATTCTGAAACTGATTTTGCACCATTCACTTGAGTTTGATGGCTCCACCATGCATTTGTGTATGTGGTGACCAGACTTTAGTATATGCACAAATATTGGTTATCCATTTGTGTTTGTATATCAACATATTTGGCACACACACACACTGGTTTGTCTTGAATACCTGAACACCATTGTAGTTGCTGAAATGAACTCTTGTAGCTGAACTTGATCATTTGGACTTGTAGAGCTGCTATGATTCTTTCACTTTGAAATACATTGCTTTGTTTCATACTGTATTGCACACTAACAAACAGTTTTGGGCTGATCTGGCTTTTGCTGTCCATCATTACATGTCCATTCTTGTTTTACGTGCATACTGCATTTGCTGTTTTTGACATTGTTGCTTGAGCACTTGTTTGTGAGCTTTTTGTAGTTGTCTCACCACTTTGGCATGCTGTGCTGAACCATTTTCTTGATCATTTCTTTGCTGGTTGATCTTTGAAACTGGACCATGTTGGGATGCTTTGCGTCTTTGTACATCACTAGTTTGCATCCACAATGTTAATGCTTGACTTGTGTAGCCTGAATAGCATACTACTTGTTCCTCCATTTGTAACTCGACCACTCTTGCACCATTGAACTGGCTTGAACTTAAAAACTGCCTCGACTTCATGTGCTGAGATTTGCATATTGCTGAACTACCATGTTGCTCCTTTGATCATGTTGCATTCATCACCACTGTGTCTCCATCATGTGTTAACTTTGTTGTGTCTTCATTCTTGTTTGTGTTGTCCCCTTGTCTGTTTTTGCTGCTGCTCTACCATGTTATGTTCATGCCTTTGAAACTAGGTTGTCTTGTTGCTTTATCATGTACCACTTCTTTGCTGTGTAATTTCACTTTGGCTTGTTTTGCTTAGCATGGCTCGACCAATTTTGTTGAGCTGTCTCGACTTTGGTTGACTTGAATTTGTTGACAGCATCACTGTCTTGAAATGTGTTGAGTTGTGCATTGTGTCGAGCTTGGTCCATGAGACTGCTGCACAGCTGTATACACTGATTGGCGAGGCAGTGCACACGTGTATTTATACACGTGTGTATATGCAGCCATCAGACAAAATTTTCCTGTCCCTGCACTGTATATACATACTGTCTGCCTTGTGGTATTTACAGTGTATCACTGTGAATATCACAAGCTATCTAGACACAGATTGATGGTTTTATAATTCAGATCAAGTCATGAAAAATGATGAGAAACACACCAGAAATCTGAGGCAAATAAAATTTTAAAAATAAAATTTAAATTTGCATGTATTCTGTTTTATTTCTATTGCAGTGTACTGTGTGTGTGTGTTTCATGTGTGACAGGTAAGCTGGGATGACTGGATTGACTGTGATGACAGGACTGACAAGCTGAAGACAAGAAGACAGTGTGTGGTGTCAATGAATGTATGAGTCTGTATATACAAGTGAAAATGGATATATATGAAATGTAAACTGAATGAATGTATGAGTGTTGCAGTGAGGAGCTGTGTATATATGAAATGTACTGATGTCTGTAATAAACAAGTTTGATTGAAATAAAATATCATTTTATTGTTGTCAAACGAACTTGTCTATTTTATTCTGTTTATACAAGTACAAATATTCTGTGAATGTATAAATAGTGGAGTTACAAATAGTTGTACTGTTTGAATATTGAAATAAAATATTCTATTTAAATAAAATACTGTGTTAATATTTGAATTTCTGTACAGTCGTATTTTATTTAAATATAAATATTATATTCATTGCTGTGATGTATATATATAACAGTACAGTACGAAACACATTTATAATAAAAATATATTTGGTTGTTATCATCAAACAAAAATCATATAATTGTGTATACAACACTGTTATATACAACAGTTAGGATGTCCTAAATTAGTAGCTTCAGTTAAGATGAATTACCATATGATGTAAAAAGAATAAAGAACTCAAATTGATGAATATGACCAACACAAATAAACAAAAAAAAAAGTTGTAAGAGAAAAAATTCATTACGATAAAGTATCCTGAAGAATAGAAGTCAAAACAGACTAAATAATTATCGTTGAAAACAAAGGGTTAAGGAAAACTAATCTAATCTGACTGAGGAATACAAGTATCATACACATAGATTACCAAAGGATGAGATAGACCGAAGCTGGTATAATCAAATGAAGGAATCCTTCATTTGCAGCTTATACAGAGTACGTTTTTAAACGTTGGGACAGTTGCATCAACGAAGAAGAGATTCTTACTATTAACCAAGATGCAGCTACAGATGGAGCTAGAGCAAGGAAGTGCAATCATCCGAAATAGCAGCGGGAAAAGAGGCGATGCCGCCACTGAGGCAGATGGGAGTAGGAGCAAGCGAGATGGTAAGGATTTAGCCCTCATCGAGAAAAAATCCAAATGATGTAACCTAGCTGAATCATGGCTATTGGTTGAAGGAGAGTTCGATTAGCCGTGGCCCTGTGGCTATTTGAGAACCAATCTGAATCTGAACGATGTAAGCTGAACCAAAGGTTTACAGAGAGCCACGAATAAAAACTGGGAATCAAGATTGATAACTCTTCGATGCTAAAATACAAGTGCTAGATACTTATTGAAAATTTTTTGAGTTTTGAAGTATCCGTGACTTTTGGTTTCATATTGCGGAGAGCTAAAGATTTAATACTCAGTAATTATAATATAGTATAGATATGTAAGCATACCATCTAACCAAACTTCTTACTACTAGACTATTCATTTCAAAATTCCATGGTAATTAAACACTTCAGGGAGTCACTTCTAACAGAAAAAAGATAAACGGTTTAATCTATTTCTCAGGAAATCATATAACTTATACTTTTTACAGAAAAAAGATAAATGGTCTTATCTTTTTCTCGGAAAACCAATTAATTTTATGCTTTTTAACCGAAAATCCTATGAGGCCTATATATACAACCTTGAAAAAACACATTGCCCTTCTATTGGTTATAAAAACAAAACCAATACTTTTATGTATATATATAAACATTTTCAGTTTTGTACGCACATATGTATTCACTTGGTTCATAATACCAAGTCAATATTACACACATACGCACACGCACACACACACACACACACACACACACACACACACACATATATATATATATGTGTGTGTGTGTGTGTGTGTGTGTGACCAAATAGATACAAGCATACCGTTTAACCAACCTCATTACTATTGGACTATTTATTTCATATGTAAGCATACCATCTAACCAACCTCATTACTACTTGACTATTCATTTCATAAATTCCATGGTAATTAAACACTTCAGGGAAACATTTTTAACGTAAAAAAGATAGAAGATTTTATCTTTTTCTTAGAAAATCATATAACTTATACTTTTAACTGAAAAAAGATAAATGGCTTTATCTTTTTCTCAGAAAACCATTTAATTTTATGCTTTTTAACAAAAAATCCTATAAGTCCTATATATATAAAACCTTGAAAAAACACATTGCCTTTCTATTGTTTATTAAAACAAAACCAATACTTATATGTATATATATAATCATTTCCGGTTTGTACGCACATATGTATTCACTTGGTACATAATACCTAATCAATATAACACACACACACACACACACACACACATATATATATATAAGACCAAATAGATACAAGCATACCATTTAACCAACCTCATTACTACTGGACTATTCATTTCATATGTAAGCATACCATCTAACGAACCTCATTACTACTGGACTATTCATTTCATTAATTCCATGGTAATTAAACACTTCCAAATATTTTTATAATAGAAAGTCAATGTATCTAACCAATTACTCTGTCCTGGTTTCCGTTCTTCCCACGGGTTATTCTTCTAGTAGTTTTATCTTTCCTTTTGTTACCTGACCTGTTTTGTTTAACCTGACCTGTTGCACCACTTTAGTCAACTCGAAGAAGGATATTCTAAGATAGAACGAGAAAAAGTAAATTTGATTAATGCGACTTCTGTGAGTTTGGAACAATTAGAAAATTACAAAAATGAAATCTAAGTTTATCGGACCCTTGGTCTAAAATTCCCGAAAAATTAGCCAGGAAAAACTTTACGTACCCATACCACAGTAATTAGGAATCATAATAATTTCTTTCTTCTTTTTTGTTCTTTGTTTATTTGCGCTATTTTTAATAGAAAAAAGATAAATGGTTTTATCTTTTTCTCAGGAAATCAAATAACTTATACTTTCAACAGAAAAAAAGATAAATGATTTTATATTTTTCTCAGAAAACCATTTAGTTTTATGCTTTTTAACAAAAATCCTATAAGGCATTTATATATACAACCTTGAATAAACACATTGCCCTTCTATTGGTTGTAAAAACAAAACCAATACTTATATATAGATATATATAAACATTTCCAGTTTTGTACGCGCATATGTATTCACTTGGTTCATAATAGCTGATCAATATACATACATACATATATATATATATATATATATATATATATAAACATTACTACGTATGTACGCACATATGTACTCACTTGGTTCGTAATATTTGATATACAAAAATATACAAAAAGATATATAAAAAGAAATATATAAATATTGTTTAAAAAAATATTTTTTCCTTATTACAGAAATACTTGTTACTGTTAATAATGTTTAAAATGATATATAAAAATATTTCTTCCTTAATATCTGCATTTAAAAATTATTGTGTTTAATTTCTTCCTTAATAATTTAACAACACTTTTATATATAAACCTACCTTGCACATGTAATTTAAAAAGATAATTCTATTTATTTTTTCTTTTTTTTCATTATAAATTGATTAAAATGATATATGTATATATCATTATACCTTAATATGATAAAAAATGTAAAATTTTAGATCAAAAAGCACTTTCATACTTTACTTGTTACATGTATAAAATATTGTAACTTTTTGCCAGTAAGATTGTAATTCTTCTAGCTAAAAACACTGTTTGTTTAAAAAAATAAATTTATTTATCTTTATGTACTACTATTTTATTACAAAAAAACACATCCAAATTAACAGAATAGAAGATTGCATGATTTACTACATGTAAGTTATGTAGTACATGTAAGGCTGCACAATTTACTTATTACATGTGTAAATTAACAAAAGTGAAAATTACACATCCAAAATATACCCCAGCATAGATTCAACATGCTCGGCCATCCCTACAGATTAACCAAACAATATAATCATTTATTCTAAAGTCTATAAGTAAACTTCTAGAGCGAAAAAAAAATTCTTTCAACTTTTTTTTGGTAGCAGCATCATTTAAGTTACCATCAGCGTCAAATTTCTGAGGAGGCTCGAATGCTTTCAAAAAGATAAATACTTTTTGATTTTGTTCCTAAAATACATTAGCAGCATATTTCAATTTAATTTTGGTGAGAAAAATGAATTAGCAGCAGATTATTAGAAGAATTGATTTTGTTTCGGAAGTTTATAAGAAGATGATTTGATTTTGAAAGTATAAAGATGAAGAAGAAAGTGGATCAATTTGGGGTTTTTTTTAGCGTCGAGAATGCATACATGATGAAAAAAAGAAGGAAGAAGAAGATGAATCAAAAAATTCATGGAAAATAATTATTTTAAGGTCGTGTCATAGAAACTAATTAGCACATGAAAGGAAGCCCTTACGGTAAAATTCCCCTTGTTGATATATGGATCAATAATAAAAGTAATTGTTATTTTTTTTACCATGCTTCTTGTATGCTCTGTTATAAATTCATAAACATTATGTAATTGCCAAACATGTTAATGCAACATAACATTCATTAGTACTGTCATTGTAACATCTTTGAGCTGGACAAATTTCAAAAATATTTGACAATATGAATGGTTTAGAATCTGAGAAATTGTTAGTTGATAGATTTATCTTGATGTTTATACTAGTGCAATTGTGTATACTAAATAGTTAACAAAATGACCTGAATAAGATTTACTAATGAGTAGATGATGCTTGACTTTAAATAAGTTTATTATGGAAGATTTGAGAATAAGTATATACACATTTTATTATGTGTGTGTTTATGTATATATATATATATATATATATATATATATATATCTTACCTTTAAAATATTAAATCAAAACTATTTAATTATTTGGAAATGAATAACACAGACTAAATCAGTTGAGCGATATGTTGTTTAAATACTCTGGTCATTTTTTTATCTATAGAAATTTCAAATTAATAGGACTAATTTTGTTTATTTCTTTGAATAGAATACAAGCATTGTAACACCCCGTAATTTTATAATACAATTAAATTATAAACTAAAGAATACTTAATTAAATATTATGAATAAAGTAAAATGAACTGCGCCATTGCGTTCATCTCGGAATTCTGCTTAAGATAGACTCTGAGTATGCATAAAACGGACATCGTATGAAGAAGATATTAAAGTCAGAAGTTTACGCATATATAAGCCACTTATATATGAATAAAATAAAACCAGAATTCAGACCAGTTCGAAATTCGAATGCGGGAACCAACATAGGAACCAGACCCTTTGGGGGTCAACCCCAATCAAGGGGTGTCGACCCATGAGTCGACACCACAACAGGGGTGTCGACCCCCATGTCGACACCCATGTTGACACCCCCCAGATCCGAGGCAGGTTCAGTTCTGCATATGTGGACTTGTTTTTTGACCAGATTCATTAACCCTAGGCTATAAATAGGACCTTATTCCCATTGTTTTATTCATCTAAATCAATGGCGACAATGAGGTGTTGCCCCAACTCAATCCGATCCAGCCTATTTTTCTTTAACAGACAAGTTATTCGAATTCGGAGATCTATGCTACGACATTTGAAATTGTTTGAGCCAAAAATGGTTAAACATCAAAAACGGGCTCAAACACCAAGAGTACATGAACCGTACTTCACCAATATGGTCAGAGATTCAATGAGGCCACAAACGCCAAAAGATCAAAAGTAGAAGTGCGGAGAAAAGTAAAATGAAGACAAGTTTTAGAGTGGTTCGGCCTTAAGCTGGGCCTATGTCCACTATGAAGGTAGCTTGCATTATCATGAAAATGTTTGCAAGACAGAATCTTTCTTTGTACATTCATCTTTTCTTATTACTAGGAAATCTCACTTAGATCTATGTAAATTGGTGGAGAAATGATCGGACCAGTGGAGAAATGATGGAGGAATGGTGAGAAATCTTCAAATGTGAGGAGGATAAAGGAGAATATTCAATCTCTAGAGTATTTGGTTGATTTTGGTCATAGCCATGGTGAATCAAGCTCTAGATCTTTATTTGGAGGTGTTAGATGATGTTAGAATGAGTAAGGAAGCAGTTTGGAAGCCCTTCGGGGTGGTGGAAATCGATCACCTAAAGTATGGAAGCCATGGCCTATTTATAGGTGAACTCCCATGAAGAAATGAGCTGAAATTCATATATGGAGGTTTTGAGTCATTCGTGCAGCTATTTACGAAAATGCCACTGCCTAGTTGTAACCAATTGTCGATAGTTGTACCCAGTTGTCTTGTGCGAGTGGGCTTTGCGCGACCGACAGGTAGAGCGGGTAAACAGGTGAAGGTGGATGGATGGTGAGTGTACAAGCGACCGTCTAAAGAATGCACAAGCATTTGCCTGGGATGACCAGGAATTAACATATGCTTTTCTCTGACCGACCTAAAGGTGATATCTAAGTGGAGTACTGGTGTCTATCCAAAAGATGGACGACCGACCAGGGTTGCAATGTACGAGTAGACATAGGATATGTGTACGACCTTTTGGAACCTCGGGTCACTCGTCTAATAGGTATGTACGACCGACTAAGGTAGTTAGGAATGAGCTACTGAGGAGATAGTTTGGAGGACCAGGAGGTGGCCAACCAGATGAATGCTAACGAGCGATCGAGATAATTTTGAGCGACCGATCCTAATATTTCTCCTTGCTTTGTGTGGCCGACCTCTTTGGTATGGGAACAAGTGTCCTTCAGATGTGTAAGCGACCTTTTTTCTGTGCGAACGAACCTCCCTTTTTACTCAACCTAAGTAACTGTGAATGACCTTGGCATGTTCAAATTAGGCATGAGCGAGCGAGTCTTATAATGCTCAACCAGTATGAATTTAACACCCCACTCCCGCTAAGGTCACTCACTAAGGGAATGCCTTAACTTCGGTGGAGTATTTTAAGTGAATATATAACAGAAAAATTACAACAAGACAGATATAAATAATACTTGAAATCTAAAACATCATTTCATTACAGCAGAAGATAAACATGTTTGGTTACATATCAAAACCAACTAAAACAAGAGTCAAGTACTAAATATCCATCCTGATAAAACATAAGTACATAATCCCACTACATAACTAATATCCATAATAGAAAAGATAAGATGGGCTTTACATCATGGTCCAAGCTCCAAAAGATAAATAAAGCAATCTGATCAAAGCCCACTAGTGCTAGGCCCACTCTGAGAACCTGAGGGTTGGGAAAAAGATAAAAACAATGGGGTCAGACATAAGTCTGAGTGAGCCCTATAACTTTAACAATACAATCATTAAAGTAATTAGGGTATGATATAAACTTGGTACGGTGATGACTGGGGATAAATGACTACACTAAGTAGCCAACTAGACATAGGATGAACTAAGATAACGGTAAAGACGCATCTACCCACCCAAGGGTAATTACTAACTGCACCACACCAGTCATTCCTACTTAAAGGTTGATCCCACCCAAGGACTTAGAAAATTTAACTAGTAGTTTCGTGTACCCCAAGCTGACTACATAGGTGTCGTCTGCCCCTATCTCCACTAGGTGTACCCACTACTCCCCAAGCGATCGACTCCCTAACGTAGATACCCGTGCTGGCCCCACAGTGGGGTGTATCACTCCCCAAAGTGGCAACCCGATACAACCAACGGTGCATGGCTTATACCTACACGATGCAACAACGTCTTACCTACCAGCCCGGGTCCACACACGCATATGAAACCCCTTGGACTTGCGTTGCCACCGCTAACCTATTTTGGCCTCTTATAGTCAAGCCCAGTACGCGTGTCCCGTCCTCGACATTGGTCGAGCCCAACAAGATACATATGGGTTACTGGTTGAAATGGGCCCCCACAAGCTACCCACCTAAGCTTGTCCCTTTTTCTAGTGCATCCCACTTAACCCTTTAATCATGTTTAATTACATGTTTCCACTTGGTTAAGTATTCTAATCGCATTTTCTATTGCCACCTAAGGCAACCCACTAAATTTCCACATGCCACCCAAGGCACTTACTTGTTTTCCACATGCCACCCAAGGCACCCACTTAACCCCTCATGCCCCACTACATGCTTATCGGGTTAAGTGTTTCTTAATTGATTAAGAACGTAACCTTTGTAAAGACCTCTCACATTAGATTGTCTTTTATGGCAGCTGGATTTGCCGGTCGGTTCCGGGCAGCCTTACGCCATAACAGAGTCTAACCTCGTGTCTTTACACTTGTCACCTATTTAGTTTATGCCTAAGACCTCTCACATTGGGCCAGTCATTTGTAGCCGCTGGATTTGCCGGTCGGTTCCGGGCAGTCTTATGCTACAAAAGGGTCCAACCTCGTGTCTTAGTCGATTAATTACACCTAATTAATCACCCCCATAATTTGTATTAATTATCCCTAATTAATTACAAATTTAACAATGTACATAATTGACTCAATTATGTCCATGCACTTTATGGTATGCATAATCATACCAACTTCACACCATTTTATTAACATGAATATTAACCCCATCGTTCCCCACGTAATTCGCTAACATGACATACTTATAAGGGAAGATTCATCACAAATACAATGGGATCAACTTGCATAACATTAGCATCAACATGGGTTTTAAAGATGTCAACATGCGTATATGACCATAGCATCAAACCCAACTAGCATAAATAATCAACCCAACTTGCATGAATCACATATGTCATAAAGAGGGTAACTTGCAGAAGTTACTTATGTCATACAAAGGGGTAAACTTGCATATATATGTGTGACATATAAAGGGGTTAACTTGCATATGTATGCATCTCATACAAAGGTGTAAACTTGCACATGTTACTTGCATATAATCAAACACCAAACTTGCATAACATGTCATATATGAACTTGCATATAATCAAACACCAAACTTGCATAACATGTCATATATAAACTTGCATATAATCAAACACCAAACTTGCATAACATGGTGTCATAATGGATCAATGTTTATCATAGTGATTTGCATAACTAGCATCATGAACTCATAGCATATGACTTGCATAACTTGCATAACATCGTGAACACATAGCATATGACTTGCATAACTTGCATAACATCATGAACACATAGCATATGACTTGCATAACTTGCATAACATCATGAACATATAGCATATGACTCGCATAACTTGCATAACATCATGAACACATAGCATATGATAACATAACTTGCATTGATCCACATACATAACCATAACCTCATTATATCCTATCATAATTAGTTTAGCAATTGCTTGCTAAAGGCGTAGAAACTCACAACTTGTTGATTAGCACTCCTATGAAGAAGATTAAGTTGCTAGAGTTGATTAGAAGTTGATTTGAGATGTTATCTTCTTCTACAATTTGATGGAGGCTCCTTCAAGTTGCATTTTGACGGCATAACGACGTTGTATCTATTTTTAGTATGGATTAGGGTAGTCTTAGGGTGTATTTATAGATTTAGATGTAGTTTAGGCCCTTAGATTAACCCTAGATTAGGTTAGAGCCGTCAGATTTCGTCACAAGCCCCAAAACACAGCCCAAACCCCTTCAGATTGTACCCAGGCCAAACTGGCCGACAGGGGGGGTCGACCCTTGGGTCGACACATGGGTCGACCCCTGGGTCGACACATAGGTCGACCCCTTGGGGGGGTCGACACCCATGTCGACCCTAGTGTCGACACCCTCTGTCTGGCGGGAATTTTCCCGCCTCTTCTGAAATCTGAAATTTGAATATTTTAAATCTGTTTTGAATTTTCTGAAACTTCGGATGGCCATAACTTCTTCATACGAAGTCCAAATCACGCAAACTCGGACTCTATCTCAACCAGAATTCCGAGACGAACACAATGGCAACCCGTTTCCCTTAATTCTCACATCTGAGATTAATTATTCTTTAATTACTAAACATTAATATTAAGTGAAATTCGGGGTGTTACATTCTCCCCTACTTAAAGGATTTCGTCCCCGAAATCTCTAAGTCAAGAAGAACGTATCCTACCAACCAAACAACCATCTACTCAAACCATCAAACACTGGCATCCATTGTCCTTAAAGTTTCTAATGCTGTATGAACATATGCAAAAAGTGTGTGTATATGTTTCCTGTCTAATGCAAAATCAGGCGGTCTACTGATTCAGTTGACCTCCTTAATGCAAACCATGATAGTGCCATGCATCAAATATGTATGCGAAAGAATCCTATCGGCAAATACTATTACTACATGTGTGCACAATCCATACACCAAAATGCATCATCCATATGATAACACAACCATTATACATCCATTAATATAGCTACCTACACACAATTATATGCAATATGCAATATGAAGTGACTGAGCCGATCTAGTGTCTAAAGTGTGTGCATATGCATCCATGAGCAACCACTTGCATCCACATGCATCCATCAATCATAACATGTCTCAAACACATGTTTCAACCATAGGTTTATCCTATCTAAAGGTCAAAGGTACTAATGAGAGGACATACTATAGATAAGATAAGTACTAGACAAACGATAAAGGAGAAGCTAAAAGACATACCCTCAAAAAGGAATGGGTACAATGAACGCATCTTCGCTTCTGTCTCCCAAGTATCATTGCTCTCATCCTCTCCCCATTGCACTTTGACTAGTCGAACCTCTCTGTTTCTCAACTGCCTAATCTCTGACCCAAGGATGCGGGTAGGAGCTCGTCGAATCGTCGCATCACGCTCTACCTCCACTTCTCTAAGCAAGCTCGGCTCTACCACCTCTGCGGTCTAATGTAGGCATTTCCTCAAATGTGACACGTGGAATACGTCATGCACACCACTAAGTCTCTCGGGTAAATCCACTCTATATGCCATCCGTCCAATCCTTTCCTTAATAGGAAACGGTCCTACAAATCTTGGTGCTAACTTCCCAACGGACCCAAAGCGAACAACATTCCGTAATGGAGATACTTTGACAAAGACCATGTCCCCAACATCAAACTCCAGATCCGTCCTCCTCTTATCCGCGTAAGATTTCTGCCTATCTTGCGCTGCTTTCATCCTTCTTCGAATCAAATCAATCTTCTCCGAAGTCTCTCTAACCATATCGGGCCCAAGCAAGATCTTATCCCTGGATTCCCACCAACATGTAGGTGATCGACAAGGCCTCCCATAAAGAGCTTCGAAAGGAGCCATACCAATACTAGATTGAAAGCTGTTATTATATGTGAACTCCACTAATGGAAGATGCTCTTCCCATGTACCTCCAAAATCTAAGATACATAGCCTCAAAAGGTCTTCCAGAACATGATTCACCCTCTCGGTCTGGCCGTCCGTCTGAGGATGATATGTGGTGCTCAAACACAACTGAGTCCCCACTGCTTCTTGTAAACTCTTCCAAAACTCGCTAGTGAAGATAGGATCCCGATCACTTACTATGCTAGAAGGTACCCCATGCAATCGAACTATCTCTCGAAGGTAAACTGAACCTAGCCATGGAGCAGTCCTCTTGCTCTTCACGGGTATGAAATGGGCGCTCTTAGTAAGTCTGTCTACCACAACCCAAATTCCCGTATTACCCTTCCTCGATCTCGGTAACCCATCAATAAAATCCATCGAGACGCTATCCCACTTCCATTGCGGAACTTCCAATGGGTGAAGCAACCCACCGGGTTTCTTTTGCTCCGCTTTCACTTGTTGGCACACCAAGCATCTAGCGACATACTCGGCCACATCTTTCTTCATACCGGCCCAAAAGAAAACTCGCTTCATGTCTTGGTACATCTTGTCCCCACCGGGATGAATGGTCATCTTTGAACGATGCGCATCATCAAGAATAGCCTTCCTCAAACCCTCGTCTTGCGGTACACAAAGTCTACCATCTCTACGCAAGCACTCCCTATCGTCTAGGGTGTACCTACTCAAATGGCTGGACGACTCCCCCCTTATGAGCCCCTCTACCAACTCAACCAACTGTGGGTCGTCCCGCTGTGCCTCGCCAATCCGTCCCAAAAGAGTAAGTCTGACCTCTAAAGATGCTAGCAAACCGGGTACAAAGTCAACGGAAGGTCTGAAGTCAAACATCGAGATAATTTCCAAGCTTCGTCGTTCCACGAACAATGGACTCAAGGACAACCTTTTTCTGCTCAAGGCATCCGCCACCACGTTACCCTTGCCAGGGGTATACGCTATCTCGAAATCATAGGATGCTAAGAACTTCATCCACCTTTGCTGTCTCAAGTTCAAATCCTTTTGAGAAAACAAGTACTTCAATGATTTGTGGTCAGTGAACAATTAGAACCTCTCTCCAAGAAGATAATGGCGCCAAGTCTTAAGCGCAAAAACAATAGCGGCCAACTCTAAATCATGGGTAGGGTAATTTTTCTCATGCTTTCTCAACTGCCTTCCCCCATAGGCTATTACCCTTCCCTCTTGCGTTAAGACTGTGCCTAGTTCTATCCCACAAGCATCGGTATAAACAACAAATGGCTTACTCCCATCTGGCAACACTAAGACTAGAGCTGTGGTTAAAGCTCTCTTTAACCGTTGGAACGCATCATCACAATCTACGTCCCATGTGAAGACCAGATTCTTCTTTGTCAAGCGAGTTAATGGGGCTGATATCTTCGCGAAGTCCCTAATAAACTTCCTATAGTAGCCAGCCAACCCCAAGAAACTCCTCACCTCGGTAGCACTCTTCGGAACCTTCCAATCTTGGATGGATACTACCTTCGTGGGATCCACAGCTATCCCTTCCTTAGAGACCACGTGCCCCAAGAACCGCACTTCCTTCCTCCAAAAGTGACATTTAGAGAATTTAGCCTTAAGGCTATGCGCTCGAAGAGTCTCTAACACTTCCCTAAGATGTAGGGCATGCTCTTCTTCACTCTTAGAAAAGACTAAGATGTCATCCACAAAGATCACCACGAACTTATTAAGGTACTCCCTGAACACCCTACTCATCAAATCAACAAAGTATGCGGGGGCGTTCGTCAAACCAAAGGGCATCACCAGCCACTCATAGAAACCATCCGGAGTCCTAAAGGCAGTCTTGTCTATGCTATCCTCAGCCACTCTCAACTGATGAAACCTCGTGGCCAAGTCCAACTGCGAAAACACTGAGGCGCCAACCAACTGATCAAAGAGATCATCAATCCTCGGCAATGGGTGTCTATTCTTCTTTGTGAGCTTGTTGAGTTCTCTATAGTTTACACAAAGTCTGAGGGACCCATCCGCCTTCGTGGCAAAAACTACTGGAGCACCCCACTCCGATATACTTCGTCTTATGAACCCCTTCTCAAGCAACTCCCCTACTTGCTTATGGAGTTCCCTCCTCTCACGAGGAGCCATGTGGCGCACTGGTAAAAATACTAGTTTAGCATTGTCCACCAGATATATTCAGAAGTCTATCTCCCGCTTCGGAGGTAAGCCCTTCACCTCCTCAAACACATCCGAGTACTCCCGGACCACTCTAACAGATCGCAAACTCTCGACCGAAGCGTCAAGCGATTCAGGATAACTTAGAATAACAGAATCCATGGGATTACAAGAGATCTCGAGAGGGTTACCCAAGCGGGTCATAAGCCTAACAACTCTCCTTTCACAATCAAGAACGGCACCATTACTGGATAACCAGTCCATGCCCAAAATCAACCCATAGCCCGTGAAGCCCAAAACAAAAGCATCTCATCTAAACTCAACGCTAAGTATGGAAATCTTCAAACCCAAACATATCATGGACAAATAAGTGGAGCCCCCAATTGGGTTTGAAACAACCAAGGGATCATCTACTAGACTGGTGTCTAAGTGCAGTGACTCAACTAATGATGATGAGATAAACGAATGCGATGCGCCAGAGTCAAACAAAGTACGGACAGGATGATCAAACAGAAAAACAAGACTTTCAACGGAAATAGTTCTACCTCTTTCCTGAATCGGTGGAACCGCGAGAGCCTGAACTTGCCCCCTTGCCTGACCTGGTGCCACAAGAGCTTGCACCTGTCCCCCTGAGGTAGATCACGTCCTTTGCCCCTTCTTAGGGCAGTCCTTCACTAGATGCCCTGCTTCGCCACAGTGGAAGCAGCCAGTCTTCTTCTTCTTCCGACAATCTTTGCTTAGGTGGCCTGGTGTCCCGCAATTGAAGCACTTCTTCTTTCCCTTGCCACCATTGCCTTTCCCACCCTTGTTTTGTTGTTGCTGTTGAGGTCTCTTCTGATCTCCTTTCTTCTCGGGTGCCTTATTAGCATTGGGACCCTTCTCTTCCTCATGCATGAGTGCATGTCTACTAGCTTCTCAAAGGTGGCCCCCATAGGGATGTGAGTCATAGCCAATCCATGCATCGGTTCATTCAAGCCTTTAACGAACCTCAAAGCCTTCTTCTCCAGTGTATTCATCATGTCTATGCCAAACCTTGCTAATTGATTAAACTTGTTGACATATTCCTTCACTGATAGGTTTCCTTGCTTAAGAGTCAAGAACCTTTCCATATACAAGTTTTCCTCCGCCCTTGAGAGAAACTTTGCCACAAACCTTTGCCTGAAATCCGCCCAAGAGTCAACAGGGCGCTCTCCATTAGTGACCTCCCACCAGAACGAGGCCTCTCCCTTCATTAACCAAGCAGCTAACTTGACTTTCTTTCCTTCTTCCATCTCAAAGATGTCTATCAACTCTTCCACTTCCTTAAGCCAATCCCTAGCTTCCATAAAATTTTCTGATCCTTGAAAAGGTTTCCCTCCCATAGCCTTAAATTCCTTGCAAGGCTTAGCAAAAGTATCCGTGCGAGGAGGAGGAGGGGGAGGAAGATCGGGTGCTACTGTTGATGGAGGAACATTTGCTGGACCCGCAGTGGCGGACCTAGCCTCCATCAACCTCCTATACCATACTGGTATCATCACACCCTCCGGAAAGTTAAGATCTTCAGCCATGCTGAAACGAAAAAGGAAAGATTCAAAATGGAGAATTCGAAAGATAAAGATATGGCTATTGGGGATTATGCTTTTCTTTCAAAAACTTTTCTCTTATAAGACATGTTTTTAAAATACTTCTTCCAAAAATGTTTTTAGAAAAATAGTTTTCTAAAAATTTTATCTGTTCCGGTAACCTTCAGCTCTGATACCACGTGTAACACCCCACTCCCGCTAAGGTCACTCACTAAGGGAATGCCTTAACTTTGGTGGAGTATTTTAAGTGAATATAGAATAGAAAAATTACAACAAGACAGATATAAATAATACTTGAAATCTAAAACATCATTTCATTGCAGCAGAAGATAAACATGTTTGGTTACATATCAAAACCAACTAGAACAAGAGTCAAGTACTAAATATCCATCCTGATAAAACATAAGTACATAATCCCACTACATAACTAATAGCCATAATAGAAAAGATAATCTGGGCTTTACATCATGGTCCAAGCTCCAAAAGATAGATAAAGCAACCTGATCAAAGCCCACTAGTGCTAGGCCCACTCTGAGAACCCGAGGGTTGGGAAAAAGATAAAAACAACGGGGTCAGACATAAGTCTGAGTGAGCCCTATAACATTAACAATACAATCATTAAAGTAATTAGGGCATGATATAAACTTGGTACGGTGATGACTGGGGATAAATGACTACACTAAGCAGCCAACTAGACATAGGATGAACTAAGATAACGGTAAAGACGCATCTACCCACCCAAGGGTAATTACTAACTGCACCACACCAGTCATTCCTACTTAAAGGTTGATCCCACCCAAGGACTTAGAAAATTTAACTAGTAGTTTCGTGTACCCCTAGCTGACTACATAGGTGCCGTCTTCCCCTATCTCCACTAGGTGTACCCACTACTCCCCAAGCGATCGACTCCCTAACCCGTGCTGGCCCCATAGTGGGGTGTATCACACCCCAAAGTGGCAACCTGATACAACCAACGGTGCACGGCTTATACCTACACGATGCAACAACGTCTTACCTACCAGCCCGGGTCCACACACGCATATGAAACCCGTTGGACTTGCGTTGCCACCGCTAACCTGTTTTGGCCTCTTATAGTCAAGCCCAGTACGCGTGTCCCGTCCTCGACATGGGTCGAGCCCAATAAGATACATATGGGTTACTGGTTGAAATGGGCCCCCACAAGCTACCCACCTAAGCTTGTCCCTTTTTCTAGTGCATCCCACTTAACCCTTTAATCATGTTTAATTACATGTTTCCACTTGGTTAAGTATTCTAATCGTATTTTCTATTGCCACCCAAGGCAGCCCACTAGATTTCCACATGCCACCAAAGGCACTTACTTGTTTTCCACATGCCACCCAAGGCACCCACTTACCCCTCATGCCCCACTACATGCTTATCTGGTTAAGTGTTTCTTAATTGACTAAGAACGTAACCTTTGTAAAGACCTCTCACATTAGACTGTCTTTTATGGCAGCTGGATTTGCCGGTCGGTTCCAGGCAGCCTTACACCATAACAGAGTCTAACCTCGTGTCTTTACACTTGTCACGTATTTAGTTTATGCCTAAGACCTCTCACATTGGGCCAATCATTTGTAGCCACTGGATTTGCCGGTCGGTTCCGGGCAGTCTTATGCTACAAAGGGTCCAACCTCGTGTCTTAGTCGATTAATTACACCTAATTAATCACCCCCATAATTTGTATTAATTATCCCTAATTAATTACAAATTTAACGATGTACATAATTGACTCAATTATGTCCATGCACTTTATGGTATGCATAATCATACCAACTTCACACCATTTTATTAACATGAATATTAACCCCATCGTTCCCCACGTAATTCGCTAACATGACATACTTATAAGGGAAGATTCATCACAAAAACAATGGGTTCAACTTGCATAACATTAGCATCAACATGGGTTTTAAAGGTGTCAACATGCATATATGACCATAGCATCAAACCCAACTAGCATAAATAATCAACCCAACTTGCATGAATCATATATGTCATAAAGAGGGTAACTTGCATAAGTTACTTATGTCATACAAAGGGGTAAACTTGCATATATATATGTGTGACATATAAAGGGGTTAACTTGCATATGTATGCATCTCATACAAAGGTGTAAACTTGCACATGTTACTTGCATATAATCAAACACCAAACTTGCATAACATGTCATATATGAACTTGCATATAATCAAACACCAAACTTGCATAACATGTCATATATGAACTTGCATATAATCAAACACCAAACTTGCATAACATGGTGTCATAATGGATCAATGTTTATCATAGTGATTTGCATAACTAGGATCATGAACTCATAGCATATGACTTGCATAACTTGCATAACATCATGAACACATAGCATATGACTTGCATAACATCATGAACACATAGCATATGACTTGCATAACCTGCATAACATCATGAACACATGGCATATGACTCACATAACTTGCATAACATCATGAACACATAACATATGATAACATAACTTGCATTGATCCACATACATAACCATAACCTCATTATATCCTATCATAATTAGTTTAGCAATTGCTTGCTAAAGGCATAAAAACTCACAACTTGTTGATTAGCACTCCTATGAAGAAGATTAAGTTGCTAGAGTTGATTTGAGAAGCTATCTTCTTCTACAATTTGATGGAGGCTCCTTCAAGTTGCATTTTGACAGCACAACGACGTTGTATCTATTTTTAGTATGGATTAGGGTAGTCTTTGGGTGTATTTATAGATTTAGGATGTAGTTTAGGCCCTTAGATTAACCCTAGATTAGGTTAGAGCCATCAGATTTCGTCACAAGCCCCAAAACAAAGCCCAAACCCCTTCAGATTGCACCTAGGCCAAACTGGCCGACAAAGGGGGTCGACCCCTGGGTCGACACATGGGTCGACCCCTTGGGGGAGTCGACACCCATGTCGACCCTAGTGTCGACACCCTCTGTCTGGCGGGAATTTTCCCGCCTCTTCTGAAATCTGAAATTTAAATATTTTAAATCTATTTTGAATTTTCTGAAACTTCGGATGGCCATAACTTCTTCATACGAAGTCCAAATCACGCAAACTCGGACTCTATCTCAACTAGAATTCTGAGATGAACACAATGGCGCAACCCGTTTCCATTAATTCTCACGTCTGAGATTAATTATTCTTTAATTACTAAACATTAATATTAAGTGAAATTCGGGGTGTTACAATGAATGCTTCTCTTGTGGCTTTAATGTAGATTGAATCATCTAAGGTGTGTACGATTCTTATGGGATAAACATTTGCCCCTAGAAGTTTGTAATTTTTATTTTGCAAAAAATTATAAGCTTCGAAGTAGTTGATCGTATCATAGTTTGGTAGATTAAATCCTTTTTTTATGGTTGCATGTAGAAAGAAATGATTGGTCGATGTATGGATCGTTTTCTCTTCCATAAGCAAGCCTTGGGTCGCTTGCATTTATGAACGATTGAGCCCTTCCTTTTCGGCTTAAGTGAGCAGACTGGGTCTGAACGAGCCTCTGCATGTTTCTTTGATCGAGTGACCAATGGTTTTGAGTGATTGGGCCTGTTTATTTTCTGAACAAGTCGATTCGTCTTCTCGCCTTTTATATATCCTTTCAGCCCTTCATTTTTACACTCTTTCTTAATTTCTTTTGAAGAACTTGTTAATGGCGGTGTTTTTCTAAAGAATTTTCCATCTCAATCTTAATCCCCTAATCATATCGACCCTCCCAATCTTCGATTCATCGTTGCGCTTGTCACTCAACATGACTTCAGAACTAGTTGAAGCAATCCATTCCCAAATCCGAGGCAATCCGCTAATTTACAAGTGAATTCCCTTTTTTAATTTCACTTGGTTTTCATGGATTAGTTCGGAAGAGTTCAAGGGTTGAACTCGAAAATTTGGGGTACATTCTGAATGGTTTAAGTATGAACTGAGGTTTTTGATGGTTTTGTGGGATTGTAATTTTGAGAGTCGTGATGTTTTGGATATGTATAATGGACTGATGAGTTTGAATTACATGAGAGTCTCTAAACTTATGTTCTGAATTGGACGCACATAAGTCGTTTGTTGAAATGCCTGAGACACGAGACCCTTAAGCTTCACATGTTTTCAATTGTTGCTATGTGTTGAATTTCTGGTATCAATCTTGACTTCTCATTTGCATACGTTGATTAGTGCTTGAATGCTAGCTTGAAGCGTTGATATGTTGAAAGTTGAGGCTTTACACATGTTGTCATTGTATCTTTCTTTGATCGTTTTCCGATTTAACAGTCACTTGGCGCTCGTGCTCGACTACTCTGGTCGCTCATGTTCGGACTGGCGAGGATAGTCCCTGCTTTACTCCTTTATAGGCCAGTCACGGACGAGCCTATCTAGTTCGAGTATGTGCGATTGCCTTGAGTTGAGCATGAACAATCGCCCTAAATTGACCAGACGCAACCAGAACTCGATTGAATATTTCATGACCAGACAACAACCTTTTATGTATGACCAGATATGGCTCGCGCGCGACCGACCAGGTCTGTTTTTCTCATATGCAACTAGGTATGGATCATGCGCGGCCGACCAGGTCTGGTTTACTCGAGTTTGACCTCGTATATTCACATTTCTCGGATCCTAGCATGTTGAATTCTTTGGGATCGATCGTGCTCGACTCAGTGAGCTCGAGCATATCTTGGATTGAGCCAGTTGGATCCTTATGAGGTCGGTCGTGCCTTATCCTTTGTGTAACACCCCGCGAATTCTATAACTGTGAAACTCACAAATTAAAGTATAATTAATTTCAAATCAAAGAACTAAGGGAAACGGGATACGCCATTGCGTTCGTCTCGGAAAAATACGCGAAATAGAGTCCGAGTTTTCGAAAAACGGATATCGTATGAAGAAGTTATGGACGAACGAAGATGGGCGTAAAACCGAAAAAGGGTCAGAATGCACTGGCGCACTTGGTAAGTGCGCCAGAACAAAAATGAACTGGCGCACCTGTGAAGTGTGCCAGTACATTTTTGACCTGGTGCACCTGCCAAGTGCGCCCAGGTCAAAAATGACCTGCTGGCCAGGTCTGGTCTAGCCCTGGCTGGCCAGGTCTGTGTTTGGCCGATTTTCAGAAGCTTGCTTTGTCATTAGGGCTAGGTGGCAGGCTCTAATTGGTCTCTCTTGCAAATGAATGGCTACGATCAATCCAAGCAACATCAATGGTTCTAATCAGTTCATTACCCCTATAAAAACAACCCTAGACTAACCCTAATCTATTCATTCAAAAATAAGAACAAAGCCGCCATGTTGCTGAGGAACGACTAGGGGTAGCCACCAAATTGGAGAGAAGATTAGGAGGAAAATTCTAAAGCCTAAAGCAATTCAAACAAAGCAAATCAACGCCTACGTCATAAGGAGTCGCATCTCTAAATTCCTAAATTAGAGAATTCGCCGCAACGATTGTAAGTAGAGAATTACTTTGGTATGAACAAATAATTGTGTTGGTTTGTATGCTTGAATTGTGGCAATAAAGTAATTCATATTTGTGCGTTCTTATCAATTTGAAATATTATATACGTTTGGATATTCTTGAATTATGTTATTCAATTATAAAGAACTACATGCGGTAGTTCTATGCAAGTATACGTTTGGAATATTTCGCAAATTATGTAATCCATGTTGAAGCTACATGTATGTAGTTGATTTAAATTCATGCAAGTTTGGGCTTTGCTACTATGCCATCATAATGTGTATTTTTATACAAACGTCATTTTTATGAAGTAATTGGAATAGGTTTAGGTTATCATAATCCATATGAAATTATGTTGAAAATTGGGCATCATGTATTAAGCCATGCTTTTGTACTAGAAAACCTATTTGCAAACTTATGAATATGGCTAGGCTATGAATGATATTTGGCATAATTGAAATCCATGATTAAGTCTATCTTGTTTACAAGAATTTTATGATGACATATGTGGTACATAGCTAGGTTAGGCTCAAAAATCCCTTTTTTGCAAGTTTGCATGACTAAAGTAAAAATCATGATTTCATGTTAGAAATATTTATGCCATGGTTATGTGAACAAATTTAACTATACTTATGCCATGCTTACGTTTGACATTATGCCATGCTTATGTTTGACATTATGCCATGCTTATGTTAGAAATATTTATGCCATGCTTATGTTTGACATTATGCCTAAATAAAAGTATAGGTTCATGTTGTAGTTATGACTATGTGCCAATAATGATACCCAATTTAGATTCATATCTCAACTACAAGTTCACATGCTTTGATTCATGTCACCTATGCTTTATGACCAAAGTATATATGCAAGTACACCAGTTTCTATTTTGTATTTCCAACGTCATATTGCAAGTTCATGCGCTCACCTTCCCCTCTTTGTGTATGTAATCACGCTTTAAGCCTCCCCTTTTCGCATGGCTAAGTTGGGCTTTAAAAGGCTAAGCCCAACATATATATATAATAAACGGACGTGTAAAACGGGGGAAAATAACGTTGGGTTAAAATTACTAATGAATGGAAATATAAAATAGAAGGGCTCAAATTCAAGTATGGGTTGGGCCCATGATTGGTGTAACCTTTACACCATTAACTTAATAATTGGCCGCAAATATTTACATATAAGAAAATAAAGAAGAAAGACAAAATATAAGTGTAGAAAATACGATGTGTTTAACCCGAGGTTGGATTGAGTTGTGATGTAAACCTGCCCGGAACCGCCCGGCTGTCCAATAGTCACAACAATACCTATCCAATGTGGGAGGTTAAACATGGAGCCCAATAAGGACCCGAGGTTAGACTGAGTTGTGGCGTAAGACTGCCCGGAACCAACTGGCAACAGGTAGCCACAACAATACCTGTCTAATGTGAGAGGTCAGGGCCTTAATAAGACAATTAAGGCTGAGTCGGGATTGTTAGGATTAAGTGAACTAAAGACTTAATCAAAATGGAACATGCTAAACTAAACGGACTGGTGGGGGTTAGGTTAGAAAACACTTAACCAACTTAGCATGTTGGCTAGAGATAGAAAACCTAGTAACGGGAGACCCTTTTCAGCAGTAACCCTAAAAGGTGTATCAGGATACCCTGAAACTAGGCAGGGTGGGGCACGATTACTGGGCTGATTGTAAGAGGTCAAATCGACGGCGGTGGTGTAGCAGTGTAGGTTCTAACGGGGTGCGGGCGTGCACACACTCCGGCGCAGAAAAATAAGGCACTGGACACCAGTAGCATACCTGTGCACTCTAAGGTTGTGTCGGGCCGCCGCCATGGGACTTGATACACCCCATGGTGGGACCAGCATAGGTAACTACAACATCGGGGGCCGTAAGACACATGAACTATGCGAGTAGGAGCCGATCATCATTGAATGGGTCACATCACCCTGATTATGGGGTGCCAGTTGGAAACTAGTTTATATGGGTTCAGAGATTAACATGGGGTATGATAGTATATTCGACCCTAGACAACTTAACCAAGTTTATAGTGCTTGCCCACTTCTTGTTATACTTATCATACCCAGTTCTTTATTCATAGACAAAATAGTACTAGACTTACTCAGGCTTTATGTCTGACTCTACTTTTCTTTCGTCTTCTTTTCTTCCGTTTCCCCCCCCCCCCCTAGGTCCACAGGGAGGGAACACAGCAGCTTGACCATCCTTAACATCCAGCTTGAAGAAGAGAAATGTATTGCTTGGACTTTCCTGTTTTGAACTATGGCTTTGGACAATCCACTATGGGGACTTTTGCAGTTTATCTATGTTTTATTTATGCTTCTTTAAATAATGTAATCAAGACAGATTATGAAAGTGTTATGTTATGTTTTGGAAAAAGTGTAAGACTATTATGGTGTTGTTGTTGTAACACGTATTTGCTTTCATGAAATAAAAGTTTGTTGATTTTCCGCTGTTTACAAATATGTGTTCTTATATCTGTCTTGTATATCTGTGACTTGTACTTATAAACCTCCACCAAAATTAGGGCATTCCCTTTGAGAGTGACCCTAACGGAGGTGGGGTGTTTCACTTGGTATCAGAGCATAGGTTTACCAAATAAGATAAAAAGTTTTGAAAAATTATTTTCAAAAAAAAGGAAATTTAAAGAAGCATTTTCAAAAGAAAAATATTATTTTTATTTTTTTTTTAAAAAAAGGCAAAGTCCACCCCCAAAGCCATAGGAACAATCTCTTATCCTTCGTTTTGAATCTATCCTTTCTGTTTTAGCATGTCTGGAGACCTTACTCCCCAGCTGCTGACGCTTTCACTCCTCCTCCTCCACGTGAACCAGCAAGCGGAAGAGTCCCAGAGTAGGAAGACGAATAATAGTCAAACAAGAAAGGGTCGTAACAGTAATAATAAGAAACGAGAAGAAAAAAAAGGAAATGCAATTTTTGTGGTACGGAGGGGCACTTAGCCAAGGATTGTAGAAAGAAGAAAAGAAAGCAAGGTGAATGTTTTCATTGTGGGGAGACTGGAAACATCAGCAAAGACTGCCCTGAGAAGACAGACTTTAAGAAGGGCGGGAAAGGCAACAAAGAGAAGAGGAAGTGCAATTTCTGTGGCAAAGTGGGGCACTTAGTAAAGGACTGCCGGAAAAAAGAAGGCCAAGGAGAATGGTGGGTTCTTTTCTTGCGGTGAGACAAGCCACAGGGCTAAGGATTGCCCAGAGAAACGAGGACAGGGGCAGAGGGCTGGATCCACCCCAGGGGCACAGGTTCATGTGCTGGAAGCGCCACCTCTGCAACAGCGAGGTATCAATACTTCTGTAGAAAGTGTAGTTTATCTTTCTGATCACCCCGTTCGCACTTTATTTGATTCTGGCGCGTCACACTCCTTTATCTCGTCTGCTTTAGTAGAATCTCTGCACCTAAAAACTAGTATGGTAGAGGACCCCTTAATTGTTTCAAACCCAATTGGGGGCCCAGCTCATTTGTCTATGATCTGTGTGGGATTGAAAATTTCTATTCTAAGTGTAGAATTTCAATGTAGTGCCTTTGTTTTGGGCTTTTCGGGTTATGGTTTGATTTTGGGTATGGATTGGCTATCCAGTAATGGGGCCATCCTTGATTGTGAGAAAAGGGTTGTTAGGCTCCTAACCCAGCTCGGTAATACTTTGGAAATTTCTTGTAATCCCTCATATGCAGTTATGCTTAGTTATCTTGAATCGCTAGATGCCTCTGTTGAAAATTTGCAATCAGTTAGAGTGGTCCGGGAATATCCGGATGTCTTCGAAGAGGTGAAGGGCTTGCCTCCGAAGCGGGAAATAGACTTCCGCATATATCTTGTAGATAATGCAAAGCCCGTTGCGTTGCCCGTTAGACACATGGCTCCACGAGAAAGGAAAGAGCTCAGTAAACAGATTAAAGAGCTTCAAGAAAAGGGGTTCATTAGGAGGAGCATTTCGGAATGGGGCGCTCCAGTGGTGTTCGCTACAAAGGCGGATGGTTCACTCCGACTATGTGTTGACTATAGGGAGCTCAACAAGCTAACGAAAAAGAATAGGCACCCTCTCCCTAGAATTGACGATTTATTTGACCAGCTTGTAGGAGCGTCTGTTTTCTCCCAACTCGATTTAGCAACCGGTTTTCATCAGCTAAGGGTGGCTGAAGATAGCATCGATAAAACGGCGTTCAGAACCCCAGACGGCTTCTTTGAATGGCTTGTCATGCCTTTCGGCTTGACAAATGCACCTGCTTACTTCGTGGACCTGATGAGTAGGGTATTTAGAGATTTCCTCAACAAGTTCGTAGTAGTCTTCGTAGATGATATCCTTATCTTCTCATAGAGTGAAGAGGAACATGCTCAACACTTGAGGGCAATCATGGAAACTTTGCGAGTCCATCAACTTAAAGCCAAATTCTCCAAATGCCACTTTTGGAGAGAAGAGGTGAGGTTCCTTGGGCACATAGTATCCAAACAAGGGTTAGCAGTGGACCCTGCTAAGGTAGTGGCGGTACAGGATTGGAAGACACCAAGGAATGCAACTGAGGTCCGAAGCTTCCTAGGACTAGCAGGTTTCTATCGAAAATTCATAAGGGATTTTGCGAAAATCTCAGCTCCACTCACGAAATTGACTAAGAAGAATCTAGTGTTCAATTGGGATTTGGATTGCGAATTTGCTTTCCAACGACTGAAAAGGGCTCTTACAACAGCCCCAGTTTTGACGCTGCCAGATGGGAGCAAGATGTTCACTGTTTATACGGATGCATGTGGGACAGGGCTAGGCGCCGTCTTAATGCAAGAAGGAAGGGTAGTAGCTTATGGCGGGAGGCAATTGAAAGTGCACGAAAAGAACTACTCAACCCACGATCTTGAGTTAGCCGCCATCGTCTTTGCACTCAAGTCTTGGCGACACTATCTCCTAGTGAAATAGGTTCCAACTCATATTTTGGAAACAAGAATTAAGAAGCTACGAAAATTGTGAAGTTAAAGACGGACAAAGCATAATGGAGTTAAGCTCAAGAAATGCGACTTAGAAGATTAAAGACTAGATTCGTGCACCATACCTCTTCTTAAGAGTATATCTTTGATCCCTCTCTTCCTGTAGGGCTTACTTGCATGCTATCTTTTGTGTATATCCTCTCGGTCCCATTCTCAATCCAATTTCTGTTGCAAACCCCATAGGGA
This sequence comes from Allium sativum, assembly GCA_030737875.1. Taxonomy (NCBI): domain Eukaryota; kingdom Viridiplantae; phylum Streptophyta; class Magnoliopsida; order Asparagales; family Amaryllidaceae; genus Allium; species Allium sativum. The sequence continues at coordinate 289,816,094 of CM060927.1, forward strand.
GTATGACTCATCTGTTAGTAACACATGTTGGGGCTCGAGGGTGTTTATTGGTTTGACTAAAGATTTTGAGTTTTATAAGCTACGGATTGGTCTTAGGAAGGGACTCCCTTGTGACCTAAAAGGAGTCCATCATGCTTAGTTGCCTAGAATCATATATGGTGGTTGGGTTGAGTAACTCTTTGGGTGTCAGTCTGATGTTGATTTCGGTCTTCGGGGCTGATGCTTAGAGAGTTCTTCTCCTAATCAATATATATGTGGCATAGGTTTTCAGTTTTGACATTGCCTAATGGGCACAAAGTTTTTACTTCGACTATACCTTTAGATAGGAACAATTGGGAAAATGTCCTATAGATTAGAGCTACCCGAGAAGTTGGCTGGAGTCCACAACGTTTTTCACGTTTCACATCTCCGAAAATGTCTACATGAGTCTGCTGAAGTGGTAGAGCCAAATATCCTCGAAGAGGCCAAAGTGGAACGCGAAGCAACCATAAGAAAAGTTCCAACACGCATATTAGGAACGGAAGTGAAGAAGCTACGCAACCGCGAAGTCAAGCTCGTCAAAGTTCAGTGGAGCGACGCCGAGGGAGACGCGACTTGGGAAACTGAAGCTAGAATCCGTACAGCCTACCCTTTTCTGTTCGAGGGTACATCCTTGATCTTTCTCTTTCCTTAAGTTGCGCTTTTATCTATCTTTTTAGGTATATTTCCCCGACCTTATCTTTTAGGTAGAAACCCTTTGGATGGAAACATGTAGTTGAAACATGTTATGTATGATGGTTGCAAGTGGTTGCAAGTGATTGCTAGTGGTTGCTCGTGGTTGCATATACACACACAATCTAGGTATTAGATCGGCTCAGTCACTTCATATTGCATATGCATATATGTTTGCATTCATATGTGGTTGAACTTTAATGTGTTGTCATGTGGATGCTGCATTTGTATTGAATGATTGTGCACTCATGTAGAATCAAAATAGGAAAATTTGCATACATAATGGATTCATAGCACTTACATAATTCGCATTAAGGAGGTCAACTGAATCAGTAGACCGCCTGATTTTGCATTAGATAAGTACATGTATACACACACACTTCGCATATGATCATGAAGCATTAGAAGTCTTTTAAGGACAATGGATGCTCGTGTTTGATGGATGAGTAGATGGATGATTGGACGTTAGGATATACATTCCTCCTAACTTGAAGATTTCGGGGACGAAATCCTTTTAAGTGGGGGAGAATGTAACACCCCGCGAATTCTATAACTGTGAAACTCACAAATTAAAGTATAATTAATTTCAAATCAAAGAACTAAGGGAAATGGGATACGCCATTGCGTTCGTCTCGGAAAAATACGCGAAATAGAGTCCGAGTTTTCGAAAAACGGATATCGTATGAAGAAGTTATGGACGAACGAAGTTGGGCGTAAAACCGAAAAAGGGTCAGAATGCACTGGCGCACTTGGGAAGTGCGCCAGAACAAAAATGAACTGGCGCACCTATGAAGTGCGCCAGTACATTTTTGACCTGGCGCACCTGCCAAGTGCGCCCAGGTCAAAAATGACCTGCTGGCCAGGTCTGGTCTAGCCCTGGCTGGCCAGGTCTGTGTTTGGCCGATTTTCAGAAGCTTGCTTTGTCATTAGGGCTAGGTGGCAGGCTCTAATTGGTCTCTCTTGCGAATGAATGGCTACGATCAATCCAAGCAACATCAGTGGTTCTAATCAGTTCATTACCCTTATAAAAACAACCCTAGACTAACCCTAATCTATTCATTCAAAAATAAGAACAAAGCCGCCATGTTGCTGAGGAACGACTAGGGGTGGCCACCAAATTGGAGAGAAGATTAGGAGGAAAATTCTAAAGCCTAAAGCAATTCAAACAAAGCAAATCAACGCCTACGTCATAAGGAGTCGCATCTCTAAATTCCTAAATTAGAGAATTCGCCGCAACGATTGTAAGTAGAGAATTACTTTGGTATGAACAAATAATTGTGTTGGTTTGTATGCTTGAATTGTGGCAATAAAGTAATTCATATTTGTGCGTTCTTATCAATTTGAAATATTATATACGTTTGGATATTCTTGAATTATGTTATTCAATTATAAAGAACTACATGCGGTAGTTCTATGCAAGTATACGTTTGGAATATTTCGCAAATTATGTAATCCATGTTGAAGCTACATGTATGTAGTTGATTTAAATTCATGCAAGTTTGGGCTTTGCTACTATGCCATCATAATGTGTATTTTTATACAAACGTCATTTTTATGAGGTAATTGGAATAGGTTTGGGTTATCATAATCCATATGAAATTATGTTGAAAATTGGGCATCATGTATTAAGCCATGCTTTTGTACTAGAAAACCTATTTGCAAACTTATGAATATGGCTAGGCTATGAATGATATTTGGCATAATTGAAATCCATGATTAAGTCTATCTTGTTTACAAGAATTTTATGATGACATATGTGGTACATAGCTAGGTTAGGCTCAAAAATCCCTTTTTTGCAAGTTTGCATGACTAAAGTAAAAATCATGATTTCATGTTAGAAATATTTATGCCATGGTTATGTGAACAAATTTAACTATACTTATGCCATGCTTACGTTTGACATTATGCCATGCTTATGTTTGACATTATGCCATGCTTATGTTAGAAATATTTATGCCATGCTTATGTTTGACATTATGCCTAAATAAAAGTATAGGTTCATGTTGTAGTTATGACTATGTGCCAATAATGATACCCAATTTAGATTCATATCTCAACTACAAGTTCACATGCTTTGATTCATGTCACCTATGCTTTATGACCAAAGTATATATGCAAGTACACCAGTTTCTATTTTGTATTTCCAACGTCATATTGCAAGTTCATGCGCTCACCTTCCCCTCTTTGTGTATGTAATCACGCTTTAAGCCTCCCCTTTTCGCATGGCTAAGTTGGGCTTTAAAAGGCTAAGCCCAACATATATATATAATAAACGGACGTGTAAAACGGGGGAAAATAACGTTGGATTAAAATTACTAATGAATGGAAATATAAAATAGAAGGGCCCAAATTCAAGTATGGGTTGGGCCCATGATTGGTGTAACCTTTACACCATTAACTTAATAATTGGCCGCAAATATTTACATATAAGAAAATAAAGAAGAAAGACAAAATATAAGTGTAGAAAATACGATGTGTTTAACCCGAGGTTGGATTAAGTTGTGATGTAAACCTGCCCGGAACCGCCCGGCTGTCCAGTAGTCACAACAATACCTATCCAATGTGGGAGGTTAAACATGGAGCCCAATAAGGACCCGAGGTTAGACTGAGTTGTGGCGTAAGACTGCCCGGAACCAACTGGCAACAGGTAGCCACAACAATACCTGTCTAATGTGAGAGGTCAGGGCCTTAATAAGACAATTAAGGCTGAGTCGGGATTGTTAGGATTAAGTGAACTAAAGACTTAATCAAAATGGAACATGCTAAACTAAACGGACTGGTGGGGGTTAGGTTAGAAAACACTTAACCAACTTAGCATGTTGGCTAGAGATAGAAAACCTAGTAACGGGGGACCCTTTTCAGCAGTAACCCTAAAAGGTGTATCAGGATACCCTGAAACTAGGCAGGGTGGGGCACGATTACTGGGCTGATTGTAAGAGGTCAAATCGACGGCGGTGGTGTAGCAGTGTAGGTTCTAACGGGGTGCGGGCGTGCACACACTCCGGTGCAGAAAAATAAGGCACTGGACACCAGTAGCATACCTGTGCACTCTAAGGTTGTGTCGGGCCGCCGCCATGGGACTTGATACACCCCATGGTGGGACCAGCATAGGTAACTACAACATCGGGGGCCGTAAGACACATGAACTATGCGAGTAGGAGCCGATCATCATTGAATGGGTCACATCACCCTGATTATGGGGTGCCAGTTGGAAACTAGTTTATATGGGTTCAGAGATTAACATGGGGTATGATAGTATATTCGACCCTAGACAACTTAACCAAGTTTATAGTGCTTGCCCACTTCTTGTTATACTTATCATACCCAGTTCTTTATTCATAGACAAAATAGTACTAGACTTACTCAGGCTTTATGTCTGACTCTACTTTTCTTTCGTCTTCTTTTCTTCCGTTTCCCCCCCCCCCCCCCCCAGGTCCACAGGGAGGGAACACAGCAGCTTGACCATCCTTAACATCCAGCTTGAAGAAGAGAAATGTATTGCTTGGACTTTCCTGTTTTGAACTATGGCTTTGGACAATCCACTATGGGGACTTTTGCAGTTTATCTATGTTTTATTTATGCTTCTTTAAATAATGTAATCAAGACAGATTATGAAAGTGTTATGTTATGTTTTGGAAAAAGTGTAAGACTATTATGGTGTTGTTGTTGTAACACGTATTTGCTTTCATGAAATAAAAGTTTGTTGATTTTCCGCTATTTACAAATATGTGTTCTTATATCTGTCTTGTATATCTGTGACTTGTACTTATAAACCTCCACCAAAATTAGGGCATTCCCTTTGAGAGTGACCCTAACGGAGGTGGGGTGTTTCACTTTGAGTTCAATTGAGTTTGGTTATTCTATTTTTTGAGTTGGATTCCAAATTTTCTTGTTACTATACTTGTACATTTTTGAGCTATAGTTTTGCTACTAGATGCTCAAACCGTTAGTAGCTTAATGTAGAAAAACTCAAAATATTTGTGTTATGCGACTTATCATCAAATCCGAACGACACTTGTACAGGATTGTTCCTCTTTACTATGTATAGTCAAGTTAGTTTACTCCTTGTACCAGTGTGTTGCTTTCCACATTTTCTTTTTAGGCAAAACCTAGAGTCAATCAACCAGCTCACACTCATTAAAGAGTCAAGATTTTACCTTCCTGATAATACATAAACCATGCACTTAGAGTTAGGTAGCGTGTACCTGCTGTTTGCCTTTTTTTTTTTAAATGTATCCATTATGCAGAAATGCAAACTAGAAATCAGTCTTGTCAAAATCTTGAAGGAGTAGCTATGGCCAGTAAGGTTGAAAGTTCTGCTCAGGTAATGGGGTCTACCTCAACTGTTGCCCCTGGGACAAACATTGATCAGGTCTTTCCCCAACCCCGGGTTCTTGAGAGAGTGCATGTCGACAGTCATAAGTCAACACTCCCTTTTGGTTTATTTCAGGAACTGTGTGCTCGATTCGGGTTTCAGAAGACAAAACTAAGTTTTCGAAGAAGGATGGTTTGCTTGACTGTAACAGCCCGCATTTTACGTATCGGAAGATCGTAAAATATTTTTATTTTATTCCCTGAGGGTTGGATCATTCTCAGCTTTTGATATGTTGCTTATGGGGATGTGTGACATGTCCAAAATTTTTACCGATTTTGTTTGTGACCATTTTGCCCCTGTCAGTCTTGTACTGGGCATAACTTTTGACTCAGATCGAATCAGAGGGTGAGACCTGTGCCATTGGAAAGGAATTGATGATTCCCTTTCCGTAGAGTGGTTACATTAAGGATTTGGTTCAACGGTTTGGGAGAAATCGCTGTTTTAAGGTTTTTCAGTTGGCTGTTCAGGTTTTGGAAGGCTAATGGGCTGATTTGGAGAAGGCCCATTAGAGGGTGGGTGGAGACTATAAATAGGGGGTAAGGGGTATGGAGAAATGTTGGCATTTTCCATTCTCTTATGGGGAGGCTTTGATCTCCTCCTTCCTCTAACATCTTTCCACCATTAAAATTCCAAAATCCAAGGAGGAAAATCGAAGATCTACACCATAAGAGGCTAGATCTACATCGTCTCAAGGGCGAATTCATCGGATTGAAGAGTTTGATTCGAAGTGTTCGCTGTCCGGATTGCGTTTTCATTGCTTTTGCTTAGATTTGGATAATTGGTGAGTGATTTACATCTCTCATTCGGATTCATGCAAGTATATGGGTTTTAGGATGTTAATTTCATCATTTCCATGTTACTTTCCTTAGATCCACACCATGCTAAGTCCATTTTATATATGAATCACCTTAGGATCTGGTCTAGATAATTTAAATGGTTAATTTTATGATTTTTCTCAAGATTATGCAAGTTAGATCCGTTTTTATGTTCATATGATTCACTTATCATGTTTTGGGAAATTTATGTGTTTTGATGAAAATTGTTAGATTGATGATATTGTTGGTTGCATAACATCTTTGTGATTGCGTTTGGATGAATCGGATAAGCTGGTTTCGTCGGATTCGTCGTTTGGCGAAGTTTTGGTTGAAATCGGAGTCGAATTGGAAATGTGCAGGTTTCTGGTCGTCCTGGGGTTGGTCGGGTCGGTCTGGAATGAGGTGGTCGGTCATAGTATGGCTTGGGAAGCAAGTCAGGGAGCTAATCGGTTTAAGCTGGTCGGTCCAGAAGGAGCAGAAGTGTTTCTGGTCGATTTCAGATGGTGGCATTCTGGTCGGTTTCAGATGGTGGCATTCTGGTTGGTTTTTACTGGAAGCAAATCCTTGTCGCTCTAAAGGAGCTGGTCGGTCAGGTGGAGCAAAATCTGGTCGGTCTTGACGGGGTCGATCCAAAGCTGGTCGGTCCCAAGGAGGTCGAGTCGATCCAAAGCAGCATGGAGGCGGGTCATTCTGGAGCAAGGCTGGTCGGTTTTTTTGGCTGGTCATTCTGGAGCAAGGTTCTGGTCGGTTTTGGCAGGGTCGTTTTCTGAAAAAGTACGTTTTCGGATACGACTCGGGTACGAACCAAAAAGGTCTGAAAAAAATATTTTTCGGGGGCAACCCCCCGAACCCTAGCCGCAGCGCAGTGATATGTTTTGGTTCGGTGATGGCGTGACTTCGAGGTGATTCAAGTAGGAAGACTCGAAGTGATGAATGTGTTCGTTGATCAAGGTGGAACAACGAATGCGGAGACAACTCAAAGGTCGTGAGTTGGTGGATAATGGCTGCTCGAGAAGGTTGCTTGAGCTATGAAACATCGTCAAGGTTGGACGATTAGATATGCGAAGGCCGAGAAGTCATCATTGTCGTAATTTCTAGCAGGCTCAAAGCAGGGGTACGATGCGTATCGTTGAAAGGCCCAAAAGACCGGTTGTTGGTCGAGTACCCTGGGTCTTTCTGGTTGGGGAAAGGCCTAGTGTCAAGGTTGGACATTGCCAAGGTTGGGCATATGGAGTTCATGCTAGAACTGGGGTTATCATTAGCCCTTGACATATGGCAAGGTTGGCCGTCATACGATAATGATGGTTTCGAAGCAGGATTGGTAGTGATAGCCAGAGTCAGTCATGGATGATTGTTTGTTCTGTTTGTACTATCTCACATAGATTATCCAAAGTCGAGGGAGATGTTCTTTGAGTGCTTAAGTGATATTGGTTTAGTCCTCTGGCGAGGGTACTTGAGGAATGTTAAACTCGATTAGGGTTGTCTGTGTGAGACTTATATAATCTGGATGTTATGTGTGTTCTCTATGATTGAATGGATGTTCTGGTTTCTATGGATGAATGGTTGAAATGCTTGGTGTAAAGGCTATCACTGTCCGATGTGGGGAAGATAAGGTTGAGTTCTTCTCTGGTGATGAGGGTAGATAAGTTGTTCATTTACCCATTCTCATATGCTTTCTTGTTGAAGTTTGTTAGCTGTATTATCGCTCACTAAGACTATTGTCTGACTCAAGGTTTTATGTCTCCTCTTATTACCTTGGGCTGTTCATCCGGTTGTGGATGGGCAGACTAAGTAGCAGGTTACAGGTAATGGAGCTTAGTGATACGAGGAAGCTGAGCGATGACGAGCAGGAGGCTAGCGTACCAGTTTTATTCTATCTAGTATTTCTGTTTCCGCTGTTTGAGTTGCTTGAGAGTTGTAGTGAGGCCTTGTGTACAAACTTGGATATCAGTTGGATAATCTTTCTGGATGTTGAAAGAGTTTCAAAAGTTTGCTATATGATACCTCATTACTATTACCTGTTGTATATGTTCTATTACATTTTATCCTTGCGCTGTGAGTTCTACGACAGGTTTCGATGTGTTCACTTACTATGATGATCATCCATAGCAGCCTGGCAAGCCTTTCAGCGCATTATTCTTCTTGTTTAGTGCGGGGGTTATGGGCGGTCGTCACATTTGGTATCAGAGCTCTGGTCAACGATTTTGGCCGAAGTTCGAAGCATAATTATGTATGAGAGACGTATTTGTAGATTTCAGTTGGATGTTTACAATATATATTTGTATATATAGTAGTAGCGGTTGTATCTCTTTAGCAGTTTTCTTGGAAGTGGCTAATTATTCTAAATTGCAGATTTAGAATGAGTAGACGACCATCAAGACACGCTGCTAGGGGAGCTAATACTGGAGGGGGAAATGGTGGTGAACCAGATTACCCGGCCATGTTTGAAGCCATGGCAGAAGCAATTATGCGAAGGGTACCCGCTCCAGTGGCGGCTACAGTAGATGTAGGTGTGCGAGTTCCTAGGGTAGATTTTGCAAAGATGTGCAAGGACTTTACATCTCTAGGAGGGGAACCATTCAAGGGAACTGAGCCAGCTGAAGAGGTTCAGAGGTGGATGGATTCATGTGTTCGAATCTTTGGAGACTTGGGTATTGAGGATGCAATGAAGAGAAAGCTTGCATCAAGGCAGCTGCAGAGCAGGGCCATGGAATGGTGGAATTCTGTTATACTCGAGACTCCAAAAGAGGAGATTTCATGGGAGCAATTCCAAGCTAAGTTTGAAGCAAAGTTTATCTCCACTGCTCAAAAGTCCGTTCTCTTCAAGAAGTTCGTAGAGTTGAAGCAGATTGGCAGATCAGTTCTTGACTACATTTCTGATTTTGAGGCTTTGTCTAGATATGCTCGTTCATACATTGATACACTCTATCAGAAGAACGAGAAGTTTGTCTTGGGTTTGGATGCTCATATTGGAAAGCCGCTTGTGGACCACCTTGATGATTCATTTGAAAAGATTGTGGAAAAGGCTATTCGTCATGAGAGCTTGTTTCCCAAGGAAGCAAATGTTGTTGCTGCAACCAAGGAGGTTCAGAAACCACAGCAGGGTGGTAATAATAAAAAGAGGAAGCAGCAACAACAAAAAGGAAAGGATGGTCAAAAGAAACCCAAGAGTGAGGTGCTTTGCTTTAACTGCCAACAGAAGGGTCATTATTCAAATGAGTGCAAGAATCCCAAAGCTGAGAAGAAGTGCTTCAAGTGTGGAAAGCCTGGGCATGAGAAGAAAGATTGTCCAGAATCAGCTAAGGGCAAGCAGATTGTGAAGGAATATGCTTTGGAAGCCGTGCCATCTTCTTCAACAGCTCCTACTGCAGAGGAGAAGGGAAAGGGTGTTGTGGTGCAAGGTACTTTTTCCGTTAACGGTTTTTCAGTTCGAGTGTTGTTTGATACTGGAGCATCACATTCATTCATCTGCAATGAGCTTGTGTGTCGCTTGGGTTTGGAACCCGAGATTTGTGATAGACCATTGATCGTGACTAATCCAGTTGGGGGTTCGTCCAGTTTGTGCATGATTTGCCGTGGTCTAGTATTATCGAGTCATGGTTGCTCTTTTATGTGTGATTGCTTTGTTCTTAACTTCGCTGGGTATGGGATCATCTTGGGCATGGATTGGCTCAAGAAGTATGCGGCAAGGGTGAATTGCGAGAAGCTAGAGGTGAGGGTCGGGGATGTGGAAGGGCGAAAGGTGTTGATTAGATGTAAGCGCGAAGACGGGTTCTTCGTGAGTTATCTATATTCGCTTGGGATTCCACAGGAAGACCTGTCATCAGTGCTGATCGCTAATGAGTATGTTGATGTCTTTGACAAGGTCAAAGGGTTGCCGCCGCATCGTGAGATCGAGTTTAGGATCGATTTGGTCGAAGGTGCTAGACCAATTGTTATGCCCCTTAGGCGGATGGCGCCTAGAGAACAGCGAGAGTTAGAGGTGCAAGTTCGTGACCTTTTGGGAAAAGGTTTCATTCGGAGGAGTGTTTCCGAGTGGGGTGCACCAGTCGTGTTTGCAACTAAAGCAGATGGCTCGTTAAGGTTGTGTGTGGACTATCGTGAGCTGAACAAGGTGACTAAGAAGAACAAGTATCCGTTGCCAAGGATTGATGACTTGTTCGATCAGCTTCACGAAGCCAAAGTGTTTTCTCAGATGGATTTGGCAACGGGGTTTCACCAGTTGAGAGTGGCTAAGGATAGTGTGCCAAAGACTGCTTTTAGGACACCGTCCGGGTTTTTCGAGTGGTTGGTGATGCCATTCGGGTTGACTAACGCACCAGCGTATTTTGTGGATCTTATGAATAGAGTGTTCAGAGATCAGTTGAATAAGTTCGTGCTTGTGTTCGTGGATGATATACTGGTTTACTCCAGAAATGTGGAAGAACATAAGACACACTTGAGAGTTGTGTTAGAGATCTTGCGAAAGCATCAGCTTAAAGCTAAGTTCTCAAAGTGTCACTTCTGGAAGGATGAAGTGAGGTTCTTAGGTCATGTTGTTTCTGGAAAAGGCATAGCGGTTGACCCCGCTAAAGTTGCAGCAATCCAGGACTGGGATAGACCTAAGAATGCAACGGATGTTCGGAGTTTCCTTGGATTGGCTGGTTATTACCGAAGGTTTATCAAGGATTTCTCTAAGATGGCTGCACCATTAACAGGATTGACGAAGAAGAACCAAGTGTTCGCATGGGATGCGAAGTGTGAACAAGCGTTCGAAATCTTGAAGGAGAGATTGACGAGTGCACCTGTGTTGACCATTCCAAGTGGGAATGAAGAGATGGTGGTATACGCTGATGCATGTGGTACCGGACTTGGAGCAGTGCTAATGCAGAAGGATAAAGTAGTGGCTTACGCAAGTCGACAACTAAAGCCACATGAGAGAAACTATCCAACTCATGATTTGGAGTTGGCAGCGATTGTGTTTGCTCTAAATATGTGGAGACATTACCTGTTGGGAGTACGATTCGAGTTGTTTACGGATCACAAGTCGTTGAAGTATCTTTTCTCCCAAAAGGATTTGAATCTTCGGCAGCAACGATGGTTAGAGTTTCTGGCATCGTATGATTTTGGGATAGCCTATACTCCTGGCAAAGGCAATGCAGTTGCAGATGCATTGAGTCGAAGACACGCAAGTTTGGGAGCGATGTTTTCGGAATGGAAGGGCCTCGAGTATTTGGCAAGGTTCGATTTCAAGCCAAGGTGTGAGTTGGAACCTGAAATATTGGCAAGCTTGTCGATAAGGCCTACTCTTATCGAAAGGATTGGCGAGGGCCAAAAGAAAGATGCGAAGCTTGTCGAGTCCATTCAGAAACTGAAACCAGAGGATAAGGAGTTCGAGGTCGACCGAGAAGGCTAGCTTCGAAAGCAAGAACGATTAGTTGTTCCTGATGACGACGGATTGAGGGATGAGGTTCTGAGAGAATGTCATCACTCGAAGCTAACGATTCATCCCGGTGGTAATAAAATGTATCAGGACATGAAGCGAGTCTACTACTGGGAAGGGATGAAAAGAGATATTGGAAAATTCATTTCCAAGTGTATGAACTGTCAGTTAGTGAAAGCTGAACAGAAGAAGACGAGTGGTTTACTTCAGCCATTAGAGGTTCCTACGTGGAAGTGGGAGCAGATATCGATGGATTTTATCGATGGACTACCTATAACTAGGGCAGGGAATGAAGGGATTTGGGCCATTGTGGATCGTTTGACCAAAAGTGCGAGATTTATTCCTGTCAAGACGACCAGGACAGCGTCAAAATTGGCTGAGCTTTATGTGAAATGGATAGTTCGATTCCATGGTGTCCTAAAGAGTATAGTAAGTGACCGGGATCCATTGTTCACGAGTGGATTTTGGAAAAGTTTGCAAGAAGCTTTGGGAACCGAATTGTGCTTAAGTACGGCATATCATCCGCAAACTGATGGTCAGACCGAGAGAGTCAACCGAGTTTTAGAAGATCTCCTGAGGGCTTGTGTGTTAGACTTCGGAGGATCATGGGAGGACCATCTACATCTAGTTGAGTTTTCATATAATAATAGCTACCAGTCGAGTATTGGGATGGCACCATACGAGGCGTTGTATGGAAGGCCGTGCAATTCTCCAGCTTGTTGGTTAGAAACTGGAGATAAGTTGGTACTTGGGCCTGAAATGATTAGAGAAACCTCGGATTGTATCGAGATTGTTCGACAACGAATGAAGGCGGCCCAAGATCGTCAGAAAAGTTACGCCGATAAGCGTCGTAAGGATTTGGAATTCGACGAAGGCGATATGGTTTTCGTGAAGATTTCACCGTTGAAACATATGGTTCGATTCAGAAGTAAAGGGAAGTTGGCTCCTAGGTTTGTTGGACCGTTTCCGAGAGTCGAGCGAATAGGAAAGCTCGCATATAGATTAGAGTTACCCGAGAAGATGTCGAGTGTGCATAATGTTTTCCATGTGTCATTTCTACAAAAGTTTGTGCACGACTCGAATGTGGTGGTATCTCCAGAACAATATGAAGACTTGGAAGTAGAGACCGCAGTTGCGAAACCTCGTAAGCCACTTCGTGTTGTGGGGAATGACACGAAACATCTTAGGAGGAAGAAGGTTAAGATAGTCAAGGTACAATGGAGTGAAGATGGCGACGATTGTACATGGGAGACGGAAGAGAGCATGAGGGCGACTCATCCAGAACTCTTCGTCGGTAGGACCCTTTGATTGTATCATCATTATATCGTTGTATCTTGTTGTTGTTTAATAGAATTCCGCGTGCTAGGTTAAGGCTATGGATGCATGGTTTGATGGTTGCTAGTTTGGATGATAGAATTAGCTTCTCATGGATGATAGGCATGCGGAATTGTTATGGTTGCTTGTGTTTGCTTGGAATTTCGGGGGCGAAATTCTTAAGGGGTGGAGAATGTAACAGCCCGCATTTTACGTATCGGAAGATCATAAAATATTTTTATTTTATTCCCTGAGGATTGGATCATTCTCATCTTTTGATATGTTGCTTATGGGGATGTGTGACACGTCCATAATTTTTACCGATTTTGTTTGTGACCATTTTGCCCCTGTCAGTCTTGTACTGGGCATAACTTTTGACTCAGGTCGAATCAGAGGGTAAGACCTGTGCCATTGGAAAGGAATTGATGATTCCCTTTCCGTAGAGTGGTTACAATAAGGATTTGGTTCAGCGGTTTGGGAGAAATCGCTGTTTTAAGGTTTTTCAGTTGGCTGTTCAGGTTTTGGAAGGCTAATGGGCTGATTCGGTGAAGGCCCATTAGAGGGTGGGTGGAGACTATAAATAGGGGGTAAGGGGTATGGAGAAAGGTCGGCATTTTCCATTCTCTTATGGGGAGGCTTTGATCTCCTCCTTCCTCTAACATCTTTCCACCATTAAAATTCCAAAATCCAAGGAGGAAAATCGAAGATCTACACCATAAGAGGCTAGATCTACATCGTCTCAAGGGTGAATTCATCGGATTGAAGAGTTTGATTCGAAGTGTTCGCTGTTCGGATTGCGTTTTCATTGCTTTTGCTTAGATTTGGATAATTGGTGAGTGATTTACATCTCTCATTCGGATTCATGCAAGTATATGGGTTTTAGGATGTTAATTTCATCATTTCCTTGTTACTTTCCTTAGATCCACACCATGCTAAGTCCATTTTATATATGAATCACCTTAGGATCTGATCTAGATAATTTAAATGGTTAATTTTATGATTTTTCTCAAGATTATGCAAGTTAGATCCGTTTTTATGTTCATATGATTCACTTATCATGTTTTGGGAAATTTATGTGTTTTGATGAAAATTGTTAGATTGATGATATTGTTGGTTGCATAACATGTTTGTGATTGCGTTTGGATGAATCGGATAAGCTGGTTTCGTCGGATTCGTCGTTTGGCGAAGTTTTGGTCGAAATCGGAGTCGAATTGGAAATGTGCAATTTTCTGGTCGTCCTGGGGTTGGTCGGGTCGGTCTGGAATGAGGTGGTCGGTCATAGTATGGCTTGGGAAGCAAGTCAGGGAGCTGATCGGTTTAAGCTGGTCGGTCCAGAAGGAGCAGAAGTGTTTCTGGTCGGTTTCAGATGGTGGCATTCTGGTCGATTTCAGATGGTGGCATTCTGGTCGGTTTCAGATGGTGGCATTCTGGTTGGTTTTTACTGGAAGCAAATCCTGGTCGCTCTGAAGGTTCTTGTCGGTTTTGGTAGGGTCGTTTTCTGAAAAAGTACGTTTTCGGATACGACTCGGGTACGAACCAAAAAGGTTTGAAAAAAATATTTTTCGGGGGCAACCCCCCGAACCCTAGCCGCAGCGCAGTGATATGTTTTGGTTCGGTGATGGCGTGACTTCGAGGTGATTCAAGTAGGAAGACTCGAAGTGATGAATGTGTTCGTTGATCAAGGTGGAACAACGAATGCGGAGACAACTCAAAGGTCATGAGTTGGTGGATAATGGCTGCTCGAGAAGGTTGCTTGAGCTATGAAACATCGTCAAGGTTGGACGATTAGATATGCGAAGGCCGAGAAGTCATCGTTGTCGTAATTTCTAGCAGGCTCAAAGCAGGGGTACGATGGGTATCGTTGAAAGGCCCAAAAGACCGGTTGTTGGTCGAGTACCCTGGGTCTTTCTGGTTGGGGAAAGGCCTAGTGTCAAGGTTGGACATTGCCAAGGTTGGGCATATGGAGTTCATGCTAGAACTGGGGTTATCATTAGCCCTTGACATATGGCAAGGTTGGCCGTCATACGATAATGATGGTTTCGAAGCAGGATTGGTAGTGATAGCCAGAGTCAGTCATGGATGATTGTTTGTTCTGTTTGTACTATCTCACATAGATTATCCAAAGTCGAGGGAGATGTTCTTTGAGTGCTTAAGTGATATTGGTTTAGGCCTCTGGCGAGGGTACTTGAGGAATGTTAAACTCGATTAGGGTTGTCTGTGTGAGACTTATATAATCTGGATGTTATGTGTGTTCTCTATGATTGAATGGGTGTTCTGGTTTCTATGGATGAATGGTTGAAATGCTTGGTGTAAAGGCTATCACTGTCCGATGTGGGGAAGATAAGGTTGAGTTCTTCTCTGGTGATGAGGGTAGATAAGTTGTTCATTTACCCATTCTCATATGCTTTCTTGTTGAAGTTTGTTAGCTGTATTATCGCTCACTAAGACTATTGTCTGACTCAAGGTTTTATGTCTCCTCTTATTACCTTGGGTTGTTCATCCGGTTGTGGATGGGCAGACTAAGTAGCAGGTTACAGGTAATGGAGCTTAGTGATACGAGGAAGCTGAGCGATGACGAGCAGGAGGCTAGCGTACCAGTTTTATTCTATCTAGTATTTCTGTTTCCGCTGTTTGAGTTGCTTGAGAGTTGTAGTGAGGCCTTATGTACAAACTTGGATATCAGTTGGATAATCTTTCTGGATGTTGAAAGAGTTTCAAAAGTTTGCTATATGATACCTCATTACTATTACCTGTTGTATATGTTCTATTATATTTTATCCTTACGCTGTGAGTTCTACGACAGGTTTAGATGTGTTCACTTACTATGATGATCGTCCATAGCAGCCTGGCACGCCTTTCAGCGCATTATTCTTCTTGTTTAGTGCGGGGGTTATGGGCGGTCGTCACATTGACCATCCACCCCCGGGTATATTATAATCCATCGCCATATTCTTTCAAGTGGGGCAGTCCCTCCTTTGGATTCTTATGATCTCTTATAACCTTGAGGAAGACCCTATCCTAATACGCTAACAATCTTAAGTCTATACTATCAATTGTAATATGAGAAGTATTATTGCGGACGTTACTACTTAACTGATATTACGATAGGACACATATGTCGCTTAAGACTCCTGAAATGACCCAAACTTGCCCTTAAGGGAAAGCTCGGATTGAGTTGAGAACACGACTCATCGAAACACAAACAATAGAACATTTCATTGCTACTACAACAATTTACATAAGAGTACAAGAATATATCAGAGTATGAATAAATATTACACAGCGGAAAATTATCAGAAATTAAAATACACAAATTTAAATGTATTAATACAACGTACAATGGAAAATACATCAACTAGCACAACTGAATGAAATACACAGATACAAAGCTTTCAGAATATGGCTCCAGTTGAAATCCAGGATCCTACAAAATGAAATAATCTGCAAAACTAAAACTACTAGCTGCCCGTGTGAAAAATATGGTCACCCAGAGTTTAGATAGAAACAATAAACTCCGCATTAGTCATGGGGTTGGTGTGAGTACGAAAACAGTTATTAAATCTTTATTTTAAAAGTTGGGAAATCATGGGACCACACCGTATAACACGGAACAGGTTTACTCCAAATGAATCTTAGTTTAAAATAAAACAACGCAATGCTTTTTTGGAAAATGAAGTTATTATAAGACTCAGATCCCATCACACAATGCAACGTAAGTCGGAGGATAGAGTTTTACCTTATAATAGCCAAACATGCTTGGTACGTTTTAAAACAAATCATTTTGGTATTACTATAAGTGTATAGTGTCAAAATAACTTCAAATGTAAATGTATCAATCATAGACGGCATGAGCACCCCATCCCACTATGTCGCCATATAGGCTTACAACTAAATCCGAAAAGTCTCATATTGGAAATTGGATTTCCGTCATGAACCAAGGCAAGGGATCGTCCTTACCGAATTCGAGACAATCTAGCCCATGTCTCAGGACTCATACTCAGTCGAGCCTTTTAGACCTTCAGAGCCAGTCCACACTTACTTTAGTGGATTGGTTATTCCTGAACAATACGTTCCCCCCTAGGGGGTGTAGAATCCGGTTAGTATGTCGGCCATCATATCCGAGGTACCTCGCTTTCCAACAAGAACATAAGTAAAATGTCTGGGCTCCATACCATGACACAACTCCTAGCAAGAAAGATACGCATGTTCTCCCCGTAGTCCTTCATCCCGTTTCTGGTTCATACCAGGGTTTGAAGCTCGCGAATTAACCTATACACAAAGCTATGCTAATTAAAGTTGTGCTTTGATCATCATCCACAAGGCCTTGCTTTTCAATAAAAGCCTTGATCCATGCAACTCAGCATACCACACTGTCAATCCATACCGTACCATTGATTTCCACAAATATATAACCTATAAGCTAGTACGCCTCAGAGATGGAAGTTAAGCAAGAGAAAAAAAATTCTCCGCCACCAAAAAGATATATATATATATATATATATATCAGAGATCAACGAATACAGTATAAATAAATACAATGTCAGACACACTATCCATTTGCAAGTCCGTTTTGGGTCTGGACGAAACCGGAGGCACCTTATTCCTCATCATATATGTCCAATACAGGAGAGAGGCCCTCACATATCCGATCGATCTCCAAGTATGTCTGGACGATCAGCACTTATTACCCTGTCTTGGGTGAACAGCCCATCAAGACAACAGTAATCATTCGAACGATGTGAAGATCTCCGGTCTTCAACTACCATCTTCATCGTCAACTTTTGGTTGTCGTATTAATTATTCAAAATGGATTAAACCCGGTCTTTCCGAACAACTCACGTATTTTATAATTGATAATCAAGTGCTATAAAAACTCATAATATGCCTCATTCCAATCCAAAATATTCTTTTATTCAAATATTCACATTTTTAGGGAAAGGTTCCCATTAATTTTATCAAAGATAAGTTCATTAAAACTTATACTGAAATCTTCATTTAGATATCATTTCTAGAGATTTTATTTTATCCTTTATCCATTCTAAACCAAATTAAGGTTTATAAAACTAGTCGGGATTATCGAGCCACACTAAAGTAATCTTTTACTTTATTATCCCAATCCCAATCTATTCATCCCATGGAGCAAAACTAGTAGTACTGCATATCTAACACCCACGGTGCTGCCGGTAAATTTAATTACTAATTCACATTTCAAATCTAATTAAAGATTTAACCATCGCTTGGAGTAAAACTGGCGGTACTCCATTCTCGATCATTTCATGTCGATGAATTTAATTATCCTATTCTCATTTTAATCTAAGTAAAGATTCTTTAAAACTCGATTTCAGTTTTAATCTCAAAAATCATTACTTAATGATCCTTTAAATTTTAGGGAATTTAATCTTGCTTTTAACTGGGTTAAGGAACCAATGTCATTTAAAACATTGTTCACGATAAACCCAAATCATCTTCCATTAACTATGGAATATTCACGGAAAACAGATCAACATATAATCGATATAAATTTCCGTATCAAACCAATAATATATATGGAATAACGGCAAATCCTTTTAAATTCCATATATAGTAACTGTCTTCCTTCACAGAAGCTCATCTCGATTATTACCAAATTGAATTCTATTCAATTTCAATTTCTTTTATTAAATTGGAAAACTTTACTTTGGAAAATTCCATTAATCTTAATTAAAAGATTATTAATTCCAAATCATAGTTTCACTATTAAACCGGTTAAAAAACAAATGTTATTTAAAACATTGTTCAAGATAAACCCAAAATCCATTTCCATTTCAATTCCAATTAAATTAGTTAATTGGTAAGCTTCATTGATCTTAATTAAAATATTTACTTTTTTCCCAACTGGGTTTAAGAACAGTGTTATTAAAGACACCAATCACGACAATCCCAAAATCCAATTTGATATTAAATACAAGGCTCTAAATATAAATTATATCGACTTATATTCAATATCAAATTCTGAAACCATTGGATATCGTATTGGGAATAATGATATCTGTATCTTCCAAATTCCTCACAACATTCGTATAATCCCGGAATCTAACATCGAAATATTCTAAAGATTATTTCCATTCCAATCTATTCTTTGGAAAATTCTGGTTAATTTAAAACCATATACAAATCCAATTTATTTATTTCTAAAAAACATTGGATTATTATCCTAGTTAATAACTAGTTCATTTCGACAAAACTATATTTTTATATTTTCAAAACTGGAATTTTTCATCCAAAATCTTTCCAAATGATTAATTATGACTTTACATAATTTTTCCATATTTTTAATATTTTTAATATCACCATTTCAGTCGGTTTCCAATAACGGCCACCGAACTGCATCCATAGCGTCCTTTTCTGAAATTGATTTGGACATAATTTGAAATTTAACCATTCAAATTTAGATCTCTTATATTCATTGGAAAGCTCTTTTCGATATGAACCCAACGGTTTTGGTTTTAGGTGAATCTGACGGTCGAATCTCCCATTAGGTCAATTTGAAATTAATGGTCGAAATTCGAGAATGGTCGCTGCGTGGTGCATTCTATTTAGGCCATTTAAATATATATATAATATATATATCATTGATTTCCATTTAAAACTTATTTTAAAAATCGTTTATAAATTCATTTCAAAACGATTTCAAATTCATTTTCAATTTTAAATCAAAACTGAATATTCTGTATCATTTTAATATTAAAATGATAATATTTTCAAAATATTAAATTTTGAAATCCATTTCTTTTTCATATTCATTATAGAATAAATAAAATTGATCAATAAACCCTGTTTGGGTAAAAATGGCGTTTAACCACTTAACTCGGCTCCATATATTTCATTATTTTCGTATCTATCCAAAATCGGACATCAAAATCATATTTTGATTATTCACGGAATATTATTTTAATACATTCGCTATATTAAAATATTTTTATTTTAAAATATCCTTTATTTTTGAATTGGAATGCTACTCAATTAATTACCATATAATTTCAGTTATATGGATTTCGTACATCGCATGTATTCAACAATAATGATAAATAATCATTAATCATTCAAACATCATCCAGAGTGCAATTTACTATTGTATAAGCATTAAAATAGATAAATAAAGTTCATCACAGCCTATCAACCGATCGATTGACATATAACTAAAAATTGGGGTTAGTGTGTGTCAAATATCATCCCAATACCCGTGTGGGATTTTCAAACAACAGTCTGTTTAAATAAATCATTGGTTAATAAATTTAACCAAATCTATTTCGGTTTGAATTATTTTTCTAATTAGCCAATTTTCACTATTAAAATTATAAATGGATATTTATAATTTAATTTTAACAATCATAAATTTGTTAAAAATATTTTTAATATGTTAAGCATTTCAACAACACCATCAACATACAATACAACCAATTAAATCGTCCATGGTCTGTGGACGAGGGAGGTGAGCTAACGGGCACCGTATAAAATTTATAATGGTTAAACTGATAAAAATCTCCACTGGGAATTCTATATATTTTTATACATGAATACAATAACATGATAAAATATAACTTAGTGAGAAGGAGTTCTCACATTGGTTTCCACCCCATCAGTCTTTATTTTTTAATTTTATTACTGTACGGATTTGAATTTGCCTCAAATTCTAATTTGCACTGTTTTGGTTCTAGTCTGTTCCATTGCGAAGCTCTCTTCATCACAATTCCAGAGATTTGAAATCGTCTACTTCCGTCCTCGTATGGAAAAGATATGGAATTTAATGTGTTAATTACATAAATTACTTTAATTAATAAACTAATTAATTATTAATTAACTTCATTAGCCTGATAATCTCATCATTAAGGCTGTTAAGCCTTCGTCCCCCTTGTCGTAATTGTAAAAACGACTTCGTGAAAAGCTCCATCATACGGCTTTAAATCGCACAAGCTACGAGGCATTGGGGACTCATCAGGAGGTGCCACCATGAGCGCCTTGGCACCACCTTCGTCCGCCCTGTACGTGGGCCTGCTCGAATCCCTGCATTGCCATGTAAACGACCTTTAAAGCCAAGTATTCGAGCTCCAAATCCGAGCTATCCGTGCCAAAAACCTTCATCTCCACCGTTGAATCTATATAGCTCGCTGTGCTCTTCCATTTTGTGTCGGAGATTCTGGAAATCATTGATCGAGCTAGATGAAAAAGGGGAGAGAGATCGACAGAAATCGCCTATTGAATAAGGCAGTGGTGCCGGTTTTAATGTTTGACTGGGAAAGGTTTGACTAGGGTTTAGAGAGGGCTATATATAATAAATTAAATAATTTGTTTAATTCAGAAATTACTTGCTTATTGCTACAAACTCAAAATCAAATCCAACGACTGTTGCCCCTAGCTAAATACTCCCATTCCGGACTCAATGAGATATGTTCCGTAAGCCAATTCGACCGTTTAGATCAGTTTTTATCAAAATTAAAATATAAATCAATATATATTGAATTTAAATGTACATTTTAATTTATCGGGGCCACATACTGACTGCAAAAATTAAGAAAAATAAATCTACCTATGTTTTGATGATATGGTCCTAACAAAAACTAACTTCTTCAAATTTTGAGTCTGTTTGAAAAATGGTCATTTTCTAGTTGATTAAATTCAAACTGAATATACAAAACACGTTTAAATTTACCACGCTCACATACTAGATCCAAAAATTATGAAATTTGAAACCTAACCATAATTTAACATTCCGAATCCAACAAAAGTGGTTACGTTAAAAACAGAGATCGTTTGCGAAATGGCTATTTTTAAGGGCTATATATTGTATTAAAATATATATAAATTCCATAGCAATTATTTTAAATTTTAAACTGGATATTATTTTCAATTTATAAAGTGAAATCCTAGTTTCTTACATTTGTTAGAAAGATATAATAATTAAACAGATTCTAACATTTCTTGTTTTACTGAAATCCGATTTATTTTGAATTCTGTATATTCATTTAAAGTTTAAAATTGAATTTTCAGACTACCGCGCCATTTCAGGCTCGTTTTATAATTAAAATAAATTTATATGTTCTAATTTCGATTTAAATAAATTTTAAATCATTATTATTTAAAATAAATCATTTTAAATATTCAAAATATATTAAAATAACTAAAATAAAAATTTTAAATTGGTTCAGAAATTCTGAGTTGTTACAATCTCCCCCACTTAAAATCTTTTCGTCCTCGAATAGGAACGAACCTGAAAGTTGTTTAACTAACTAACTCAAGTTTCATTCGGGCTTTAATTCTTTAACTTTTCAGTTTCCAAGAATTTTCTATTTTCTCAAAAATTTAACACCCTAAATTTTCGATTTTTTTTACCATAACCTCCTTTGTACAGCACAATTGGTAAAACCACAACTTGCCTCACAGGGCCCTCATCAATCCAAAAGAAAAAGAAAAAGCCAATTGGGTCATAAAATCATCAAAGCCCAATGATACAGTAAATATGTACCTATTTGTCAGGCAAACAATTTTATTCCTCTTCTTGGCTTCCATGCTATGACCTGCTCATTTTATACACATGTACATACATGCAATTTCAATCATTTTCAATTTAATTTAATATTAGATTTGATTTGGCTAAATCTACCTTTCATTTTCTTATTGGTTTGATCATTCCAATATTTAATTAGTCAAACTAATAATCACACAACACAACCCGCAATCAATTAGTTGATTAGTTTTTCAAATATATATCTTTTATATACTAAAAAATCAATTTTAGTGCCAAATTACAAACAATAAATTCTAACTAAGTTTTGGTTCTCACACCAGTTAGTTGGAAATATATAGATATCCCACTTTCAAAACTCGAACATAAACTCTGATGATGAGATCTCAATCATCAGAATCATCTCTGGGCGACTATAGTGTGATTCTATATCTATTTAGTATATTTGAGACTTCGCAGATACGTTCATGACGCGTATATGCAAAATCTTCATATACTCGATTGCCCAAACTAAAATAGAATAATATACTCAAATACGTATAATAGATATAAATATAAAAACTAAATTCATTTCAATATATAGCACTCCTCTAACTCATTCTAAGGTATTACTAACCCTATCTCTAACGAGTTATTCTCATAGGATATTAATCCTATCTTTGATGAATTCTTTCGTTTGGTACTAATGTGTCTTATTCGCGTGCTTTGTAAACCAAAGCTCTGATATCACGTTGAAACGACCCAAACTTGCCCTTATGGGAAAGCCCAGATTGAGTTGAGAATGCGACTCATCGGAACACAAACAATAGAACATTTCATTGCCATTACAACAATTTACATTAGAGTACAAGAATATATCATAGTATGAATAAATATTAAACAGCGGAAAATTATCAGAGATTAAAATACACAAATATAAATGTATAAACAGAAGCTACAGCGGAAAATACGTCAACTAGCACAACTGAATGAAATACATGAATACAAAGCTTTCCAAATATGGCTCCAGTTGTAATCCAGGATCCCATACAAACAAAATAATCTGCAAAATTAAAACTACTAGTAGCCCGTGTGGAAAATATGGGCACCCAGAGTTTAGGTAGAAACAATAAACTCCAATTCAGTCATGGGACTGGTGTGAGAACTAAAACAGTTATTAAATCTTTATTTTAAAAGTTAGGAAATCATGGGAACAAGCTGTATAACATGGAACGGGCTTACTCCATATGAATCTTAGTTTAAAATAAAACAACGCTATGCTTTTTGGAAAAATGAAGCTAATATAAGACTCAGGTCCTATCATACAATGCAACGCAAGCCGGAGGATAGAGTTTTCCTTATAATAGCCAAACATGCTTGGTACGTTTTAAAACAAATCATTTTGGTATTAAGTGTATAGTGTCAAAATAACTACAAATATAAATGCATCAGTCATAGACGGCATGAGCACCCCATCCCACTATGTCACCATATAGGTTACAACTAAAACCAAAAAGTTTGGTATCGAAAATTGGATTTCCGTCATGAACCAAGGCAAGGGATCGTTCTAACCGAATTCGAGAAGATCTAGCCCATGTCTCAGTAGAGCCCTTAAGATCTTTAGGGCCGGTCCACACTTACTTTAATGGATTGGTTATTTCTGAACAATACGTTTCCCCACCCTATGGGGCGTAAAATCTAGTCAGTATGTCGACCATCATATCCGAGGTCCCTCGGTTTCCAACAACCATATAAGTAAAATGTCTGAGCTCCATACCATGACAACACTCCTAGCTAGAAAGAAATGCATGTTCTCCCAGCAGTCTTTCATCCCGTTTCTGCTTCATACGGGGGCATGAAGCTCACGAATTAACGCTATACACAAAGTGGTGCTAATTAAAGCTGTGCTTTGAACATCATCCACAAGGCCTTGCTTTTGAACAAAAGCCTTGATCCATGCAACTCAGCATGCCACACTGTCAATCCATAACGTACCACTAATTTCCACCAATATATAACCTTTAAGCTCGTACGTCTCAGAGATGGATGTTAAGGAAGAGAATAAATTCTCAACCACCAAACAGATATATATATATATATATATATATATATATATATATATTTACAGAGTTCAATGAATACAGTATAAAGGAATACAATGTCAGACACACTATCCATTTGCAAGTCCATTTTAGGCCTGAATGAAATCGGAGGGACTTTATTCCTCGTCCCATATGTCTAATAAAGGAGAGAGGCCCTTGCATATCCAGTCGATCTCCAAGTACATCTGGACAATCACCACTTACTACCTTGTCTTAGGTGTACAACCCAATCAAGACATCAGTAATCATCCAAATAATGTGAAGATCTCCGGTCTTCAACGACCATCTTCATCGTTGACTTTTAGTCATCGTATTAATTATTTAGAATGGGTTAAACCCGGTCTTTCCAAATAACTCGCGTATTCTATAATCAATAATCAAGTGCTATAAATACACATCATACGCCTCATTCCAATCCAGAATATTCTTTTATTCAAATATTCACATTTTTAGGGAAAGGTTCCCATTAATTTTATCAAAGATAAGTTCATTAAAACTTATACTTAAATCTTGCTTTGGATATCATTTCTAAAGATTTTATTTTATCCTTTATCCATTATAAACCAAATTAAGTTTTATAAAACTAGTCGAGATTAGAGCCATATTGAAGTAATCTTTTATTTTATTATCCCAATCCCAACCTATTCATCCCATGGAGCAAAACTGGTAGTACTCCATATAGGTAAATCTAATTACCATTTCACGTTTCAAATCTAGTTAAAGATTTAACTATCGCTTGGAGTAAAACTGGCGGCACTCCATTTTCGATCATTTCATGAATTCGATAAATTTAATTATCCTATTCTCATTTTAGTCTAATTGAAGATTCTTTAAAACTCCATTTCAGTTTTTATCTAAAAAATCATTACTTAATGATCCTTCAAATTTTAGGGAATTTAATCCTGCTTTTAACTGAGTTAAAGAACCAATGTCATTTAAAACAAAGTTCATGATAAACCCAAACCATCTTCCATTTACTATGGAATATTCACAAAAAACAGATCAACATATAATCGATATAAATTTTCGTATCAGATTAATAATACATATGGAATAATGGCAAAGCCTTTTAAATTACATATATAGTAACAGTCTTCTATCACAAAAGCTCATCTCGATTATAACCAAATCGAATTCCATTCAATTCCAATTTCTTTTATTAAATTGGAAAACTTTACATTGGAAAATTCCATTAGTCTTAATTAAAAGATTATAAATTCCAAATCATAGGTTCACTGTTAATCGGGTTAAAGAATAAATGTTATTTAAAACATTGTTCATGATAAACCCAAAATCCATTTCCATTCCAAGTCCAATTAAATTAATTAATTGGTAAACTTCATTAACCTTAATTAAAGGATTTATTCTTTTCCCAACTGGTTTTAAGAACAGTGTTATTAAAGACATCATTCACGACAAACCGAAAATCCAATTTGATATTAAATACAAGGCTCTGAATAGAAATTATATCAGCTTATATTCAATATCAAATTCTGAAACCAACGGATACCGTACTGGGAATAACGATATCAGTATATTCCAAATTCCTCACAATATCCGTATAATCATGGAATCTAATATCTAAATATTCCGAAGATTATTTCCATTCCAATCTATTCGTCGGAAAATTCTGGTTAATTTAAAACTATATACAAATCCAATTTATTTGTTTCTAAAAACCATTCGATTATTGTTAGGGTGGCAATTAGACCCGACCCGACAGACCCAGACCCGACCCGACGGGTCTCGGGTCTAGGCGGGTCGGGTTTTGTCGGGTCCAAACTATACATTTTCAAAATTTGAACCCGACCCGACTCGAGCTTTGGTTTGGGTCGGGTCGAGTTTCGATAATAAATAACATTAAAATTACATATATTTCAATATTTTATGGGCGAGTCTTTCGGGTCGGGTTTCATTGGGTCTTTATTGTATTTTACATCACCCATACCCAACCCAAGACCCATTGGGTTCGGTTCGAGTTCAGGTTTTTTTCGGGTCGGTTCGGTTCGAGTTTTCGGTTCTCGGTTCTAATTGCCAGCCCTAATTATTATCCTAGTTAATAACTAGTTCATTTTGATAATAATATATTTTTATCTTTCCAAAACTGTCATCCAAAATCTTTCCAAATCATTAGTTATGATTTTATATGATTTTTCCATATTTTTAATAATTTTAATATCGCCATTTCAGTTGGTTTCCAATAATGTCACCGAACTGCATCCATAGTGACCTTTTCTGAAATTGATTTGGACATAATTTGAAATCCAACCATTCAAATTTAAATCTATTATATTCATTGGAAAGAACTTTTCGATACAAACCCAACGGTTTCGGCTTTAGGAGAATCCGACAGTTGGATCTCCTATTACATCAATTTGAAATTAGTGGTCGAAATTCGAGAACAGTCGCTGCGCAGTGCGTTCTATTCAGGCCATTAAATTTATATAATATATATATCATCAATTTCCATTTAAAACGTATTTTATAAAAAAAATTATAAATTCATTTCAAAACGATTTCAACTTCATTTTCAATTTTAAATCAAAATTGAATATTCCATATCATTTTAATGTTAGAATGATAATATTATCAAAATATTAAAATTTGAAATCTAGTTCTTTTCGTTATTCATTATAGAATAAATAAAATTGATCGATAAATCCATCCGAGTTAAAACGGCGTTTAACTACATAACACGGCTCCATATATTTCAATATTTTCATGTCCATCCAAAATCAGACATCAAAATCATATTTTGATTATTAACGGAATATTATTTTAAAATATTTATTATTTTAAAATATTCGCTATTTTAAAATATTTTTTATTTTAAGTTATCCTTTATTTATGAATCGGAATGCGACTCAGTTAATTACCATATAATTTCAGTTATATGGATTTCATACATCGCATGTATTCAACAATAATGTTAAATAATCATTAACCATTCAAACATCATCCAAAGTACAATTTACAACTGTAGAAGCAATAAAATAGATAAATAACGCTCATCACAGCTGGTAAACGCATTGATTGACATACAAAGAAATATTGGGATTAGTGTATGTCAAATATCATCCCAATACCCGTACGGGGTTTTCAAACAACAACGGTCTGTTTAAATAAATGATTGGTTAATAAATTTAACCAAATCTAATTCGGTTTGAATTATTTATCTAATTAGCCAATTTTCACTGTTTAAATTATAAATGGATATTTATAATTTAATTTTAACAATCATAAATTTGTTAACAATATTTTTAATACGTTAAGCAATTCAATAACACAATCAACACATAATACAGTCAATTAAATCGTCCATGGTCTGTGGACGAGGGAGGTGAGCTAACAGGCACTGTATATAATTTATAATGATTAAACTGACAAAAATCTCCATTGGCAATTCTACATATTTTCATACATTAATACAATAACATAATAAAATATAATTTAGTGAGAAGGAGTTCTCACATTGGTTTCCACTCCGTCAGTCTTTATTTTTGAATTTTATTACTATTCGGATTTGAATTTACCTCAAATTATGATTTGCTCCATTTTGGTTCTAGTCTGTTCCATTGCGAAGCTCTCTTCATCACGATTCCAACAGATCTGAAATCGTCCAATTCCGTCCTTGTATGGAAAACATATGTAATTTAACGTGTTAATTACATAAATTACTTTAATTAATAAACTAATTAATTATTAATTACCTTCATTAACCTATTAATCTTGTCATTAAGGCTGTTAAGCCTTCGTCTCCCCTTGTAGTTCCTATACAAACGACTTTGAGAAAAGCTACATCATAGGGCTTTAAATTGCACAAGCTACGTGACATTGGAGACTGATCGGGAGGTGCCACCATGAGCACATTGGCACCAACTTCGTCCGCCCTGTAAGTAGGCCCGCTCGAACCCCTGTGCCGCCATGGAAACAACTTCAAAAGCCTAGTGCTCAAGGTCCAAATCCGAGCTATCCGCGCCAAAAACCTTCATCTCCACAGTTGAATCTATATAGCTCGTTGTGCCCTTCCATTTTGTGTTGGAGATTCTGGAAATCATTGATCGAATTAGATGAAAATGGGGAGAGAGGATCAACAGAAATTGCTCATTGAATGAGGGAGTGACGGCAGTTTTAATGTTTGATTGGGAAAGGTTTGACTAGGGTTTAAAGAGGGCTATATATAATAAATTAAATAATATATCTAATTTAGAAATTACTTGCTTATTGCTACGAACTCGAAATCAAACCCAACGACTGTCGCCCTAGCTAAATACCCCCATTCTGGACATAATGGGATATGTTTCGTAAGCCAATTCGACTCTTTCGATCAGTTTTCGTTAAAATTAAAATATAAATCAATATATGTTGAATTTAAACGTACATTTTAATTTACCAGGGCCACATATTGACTCCAAAAATTACAGAAAAATAAATCTAGCTATGTTTTGATGATACGGTCCTAACAAAACTAATTTCGTTGAATTCTGAGTCCGTTTGAAAAATGGCCATTTTCTAGTCGATTAAATTCAGATTGAATATACAAAACATGTTTAAATTTACCATGCTCACATATTAGATCCAAAAATTATGAAATTTAAAACCTAACCATAATTTGACATTCCAAATCAAACAAAAGTGGTTTCGTCGAAAATGGAGGTAGGTTGCGAAATGGCTATTTTTAAGGGATATATATTATATTGATATATATATATATATATATATATATATATATATATATTCCATAGCGACTATTTTAAATATTAAACTGGTCATTACTTTCAATTTATAAAGTGAAATATTAGTTTCTTACATTCGTTAGAAAGATATAATTAAACATATTCTAATGTTTCTTGTTTTACTGAAATCCGATTTATTTTGAATTATGTATATTCATTTAAAGTTTAAAGTCGAATTTTCAAACTACCGCACCATTTCTGGCTCGTTTTATTATTAAAATAAATTTATACCTTCTAACTTCAATTTAAATAGACTTTAAATCGTTATTATTTAAAATAAATCATTTTAAATATTCAAAATCCATTAAAATTGCTAAAATAAAAAAATTAAATTGGTTTAGAAATTCCGGGTTGTAAATACTTCCCTTAGACAGTTGGTGAGAATGCAATGGCCACATAACTTTCATATACCAATCATATACCTAGTTAAGCCCTTATAAGCATCTAGAGGAAGTGGAAATCCCCCTTAAACTACCCAACTTCGTTACCTCTTGTGCCCAACCACTTTTAGAGAAGGAGGACCCAAAGACTTACTTCATATCTAATAAGGGTGGATCCCATGACCTTGGTTCCTCCCCAAGGAATAAACCTTTGGAGGGATCCTTGTAACGGCCCAAGGATTTTCGACCCTGAAAATCAACACAACACACCATGTCGACTATTCGAGCGTCGGAAATACCGGACCATTAATAGAAAGAAGTTAGAGGGTGAGAAATAGAAAGAAAGAAAGTTAAAATAGAAGAAGATCACCACAGAACAAAACCAGAGTAACACAATCCCACAACGGAACGAATAAAAATATATTATATAACAACTTTGGAAATACATACTGGTAACCGTATATACATACCATTATCACATAACATCACAGCAGGAATAAATTCTATACATATCTAACTCTGAAGAATCCTGCTCCGAGCTCCTCCAAGTATATCTGAAAATCCCGACTACTTGACTTGCCGTACAAATTTGGGCACCCAAGAGTTTAGGGAAAAACAAAAAAAATAAACTCTGGGTCAGTCATGTGACTGGTGTGAGTAAACTCTAATCATTTGGTTTAAAATTTAAAATCCTTGTAAAAGAAATGATAACCATAAGACCGATCCACACATAAACACAGAAGGTTTTTACCTCACGATAACCCAAAATATTTCTTAAGATCAATATTTTCTGATATTGTAATAATGTCTAAACCAAGTAAATAGCAATCTATAGAATACTTTCATCTCATGCTCTACATATATATAATATAATCAAAAACCGTGGGCTCTTATTGGGGTATGGATTTCCAACTCTGATAAGGTATGGAACCACCTTTCGATCAGTGTACTATGGAAGTGATACAGTGATGTTCAACAAGAACATCTCGTAACTCGGCCACACATGACCGGCCATTCATTTCGCTTAAATGTTGCGAATATATTATCGCATTACGGTTGGTATACCAACATAACCGTTCCCGGGAGATACAGAATTGAAAGAAGTAACAATATAAATATTCTTTAGATGGTGACAATATACCCTAATTGGGTGAGACCCACTTAGCCATGTTGCATGCCCAGTTTATATCATTTCCCAGTTGATAAGGCTTGAGGTCGTAACGTATCTTTTAACAGATCACTCCTTTATTTACTTTGAATGCCACATCGCTATACACATCAAATCACAAATTGATTTCCCCAAAAATGCCGTGGGTATAAGCTAAGAGAAATGTACTCCTCCACCACCAATGTAAATACGTTTGAAATGACCAACTTACGCGATCTACTAGATATACTTTGTCAAAAATTCATCCATTCAAATTGTCCTAGGACTGGATAACCCGAAGGAATTATTCTGTAACTCAATCATAGGAAATTTCTACCTAGGATCGCTAGAATAACCCCCGTATAAACTCCGTCTTCAATTGTCATCGATCTATTTGATTCGAAACGATAACGCCCATACGGAGTGGTTTTTAGATAATAAATCTAATCCCGGTCTCCCCGTATTGACAACGGAAATGGTCAAAAAATTTGATAGTCAGTGATTTAACTATCAAAGAAAAACATGTGTACAAACAACGGTCGTATTTCCAAATGGAAATCTTACCAATCATTCATCAATCAAAACTGACCCCTTTTATAAATAATCATTTCATTTCCCAATTCCCCTTCAATATCTTTACCTAAATATTTCTCTAAATCATTTGGCTTCTCCCGATACTTGAAAAAACATTTCCATTTATTTTAAACTATTTAGTTTCTATATCTCAGAAAATATTTCTTATTGATATCAGAAAACAATTTCATCTCATTCGTGCATCACTATCCTTCCACGTCCATCGGTCCCTAACCATAAATTTAGTAAGAGAACAATTTCCCAAGTATCAACCTTGAAGGTCGAAACCGATACTTGGAGAACCATTCAACATAGCAAATCTCCAATCAGTTTCTAATGTTCTTAACCCCATTTCTATATTTGTTATTTTCAAAACTGTTTACACAACTCTCAATTCAGTTTATGAATCCACTTTTTATGGAAATCTTTGATTATAACGATAACGTTATAATCTCTGCTTTTGAAATATTTAATTTCAAAATATAACATTTATTTAAATAAATAAAAAAATAATTAATTTACTTGATAAATAAATAAATCATTATAACTGGGAAGTAAATGGTACTTTCCTGAATTCGATAGAATCGAATTCCAATGTATAACTCACTTCCGAATAATCCCTATTCAATTATTGTTCAGAACGTCTGAATAAATTACAATTTCAGGTCAATTCCATTCCTAAATTCCTTTCTGAATTTATCATCTTTAAAACACTTATCAATCTCCTTCTATAACCATTCTAAATCTTCAAACCATTTTCTTTTATATCATTATTCACTTTGAAATGTGAATATTATTTCTTTGTAGAAATCTGGACTCATCTTATTAAATCAAATCTTGATTTAAGTATTAAATACCACTATAGTTTTGTAATTCCATTTATCTAGTTCTTTTATAAATTCATATTAATATTTCATTCCATAAACTCATTTTATAAGTTATAACTAGGATAAGATGCGTGCTTCGCACATAGCGGTTGGTGGTGGCTACCGATTTTAAGTTATAATTTAAATCTCGATTTCCTATTTGCTAACAATTCCAAATATTAATTATCTCGTCAAATCCTAAAATTTTATTTTATATATTTATAAAATAAATTATTCAAAAACATTCGACATCATCGAATTATAATTATAAATACTTATCGATTCATTTCAATTTTATTCAAATTTCGAACATCAAAATAAGTTTATCGTTTTTCCTTCTAACCCATTTCCCCTTTTCTTTTTTTATAAATTCATTTCTTAAATTTATATTTCCAAACTGTTTAATAAAAATAATTTTGGTTCATTTATAAATATCGTTTATAAATCAAATTATTTGTTTTATATAATCAAAATAAGTTATTATATTCTAAATAATCAAAATTTCATTTCTATTTAAAAATAGAAATTCCCTTTCTAAAACACTAATTTCTTTTCCAATATATTCGAATATATTTTATGGTATTTTAATACCAATTAATTCAGGTCAATGTTGTTCAAGCATCCCAACCACAAAAAAAATCAACCAATGATTATTTGTCACATCACATAATCCAATATATGAAAAATATCTATATAATTATTGAGGAATCCAGTCGGATCCCTCCAGCCTGTTTCCCTGCATCCACAGATGTTAATCCATATGAATAATACTAGTTTCATATTAAATCTGAAATAAAATAATAAATATAATCCGCATTAAATTAACGATATACATGTATAACTATATATATATATATATATATATATATATATATATATATATATATTATTCAACTAATTTATAAGCAAATCATCCAAACAATCATCACACACAACATTCAATCATATTTATAAATATTAAATAGCATTTATAAAATTATAAAACTGGATAGAGTTAGTGAGTTTACTCACATTGGTCGTTTATCGTTGAATAACGATTAACGTTGGTTGACTTGAATCAGGCATTTAATTATGCCATAAATTCACATGAGCTCCGAATGTTTCCAGTCCAGCTTCATCGTGTAGCCTGCGACCATACGATCCTAAAAGGATCATGTTCCGTTAAATTTGAACAACGTATGCATAAATTATTAGAATTTTAATTTAATATATTAAATTTAAACTTAATATTATATTGGTCTTTACCATTTAAAATAAAACGGCCCATCCACCAAGTACGCTATAGTGCTACTTCTTCTTCAAAACTCGCATGCTATGGTAGAAATGCAGAGAAGCGATCATTATTGTCTCCATCTCTTTGCTCGAATTAGCTGCTTTCAAAAAGGCACACCTGCACGCTCGCATACATTCCTTCCATGCCAGACTCCATTCCCGTTGACATTGTATATAAGGCTTCTATATAAATATGTGTATATATTTCCTAAACTAAACTGTCTCACGTTGACAGTACAGTGTCGGAGATACATTCCATCTTCAGTATATAACACTCACCATTTCAAACAGGAATTCCAGCACCTCCTAAACTGTTTTGTATATTTTATTCTTCACCGTTTCAGAAAAGAAATGCAACTCCCATTCTTCTATTAATTTACGTTCCATTTCTATGGGCTTTCTTCTATTTATTTTTCTTTTCATTGGGCTTTATATTGAATACGGGCCCATCCCATCAGTCCACAAACTATGCAGAACCGGCTTGCATGTGTCACTCATCTTCCTTGATCATTTGAACTAGCCTGCTGCTCCATGATATTTCATCACTTCCAAAACTTTGGATTCCACGTTACTTCCTGTTTCTCAAAACAGAACTTCGTTGTACTCTCCTACTCACAATACAAAACAGCTCGACTTCTCTCTCATCTCTATTTCACAGCAAATTGCAAACCATTTCCCATAAAAACGCCTTTTACTACCAAACTCCTTTGAAAGCTGCGCCTGCTCCATTAATATTCTCAGTGCTCCCTTCACCCAATCAGATTCCGTCCATATCTTCCTGACCTAACGCCCTCATCAAACTAGTGAACCCAAAAAACCCCACGCGCCTTGTCTTACTGATCATCATGTTGGTCACCTTACGTGTTAACTTTCTCTGTAGAACTTGATAGATGCCACCATAGACCTACTGAGTTCACGCTGCTTGAAACATAGCGTTGGAAAATCTTACGAACCCCGTCGAAATGCATATGAGTTCAAGGGGAATTTTTACACGAAGTTGAATATACTAATTTCATGATTTGTGGTGGAGTATTGACTTATTACCAATTTTTGAAGCCATTAACTAAGCTATGTGTATTATTTTGAAGCAAACAAAAATGAAGGTGTTTTTGGTTCATTTATTTATACAGGTGAAGAGAAAAAAAATAATAACAACGTCCTTTCAACTAGTACACAGTAGCTGTAATAACCCGGAAATCCGAGCCAATTTAAAATTATTATTTTGGCAATTTTAGTGAATTTTGAATATTTAAAATGAATTATTTTAAATAATAACGACGAGAAATTTATTTTGAATAGAATTAGAACGTATATATTTATTCGAATTGACGTTATAATATAAATATTTTATTTTAATTATATAACGAGCCTGAAATGGCGCGGTAGTTCGAAAATTCGATTTCAAAATTCAAATGAATGTGCAGGATGCAAAATAAGCCGGATTTTAGCGAAACCAAAAATATTAGAATCTAATAGAGGATATCTTTCCAACGCATCTGAAAAATTGAAATTTCATGGCGAGGATAAAAAGTTATGTCCAGTTGAAATTTTAGAATAGTCGTTATGGAATTCTGGCCCTTAAAAATGGAAATTTTACAAACGACCTCGGTTTTCGACGAAACCACGTTTGTTGGATCCGTGATGTCAAGTTATTGCTAGGTTTCAAAATTCATAATTTTGTGAATCAATATGTGAGCGTGGCAAAGGAAAACGCGTTTAACCAGTTTTAGTTGATTTTAATCAACTGGAAAATGGTCATTTTTCAAACGGTCTTAGAATTTGACGAATTTAGTTTCGTTAGGACCGTAACCTCAATATGAAGTTAGAAAATATTTTTCTTGAATTTTTAGAGTCCGTATGTGGCCCCGGTAAATTGAAAAGCGCGTTCAAATTCAATATATAGATTTTGATGGAAACTGATCTAAACGATCAAATCAGCCTCTGAAACATATCCCATTATGTTCGGAATGGGGGTAACATGCTAGGGACGATAGTCGTTGGGCCTCGTTTGGGGTTCAAAAGAAAAGTCAACTTTTTATTGGAAATTTAATTAAATAAATTAAATATATAAACACACCCCTCTCCCTTCCTTTATCTCTCTCCTCCCTCACTAATTCTCGGTCAACGGTTTTCAATAAAAGAAAACCGCGGTGCTTCCCCCCCATTCCTCGTCGACGCTCCACCCTCCGTACCACCCCAGGCGGCGGTGCGGCTCCCCCACCCTCCTCGACCTCTCTTCCCTCCGTGGACCCCAAACTACCCCCTAATTCACGAAAAACCCTAACCCTCCCCTACAGCAACCGCTTCCACCACTAGAAGCCCGACCACCAACCGCTCCGGCTACCTCCAGCGCCCGCCTCCAGCATGTAGAAGGCCCCTTCCCCCCTTCGATTTCAACTGTAAGCCTTTTTCCCCTTATTTGTTTGTTTATTTTAAAGAAACTAGTTTTAAAATTATAAAAATCAGTTTTTTTTTATATAGCATGATATAAAAAGATTATATTTTTATATAGTTAATCAAATAGAAAAGGTCGGATTTTTATTTAGTTAATCAAATAGAAAAGGTCGGATTTTTATATAGTCAATCAAATAGAAAATGTCGGATTTTTATATAATTAATCAAATAGAAAAGGTCGGATTTTTATATAGTTAATCAAATAGAAAAGGTCGGATTTTTATATAGTTAATCAAATAGAAAAGGTCGGATTTTTATATATGTACTGAACCAAAAATGCAATTTTTATATAATGTATAGAATAAAAATATGATTTTTATATAAATAGTGAACCAAAAATATAATTTATGTATAGTGAGCAGAATAAAAATGGAATTTTTATCTGTATAGTAGCGGTATAAAAATGTGATTTTTATCCATATAGAGTGATTATAAAAATGTGATTTTTATATACCTAGCAACAACATAAAATGGGATTTTTATATACGTAGTGGCTACGGACAATGAAATTGACAAAAGACGAGCACGACGAAGATTTCTACATAAGAAGAGTCGTGGCGTTTGGTTTAGCTAGTCGGTGAGAACTTCTCACTTTTAATTTAATTTCTAGTTTGAAATATATAATAGGATGCAGACGGTGCTTAGCAGCACCCGACACCCGTCGTCCACAGACCATGGATGACTTGTTTGTTTGATTGATGTGTTGTGAAAATTGATAGTGTGATGTGGATTGAATAAATATTTTATAGTTAAAAATATGATTTTTAACGTATATATAAAATAAATAGTAATAAACAAATCGGACGATTTGTTTATGTACACTGATTTGACTGATATTGATTAGGACGGTAAATTTTACACGTCGCCCAACTGCACAAATAAAATATGTGTTTGTTGATTTGAAACCCCACACGGGTATTGGGATGATAATTGACGTACACTAATCCCGATCGTTTAGTTGTATGTCAATCGATGGGTTGACAGACTGTGTAAGCGTTAATTATTTATATTTAATGCTTATACAGTTGTGTGGTGCACTCTGGATGATGGTTGATTATTTATCATTGCTATTATATACATGTGTTGTATAAAATCCATATAATTAACATTATATGGTAATTGATTGGGCCTCATTCCAACTTAGAAAATAAATTCATGTGTTGAATTGAAAATAAATTCATGTGTTGAATAGAATAAACATTCATGTGTTGAATAGAATAAATATGCATGTGTTGAATAAAAGCCGTGTTGATTAGATTGACGCCATCTTGATGTGAACGATATTTATATCGATTTTATTCATTTTTATAATGAATATAGAAAAGGAAGTGATTTCAAAATATAACATTTTGAAAATAATATCATTTATAGATTAATGATATGGAATATTCAATTTTGATTAGAAATTGAATATGAAGTTGAAATCGTTTTGAAAACGAATTTAAAACAATTTATAAAATACTTTTTAAAAGGAAATCGACGAAATATATATAATATATATATTATATATAATGGCTTGAATAGAACGCGTCGCGCCGCGGTAGTTCGCGAATTTCGACCATTGATTTCGAATTGACGTTAAGTGAGATCCGATCGTCGGATTCTCCTAAAATCGGAGCTGTTGGGTTCGTATCGAAAAGAGATTTCTAATGAATATTAGAGATTTGAAATCTAACGGTTAGATTTGGAACTATGTCCAAATCAAATTTGGAAAATGTCGCTGTAAGTGTAGTTCGATGGCCATTGGTGGAAATCGACTGTACGGGCCTTGATAAAATTATTAAAAATAGTAATAATTTGTGTAAAATCAAAAGAAATGATTTGTGAAGAATTGGGATGAAAAACTCCAAATTTGAAAAGATAAAATAGATTTTTATTGAAATGAACTCGTTTTAAACTAGAATTATAATTCTATTTATTTTTAAAAATAAATAAAGTGGATTTGAAATGGTTTTGAAAATAACCAGAATTTCCAATAATTGAATTGGAGTGGATTTGAATCGAAATTATCTTTGGAATATTTCGATGTTGGATTTTGTGATTATACAGATATTGTTATGGAAATTTGAAAGATATATTTACATCGTTATTTCCAATACGATATTTGTTGGTCGTAGAATTTGATATTGAATATAAGCCGATATATTTTCTTTTCAGAGCCTTGTATTTAATATCAAATGTGATTTGGGTTTGTCGTGAATGGTATCTTCATTAACACTGTTCTTAAACCCAATTGAGAAAAAGATTAAATCTTTTTATTTAGATTTAATAAGTGTACCAATTAAATGATATTTAATTGGAATTGAATTGGAATTGATTTTTGGGTTTATCATGAGCGGTGTTTTAAATAACAATTGTTCTTTAACCCGATAATTAATAGAATGCGATTTTGGGTTTATAGTGAACTGTGTTTTAAATGGCATTGGCTCTTTAACCCAGTTAAAGACTGGATGTGATTTCCCAAGTTAAACAATCATTAATATTGATTTTTGGGAAGATTAAAACCAAGTGGAGTTTTAATAAATCTTTAATTAAATTGAAATGATCGAGAATGGGGTATCACCAGTTTTGCTCCAGGCGACAGTTAAATCTTTAATTAGATTTGAACGTGAAATGGTAATTGAATTTACCGATAACACCGTGGTGTTAGATATGAAGTATTACCATTTTCACTTCATGGGATGAATAACTTGGGATTGGGAAATTAAAATAATTGATTACTTCGGTGTGGTTCGCTAATCCCGACTAGTTTGAATTGATATTCAAAGAAGATTAAAAAATAAATTTAAAGAATTTATCTTTGATAAAATTAATGGGAACATTTCCCAAAGTATAGGAATATTTTAATAAAAGAATATTCTGGATTGGAATGAGGCGTATGTTGTGTTTGTGTAACACTTGTTTATTATATACGCGAGTTATTCAGAAAGGCCGGGTTTATCCCATTCTGAATAACTGATTCGACGTGGTGTCGAGGATGAAGACGGGGGTCGAAGACCGGAGGTCTTCACATCGTTTGGGTGATTACTGATGATCTTGATTGGGCTGTACACCCAAGAGGATGGAATCAGTTGGTGATAGTCCAGACGTACTTGGAGATCGATGGATATGCGAGGTATAAGGTGCCTCCAGTTTCGTTTAGACCCAGAACGAACTTGTAAATGGACTGTGTGTCTGACATTGGATTTTGTTCTGTGTGATTGATTTCTATTAAATATATATCTGTTTGGCGGTAGAGAATTTATTCTCTTGCTTAACGCCCTTCTCTGAGACGTACAAGCTCAGGGGTTATATATTGATGGATATCAATCGCATGGAGTGAATTGCCTGTGTGGCATGCCTAAGTGGCAAATGATCAAGCCTTCTGTTGAAAAGCAGAGTCTTGTGGTTGATGATCAAAGCACGGCCTGTATGGCATAGCTTTGTATAGCGTTGATTCGCGAGCCTCACACCCCGGTTGTGAACCAAAAACGGGAAAGGACCTCAGGGAGGCCATGCGTTTCTTTCTAGCTAGGGTGGTGTAAGTGACCTACCAGCCCTGACATTTATATTATTTTCACCTGTGTGGTTGTTGCTGTTGCGAGGCGCCTCGGATATATCGGTGACTATGTGGAGCCGATGGAGCCATTGGGCTCATTTACGCCCCAAAGGGTAGGGAAACGTAGTGTTCAGGCATTTTAATTGTAATGACCCGAATTCCGGTCCAATTTGAGCTGACCAAATAACACAAGTCCAACCCCAATTACACTGGAAAATCAGAAAATTAATAGAAAGAAAACAGAGGGTGAGGAAAGATAAGATAGAAACTTAGAATAGAAGAAGAAGAAGAACAAAACATCAGAGTAACACGAACCTCACAGCGGAACGAATAACATATAATATATAACATAACTTTGAAATACATATCTGTACTTGAATATACATCATTGTCAAAGTAC
Source organism: Allium sativum (assembly GCA_030737875.1). Lineage (NCBI taxonomy): Eukaryota > Viridiplantae > Streptophyta > Magnoliopsida > Asparagales > Amaryllidaceae > Allium > Allium sativum. The sequence continues at coordinate 289,855,680 of CM060927.1, forward strand.
AGCACTTACAACACAGCGGAATAATAATAGATATATAATCCTGAAGCCTCCTGCTCAAGCTCTTCAAGTATCTGTAAAATCCTGACTACTTGACTGCCCGTACAAAATTGGGCACCCAAGAGTTTAGGAAAAACAAAACAAAATAAACTCTGGGTCAGTCATGGGACTGGTATGAGTAAAACAGTTGAACAAGTAAACGATATCTCATAAGACCACGCCGTATAACGGAACGGGTTTTTCCCTTATGAGAATCCAAAATATCTTTATATCAAAAACCTTTTGATATTATAGTAATGTCTATCAACCACAATATAATAATCATCTAGCAGAAACGCTTTCATCTCACGTTCTACATATATAGTATACAATTAAGACCGCAAGCATGTATTGGGTAATGGATTTCCAACTATGACAAGGTAAGGAACCACCTTTCGTCAGTGTACCTCTAGAAAGGAATACACTGGGTTCAACAAGAACATCTTGCAACCCGGCCACACATGACCGACCACTCATTTCGGTTGAGTATATCGAATGTATATCACCAACGATTGGGATCAGCAACCGTTTCCCGAATGGGACAGTATCAACAATAGATTTTTAGAAGTAAATGAAACTCTAGATAGGTGATTATACACCCTAATAGGTGCGACCTACATAGCCATGCTACCTGCCCGATTTTTTTCATTTACCGGATGTGAGGCTAGAAACTACGCTTTATCATCACATCAGATTCACTTCGAATGCCACATTGTCAGATCCATCAAAAATCACTAATTTGACGTCTACAACCATACCTTATGTGTCAGCTAAAAGAAGTTTCCTTCTCCGCTTCCACTCTTGGTACGGTTGAAGAAATCAATGTACGTGACCTTTCTAGAAATACTCTGTCAGACATTCATCCATACAAGTCATCCAGGAACAGGATGAACCGAAGGTACTATTCAGTATATCCATCTTAGGCACTGTTGTCTAAGACTTATACAATAGCCCTTGCACTTTACTCCATCTTCAATTATCTTTGGCATATATGATTCGCAACGCTTATGCCAATACAGAGTGGTTCTTTGGATAATAATCCAACCGGTCTCTCCATATTAACAACGTTAAAATGGTCAAAAACTTTGATAGTAGGTGAGTTAACTATCAAAGAAAAATATGTGTGCAAACAACGATATCGTTTCCAGAAGGATATTCTATAGATCAATCATCAATCACTACCATTCCATAACTATCAGACTCTAACTGTAAACTAATAAGAGAACAATTCTCTAAGTATAAACCCGAAGGCCGAAACCAACATCAGATCGATACTCAGAAAACTATTCAACCTAACTAATCTCTAGTCAGTTTCTAATCTTGTTTAACTCTATTTGATTTACTCTATTCGATTAACTCTTTTATTTATTTTCTAAATAGAAAATCCTTTATTCCATTTATTTTGCTTAACATCTCTTTTATAACTTATTGAATTTCTAAGTCAATATCCCTTTATTATAACTTATTCATTTCCTAAATAAATAATCCGTTTAATATCCTATTTATTTATTCTAAATGTTTCCTTTAATAACCCTATTTATTTAACAAATAAATATGTTCTTTCCTTATTCTATTTATTTAACAAATAAATATATCCATTATCTTATCCTTTTTATTTAACAAATAAATATCTCACTTATTATCTCCTATTTATTTTCTAAGTAAATAGTCCATTTTATAACATCTTATTTATTTATCCTAAATAAATAATTCACTTTATAATTATTCCAATTTATAAATATTTCTTATTTATAAATATTCCAATTTATACATATTCTGTTTTCAATATCACGTTGAAAATATTCTTTTCACATTCTGATATTTTATGGTACTTAACACATCAAATCATGATGACCAATATCGTCCAAACACATATAATCAACCACGGATTATAAACCACATCATATATCGTAATATATGAAAAACAATAAAATAACTGTTGAGGAATCCAGTTGGATTCCTCCAACCTGTCTCCCTGCATCCACAGATGTTACACAATAAAATCAACATCACTTTCAGTTCCATATGATATATTCTGTTAAACAGAATCAATATAGAAATTCAACTAACTGACTAGTAGTTCAATCAAACAGTCAACACACAGTCAATCAGCCAATATTTAACAGCTCTAAAAATACAACATGAAATTATAAACTGTTCAGAGTTAGTGAGATTTACTCACATTGGACGATCATCATTAATAACGATAACCATCGCTTGATTTGATTTTGACAATTTATTTTGCAATAAATTGTAACGAGCTTCGATCCACTCCCAGTCAGTTCCAGTTTGCAGCCACCATCCTTACGATCCCAACGGATCTTGTTTCGCTGAATTCTGACCACGTATGATAAAGTTATTTAGATTACAAGTTAATACACATTTTAAATAAAATGAAACTAAGTTTCTAATGATTACTGGGCCTACCCCTTATTATACGACCCATCCACCCAATACCAACCCGCATCGTGCCTTCTCCTTCAACACATACAGAACGCTTCCTAGTATTGCTTTGCCATTGCCGATCATTGATCCTTCCTTTCACCTTCTCCTTTCCATGAAAATGTAAACCAATTATACCACAAATCTCGCCTAAATCTCCCGTTCAACTGCATGTATTCATCATCCAACTCGTCGGTCTCCTCTCCCCTTCGGTTTTCACCCAGCACCGCACATCCTACAGGGAAACTCCGACCAAATTAAATCTCAAAAATTCCCAAAGATTGCAAAATCGAAGCCACTCCAACCACAAACACCACTTCGAACTCAAAATGGTTTATAAATTCCTACTTTTCGCAAAAGATCCAACCCTAATTCCTACTGTTGACTTTCGAACTACAGGAAGAACCATCGAGCCTCACAAAACCTGTATCAAGATGAAGGGAAACCTTGTACGGGATCGAATATACATTTAGTGGGATTTATAGGATTTGATTCCTGTTTTATTTGAATTCCTAACGATCAAAAGAAAATTCCCTGGAATAAAAAGAACCAGTGGCGAAATTATCTGTTTGACCAAACAAAGGAAAGTGTTAGGGTTTAGAGAAATTTAAGGAATACTTATAGGGAAATTTTTATTAATTTTATATTCAATTATTTTATTTATTTATGAGCAACTGCTATTTTTATTCGTCCTATAAAATTCCTGTGATCACATACAATACCCAAAAATCGCGAAACTGGACATGCAGCTACAGTTCGACATTACGGTCCCAATTAAACTAGTTTCGTCGAATTCTGACTCCGTTTGCTCACATAGCGTATTTTTAACTGTCAAAATATCGATTGTTTCTCACATTAAAAATCGTTACGACCACATATTGACTCTAAAAATCACGAAACTTGGCATCTAACAATAATTTGACATTGCGGATCCAACAAAATTAGTTTCATCGAATTCTGAGGTCATTTGCAAAACTGGCTACTTTTAAAGCCCTAAATAACCCTTTTAAATATTAAATATATTTAAATATAATTAAATTAAATATTTATAAATAAATATTATCGTATATATTCACAGTGGAATACCATACAACTCTAGAATATTCCGATATGAATTTCTAACTTGATATTTCAAATCTGGGTCAACCCGATATTCAATTTATATTGAAATTCCTTTTTAAAATATAAATAATTCCTTTACAAATTATAAAGGAATTCCACAGCGACTTTTCTAAAATTTGATTTGGGCATAAATCAAAATCTACCCGACAAAATCCCGATTTTTCTCTTCCACTAGAAAAATATACTTCACCAGCTCCTAACGTTTCTTATTTCACAGAAATCCGACTTTAAACGGCTTCTATATATCCAGTTGAAGTTCGAATCGCCAAATAACGAACTGCAGCGCCATTTCGAGCTCGATTGTAATTATAATATAATTATACGTTCGAACTGACGTTATTTAAATATATATGTTATTCTAATTCAATTCCAAACTGAATTTAATATCACAGATGATCCAGTTCACACCATATCGCCGTTTCGGCCCAATCTGATTATTTCAGAATTAAATATATTATTTAATTATTATTTTAATTAAATATTCACCATTATTTAATTCAGCGACCATGAAATCCTTTTAATCACCTTTTAAATAATTAAATAAATTAATTATTATACCGCTGAAAATGCGGGTCATTACATTCTTCCCCACTTAAAATAATTTCGTGCTCGAAATTGCTAAGGTAGAAAACAAACCCTACTAACTAGTTAAAAATTATTTGTTCACTTCTTACACCAGTTTCAACTGAATTAATTTAATTTCAATTTATTATTAACTAGTTCTTATCAACGAATATTTTCATAAATCCTGAAAATTTTCTAACACCTTGACTTTTCGAAAAATTTCGCCAGCACCTCCTTTGTACTGGTCAATACGTCAAACCACCACTCGCCTCTCTAGGCCATATCCATCCCTAAAGAAAATCAAACAGCCAAGAGGCTTGCCAATTCGGCTCATAAATCCCATGCTTATATCAAATATAAACTTGTACCTTTTTGTCGAGTATATCATTATATTCTTTACATCTGCTGCTAATTCAGCATATACCAGTGTTATCCCAATCAAACTCCAGTCTGTTTTTATCCATAAATCTAACCATTCGCTTATATCTAAGCCAAATATCATTTACACTCGAGTTTCTTCTCGATTCCCAACTCTTAACTTGATTATCACATTACACTTCAAATTTGAATCTCACAATCCAATTTGTCTCGATATCATTTTAATTCAATCTCAGTTACCACTTTACTAGCTTTACTTTAATTCAAATTTGCTTTTCACAAATTTCTATTAAATTTGTTTTTAATTCAAACAGTCTTTCCCTGGGAGTTTTTAAACAGTTTACTCTTTTCAAAAATCAAATTTTCCTTTTTGAAATTCAACACAACTTGTTTTTCCCAAAACAAATTCAAAACAGTATCTTTGGTAGTAGTTCGTCACTTACAACTCGAAAATGAATACTGATGATGTAGCTGTCATTATTAGAATCTATTTTCCAGTGATCGAAGTGAGTTCAATACTATAAAAGCATTTCTAAACGTTTCCACTTTGAAATTCATTTCCACTTTGAAATTCATTTCAAAATATAATTCACACTGCTTGTAAAACAATTTAAAATCTCCCAGGATCTTAAATTTTCCTTATTTTTAATCCAAATCCATTTACAAACACTTATCCAATTTTCCAGAATTTTAATTCAATTTCTGGTTTAAATTTCAAATTTAACTCATCTGATTCCATGTATTTCACTTATTTGAATTCTGATTGGTTATTTACATAACCATTTAATTTATAATCTTACTCGATTATAATAACAACCAATATATCCATTATATTCTAATTTTGATATATATATATATTTATATCTTCTCTATTTCAAGATATACCTTGGGTAAATTTATTTTAATTTACCCTCTTTTCAAAACATATCGTGTCGACCCATCGTATTCAAGTGTTTATAAACTCCTACCGATACAATGGATCAAACTGGTCGACTAGAACCCATAAACAACTCAACCAATAAATCTCTACAATATAAAATCATTTTATATTGAATAACAAATACGTTCACTCATATATATATACTCAAACTCAATCTAGGGTATTACTAACCCTATCTCTACCGAGTCACGCCACAGAGCCAAGGTAATAACTTAACCTTATGCTCTGATACCAACCGTAATAACCTGAAATTCCAGTCCAATTTGAGCTGACCAAATAACACAAGTCCAACCCCAATTACGCTGGAAAATCAGAAAACTAATAGAAAGAAAACAGAGGGTGAGGAAAGATAAGATAGAAACTTAGAATAGAAGAAGAAGAAGAACACAACATCAGAGTAACACGAACCTCACAGCGGAACGAATAACATATAATATATAATATAACTTTGAAATATACATCTATACTTGAATATACATCATTGTCAAAGTACAACACTTACAACACAGCGGAATAATAATAGCTATATAATCCTGAAGCCTCCTACTCCAGCTCTTCAAGTATCTATAAAATCATGACTACTTGACTGCCCGTACAAAATTGGGCACCCAGGTGTTTAGGGAAAACAAAACAAAATAAACTCCGGGTCAGTCATGGGACTGGTATGAGTAAAAAGGTTTAAAACAGTTGAACAAGTAAACGATATCTCATAAGACCACGCCGTATAACAGAATGGGTTTTTCCCTTATGAGAATCCAAAATATCTTTATATCAAAAACCTTTTGATACTATAGTAATGTCTATCAACCACAACATAATAATCATCTAACAGAAATGCTTTCATCTCACGTTCTACATATATAGTATACAATCAAAACCGCAAGCACGTATTGGGTAATGGATTTCCAACTATGACAAGGTATGGAACCACCTTTCGCTAGTGTACCTCTAGAAAGGAATACACTGGGTTCAACAAGAACATCTTGCAACCCGGCCACACATGACCGACCACTCATTTCGCTTGAGTGTATCGAATGTATATCACCAACGGTTGGGATCAGCAACCGTTTCCCGAATGGGACAGAATCAACAATAGATTTTTAAAAGTAAATGAAACTCTAGATCAGGTGATTATACACCCTAATAGGTGCGACCTTCATAGCCATGTTGCCTGCCCGATTTCTGTCATTTACCGAATGTGAGGCTAGAAGCTACGCTTTATCATCACATCAGATTCACTTCGAATGCCACATTGTCAGATCCATCGAAAATCACTAATTTTGACGTCTACAACCATACATTACGTGTCATCTAAAACAAGTTTCCTTCACCGCTTCCACTCTCGGTACGGTTGAAGAAATCAATGTACGTGACCTTTCTAGAAATACTCTGTCAGGCATTCATCCATACAAGTCATCCAGGAACAGGATGAACTGAAGGTACTATTCAGTATATCCATCTTAGGCACTGTTATCTAAGACTTATACAATAGCCCTTGCACTTTACTCCGTCTTCAATTATCTTTGGCATATATGATTCGCAACGCTTATGCCAATACCAAGTAGTTCTTTGGATAATAATCCAACCAATCTCTCCATATTAACAACGTTAAAATGGTCAAAAACTTCAATAGTCGGTGAGTTAACTATCAAACAAAAATACGTGTGCAAACAACGATATCATTTCCAGAAGGAAATTCTATCGATCAATCATCAATCACTACCATTCCACAACTATCAGACTCTAACTGTAAACTAATAAGAGAACAATTCTCTAAGTATAAACCCCGAAGGCCGAAACCAACATCAGATCGATACTTAGAAAACTATTCAACTTAACTAATCTCTAGTCAGTTTCTAATCTTTTTTAACTCTATTTGATTTACTCTGTTTGATTAACTCTTCTATTTATTTTCTAAATAGAAAATCCTTTATTCCATTTATTTTGCTTAACATCTCTTTTATAACTTATTCAATTTCTAAGTCAATATCCCTTTATCATAACTTATTCATTTCCAAAATAAATAATCCGTTTAATATCCTTTTTGTTTATTCTAAATGTTTCCTTTGATAACTCTATTTATTTAACAAATAAATATTTCCTTTCCTTATTCTATTTATTTAACAAATAAATAAATCCATTATCTTATCCTTTTTATTTAACAAATAAATATCTCACTTATTATCTCCTATTTATTTTCTACATAAATAGTCCATTTTATAACATCTTATTTATTTATCCTAAATAAATAATTCACTTTATAATTATTCCAATTTATAAAAATTTCTTATTTATAAATATTCCAATTTATACATATTCTATTTTCAATATCAAGTTGAAAATCTCCTTTTCCCATTATGATATTTTATGGTACTTAACACATCAAATCATGATAACCAATATCGTCCAAACACATATAATCAACCACGGATTATAAACCACATCATATATCATAATATATGAAAAACAATAAAATAACTGTTGCGGAATCCAGTTGGATTCCTCCAGCCTGTCTCCCTGCATCCACAGATGTTACACAATAAAATCAACATCACTTTCAGTTCCATATGATATATTCCGTTAAACAGAATCAATATAGAAATTCAACTAACTGACTAGCAGTACAATCAAACAGTCAACACACAGTCAATCAGATAATATTTAACAGTTCTAAAAATACAACACGAAGTTATAAACTATTCAGAGTTAGTGAGATTTACTCACATTGGACGATCATCGTTAATAATGATAACCATCGCTTGATTTGATTCTAACAATTTATTTTGCAATAAATTGTAACGAGCTTCGATTCACTCTCAGTCAGTTCCAGTGTGTAGCCACCGTCCATACTATCCCAATGGATCTTGTTTCACTGAATTCCGACCATGTATGATAAAGTTATTTAGATTACAAGTTAATACACATTTTAAATAAAATGAAACTAATGTTCTAATTATTAGTGGGCCTACCCCTTATTATACGGCCCATCCACCCAATACCAACTCGCATCGTGCCTTCTCCCTCACCACATACAGAACGCTTCCCAGTATTGCTTTGCCACTGCCGATCTTTGATCCTTCCTTTCACCTTCTCCTTTCCATAAAAATGTAAACCAATTATACCACAAATATCGCCTAAATCTCCTGTCCAACAACATGTATTCATCATCCAACTCGTCGGTCTCCTCTCCCCTTTGGTTTTCACCCAGCACCGCACATCCTACAAGGAAACTCCGACCAAGTTAAATCTCAAAAATTCCCAAAGATTGCAAAATCGAAGCCGCTCCAACCACAAACACCACTTCGAACTCAAAATGGTTTATAAATTCCTACTTTTCGCAAAAGATCCAACCCTAGTTCCTACTGTTGACTTTCGAACTAAAGGAAGAACCGTCGAGCCTCACAAAACCTGTATCAAGATGAAGGGAAACCTTGTACGAGATCGAATATACACTTAAGGGGACTTATAGGATTTGATTTCTATTTTATTTGAATTCCTAACGATCAAAAGAAAATTCCCTGGAATAAAAAGAACCAGCGGCGAAATTATCTGTTTGACCAAACAAAGGAAAGTGCTAGGGTTTAGAGAAAATTAAGGATTACTTATATGGAAATTTTTATTAATTTTATATTTAATTATTTTATTTATTTATAAGCAACTACTGTTTTTATTCGTCCTATAAAATTCCTATGATCACATACAAAACCCAAAAATCATGAAAATGGACATGCAGCTACAGTTCGACATTACGGTCCCAATGAAACTGTTTTCGTTGAATTCCGACTCCATTTGCTCACACAGCATATTTTTAACTGTCAAAATATAAACTGTTTCTCACATTAAAAATCGGTACGGCCGCATACTGAGTCTAAAAATCACGAAACTTGGCATCTAACAATAATTTGACACTGCGGATCCAACAAAATTAGTTTTACGGAATTCTGAGGTCGTTTGCAAAACTGGCTATTTTTAAAGCCCTAAATAACCCTTTTAAATATTAAATATAATTAAATTAAATATTTATAAATATATATTATCGTATATATTCACAGTGGAATACCATACAGCTCTAGAATATTCCTATATGAATTTCTAACTTGATATTTCAAATCTGGGTCAACCCGATATTCGATTTATATTGAAATTCCTTTTTAAAATATAAACAATTCCTTTACAAATTATAAAGGAATTCCACAGCGACTTTTCTAAAATTTGATTTGGACATAAATCAAAAACTACATGACGAAATCCCGATTTTTCTCTTCCACTAGAAAAATATACTTCACCAACTCCTAACGTTTCTTGTTTCACAGAAATCCGACTTTAAACGGCTTCCGTATATCCAGTTGAAGTTCGAATCACCAAATAACGAACTGCAGTGCCATTTCGAGCTCGATTATAATTATATTATAATTATACGTTCGAACTGACGTTATTTAAATATATACGTTATTCTAATTCAATTCCAAACTAAATTTAATATCATAGATGATCTAGTTCACACCATATCGCCATTTCGGCCCAATCTGATTATTTCAGAATTAAATATATTATTTAATTATTATTTTAATTAAATACTCACCATTATTTAATTCAATGACCATGAAATCCTTTTAATCACCTTTTAAATAATTAAATTAATTAATTATTATACCGCTGAAAATACGGGTCATTACATTAATCCACATCAGTGGACCGGCCGTGTCGCTCCAAGGGCCCACCCGAGTCTGGGTCCGGAGGCTCGGGCTAGAGAGTCTCGAATCGGTTGAGGACGATCCCTTGCCTCGGTTCATAGATGGAAATCAAACTTCCAATGTGTGACTTTGCGGTTTTGATTGTAGAACCTATATATGGCGACATAGTGGTATGGGGCACTTATGCCATCTATGATTGATACTTATGATTGAAATTGTTTTATACACTATGCATATATTATAGTATCAAACGATTTGTTTTTAGCGTATCAAGCATTCTTTGGCTATTATAAGGTAAAAACCCTATCCTCCGGCTTGCGTTGCATTGTGTGGTGGGACCTGGGTCTTATAATAGCTTCATTTTTCTTTATTTAGCGTTGCGCTGTTGTTTTATGCACTGGTACTCTTGGGAGGAAACCCGTTCCATGTTATATGGCGTGGTCCCTTGATTTGCCTAACTTTAAAATAAAGATAAATAACTGTTTTAGTTCTCACACCAGTCTCATGACTAACCTGGAGTTTACTGTTTTAACCTAAACACTGGGTGCCCTTATTTTGACACGGGCAGCTAGTAGTTTTGGTTTTGTAGATTTATATTCACAGGATCCTGATTTACATCTGGAACGATACTCGGAAAGCTCTGTATCCGTGTATTACTTCTAGTTGTGTTTTGTATTATTTTTCCGCTGCTATGTAATGTAATTTAAATCTCTGATAATTTATGATGTGTAATATTTATTCATACTCTGTATATTCTTGTATTCTGATGGAATTGTTGTAAGAAACAATGAAATGTTCTTCTGTTCGCGTTCCGATGTGGATTGTTCTAACTTCAATCCGGGCTTTCCTTACCGAGGAAGTTCGGGTCGTTTCAGTAGCAACTTATAGGACTGCCGTGATTTAAATATTCACAAGTTTCCTTTGTTATGAAGTAATAGGCAGAACATAGGTCTGTCATGAATCTTCTTATCCTAGTCTACGCATATACATATAAAGGGGTATGCAGGCTTAACAACGAAGCAAACTATATATATTTAGCCTATATATTTCTCTCGGATTTGGCATGCTGAAGAGCTTGTGTGAAATCAGGTGCCTTGTTACTTTATCATGTACTGTATATATAAATATTAACTTACTTAGCTTGTGGTGGTCACGTTAAGGTTATGTTAAAGGTACGAACAAGTACCAAACTATACGTGAGTAAGACAATTGTAAATGGCAATGAAAACTTATCATCTCTGGAAAAATAAGGTGGTTACGGCTTTCGACATGCATTAATTTGAATTTCATACAACTGTAAGCAGCGTACACGATTTAAGCAACATACGTAAATGAATTTCAAATACCAACTCTGACTTTAATTAAGCATATGTACATGTAATGCCAAAGTGTTAATTCATTGACAGTTTTGCCTTCTGTTGACCCATTGTACATTACCTACCTCGAAAACAAATTTCTATATTGTTGTAAGTATGCTATAATTTATTTACCCAATAGCATATTAAGATGACTCTAGTCTTTTGATAATTGCGGTTATTCTAGACTAACGTTTTCGAATAAGTTATATAGTATATTAATTGTTGGAACTAGATTATATAGAGTTCAAGCAGTACAGCTACATGCCCTAAGAAATGCTATACGGCTGCTTCGATTGATTCACTTTAAATTTCTAAATGATTTGTCGTACCTTTATTTTTGTTAGAAAAATATCGGTATCCTATTAGATCAATCTTTGCAATCATACAACCTACTACCGACAAAAATAAAAATATAGTATTGTCGAGCAAGGTGCCACGATCCCAGAAATATAATATTATAGACCAGTTAGCTTATTCTGGGAAACCACAAAATCTAGATATAGGGTGTAAAATATTTCAAAATAAAAAGTGCTTATTTTCTAAAATAAAAATTACAGAAAAATTTTAAAAATTAAATTATACTAATGTCTCAAAGATCCTATCTAAATTCGAAGCCAATATTTAATAATTATTTTTTTGAAAACAAAAATGTGTGATCTTCTGAAGAGAAGAGAGCACACACACACACACACACACATATATATATATATATATATATATATATATATGTATATGTATATATATAAAAAGTCAAAGGTACAGAATCCATCTATAGAACATAAGAACACAAGATAAACCCTAACACAACTCTAGGGATGCAAGGATCGTAGATAGATGAGCTCCGGATAAACCACCGCCCATCTACTCCAATATCGAATTCCGGCAAGGCCACCACCCGATATTGAAGTATATCTACTCCAATACAATAACCCCTACTCTCTATGTAATAACAAAAAACAATGAGATATGACATCAAAAAACTCTCTAACAATAAGCCCAAATGTAATATGAATCATCAATCCAAACAGCAATCCTCAAAGATACATAACTACTACCAGACCATCCAGCTATCCACTTCATCTAAATCAACAACCTGAATCTGTAAACATCTCAACAAACTATTAGTAATTTAAAACACACATATATATGGAAATATATGTGTCTAAATATATATATACATATATTATATAAGCATATATATATATATATTCATACATATTTATTTACCATACATATATGTGTATTATATATATATATATAAACAATGCAAAACCAATGAAAGAAATTAACAACCAATGCGATCTCTATTACGGAAAAAACTATTGATTCTAATAAATAGGTACAAATTCAATCTAACCTTAGTCAATTAATTCACAAAACCCGATTTCCCAAATAACTTATAATGTGAATTAGACATCCAATTCAAACAAAAGAAAACTATTCTAATGATTAGACCATCCGTAGAAACAGAATTAAAATGGAAAGATCTTTGATTTCTTTCGGACCAAATGAACCAACAAACGATGGTGACTAAAGAATCTAAAATGTATTGTTCACCAGCGTTATAAAAAAATCTATAAGAATCCCAATAATTAGCACAACAATTGACAGGATAATGACAATCAAAAACAAATATCCTTAAAACCATACTAAATAGATAATTTGTAATATTGCATGAGAAAAATAAATGATCAACATCCTCATTCATTATATTACAAAAATAACACTTACCATCAAAAATGATATTCTTCCTCTTAAGAAACTCAATCGTATTAAGTTTCTTATGAGTGATTAACCACATTAAAAATTTAGCTTTAGGAGGAGAATTAGATTTCCAAATAAACTTAAAAGACCGCAATGAGATTCCCGAAAAATTTATAAATTTATACATAGAATTAACCGAATAAACTTGACTTTTATCCATACCCCAGCTAATAGAGTCCTTACACTCATCGATATGATATAATGATAACTTAGCACAAAGTAAAGCTAATTGTTTTAAACTTTCCCCTTCTAATATATTTTCAAAAGAAAACTCCCATAGGGGATCCAAATCTCTTCTAAAGATATCATTTATCAATGCATTTTTAAAGCTACAACTATTAAAGAGCTCTCTAAATTCAATTTTAAGTGGTAAACGAGAAATCCACCTATCATGCCAAAAGTAAGTCATATTACCAGAATGGACAATCACCTTATAACCTAAGTTAAAAAAGTCAAAGCATTTTAAAACAGACTTCCAAAAGTAAGATAGTTTATTATATTTAATTAAAATTAAATATATCTTTATGGTTTATAAACGATCCCATAACGACTATTTGAAGCTTACAATCTGTAATATGAAATATCCGTCTTTCTCTTCCATTAGAAAAATACCGTTCAGTAGATTCCAGCATTTCTTGTTTCGAAGAAATCCGACTTATAACGAATCTTGTACACTCAATTGAAGTTCAAATAGAAATATAACGAACTACCACGACATTTCAAGCTAGATTATAATTTATATTATAATTAATACATTTAACTATTGTTTAAAAAATATATTCGTTATTCTGACTCGAATTTAAACTCAATTGAATATCTCTCGTTATCCAATTCACACAAAATTGCCTATTTAGCGATTCCCGGCCATTTCGGAAATTAAAATTATTATCCCACTATTATATAAATATATTTTAAATATTCGAAATTTCAATTTGAATCACCTAAATTACTAAACCGCTATTTAAATAATTAAATAAATTAATTATATATCGCTAAAAATCTGGGATGTTACAATCCTAGTCCTAACCACTTAAGACCCAAATTAGATAAAAAAGAGAGTCAGCCACTTAAGACCTTCTCAAGATGTAGTAAACTTTCTTATTTTCACGCACAATAGACTTATATATATAGTTATATATATACACACTGGACCCCTCACATTAAACCGTATACCTGTAGATGCTGGATATGTCGGTCGGTTCCGGGAAGGCTTCTACTACAAGTTGGTTTAACCTCGTGTCTAGTATACTAAGTTTTGAATGGCCTATAACACTTAGACATCTCATATTAGTTGGGCCTACTTGTGGTTGCTGGATTTTCCAGTCGGTTCCAGGCAGAATTGTACCACAAATGGCGACTAACGTCGTGTCTATGTGTCACTATTAATATATACAAAGCCATTCTATATACGCACACACAAGCAATTAATATATATTTATATATGGTAACATTTCAGATTCGAATCTTATGCTAATCGCATTTACTACGTTGATATTATGTTAATTACGTTGATTATGCTTTATTAATATAATAATGCATAATAATGTTAAATATCCATATGAATGAGGAAACGTTCTAACGAGGTGGCAGTTGCCAATTTGTCTAAACCAAGGTATACAAGTTAATTTTTCCATATCTTACCGCTACAATTTAGGCATGATGACATAATAATAAAATAATAGATAGTGGTGAATGGGATACATACATACAAATTTCAACTTGCATCCTATGCTTGTTGGAATGATTTCAATACTTGATTAAGAATAGAGTATAACATACACATATAATATATATGTATGTATGTTTATATGTTCTTCTTTGTCTAATTCACCCCTTTTTGGTGTTATGCACATAAAAATGTTTACATTTGATATATTTCAAGTATGAATATGTTTGGTTTCAAATAGAATCCAAACCTAATCAAATCATGGAATAACCAAATTTAAACCCTTTCAGGTTACAATCAAATGTCTACATAAGGTGCATTACACAAAGTAGAAATAACAACAACACCCATTTCATCCTTAATCCAATATTAAAATCATAAATCCACAAAACCTAAATAACAAGACAATTCTTACGCAAATATGAAATAGAGGATTTGGGGATTTAAGTATCTATGTTGTCGAATTTCCAAATCCTCTTAGGCATAGCTATCAACATGATAATCTAATAAAAATATGAATATGCCTAAGCACACTATATTCCGCTCACAGATTTAGGGTAGAACAAGAGGAATCTGTAGGTTATCTAGATCTGTGCTTAATCTTTGCGACAAACGTGCTCCAATAATTCTCCTAATATATGTAAGAAACATGTATTAGAATATTATATATATTTATACCAAATTCCATATAACTAAACCTAATGAATTAGAATAGAGAGGAGATTAGATAAAGGTTGGAGGAATAGAAGAAATTTCTAACCATTAATTTTATGGAATTTAGTAATGGAAGAGAGGCAACATGGAGGCAGGGATAAGAGAATGGCTATGGTTTCATAGTGTGATATGAGGGCCTATATATATTTGCATGTGTGAGCGTGGGCCGTTAGATTATTCAGATTTAATCCAGGCCTTCTATTTATATATATCACTTTTAGAAAACCCTAACCACATAAATTCATTAAGCTGTTCAACCGCCAGGCGGTCGACTTGGATGGTTGTCCGGTGATCGACCTCCTGGATGTTGAAACACCCAATTAAAGTTTGTGGTGATAAGGTGTTAATTTAATTAATATGTTGCTTAAATTCTCAATCTTATTCCTTATATAAAATATCCTTTGCACCATAATCTTATATTCATTTCAAATTTCAAATTCTCCCCATTTATTTTGAATATATTTTGGACAT
The DNA here is from genome assembly GCA_030737875.1 of Allium sativum. Classification (NCBI taxonomy): domain Eukaryota; kingdom Viridiplantae; phylum Streptophyta; class Magnoliopsida; order Asparagales; family Amaryllidaceae; genus Allium; species Allium sativum. Next base: position 289,871,829 of record CM060927.1, read on the forward strand.
ATTAATATGTATATTATCCATTTAATTATATATGCATACGTACATATATATATAATTCTATGTTTTACTGTCCAAATTCATTTGTTCATAAATTCTTCATACATTGATTACTTTCAGCATATTATATATGAAAACGATATAGAATTTCGCCATGAATCCAAATAAAAGAATTTCTTAGCCAAATTCCTAAAGCTGCAAAATCTCATTTTCCAACCTTATAATCTAATTGATTGTTTTTGTTTATTTATTTATTATTCATGTTTATTCCCACCTTAAAATAGACTTCATCTCGAAATTTGTTTTTAAGGGAGAAAAACACAACTAGCATGATCACATTCATGTTATTTTTAAATAAGTTATAAGCATCCATGACTCGTAGTGATTATGAACTGCAGACCCGCTAAAGTGAGCTCTTACCTAGCATGTAGGCGTAATAAGTGATGTAGTATGCATGCGAAAAACCTAATTATGCATATATTTCTGTAGGAGTGCTCGGTGCAATGGTGTGGCATCCATTTCCTAACATCCAATCTAGCAATCATGATTCATTCATACACGTTATTTTGAGGAAAAATTACCCGAGAAAAGCTCTGGTTAAGTCTGTCTCATCTTATCCTCGGTCTCCAATGTGCTTTCCGCAGGATCATCTCCCCATTGTACTCGGACAAGGCGAATAATTTTGTTGTAGAGTCTCTTGGTTCCATGCTCTACAGTCCCTGGACTCCAACTCGAGTTTTTCTATGTCCCCAGTTTCGTCAAGCTTGAGTCTGATAGCAGAATCATGAAGGCATTTACTTAGATGATATATATGAATAACGTTATGGATTTCCGATAGGCGCGATGGGATATCCACTCAATAAGCCAAAGATCCTATCTTCTCAATGACATGAAAATGCCCAATAAATTTGGGAGCTAATTTCCAGTCTTCCCAAAGCAAACAGTCTTCTTAAGAGGGGATATTTTTACAAATACTAAGTCTCCAACACTAAACTCAATTTCCCTCCTTCGCTTATCGGCATATGATTTTTGACGGTCTTGGGCTGCTTTCATTCTCTGCTTAATCAACGATATCTTCTCCATGGAATCATGGACGAAGTCTGGTCCGAGTATAAACTTGTTGATAGTTTCCCACCAACAAGTTGGCGATTTGCATGGCCTCCCATATAGCTCTTCGAAGCGGGCCATACCAATCGTTTTTTGAAAACTATTATTATATGCGAACTCCACAAGCGGTAGCTGCTGCTCCCAATCTCCCAAAGTCGATGATGCATGCTTTGAGTAAGTCTTCCAAGATTATGTTTACTCTTTCTGTCTGTCCGCCGGTCTGCGGATGATAGGCTGTTCTTAAGTTAAGGGTCATTCCCAATGCTGCTGGTAGGCATCTCCAAAATTCGCTTATGAACAAGGGATCTCAATCACTCACAATATTCGCAGGAATATCATGTTGGTCTGACTATTTCTTTGACTCATAATTGGGCTAACGAGGCTTCAGTCTTTGTCATCTTGATTGGTATGAAATGAGCGCTTTTGGTTAAACGATCCACCACAACCCAAACGGCCTCATAACCATTTTGGCTTCTAGGAAGTCAATCGGCAAAGTCCTTGGAAATATGTTCCCACTTCCACATGGGGATCTCTAAAGGTAGTAAAAATCCTTCGGGCTTCCCTTGCTCTGCTTTTACTTTTTGGCACGTCAAACATTTGGCCACGAACTCGATTACATCTCTCTTCACTCCTTCCCGATGGAGGTCCTTTTCATATCTTTGTACATTTTATCCCCACGAGAGTGTGTGTTAATTTTTGACCTATGAAACTCCTCAAAAATTCCTTTACTCAACCCTTCATCCTTAGGGAATGTAGTGGTTCATCCCAAAGTAAACTCCCATCATTGCCGATCGAATATCTAACCGAATGGGGGTAAGGTCTCCTTCATGCCCATTTTTTCCTTTATGCTTCTTAACTCTTTGTCGAGGTCTTGTGTCTTTCGAATCATGTAACGACCCGAAAGATTTTTGACCTAGAAAATCGACATACAACACCATGTCGACTATTCAAGCATCAGAAATACCGGATAGTTAATGAAAGAAAATAGAGGGTGAGAATAGATAAGATAGAAAATTAGAATAGAAGAAGAAGAACATAACAACAAAATCAGAGTAACACAAATCCCACAGCAGAACGAATAAATATAATATATAACATAAATTTGAAACACAAATTTGTATTTGTACATTAGAGTACAACACTTACATCATAGCGGAAATAAACAATAGCTATATAATCCTAAAGCCTCCTGATCCAAGCTCCTTCTAGTATTTGAAAAATCCCGACTACTTGACTGCCCGTACAAAATTGGGCACCCAAGAGTTCAGGGAAAACAAAACAAAATAAACTTTGGGTCACTCATGTGACTGGTGTGAGTAAACTCCAAACACTTGGTTTAACTTTTCCAAATCTTTTTCAAAAGTAATGATAATCATAAGACTGATCCACACATAAATATGGATAGTTTTTACCTTACGATAACCCAAAATATTTTTTAAGATCAATATTTTCTGATATTATAACAATGTCTAAATCAAGTAGATAGCAATCTAGTAGAACGCTTTCATCTCACGCTCTACATATATAATATACAATCAAAAACCGCAGGCTCTTATTGGGTAATGGATTCCAACTATGACAAGGTATGGAACCACCTTCCGATCAGTGTACTCTAGAAGCGATACACTGGAGTTCCACAAGAACATCTTGTAACTCGGCCACACATGATCGGCCATTCATTTTGCTTGAATGTTCCGAATATATTGTCACCTTACGGTTGGCATACCAACATATCCATTCCCGGGAGATACAGAATTGAATGAAATAACAAACATGAATATTCTCTAGATGGTGACAATATACCCTACTTGCGTGCGACCCACTTAGCCATGCTGCATGCCCGATTTCTGTCATTTCCCAGTTGATGAGGCTTGAGGTCATAACGTATCTTTTAATAGATCACTCCTTCACTTACTTTGAATGCCACATCCTCATACCCGTCAAATCACAAATTGATTTCCCTAAAAATACCATGGTTATAAGCTAAGAGAAACGAATTCCTCCGCCACCAAAGTATATACGTTTGAACCGATCAACTTACGCGGTTGACCAGATATACTTTTTCAGTCATCGTCCATTCAAGTTGTCCTAGGACTGGACAACCCGAAGGCACTATTCTATAAATCCATCTTAGGCAATTTCTACCTAGGATTTACTGAACAACTGTTGCATAACTCCATCTTCAATTATCTTCATCATATTTGATTCGCAATGCTAATGTCATATGGAGTGGTTTTCAAATTATATATTTGATCCCGGTCTCTCCATATTGGCAACGGAAATGGTCAAAAAATTTGACAGTCGGTGATATAACTATCAAAGGAAAACATATATACAAACAACGTTCATATTTCCAAATGGAAAACTTATCGATCAATCATCAATGAACATTTATTCCTTTAAATTAATTTATCATTAAATTTTTTTCATTTCCCTATTCCCATTTTTCCATATTTTTCTTAAAATCCGTTTAGCCACTCACTTTTCTCGAAAAAACATTTCCAACTATTATAACTATTTATTTTCTGTATCCCAGAAAATATTTCTTTTTAACCAACGGAAAACATCCTCATATACATATATATACATATATATATATACACATATATATATATACAGCTTCTATATTTAGAAACTATACGTTATTAGCATTGAAAAACATTTCCATATTTACTCCCATTTCTTATTTTCTGTATTAGAAAATATTTTTGATTCTTATTTGGAAAACATTTCTAAAAATCCTTTATTGGATTTAAACGGATGTTTAAATAAAACATCGCTATGCCAACTCAAACCATTACACTGATTAACTAATTTCACTTAACCAACCTTCCCTATCAAACCTTAACCTTTCCTTAGTTAAAAATGGAGTCAATTAAGTTTGGGTATAACTACCTCTCAGACCTTAACTGAACAACATTATTAACCTTGAAATAGACAAAGTTCACCGTTTAAATCTTTAACAAACTATTCTTACGTAACTCCCAGATTCAATTTACAAATCCACTTCTTTTATAGAATCATTTGATTATAACAATAGTGTTATAATCAAATGCTTCCGAAATATAATAACTTTAATATAACTTATATTTCCTAATTTAAATAAATAAATAAACAACTAATTTATAAATAAATAAGTAAATCTTATTTACAAATCGGAAAGTAAATAGTACTTTCCCGCATTCGATATAGTCGAAATCTAATGCATAATCCTCTCTCGAAGAAACTCTATTCGATAGCTCTCTCTCAAATAAACTATATTCGATAACTCTTTTCTCAAATAAACTATATTTGATAATTCCCTTTCGATAAACTATATTCGATAATCTCTCTTTTGAATAAACTATGTTCGATAATCTCTCTTCCGAATAAGCTATATTCGATAACTCTTTTCTTTGAATAAACTATATTCGATAATCTTTATTTGAATAACTATATTCGATAACTCTTTTCTTCAAATAAACTATATTTGATAATCTCTCTTTTGAATAAAGTATATTCGATAATCTCTATTTGAATAACTATTATTCGACTAACTCTTATTCGATTAACTCGTATTCGATTAACTCTATTCGATTAACTCTATTCGATTAACTCATATTCGATTAACTCTATTCGATTAACTCTGATTCGATTAACTCTTATTCGATTAACTCTACTCGATTAACTAATACTCGACTAACTCTATTCGATTAACTAATATTCAACTAACTCTATTCGAATAACTAATTTTATTTTAACTCTATTTCCTATCTTATTCAAATTCCCATTTGAATTCCTATTTCAAAACCCAATTTTACTTATAAATGTTTTAGATTTATAAAATTTTCATTTTAATCCATTTTTCACATCGAATGTGAAAAATATTTTTTTATATAATCCATTAAGTTTGATTTCGTATTTTAAAATAATATCCCATTTACAAATTCTATTTATACTTCTATTTATAGAATTATTCATACAAAATCTTATTTTCTATACCAATTGCCTATAAATCTCGTTTATAAATCCCTTTATAAATACTATGTTTACATTCCATAAAAATATCGGTGTTAAAACCGATTTCTACTTCTTCATATAATTTCAGACTTATATATCCAATTTATCAAGTGATAAATAATTTACTTAACTTAAAAAAAATATTATTTATAAATTAATCTTCTCAATTTATCCGTTAAAAACAGATTTCTATTTAATATGCACTTTAAACAATCATCTCATAATTCTTTTATATCTCGTCAATTTCCTTTTATAATCAATTTTATTTTCCAAATAAATATTCGTTTTATAATTCTATTTATTTTCTAAATAAACATTCCTTTTATAACTCTATTTATTTTCTAAATAAATATTCGTTTTATAATTCTATTTATTTTCCAAATAAATATTCCTTTTATAATTCTACTTATTTTCAAAATAAATATTCCTTTTATAATTCTATTTATTTTCTAAATAAATATTCCTTTTATAATTTTATTTATTTTCCAAATATATATATTTCTTTTACAATTTTATTTATTTTCCAAATAAATATTTCCTTTTATTTTTTGTGAAATCCTTTGATTTTATAAATATTTTCTTTTATAAATTCTTTGATTTTATAAATATTATCTTTTATAAAATCCTTTGATTTTATAAATATTTTATTTCCAAAATAAACTTTGAAAATTCAATTTTCATATTCCGATATTTCTTATGGGATTTAAAATATCAAATAATAATACCAGTGTCATCAAAACCAATCACAGATTATATATTACGTCATAAATCACAATATATAAAAAAAACCAGTATTATAAATATTGAGGAATCAAGTTGGATCCCTCCTACCAGTTTCCTTGCATCCACAGACGTTAAACAATAAAATTAACATCAACTTCATTTCAATATGAAATATTCTGATAAACAGAATCAATATTTGATTAATGATATATATATATATATATATATATATCATTACCTATAATTTCAAAATTAGCAGTTCAACCAAATGGTCAACACACAGCAATCAGTCATCATTTGTCAATTCTAAAAATAAGTTATAAAAATATAAACTGATCAGAGTAGTGAGATTTACTCACGTTGGTCAGTTATCGTTAAATAACGATAAGCGATCGTCGATTTGATTCAGATCAGTAAATTTATTTCGCTATAAGTTGTAACGAGCTCCGATTCACTCCGAATCAATTCCATTGTGCAGCCGCCGTCCATACGATCCCAACGGATCTGACTGTTCGAAATTCTTATACATTATGATCTAGATATTTAATTTACAAATCGATACTTTATTTAATTTAAATAAAACTTAGATTTAAAATTTCTAATGGGCCTTACCCTTCCAAATAATGTCGGCCCATCTTAGAACTTCCCACCCGATTCGCGATCTTCATCCCGCTCTTTACAATTTTAGACACGAGTTCCAGGATTTACTCAATGCCCATTCACATGATTTCATCAACCCGTAACTCCCTCATTGCTTCACTAATTCACCAACGAATACCATCAATGTTCTCTCCTCTGCGAATGCTCCCACTTCATCACCACAAATTTAAACTCGCCGCTAACCTCCTAGTCGCAATTTCGAAGATGTAAACTTCTTGGTCTGACACCATCCATCACCACACTTTCGGAAATTTTGGGTATAGGTGCGGTTTTTTACAAGGAACTCGAAACTAATGCCGAAAACCGCAATTGATGCTTGTATGTAGATCGATTGGTAACACTATGTGACGACCCAAACTTCCCAGTAAAGGAAAGGTTGGATTGCTTTAAGAACAATACACATCAGAACACAAACTGAAGAACATTTTATTGGATTACAACAATTACATCAGAGTAAAAGAATGTAACAGAGTATGAATACTTACAATACAATAGAAATCCAAAAATATCAGAGATATAAATTACATTTAAATAGCAGCGGAAAATAATACAAATATACAACTGAAAGGAATACACGGATACAGAGCTTTCCGAATACCATTTCAGCTGTAAACCAGGATCCAATAAATATATCTGCAAAAAGCTACTCGATTGCTCGTGTGGAAAATAGTTTTCCAGTGAAACAAACAACAGGTCAGTCATGGGACTGGTATGAGAAATCTTAACTTAACCATCTAATAATAAGGCTAATCACAGGACCACGCCGCTAATGCAGAACGGGTTTATTCCATTGGATTGCCAGTGCATAAAATAAAGTAAGACGCTAAACAACGCAATGCTTTTTAGAAAAATGAAACCATTATAAGACCCAAGTCCCATCATACAATGCAACGCAAACCGGAGGATATGGTTTTACCTTATAACGGTCAAAAGATGCTTGATACGATAAAACGGATTTAATATTAGTGTGTATATGTTTTGATAAAACATTTCAATCATAAATATCAATCATAGACAGCATAGTACCCCATCCGACTATGTCGCCATACTAGTTCTACAATCAAAACCGCAAGGTCGTATTGGAAATTGGATTTCCATCATGAGTCGAGGCTAGGGGCAAGCTCCTCTCCGATTCGAGACACTCTAGCATATGCCTCAGGATCCCCCGCAGTGAACCCTTGGATGCCGTAGGGCCGGTCCCCGCCTATCGGCAGTGGATTGGTTATGCCTGAACACACGTTTCCCGGTTCCTTTGAACCTATAGTATGACCACTAACAGCATATAAAAACCCGAGGCGCCTCAAAATCCATCATCCACATAAGTAAAATGCCAGCCAGTTTAAGCACTGACACTACCAATAGCTAGAAAGAAACGTGTGCACTCCTTATGGTCCATATCCCGTTTTTGACTCATACCGGGGTGTGAGGCTCGCGAAGTCACGATATACACAAAGCTATGCCGTAATAGGCTATGCTTTGATCATCCCACAAGGCCCTGCTTTTCAACAAAAGCCTTGATCATTTGCATCTTGGCGTGCCACAATGACAATTCACGCTATGCGATCAATCACTATTAATATATACCAGGGTGTTAAGTAGAGAATAAATTCTCCACCACCAAAAAGACATACATCAATAGTGTAACGACCCGGAAAATCTGAACCAATTTAAAATTTTTAAATTGGTTATTTTAGTGGATTTTAAATATTTAAAATAAATATTTTGAATAATAGCGATGAAATGTATGTTTGAATCGATGGTGAAAATGAAAATAATTAATTTGAATTATAAACAAGGCCTGAAATGGCGAGGTAGTTTCAAAATTTGAATTCAAACTTTGATTGACTGTACCGGGTGCAAAACAAAACGGATTTGAGTGAAACCAAAAATATTTAAATCTGTTAGTGAATATCTTTCTAACGAATCTGAAAAATCGAAGTTTCATAGTAGAAAGCAAAAGTTATGGCCAAATGAATTTTCAGAAAGGTCGCTATGGAATTTATATAGCCCGTGAAATTGGCCATTTTGCAAACGACCTCGGAATTCGACAAAACCACTTTTGTTGGATCCGGGATGTGAAGTTATTGCTAGGTTTCAAATTTCATAATTTTTGAAGCTAGTATGTGAGTGTGGCAAAGGAAAACGTGTTTTGGTCAATTACAGTTAAATTAAATTGGCCAAAAATGGGCCTTTTTGCAAACGGTCTCAGAATTCGACGAAACTAGTTTTGTTGGGACCGTATCGTCAAAACATAGCTAGATTTATTTTTCTGGAATTTTTTGAATCAGTTTGTGGCCCTGGCAAATTGAAATGTATGTTCAAATCGAATATTGAATGTTTTATATTTTAATTCGAAGGATAACTGACTCAAACAGTCGAATGGGCCCTCGAAACATGTCCCATTGTGTTCGGAATGGAGGAAAAACACTAGGGACGACATACGTTGGGTTTGAATTGGTGTTCGTATATGAAAGAGTGTATTTTAGAAATTTAAAAATATATAAATTAATAAAAAAACCTATTGGCTAATCACTTTTCTCTCTCCCCGAAAACCCTCTAGATCGACGCCGATTAGCCCTTCCTCCTTTCCCGTTCATTTTCTCATCAATCCACGCAATAAAACCGCATGCTCCTTTAGAAGTTTTTGTAGAGTTTTCTTCCACCTTCAAATCCATATAAGTTGTGAGATTTTTCGTTGAGTGTTGAGAGAGAATCGAGCTTCGAAAGTTTGGGTTTTGAAACCGCCGCCGCCGCTTCCTCCGATCATCGAGCGCCGCCGCACCACCAGCGCCTGGTGCGCCTCTCCTCCCTCTTCCTCGTGGCGAAGGCCGATCGACGTATCGTTGCGCGAATTTCGAGAAAGGTGAAAACCTAGTTTTGAACCATATTGAAAGGTATACAGCTGTTATATATTAAACTATTTTAATAGCACTTCTAAGCGCTATGGTTTTTGATTCCACTGTAAAAATCATATCTTTTTCGTTTCTTGACAAAATTCAGTGAAACAATAAGCAATGGACTCGTGTGGATGTCTACTATATTCTAGAAGAGACCGCATATTTTTCTGAGCCTTCTGCTATTTTTGGTGGAGTGGAACCCAATGTGAGATTTCTAAATTATAAAGGAAACGAAAAACGATGATGTATAAATTATATGGTCGATGTATGACTTATATAAGCATTGTACACCTCATAAGCGTTGTATAGGTCGTACGTTCGATGTATAAGTTATAAACGCATTGTAAAAATTATATATGTGTTGAAACAGAAGTGAAATGCATATATATATATATATATATATATATATATATATATATATATATATATATATATATATATATATATACGCCCCTCGTCCACAAACCATAGGCGATATTTATTGGTTGTGATTGATGTGAAAAATTGGTTGATAGCGAATGGTTGATTAGAATTGTTTGTGGTTGAAATTGATTGATTGTGGTTGAAAAATTCCCGTTTGTGGTTGAGAATTATTTGGTTGAAACCACAAAGGATTATTTTGTGGAAATGAAAAATATATACATGCCGCCTGCGTGCGAACTAGATGCATGATTCCCCATTGTCAAAAGCTGTGAGGCTTTAAGGTAGAGCGAGGAGCCGTACTAGGGACGGTCCCGGTTTTAACTACCCTGCCGTTATGCTGCCAAAATTTTGAATTATATTCATGTGTTAGAATTATTTTCCTGTGTTGAAACTATATTCGTGTGTTGTATAGAAAACCTTCATGTGTTGAATTGAAATTCGTTCATTGAATAGAATTCATGTATTGAATGGTATTCATGGTTTAAATATAAAAATCACCTTTTTATCTATATATATAAACTATAGAAAACCTTCATGTGTTGAATTGAAATTCATTCATTGAATAGAATTCATGTATTGAATGGTATTCGTGTTTTAAATATAAAAATCACCTTTTTATCTATATATATAAACTATAGAAAACCTTCATGTGTTGAATTGAAATTCATTCGTTGAATAGAATTCATGTGTTGAATGGTATTCGTGTTTTAAATATAAAAATCACCTTTTTATCTATATATATATATATATATATATATATATATAAACTATAGAAAACCTTCATGTGTTGAATCGAAATTCATTCATTGAATTGAAATTCATATGTTGAGTGGTATACATATTTTGAAAGAAATTGTTTTATAATAAAAATCCTTTTTTTATCATCAATATGAACTATATAAAATACTCTTGTTTTGAAATGAATTGTTTTATAATAAAAAACATATTTTTATTACCTATATGAACTATATAAAATAATCGCGTTTTGAAATGAATTTTTTTACAATAAAAATCACCTTTCTACTGTACACATGAGTTGTTAAAAATAGTGAAGTGTCGAAGTGAATGTTTGTTGGATAAGAATATCATTTTTATCAAAAATATGAAAAGAATATAGCTTTGAAATCGAAGAAACGATATATATATATAAATAGAATTGAAATATATCGAACAACGAAGCGGCAGTTCGTGTTTTGAAACCGTGATTTCAAACGATTCGTGTGGGAGATCCGACCATCGGATTTTCCCGAAACCGAAACCATTGGGTTCGCTTTGGAAAGATCTTTCCAACGGCACCAACTTTGTAAAAATCCAACGGTTGGATTGTCTGGAATGTTTAATTCAAATCTGAAGAAAAACAGTGCCAGAATCGATTATATATATATATATATATATATATATATATATAATTAAATTAAATCGAATAACGATGCTGTAGTTCGTATTTTGAAATCGAAACTTCAAATGATTGTACCGGGAGATCCGACCGTCGGATTTTCCCAAAACTGGAACCGTTGGATTCGTTTTGAAAAGATCTTTCTAATGATATAAATTTTGTGATGATCCAACAGTTAGATTTTCGGATATGTGTAAATCAAATCTGAAGAAAAACAGCGCCACGGCCGCGTTATGGCCTGAAGCGTCGTTTAAATAAATTGGCTATTTTTAAATAAATAAAAATAGCGATAAATCGTTATAAAATATTATAAACAATATGGGATGTGAAATTTAGAAATTAACTGAAGGTTGGCTAAGTCGAATGGTTTCCTGGGTGTTGATCAGATGTTGGTTTCGGCCATCGGGGTTAATATTTGGGAAATCGTTCTCTTACTGATCGACGGTTAGTGACTAATGAATTGAAATAAGGTGTATGTTGTGTTTGTGTAGCACTTGTTTATTATATACGCGAGTTGCTCAGAATGACCGAGTTTATCCCATTCTGAATAACGGAATCGACGATAAGAAGTTGAAGATGAAGACGGTGGTCGAAGACCGGAGATCTTCACCTCGTTTGGATGGTAACTGATGTCCTGATTGGGAGGCATCCCGAAACATGGATAATGAGTGGTAATTGTCTAGACGTACGTGGAAATCGATGGGTTTGCGAGGTATATAGTGCCTCCGGCTTCGTTCAGACCCAGAACGGACTTGCAAATGGACGGTGTGTCTAACATTGGAATTTATTCTGTGTGATTGATAGCCATCAGTTGCACGGTGTGAATTGCCTGTGTGGCATGCTAAGATGCAGTGATCAGGACTTCTGTTGAAAAGCAATCTCTTGTGGTTGATGATCAAAGCACCGCCTGTGTGGCGTAGCTTTGTGTATAACATGAATTCGCGAGCCTCACACCCCGGTATGAACCAGAAACGGGAGAGGACATCAGGGAGGGCATGCGTTTCCTTCTAGTTAGAAGTGGTGTCAGTGGTTTTACACGCCCTGACGAGTTTGACTTATGTGGTTGTTGCTGTTGCGAGGCGCCTCGGTTATATCGGTCGATCCGGGACCGATGGAGTCATTCGTTGGCTCATTTACGCCCCAAAGGGCGGGGAAATGTATTGTTCAGGCACTATAATCCACCACGTGTGGACTGGCCCTGACGATCCAAGGTGCAGTTGCGGCTGTTCCTGAGACTCGGGCTAGACAGTCTCGAATTCGGTAAAGACTATCTTTTGCCTTGGTTCATGACGGAAATCCAATTTCCAAATACGTGAATGTGCGGTTTTGATTGTATATATATATGGCGACATGATATATGGTACCCATGTCGTCTATGATTGATAGTTATGATTGAAATTGTTTTCGAAACCTATAAACACTAGTAATAATATCAAATGCTTTTGTTTTATTGGTATCAAGTATATTTTGGCCATTATAAGGTAAAACTCTATCATCCGGTTTGCGTTGCATTGTGTGATGGGAACTGAGTCTTATAATGGCTTCATTTTTATAAAAAGCATTGCGATGTTTAAAGATTTACTTGTTTTAAAGCACTGGAAATCCAATGGAGTAAACCCGTTCCGCAAAAGTGGCGTGGTCCTGTGATTAGCCAAAGTATAAAATGTGTTAAGTAGATTTCTCATACCGGTCCCATGACTGACTCGTAGTTTGTTTCATTTGCAAACTCGGGTGCCCCTTTTTCTACACGGGGAGCCTTGAATTCAGGTTTTAGCAGGCTCTTTCTGGATAGCTGGAGCTGAAGATGGATTCTATCATTTATCTCTTTTTATGTTGTTCAGCTCCTATTGTACATATTATGTTTGTATCCGCTGTAGACATTTATGTATGGCTGAACTGTATTTGTACTAAGTATGATCCTGTATAATGTGTAACTCTGATGAGTATTGTTTATCCAGTGATTATTTGTTCATTATCTGGTGTATTTATTTATTTCTGTTCTGCTATTATCTGTTTCTGTGTTATATTCCAAAGATTACCCTTGCCACCGTCAGTACGGGGTTCAGGGTCGTCTCATTCAAATCGATTTAATTCACATGGAACGAATTCCAATGTCAGACCCGTATCCATTTACAAGCTTATGCTCTAGGTCTGAGCGAAAACCAAATCCGAACAATCAACCATAGTCCGGACGGCCACCACTGAAACCCCTTCAAGGTAGCTACTCCCATCAAGGGTCTCAGTAGCAACACATCCATCCGTTGTGAAGATCGTCGGTCTTCAAAACTGTCTTCATCTTTGACTCTTCATCGTCGTAGTAATTATTCGGAATGGGTTAAACCCGGTCTTTCCGAATAACTCTCGTATTTTTATAATTAAAAATCGAGTACTATAAAAACACATCCAAGACCTCATTCCAATTCAGAATATTCTTTTTAAATAAAATATTCAAATTATTCTATCGAAGATAAATTCTTTACATTTACTCTTAAATCTTTCTTTTAAAGATTAATTCAAAACACCATTTGGTTTTAAATATCAAAAATCATTATTAAATGATTCTTTAGATTTAAGAAATAAATCTTATTCTTAACTGGGTTAAAGAACTAATGTCATCTAAAACATAGTTCACGGTACCCAAAATCGTCTTCCATAAAATATGGAATCTTCACAGAAATCAAGTCAATATATAATCGTTATAAATTTCTGTATCCGACCAATAATATAAATGGAATAATGGCAAAGCCTCTTAAATTCCATATGTAGTATCGGTCTTCTTTTACGGAAGCTTATCTCGGTTATTATTAATTCGAATTCCATTCAATTCCAATTTAATATATTAAATTGGAAAACTTGGCTTTTGGAAAATTCCCATTTAAATTTTAACAAAATATTTATAAATTCCAAATCATATTTTCACTGTCAGTTGGGTTAAAGAACACATGTCACTTAAAAACACAGTTCACAACAAACCTAACTCACAGTTCATCTTATTTCAATTACAGAATATAATTGAATACTTTAATAATCTAAATTAAAAGATTATTCTTTTCATACGGGGTTTAAGAACAGTGTTATTTAAGACACTATTCACAACAAACCCGAAATCCAATTTATTTAATTTAAATACAAATAAATATTAACAAATTGGAAAATTTCATTAAGTCTAAATTTAGTGATTTATTCTAGTTAATAACTAGTTCATTTCAATAAAAATATATTTTTCTAAAATATATTCTTTTTCTAAAATATATTCTTTTTCAAAGATATTTTCTAAAATATTCTTTTCTAAAATATTCTTTATTGGAATGTGACTCAATCAACAACCATATACTGCATGAAATCAACAATCATGATGAATAATTACCAAACATCCAAATAACAGCCAAAGTGGATTATACACTAAATATTGGGACTAGTGTAGATCAAATATCATCCCAACACCCGTGTGGGGTTTCATCCAACAATCAAATAAATTATTTGTGCACATGGGCGATGTGTAAAAATTATCGACCCAATCACATAAACAAGTCGGACGACTTGTAAATGGAAGTGTAATATTCAGTTTGAATGTACTAACTATATATTTAACACATCAAAATACAACAACACAGAAAAACAATTTCAATTCTTTTGATTGTGAACAAATAACAATAAAAATCTAGGCTCTTATTTCCATTCTTTTTAATGTACAGAAATATACATCCTTAAATCGTTCTTTTTAATGTACAAAATATGTACATTATTAGCTTCTTCCTTTTAATGTACAAAAATGTTTATTTGGGTTTAACTCTATTTAATGCCCAAAATTGATTATTTTGGTTTAACTCCATTTAACGACCAAAAATGATTATCTTGGGTTAACTCTTTTTAATGACCTATTTTAATTCATTTCTTTTAAATGACAAGAATGTCCTTTTATTTTAATTTACATTTTCTATCCGAAATGTACTTTTTATTCTAATATACATTTTCTATCCGAAATGTACTTTTTATTCTAATATACATTTTCTAACAAAAATGTATATTTTATTCTAATTTTCATTTTCTAACGAAAATGTATATTTCAGTCCAATTCTTCTAATGTAACAAAAATGTACATCTTTATTTTCATTCTTATAAGGTGATAAAAATGTCCATTTTTACTTCATTCTTTCAAAGTGCCAAAACGAATGTTTTCTAATTCATTTTTCTAAAGTGACAAAAAGGAATGGATTTACTTCATTCTTTCTAAAGTGACAAAAATGTCTCTTTTACTCTGATCCTTTTAATGTACGAAATATGATAATTTTGTAAAATTCCTTTTAATGTACAAAATGTGATACTTTTGTTTAATTCTTTCCAATGTACAAAAATATGATAATTTTGCCTAACCTTTTCAATGTGACAAAATATGATAGTTTTGTCTAACTCATCTTTAATGTACGAAATATGATAATTTTGCTTAATCTTTTCAATGGTCAAAATATGCATTCCTAGTTCATTCTTCTTAATGTACAAAAACATTCATTTTTGTATAATTCCTTTTTAATGTACACAAAACAATATATTTTGATCTACTTCTTTTTAATGTACACAAATGTTCATTTTTGTTTAATCCCTTTTTAATACACAAAAAATATTCATTTTTGTGTAATCCTTTTTAATACACAAAAATATTCATTTTTGGGTTAATCCTTTTTAATGTATGAAAATATACATTTCAGCTTCATTCTTTTTAATGTATGAGAATATACATTTCAACTTCATTCTTTTTAATGTATGAAATATACATTTCAAGTTCATTCTTTTTAATGTATGAAAATATACAATTCAACTTCATTCTTTTTAATGTATGAAAATATACATTTCAACTTCATTCTTTTTAATGTATGAAAATATACATTTCAACTTCATTCTTTTTAATTGACCAAAATGAATGTTTTTCCTCAAATAATAATCGGGTTTCAACTCACATGTTTGACAAAATGTTTCTTTTTATTTCAATAACAATTTCAAATCAAAATGTTATTTTTATTTGCAAAACACATTTCTAATAAAAATATTGTTTTTATTTACAAAACAAATTTCTATGTTTTTCTATTTACACTAAATGTAAATAGACAATGTCATCTTTATTTTCTATGTTTTCTATTTACACTAAATGTAAATAGGTAATGTCATCTTTATTTTCTATGTTTTCTAATTTACTCTAAATGTGAATAGACAATGTTATCTTTATTTTCTACGTTTTCTATTTACACTAAATGTAAATAGGCAATGTCATCTTTATTTTCTATGTTTTCTATTTACTCTAAATGTAAATATATAATGTCATCTTTATTTTCTATTTAAATGACATATTCGTTATAAAATATGTTTTTCTACACAATTGACATATTTATTTATCAAATATGTTTCTCTACACAATTGATATATTTATTTATAGAAATATGTTTCCAACATAACATGATCAAACAAAGTGTTATTTTTATTTAAACAACTCTCATGACAAATAAAAGAACATTATATTTGTTTCCCTGTTTCTATGTGTTCTGATAACATTTAAAAGAATATATTATGTGTTTACATCCTTTTACGTATTTTAATAACAAATAAAGAATAATTTATTTGTTACAATTTCTAATCCAAATTAACAAATAAAGATGATAATTTTATTTCAACAAAATGGGTGTAACTTGTTTTATCTATTTTAACAAGGATGGCATCTATGATTTCATACAAATCTATTTTAACCAAAATGTTATCTAATTTAACAAGAACGTATAATTCAACAAATCAGCACCACACTATCAGTCAATCAATTCTAAATTCTAAACAACACACATTTATGTTTTATAGAGCATGCATGTATTCACAATAACGATAAATTTAAATATATATTTTATTTAAAAATTTAAATTGAGAAATCTCATTGTTCTTATTGTCTCAAATTTCAAAGTCCTCGGTTGCAGATCCGGTCTGTTCCATCCTGTAGAGTTTGATCACATGATTCCAATGCAACTCGTTTCATCTAATTCTGACAAGATTCGAAGAAGTTATCATTATTTTAAGTTATACGAAGTTGAATAAATATTTAATCCCTTAATTAAATATTAATTACATCATAAGGCCTTTAATCACTATCCTCTTTGTTGTCCCTTCTTCCTGTAACCTCACGTAACCGAGAACCCACTTCTGTCCATTTAGGGTTTTCCAATTGCCACGTTTACACTTCGCCGTGCTCAGATCGGAGCGCTCCCCCTTGATGGTCGTGCCGGCGCCTTACCACGGTGGTGATAGCCTCGAGCTCAGTGCACCCTGGCCCATGAATTTTCAGATTGAACGTTGCATCTTTGAGGCGCCACCATGGCCTCATCGTCCCCCAATACCCGATCACCATCGTTCATCGTGGAGATCTCACGATGTTCTTCAGCTTTGCCATTAGAATTGTTAGAATTCGTTGTGTGGATGTCAAGATAAGGGAGGGAAAACGCTGGAGCTCGGTGGCCATTGAACTGTATATGGGGCGGCGGCTGATAGTTGAATTAGGGTTTGGGTTTTGAAAACTAAAGGGGTATTTATAATAAAATATTAATTTAATTCATTAATTCAAGAAAATATTAGTTCGTTAATACAAACTCCAAATCGAACCCAACGAGTGTCGCCCCTAGCTAATAACCCCCATCCCGGACACAATGGAATATGTCCCGCAAGCCAATTCGACTGTTTCAATTGGTTTTTCTTTAAATTAAAATATAAACCATTTAATTATTAATTTCAAATGTACATTTTAAATTACCGGGGCCACATACGGACTCTAAAAATTAAAGAAAAATTATTTCTAGCTTTGTTTTGACAATACGGTTCTAACAAGACTAATTTCGTCGAATTCTGAGACCGTTTGAAAAATGGCCATTTTCAAGCCGATTAAATCTAACTAAAATGGTCAAAACACATTTTCCTTTGGCACGCTCACATATTAATTCGAAAATTTATGAAAATTGAAACCTAACAATAATTTGACATTCCGTTCCAACAAAAGTGGTTTCGTCGAAAACCGACGTTGTTTGCAAAATGGCTATTTTTAAGGCTAATATATTATATTAAAATATATATAAATTCTACAGCGACTTTTCAAAATTTTAAACTGGACATAACTTTTGATTTTTAAAGTGAAATTTCAGTTTTTCAGATTTGTTAGAAAGATATGATTGAACAGATTCAAATATTTCTTGTTTCACTCAATTCTGATTTAATTTGCATCCTGTATACTTATTCAAAGTTCAAATTCAAAATTTCAAACTGCGGCGCTGTTTTAAATTCCTTTTATAATTAAATTGAATTTATTCATTTTAAAATAAATTTTTAGTCGTTCTTATTTAAAATAAATTATTTTAAATATTAAAATCCATTAAAATTTCTAAAATAAGAATTTTAAATTGGCCCCAAAATTCTGGGTCGTTACACACTAGCTTCATGTTCACCACATGACAGTGAACGTGAATGGCATCGATGAATGCAGAAATTATACTAGCTGGAAGAGGAACTCACGCAGATCCTAAATACACATTTTTGCTATTTTCTAGAGATTTATTTGTATTTGTTTTGGATTTATTTTTGCTAACCATTTTTGCTGTGTGAAGAATGAGACGATGGAAATTCATTTGACTAGAGAAATAAAATTTTGCGTTAGAGGGGAATGTGGTGTATTTATAGGGTGGATTGGCTTACTCAAGAAGCTTCATATATATATATTTTTATATTAATTTATATTCGATAATTAACTCAATTTATCACTTTAAAAATTCCTATGATCACATAAAATATCCAAATTCGACGAAAATGGACATATAGCTATATTTTGACGTTATCGACCCAACGCAACTTGTTTCGTCGAATTCCGAGTCCTTTTGCTCACACAACATATTTTCAAAGTCAAATTATCGACTGTATTTCGCATTAAAATTCCGTACCGCCACATACTGACTCCAAAAATCACGAAAATTGAAATCTAACAAAAAATTAATATTCTGAATCCAACAAAATTAGTTTCGTCGAAAACAGAGTTCGTTTGTGAAAATGGCTATTTTTAAAGCTCTAAATAAACTCATTTAAATATTAATATATTTAAAACAATTAAATTAAATAAAAATATATTAATATTATTGTATATATTCAAAATAGAATATCATACAACTCCAAAATAAATATATCAGGAATTATAACTCGATATATAAAATCCAGTGTTAAATCGATATCCAATTTATATTAAAAACCCCTTTATAAAATAAATAAATCGTTACAAATTATAAAGGAATTATATGGCGACTTTTCAAGAATTTGATTTGGACACAACTCACAATCTACACAACGAAATCTCGATTTTTCTCTTTCATTAGAAAAATATCGTTCAACAGATTCAAACGCTTCTTGTTTCACAAAAATCCGATTTAAAACAGATTATGTATATTCAATTAAAGTTCGAAACGCCAAATTACGAACTACCGCGCCATTTCGAACTCAATTATAATTATAATATAAATATACATTCAACCGTCATTTATATAATATATTCATTAATATAATTCAACTCTAAACTGAATTATATATTATAAATGATCCAATTCACACAATATCGTGAATTCCACTATTTCGGAAATTAAATATATTATTCTATCATTTATATTAATTAAATATTCAATATTATTTAATTTAGACCATTTAATTAATAAATAATTATTTAAATAATTAAATAAAATTAATTATTAAATCCTAAAAAATACGGGTCGTTACATTCTTTCCCCCCCCCCCCTCCCTTAAAATAATTTCGTCCTCGAAATTGCTAAGGTAGAAAACAAACCCTATTAACTAGGTAAATATTATTTGTTTACTTATTAATTTCAGTTTTAACTAAACCAATTTAATTTCAATTAAATTATTAATTTATTCTTACCGACTAAATTTTTCAAAAATCCTGAAATTTTCTAACATCTTAAATTTTCGAAATTTTTTGCCAGCACCTCCTTTGTACTGGTCAATCGATACAACTACAACTCGCCTCTCTAGGCCTTTCCTAATGCAAAAGAAAATCAAATAGCCAAGCGGCTTGCCAATTCGGCTCATCAAAATTTCATGCCTAATATAAAATATGAACTTATATCTTTTTGTCTGGCATATCATTATATTCTTCCGTCTGCCACCAATTCTGGATATACAAATATCATTCCAATCAATTTTATCCTCAACCCCAATCATTCGCTTATACCTAAGTCGAATTTCATTTCAAACTCGAGTTCCATTCTCGACCAAACTCTTAACTCACAAATCCAATTTACTTAACCTTGTTAAGTTCGTATTAAGATATTCCATTAACTAACTAATTTCCCAAATCAGTTATCTTTTTCTTAAAATCTAAAATCTGACTTTTATTCCAAAAATCAATCCATTTCACCTCACATAGGTCTAGTTATATTCAAGAATCCAATTTTTCCTTGATATCGTTCTATTTCAATTCAATGTCCACTTAACTGGTTTTAATTCAATTTTAATTTGCTTTCGCAAATACCTTTATAAATTATTTTTAATTCGAACAATCTCTTCCCGAGAGTTTTAAACAACTTACCCTTTTTATAAATAAAATATTCTCTTTCGGAATCAAAACAACTTGTTTTCTCAAAACATTTCCAAAAACAAAAATTTTGGTAGTAATCTATCACTTAGAAACTCGAAAATGAACACCGATGATGTCCGGATCATCATCGGAATTATTTTCCAGCGACTGAAGTGAGTTCAATACTATATCACATTCAAAATTCATTTTAAAACATTTCCATTTTGAAATACGTTTCAAAATACCATTCACAATGCTTGTAAAACAATTTAAAATCTCCCAAGATTTTAATTTTCTCATATATTTAATCGATTCCATTTATAAACACTTTTCCAAGTTCAGAGTTCTAATTTAGTTCATTTGATTTCATATATTTCTCCTATATGAATCCCGATTGGTTATTTACATAACCATTTAATTTATAATCTTACCTGATTATAATAACAACCAATATATCCAATATATTATTATAATTCCAATATAAATCCTTTATATCAAAATATAATTTGGGTAAAATTATTTCATTTACCCTCTTTTCAAAACTTACAATGTTGGTTCATCTTATTCGAGTGTTTATAAATCCCTACCGATACAGTGGATCAAACTGATTGACCAGAATTCATAAACTACTCAACAAACGAATCTCCACAATATAGAACAGTTTTATATCAAATAACAAATACACGCTCATATATATACACTCAAACTCAACCTAGGGTATTGCTAACCCCATCTATACTGAGTTATGCCACAGAGCCAAGGTAATTACTTAATCTTCAGCTTTGATACCACTGTAACGGCCCGAAAGATTTTCGACCTAGAAAATCGACATATAACACCATGTCGACTATTCAAGCGTCGGAAATACCGGACAGTTAATGAAAGAAAATAGAGGGTGAGAATAGATAAGATAGAAAATCTGAATAGAAGAAGAAGAACATAACAACAGAATCAGAGTAACACGAACCTCACAGTAGAACGAATAAATATAATGTATAACGTAACTTTGAAACACAAATATCTATATTTACATTAGAGTACAACACTTACATCACAGAGGAAATAACAATAGCTATATAATCCTGAAGCTTCCAGCTCCAAGATCCTTCTAGTATCTGAAAAGTCTCGACTACTTGACTACCCGTACAAAATTGGGCACCCAAGAGTTTTGGGAAAACAGAACAAAATTAACTCTGGGTCAGTCATGTGACTGGTGTGAGTACACTCCAAACACTTGGTTTAACTCTTCCGAATCCTTTTCAAAAGCAATGATAATCGTAAGACCGATCCACACATAAATACAGATGGTTTTTACCTTACGATAACCCAAAATATTTCTTAACATCAATATTATCTGATATTATAATAATGTCTAAATCAAGTGGATAACAATCTAGTAGAACGCTTTCATCTCACGCTCTACATATAGAATATACAATCAAAAACTGCGGGCTCTTATTGGGTAATAGACTTCAGCTATGTCAAGGTATGGAACCACCTTTCGATTAGTGTACTCTAGAAGTGATACACTGGAGTTCAACAAGAACATCTTGTAACTCGGTCACACATGACCGGCCATTCATTTTGCTTGAATGTTCCGAATATATTATCACCTTACGGTTGGTATACCAACATAACTATTCCTGGGAGCTACAAAATTGAAAGAAGTAACAAATATGAATATTCTCTAGATGGTGACAATATACCCCAGTTTGGTGCGACCCACTTAGCTATGTTGCCTGCCCGATTTCTGTCGTTTCCCAGTTGATGAGGCTTGAGGTCATAACGTATCTTTTAACAGATCACTCCTTCATTTACTTTGAATGCCACATCGTCATACCCGTCAAATCACAAATTGATTTCCCACAAAATACCACGGGTATTAGCTAAGAGAAACAAATTCCTCCGCCACCAACTAAATACGTTAGAACCGATCAACTTGCGCGATCTACCAGATATACTCTGTCATACATTCATCCATTCAAGTTGTCCTGCGACTGGACAACCCGAAGGCACTATTCTGTAAATCCATCTTAGGCAATTTCTACCTAGGATTTACTGAACAGCCCATGCATAACTCCGTCTAATTATCTTCATCATATTTGATTAGCAACGCTAATGCCATATGGAGTCGTTTTCAGATTATATATCTTATCCCGGTCTCTCCGTATTGACAACAGAAATTGATTGACATAGAAATGTGTTTATTTTATGCACTTGTATCTTATCTTTTGTATATAAATAAATACTACTTGGGTATTGTTTTGTCACTTTTACAGATATTCCAACCCAACCCGCATGCAACCAGAAAAGTAGAGAAATAGAGATTAAATTGCTATATATTTATATTTTGAAGAAGTGTAGATGAAGATCTCACATCTACTTGCTGTTGGACAAGAAAATGATTGATAAAAGGCCATGCACATCTCAAATTAAAGGAGGCTTGTAAGAGAAAAGGAGAAAAGGCCTAGAACTTGTTCCACATGACAAAGGGCCTAAAACTCACTTGAAATAGCTAGGCCCATTTGTAATTAGGGTTAGGGTTTGGTTATCACATATAAATACCCTTGTAATATCATTGTAGCCGCCATCCTATTTTTCTATCTTAACCTCCTTTAATAAAGGTTCTTCAACTTCTTTTATTTTCTAGCATTTTTCTTTTTCTTAACAATTGGTGTTGTCTTCACAATTCGTTTTGGTAGAACACCAATTGTATTTTACATTTTATTAGCGATTAGTTGTTTGATTAGTTTCAACGACAATCCTAACTTTACTTTTTGTTATTCTTCTTTTCCTGCAATTTTAATTTCTACATTTTATTTCTGTTTTGCATTTTAATTTCCAATTGATAATTGTGATTTGATCATCGGTTCAATTAGATTTGTTCTGAATCGGATCGTAGTTTCAATCTCGTTTGCTTTCAAAACCAATCTCAAAGATTTGTCTAACTCGTCCAAGAAATTATTTAAATAATTTGATTTAATTTGCATCCCTGTGTTCGACCTGTATGCTACACACCTGTGCGCTTGCAGTATTATTTCATAAATCACGCTTTTCTGGTTTGTTAGAAAGCGTCGAACAAGTTTTTGGCGCCGTTGCCGGGGAAGTAACGATTAAATTTTATTATTTATTTAATTTTTGATTCGTGTTAGTTTTTGTTCATATTTTCCTTCTATGTTCTTGTATATATATTAAAAAAAATCTTGATTGGTTAGATTTGGTGTTGTTCAATGATACCGTAATCTTCCAAAATAAGAAAAAAAACAATAACTTGCCTTTTTCATTGATTTTCTGTCTTTGCCATTCTTTTTCTTTTACTTCTTTCCATTTTTTTCAATCATTCTCCTCCTTTGTACAAATTTCTTTCTTTTTTTACAAGCCTAAAAAAAAAATCTTTCAATTTTCCATTATTTCTTTCCATCTTTCCATTTTATTTCCAATCTCCTACATTCTCTTTCTACTTTTGCAATAATTAAAAAAAATTATCCATTTTCAATTCCTTTCCTACTTTACAAGTTCTTGCCTTCTCTGTACATTGCTTCCCTTCTTCTCTTTACAAATTTCTTCTCTGGCCATCAACTCATACATTATTTTCTGCACCCCAAACTCCCCACCATCGCTCAAACTACTCAAATCCTCTTCCCACGAAATTCTATAAATAATAATTTTTAATTTTTCCTCCCTGTGTTCGACCTGCATGCTACACACCTGTACGCTTGCAGAATTTATTACAAATATCACGCTTTTCTAGTGTCGATCAAGTTTTATTGGTTAAGATCCACATCCAACAAGCATCCACCCACCAAAACCCTCATACAAACAAAACTGCTCTTTGCCGCAATCCTGCACCTCCTATAGCATCAACCTACCCACGTCCATACCCTTCAATCAAAAACTTGTTCGACGCTTTCTAACGAACTAGAAAAGCGCGATTTATGAAATAATACTGCAAGCGCACAGGTGTGTAGCATATAGGTCGAACACAGGGAGGCAAATTAAATCAAATTATTTAAATAATCTCTTGGGCGAGTTAGACAAATCTTTGAGGTTGGTTTTGAAAGCAAACGAAATTGAAACCGCGATCCGATTCAGAACAAATCTAATTGAACCGATGATTAAATAACAATTATCAATTGGAAATTAAAATGCAAAACAGAAATAAAATATAGAAATTAAAATTGCAGGAAAAGAAGAATAACAAAAAGTAAAGTTAGGATTGTCGTTGAAACTAATCAAACGACTAATCGCTAATAAAAAAATGTAAAATACAATTGGTATTCTACCAAAACTAATTGTGAAGACAACACCAATTGCTAAGAAAAAGAAAAATGCTAGAAAATAAAAGAAGAAGAACTTTTATTAAAGGAGGTTAAGATAGAAAAATAGGATGGCGGCTACAATGATATTACAAGGGTATTTATATGCGATAACCAAACCCTAACCCTAATTACAAATGGGCCTAGCTATTTCAAGTGAGTTTTAGGCCTTTTGTCATATGGAACAAGTTCTAGGCCTTTTCTCCTTTTCTCTTGCAAGCCTCCATTAATTTGAGATGTGAATGGCCTTTTATCAATCATTTTCTTGTCCAGCAGCAACTAGATGTGAGATCTTTATCTACACTTCTTCAAAATGTAAATATATAGCAATTTGATCTCTATTTATCTACTTTTCTGGTTGCATGCGGGCTGGGTTGGAATATCTGTAAAAGTGACAAAACAATACCCAAGTAATATTTATTTATATACAAAAGATAAGATATAAGTGCATAAAATAAACACATTTCTATGTCAGTCAAATACCCCCACACTTATCTTTTACTCGTCCTCGAGTAAAACAAGAAATGAAAAACTGGACTAGATAGGTCACAATTTTGTAGGAAACACGATTGCATTGAGCGAATGCAACAAGCCGTTAAACCTCTAGGTGTCCCTAGTAGGACGAGTGGTGTCTCGTGAGGGTTTTCAGCGGATACTACCCACAAAATCCAAATGCAGTATGCTATGATTCTAATGAAACTACATGAATGCAATGGACATATGCAAAATAAAAACAAAAATGAAAACAATACTTGTTTCTGAAGTGGTACAACAAATTAAATTAACAATTTCTAGTTAGTTGATTTTATTTTACAGGAAAATAGGTGGAAGGAAGAACATCGGTCCGATTTTAAAATTAAAGACGCGTCATTATCTTTTCCAATAAAAGGACGTGCAAATTATATATTCGACTGATGGAAATAAATTGTAAAAAAAATTAAACCGTACAGAGGCGGCTTCACTCGAATAGGCGGCGATGCATCCGAAGAACATGCGACAACGGCGCAAACACAGGCGGCGGCGGTGCTCACTTAGGCGAAGGCGACGGTCATCTTTGGCGAAGACGATGGGCTGTAGGTGGTGGCGACTGCATTGTAGGACGACGACTATTCAAGTGATGGTGTTGATAGCCGATTTTAGATGAACAAAGACAGTGGAGTGGAGGTTAAGGTCGATGGTGGTGTTGCTATAGGTAACGATGACGATTAATTAGGTTGTTTTGAAATGAACTCAGAAACAAATGCTATGTGAACTTATCATTTTGATTCTATATGTATAATGTATAATTGAACGTTATATTCTGTTTTGCAATTGTTGATGCCTCACTTATGTCACTGCTGCATCATGTTGTTTCATGATGATTGTGCTCTTTTGTTATGTGTACATTTGATTTTTATGATATTTCAAAAAATGATAAACTAAGCATAAAATATAATGAATCAACTGTGCATAAAATATAATGCATCAATTGTTTATTTGTTTGCTCATTGAGTTGCTTTATTTTGAATATTTCAGATATCATAAATCAAATGTTAATGTACTGCATAACTAAACTGCTACATTAAACTATCATTTTAAATATTCTAAACATACTAGCGCATTTTGTTAAAAATACCGCACTAAACTGTTTTCTTAATATCATACATATGATGGTGAACTTCATAATTAAAATGTTACATTAAAATGTTATATTAAATGATACTTAAAAGTAGCATTGCTTTTTGAAAATAAACAAATATGTACAAAATATGAATGATAGCTGAGTATATCATCATATTTTTAAAGTACTTTATATATGTTAAGTATACCAAATGATAGTTGAATTTTGTATTTTTTTTTAAAGTGAACTATCGCGTGTAGAGCATACTAAATGATAGCTGAATATAAGATTGTATTTGTAAAATGAACTAGCATATATGGAATATAATAAATCATAGTCAAATTTAGCATTTTAATTTTTAAGATGAATTAGCATGTACGAATATGCTAAATTATAAATGAATTTAACATTGTATTTTTAAGTTGAGCAGGTAAGCATAGAATATGATGAATGATAGTTGAATTTAGCATTGCATCTTTTAAAGTGAACTAGCACTATAATAGTTGTATATGACTGTATTAAAAAAAGAACTAGCATGTATATAGCATTATATTATAAAATTGAATAGAGCATCATGTATAGTAAGCTAAATAATGGTTGAATATAACATTATTTAAATAAAAAAATGAAATAACATGTATAAAGTATAATAAATGATAGTTGAATTTAGCATTGTATTTTGTAAATTGAAATAACATGTGTCGAATACGTTGTATGACAGTTAAATATATCATTATATTTTTAAAGTGAATTACATGTATAAAATATGAAAAATGATAGTTGCATATAATATTATATTGCAAAGTGAACTAGCGCATGTATAAAATATGATAAATTATAGTTGAATTCAGCATTGTATTTTTTAATGTGAAATAACACATATGTACAATATGCTAAATGATAGTTGAATATAGTATTTTATTTTTAAAGTGAGCTACCATGTATAATATATAATAAATGATAGTTGAATTTATCATTTGTATTTTTGAAGTGAGTTAGCACGTGTAGAGTTTGCAAAATAATGTTTGAATATAGCATTTATTAGTAAAATGGACTAGCATGTATAGAATATAATAAATGACAGTTGAATTTAGCATTGTAATTTTTAAAAGGAACTAGAATGTTTAAATATGTGAAATGATAGTTGAATATAGCATTAACTTTTTTTGTTAACTACAATAGTAGATTGGCATTGTCGACTTGAACGGCGACGGCTAGGGTTGGAATGAAGGATGATGACACCTGAAGCTTGGATGGTGATGGCTAGAAGGGCAGTGGCTAGGGTTTGGTTGAACGGCAGTGGAGACAGCCACACGGGCTTAGGGCGGCGTTTGCTTGGTTTTGGGCAGCTATGGCTAGGGGTGGCGCCTGGGAAGGCGACAGCTAGGGTTGAGGCGGTGGTGGCTTGGGGCGGCAGCTATGAAGGGAATGATGGCTGCGAAGACGTTTGATGGAGACAATTGATTTGGCTGGAACAAATTGGACGTGTCCTTCTGCCTAATTTATGTAAGTTATGTCCCTGATTTAAAATCCGCATTTAAGTTTTTCCTTAAAACTAATTTACTCTTTATTTTAGATATCTCAACTTGTCACAAATTTTCAATATAAATCAAGTTTTCAAATGTTAAATTCCAGTTTAGCCAGTTAGTTCGGTTGATAACATAGTGCAGCCATGAAATAGATTCTTAGTTTGCTTGGCACAGTTTGTAAAGTGGTATTATTATTTTCTCATGTATGGCTAGTCAAATCAATAAGGTCAAGAAGTGTTTGGGTATCATCGCTTATTCTTTATTCTATAAAATTTTAAAATTTATGATTAAGTACATACACCTAACTTAGAAGACCAAGGTATACCACCCATGCACTGCCTCACGGACTAATGGAGAGTGGGTAAAGAGCTTGGCGGATTGTGCAGACTGACTTTGACTTTGTCAACAACGTGTCGGTAATCCTTAGGTGTCCAATCTCATAAAATGAGACCAAGATATTCCAACGCTGACTTTGTCAACAACATGTCGGATAGAGCTTGGCGGGTTTGCACACCAACGCTTGATATACAATGTTGGATACCCTTGGATTACTATTATTATTATTGAAAATAAAAGCACAAAAGAGAGTTACGCGAATTCAACTTAACACAACTTAGTTTTAAAGATTCGAAAAGCCAATATAAGTATTTTAAGTCCTCCACTTATTTAAACAAAGACTACAATATAGAATAGATTTCATGGCCATCACCTAAGAATCTCCCTATGTACCGGTTACACTATTATCCCTCAAAATTAAACTTTTCATTATATTTCAAATTCGAACTTAGTTGAGAGAAAAAAATACTATCAACTGATTAGTAATCCTTAACTTATTATACTATATCAAATCTTAAATGAGTCGTATTTTTTAAAAAAAAATTGACATGTTACTACGATCTAAAATGCATGATGGTCCTATATGAAAAGAAAGAAAAAAATTAAAGAAAAATAAAAGGATGTAATGCAGACTCCCCCCACACTAGAACTAAACAGTGTCCACACTGTGAACGTTTCCTGTAACACCCCGTGTATTCTATAACTGTGGAATTAACAAATTAAAGTATAATTAATTTGAAATCAAAGAACTAAGGGAAACAGGATACGCCATTGCGTTCGTCTCGGAAAAATACGCGAAATAGAGTCCGAGTTTTCGAAAAACGGAGTCCGTATGAAGAAGATATAGCCTCCGGAAGTTTCTGAATTAAGTTTAAAATTAAAAATCGGGCCCAATTGGCCAGGGCGGGAAAAGTTCCGCCTAAGACACCCAGGTCGACTGGGCTGTCGACCTGGTCTAGCCAGGTCGACAGGGCTGTCGACAGGGCTGTCGACAGGGCTGTCGACCTGGTCCAGACCCAGGTCGAACCCAGTCCACCCTGGCTGGCCTAGTCTATGTTGGTCGATTTCCAGAAGCATGCTTTGTCATTAGGGCTAGGTGGCAGGCTCTAATTGGTCTCTCTTTCGAATGAATGGCTACGACCAATCCAAGCAACATCGATGGTCCTAATCAGTTCATAAACTCTATAAAATGACCCTAGACTCTACCTAGGTTTCTTACACAATTCTCTAGCCTCCATTGCTCTCTTCTTCTAATAAAAAAATAAAAATGGCATCGCTGCTCTGCTAGAATTAAAACTAGAAGATAATCAACATCAGCCTAAGCAACTCAATTCAAACTAGAGATTAAAGTTTCTGCAAAGATTCTACAACAAGTTAAAGTCCTTTCTTTAATCCAATCAAGGCAAGTACAGTTATTTTCCGCTATAAACATTAATTAAAATTTTGATATGTTTTTAATTCTGAATCTGAGATTGTATATATATTCTCTCCTGTCAGATCTGTTTTTCTGTGACTGTTCTGTATCCCTTTTCTTCTTTTCTGTTTCTATAGCCAGGCTACCACGAGCCTGTGCCTAATCTCGTAAGAGATGAACGTATGAACGCAAATTTTGGGATGAATGATGCGAAATTTGACAAGACTAAATTGAATGTATCACGTTAGGTCTGAGGCATAAAATATATTGGACCTGTGACTTGGGATTGGATGCATAAATTTGACTATAAACATATAATTTATGCATGTTGTATGCATAGTTATGTTGTAATTTAGATCTGTAATTAATTAGAAAAATAAGCATATGTTATAAACTAGTTTTAGACCTATGCATATTCTGTAATAAAAGAAGAAGAGGAACCACTGTAAGATTACATATGATTTGAGACTTTGAACAAAATGCATATAAAAGTCAAGATTTGATTTTTAGAAGATATGATTTAAAGATTTAGATTGTTGGGTATAGTTTGCATAATGATTCATGACTTAAAAAGAAGAAGATATGGAAGCTTAGGTGTAAAAGATTTACATTAATTAGGATATCTATTATTGTGATTACACCTAAATAGGGATTTTTGGGATATATGGCATGCATTGAAATTAATGGTTATATTTGGTATAATTTATATGTGAATCTGCTGTAAAATGCTAGTTTAACAAAAAAAATTGGAACATATGTTATATGGCAAATTATGTCCATATTCTGCGCTTATGCAAACATGGAGTATATGTTGTGAATAATGACAATTATGTAGGCATATGAATTTAGGCCAATTTATGATTGGGCAAGGCATGTAAATAGAACCTTTAGAAATATTAAATTTGCTAAATCTGCTAATTTGCCAAGTTGCCTAAACTGCTAGTTTTGTTATATTGCCTAGACTGCTAATTAGATTGAAATGCCTAATCTGTTAAATTTATCGGTTGAAATGCCTAACCTGTTATATGCCAAAATCTGCTAAGTTGCTAAATCTGTTAAATCCGTTAAGTCATAAAAAATCTGTTATCTGCTATGTTGATATAATCATCCTGTTATTGATATAATCTGAATTGGCATATATATTGGGCGTGCGCATAAACGGTAAATTATTAATTAATTGGCCGCAAAGATAAACATGGCTAACTCGAGGTTAGAATGAGTTTGCGGCGTAAATCTGCCCGGAACCGCCCGGCACATCCAGTGGCCGCAAACAATAGGTTCCAATGTGAGAAGTTAGTCATAACATGCGTAAGACACGAGGTTAGGTCTGGCTTGTGGCAGAAGTCTGCCCGGAACCGCCCGGCATATCCAGCGGCCACAAGCTACCGACCTAATGTGAGAGGTCTGGGCATTAATAATTAATTAATGCAAATCTAAGATAAGAGTGACGTCTAAAACGTATTGGGGGAAAATAGGGTTAAACCAACTGGATTAATAGGAGTAGTAAACCCGTCCATGAATCTGTAGGCCCAATACAAAGTTAGACAAATCTGAAAAATCTGTACATCTGATCTGTTAGTCTGAAAACTTGTTAACTTAATCTGTGAACTAGTAAATCTGAATTCTGTATGTCTGAACTTGTAAACAAGTTAATCTGAGATCTGTTAGTCTGGGGACACAAGGTTAGGAGGGGAATTACTTGTGTCATCTGTTGTTTGGGACCCATATTAGTCAGTAACCCTTTCTGGTATCAAAACTTTGACCCAACAGTAGGTAGGGTCCAGGCACGCTTACTGAACTAATTATAAGTGGTTCATTCTGATAATGGCGAGGGGTGTTGATGGTGCGTTCCAACCGGGTCATGTGCGTGCATGGATCCCGGTCTGCCTCTGAGGATGTAAGACGCCGTGACATCTGTAAATAGGTCTGTGCCAATTGGTTGTCACTTTAGGGAGTGATACACCCTACTGTGGGGCCGACACGGGATATTTATGTATTAGGGAACCGATCGCTTGTGGTAGGGTTTTAGGGTACGCTTAGTTCTGTCTGTTTCTGTTGGTACCGTCTGTTTCTGTTGGGTGGTAACACCTGTCTGTTTCTGTGTGGTACCGTCTGTTCGGGTGGTAATGGCCCATTACTAGTGTACACCTAATTCTACATTCTGTTTCCATAGGGATAAATTTGTTTCTTCTTCTGTCTGTTTCTGATCGGGTAGTAAAGGCCCATTATTAGCATTCTGTTTCTGTTAAAGTATTCTGTACCCGTTCCTACTTCAATTTAGACATTAGGGTGACACCTAATTCTGCTATACTAGTATTAGTGCAGAGAAGTGTAAAACAATAGTTTATATCATTCTGTTTTTCTATTATATCTGCTACACCTGTTACAGTTATCTCACATCCAGTTTATGTTCATATCATATTATTATTATCTGTTCATATGCTGAAAGTCACTGGACTTGCCAGACTTTTTGTCTAACCCTTGTTGTTTCGCCTCCTTTCTTCCGTTCCCCCCCCCCCAGGTTATCCAAGGAGGGAATACTTTAGCTTGATCCAGATTTCTCTTTGCTTGAAGTGCTTAAAGTATGGCTTGGCTCTGTATAGCTTCCGTTCCATGGGGATTATGATTTTAAACCATGCATTTTGAAGGCTTTTGTACAAGACTGATATTTTGTACTTGAATTCTGAAATTGAAAGGATGTAAACATATTAATTTCTGCTTCCGCTATAATAAAGTTAAAAATTTTCAAGTACTGTTTTATATGTCTTGTAAGTTTCTGTTCTGTTTACTAAAATGCTCCACCAAAGTTAAGGCATTCCCTTTGTGAGTGACCTTAACGGAGGTGGGGTGTTACACTTGGTATCAGAGCTGAAGGTTACCAGATTTAATATAAAAAAAAAGTTTTGAAAAATTATTTTCAAAAAAGGTTTTGAAAGGAAGTATTTTCAAAAATAAAGATTATTTTGGAAAACATGATCCCCAAGATCCATATATCTTTCTTTCAGTCCTTTTTGTATTGAACCTTTCCTTTTTCGTTCCAGCATGTCTGAAGCATCTGAGATACCAGAGGGTGTTCATGTACCCGGTTGGTTTCGTCAATATCTTGAGGCTAGGACCGCCGCTGCAGGTCCAGCAAATGATCCCCCTCCTCCACCCCCTCCTCGTGCAATTGCTTTCTCAAAGATCTGTAGAGATTTTAGGGCCATGGGTGGGAAGGATTTCAAAGGAACTGAATCATTCGTAGAAGCAAGGAATTGGCTCAAAGAAACTGAGGATCTATTCGTTATCTTCGAGGTGGACGATAGGCAGAAGGTACAGTTGGCAGTATGGCTGCTCAAAGACGAAGCTTCCTACTGGTGGGAAGTCACTAACGCCGAGAGGCCGGTTGAGACATGGATGGATTTCAGAACAAGGTTTGAGACAAAATTCCTCTCGCAAGCTGAACGAAGTTTACAATTGGAAAAGTTCTTGTCTCTTAAGCAAGGAAGTATGACGGTCAAGGAATACGTCAACCAGTTCAACCAACTAGCAAGATTCGGATTGGATTTAGTCAACACTCAGCATAAAAAGGCTCTCCGCTTTGTTAAAGGATTGAATGAGCCACTGCACAGCCTAGCCATGACCCATGTACCCATGGGAGCAACTTACGAGAAATTGGTGGATATGGCACTACTGCACGAGGAAGACAAGGGCCCGAAAGAGACAAAGAAGGAAGAACCACAGAATAAGAAAGCGGGGCCCAAAAAGGAAACACAAAAGAAGGATGAGAAGTCTGAAGATAAGAAGGGGAAAAAGTGCTTTACTTGTGGGAGCTCAACTCATCTGAACAAGGATTGCAGAAAAAGGAAGGGCGCTTGCTTCAACTGTGGGGAGATGGGACACTTCACTAGGGCTGCCCGAAGAGACGAGGACAAGGAGGGCAGGCGAACACTCTTGAGGCTAGTGGCTAGGATAGAAATAGGAAAATTTCTATAGTAGGTTTAATTTCTTTATCTGATTGTGACTTTTTCTGATTTTGGTATTTTGATTTTGTAATCGATACTCTGCACTTTAATACTAGTATTATTTCTGAATTCCGCTATAGACTCAGACCCATAAGGGTTATGGATCATCTGTTTGAGACTGGGGTTTGAGGGATATCTGTGTTAGGCGTCAAGTATGGCGCATACATTCTGAGTTTTGGTGAGGGTATCAATTGGATGTTGGTTTCGGTCTTTGGGGCCGATACCTAGGACCCATGCCTAATGGGAACCAAATTTTCGTTCTATCTGTACTCGCTTCCATCATTCGACTGTATCCTATCGATTGAATCTTCGAACTTTAGGTAGAAACTAATGGGTGTAAACATGTGTTTGAGACATGTTATGTTTGATGGTTGCAAGTGGATGCAAATGGTTGCTAGTGGTTGCCCGTGGATGCATATACACACACTAGGCACTAGATCGGCTCGAAAACACTCTCATACTGCATATGGATGGGTGAGCATTTTTCAATTCTTGTGGATGCAAAATGGTTGATTCAGCACATGGATGTTGCATTTGAGTGAATGATTGTGCACTCATATAGAAATAATATATATCATCAGAATTCTATTGCATACATGTTGGACTCATGGCACTGACATAATTCGCATTAAGGAGGTCAACTGAATCAGTAGACCGCCTGATCTTTGCATTAGATAAGGAACATATACACACACTTTTGCATATGTTCATACAACATTAGAAGATTTCTAAGGACAATGGATGCTTGTGGATGATGGTTGAGTAGATGGGTGATTGGTTGGTAGGACACACTCTTCTTAACTTGAAGATTTCGGGGACGAAATCCTTTTAAGTGGGGGAGAATGTAACACCCCGTGTATTCTATAACTGTGGAATTAACAAATTAAAGTATAATTAATTTGAAATCAAAGAACTAAGGGAAACAGGATACGCCATTGCGTTCGTCTCGGAAAAATACGCGAAATAGAGTCCGAGTTTTCGAAAAACGGAGTCCGTATGAAGAAGATATAGCCTCCGGAAGTTTCTGAATTAAGTTTAAAATTAAAAATCGGGCCCAATTGGCCAGGGCGGGAAAAGTTCCGCCTAAGACACCCAGGTCGACAGGGCTGTCGACAGGGCTGTCGACCTGGTCCAGACCCAGGTCGAACCCAGTCCACCCTGGCTGGCCTAGTCTATGTTGGTCGATTTCCAGAAGCATGCTTTGTCATTAGGGCTAGGTGGCAGGCTCTAATTGGTCTCTCTTTCGAATGTATGGCTACGACCAATCCAAGCAACATCGATGGTCCTAATCAGTTCATAAACTCTATAAAATGACCCTAGGCTCTACCTAGGTTTCTTACACAATTCTCTAGCCTCCATTGCTCTCTTCTTCTAATAAAAAAATAAAAATGGCGTCGCTGCTCTGCTAGAATTAAAACTAGAAGATAATCAACATCAGCCTAAGCAACTCAATTCAAACTAGAGATTAAAGTTTCTGCAAAGATTCTACAACAAGTTAAAGTCCTTTCTTTAATCCAATCAAGGCAAGTACAGTTATTTTCCGCTATAAACGTTAATTATAATTTTGATATGTTTTTAATTCTGAATCTGAGATTGTATATATATTCTCTCCTGTCAGATCTGTTTTTCTGTGACTGTTCTGTATCCCTTTTCTTCTTTTCTGTTTCTATAGCCAGGCTACCACGAGCCTGTGCCTAATCTCGTAAGAGATGAACGTATGAACGCAAATTTTGGGATGAATGATGCGAAATTTGACAAGACTAAATTGAATGTATCACGTTAGGTCTGAGGCATAAAATATATTGGACCTGTGACTTGGGATTGGATGCATAAATTTGACTATGAACATATAATTTATGCATGTTGTATGCATAGTTATGTTGTAATTTAGATCTGTAATTAATTAGAAAAATAAGCATATGTTATAAACTAGTTTTAGACCTATGCATATTCTGTGATAAAAGAAGAAGAGGAACCACTGTAAGATTACATATGATTTGAGACTTTGAACAAAATGCATATAAAAGTCAAGATTTGATTTTTAGAAGATATGATTTAAAGATTTAGATTGTTGGGTATAGTTTGCATAATGATTCATGACTTAAAAAGAAGAAGATATGGAAGCTTAGGTGTAAAAGATTTACATTAATTAGGATATCTATTATTGTGATTACACGTAAATAGGGATTTTTGGGATATATGGCATGCATTGAAATTAATGGTTATATTTGGTATAATTTATATGTGAATCTGCTGTAAAATGCTAGTTTAACAAAAAAAATTGGAACATATGTTATATGGCAAATTATGTCCATATTCTGCGCTTATGCAAACATGGAGTATATGTTGTGAATCATGACAATTATGTAGGCATATGAATTTAGGCCAATTTATGATTGGGCAAGGCATGTAAATAGAACCTTTAGAAATATTAAATTTGCTAAATCTGCTAATTTGCCAAGTTGCCTAAACTGCTAGTTTTGTTATATTGCCTAGACTGCTAATTAGATTGAAATGCCTAATCTGTTAAATTTGTCGGTTGAAATGCCTAACCTGTTATATGCCAAAATCTGCTAAGTTGCTAAATCTGTTAAATCCGTTAAGTCATAAAAAATCTGTTATCTGCTATGTTGATATAATCATCCTGTTATTGATATAATCTGAATTGGCATATATATTGGGCGTGCGCATAAACGGTAAATTATTAATTAATTGGCCGCAAAGATAAACATGGCTAACTCGAGGTTAGAATGAGTTTGCGGCGTAAATCTGCCCGGAACCGCCCGGCACATCCAATGGCCGCAAACAATAGGTTCTAATGTGAGAAGTTAGTCATAACATGCGTAAGACACGAGGTTAGGTCTGGCTTGTGGCAGAAGTCTGCCCGGAACCGCCCGGCATATCCAGCGGCCACAAGCTACCGACCTAATGTGAGAGGTCTGGGCATTAATAATTAATTAATGCAAATCTAAGATAAGAATGACGTCTAAAACGTATTGGGGGAAAATAGGGTTAAACCAACTGGATTAATAGGAGTAGTAAACCCGTCCATGAATCTGTAGGCCCAATACAAAGTTAGACAAATCTGAAAAATCTGTACATCTGATCTGTTAGTCTGAAAACTTGTTAACTTAATCTGTGAACTAGTAAATCTGAATTCTGTATGTCTGAACTTGTAAACAAGTTAATCTGAGATCTGTTAGTCTGGGGACACAAGGTTAGGAGGGGAATTACTTGTGTCATCTGTTGTTTGGGACCCATATTAGTCAGTATCCCTTTCTGGTATCAAAACTTTGACCCAACAGTAGGTAGGGTCCGGGCACGCTTACTGAACTAATTATAAGTGGTTCATTCTGATAATGGCGAGGGGTGTTGATGGTGCGTTCCAACCGGGTCATGTGCGTGCATGGATCCCGGTCTGCCTCTGAGGATGTAAGACGCCGTGACATCTGTAAATAGGTCTGTGCCAATTGGTTGTCACTTTAGGGAGTGATACACCCTACTGTGGGGCCGACACAGGATATTTATGTATTGGGGAGCCAATCGCTTGGGGTAGGGTTTTAGGGTACGCTTAGTTCTGTCTGTTTCTGTTGGTACCGTCTGTTTCTGTTGGGTGGTAACACCTGTCTGTTTCTGTGTGGTACCGTCTGTTCGGGTGGTAAAGGCCCATTACTAGTGTACACCTAATTCTACATTCTGTTTCCATAGGGATAAATCTGTTTCTTCTTCTGTCTGTTTCTGATCGGGTAGTAAAGGCCCATTATTAGCATTCTGTTTCTGTTAAAGTATTCTGTACCCGTTCCTGCTTCAATTTAGACATTAGGGTGACACCTAATTCTGCTATACTAGTATTAGTGCAGAGAAGTGTAAAACAATAGTTTATATCATTCTGTTTTTCTGTTATATCTGCTACACCTGTTACAGTTATCTCACATCCAGTTTATGTTCATATCATATTATTATTATCTGTTCATATGCTGAAAGTCACTGGACTTGCCAGACTTTTTGTCTGACCCTTGTTGTTTCGCCTCCTTTCTTCCGTTCCCCCCCCCCCCCCAGGTTATCCAAGGAGGGAATACTTTAGCTTGATCCAGATTTCTCTTTGCTTGAAGTGCTTAAAGTATGGCTTGGCTCTGTATAGCTTCCGTTCCATGGGGATTATGATTTTAAACCATGCATTTTGAAGGCTTTTGTACAAGACTGATATTTTGTACTTGAATTCTGAAATTGAAAGGATGTAAACATATTAATTTCTGCTTCCGCTGTAATAAAGTTAAAAATTTTCAAGTACTGTTTTATCTGTCTTGTAAGTTTCTGTTCTGTTTACTAAAATGCTCCACCAAAGTTAAGGCATTCCCTTTGTGAGTGACCTTAACGGAGGTGGGGTGTTACATTTCCTAAATTTGAAAGATCATACCCAAAGGTGAATGAGATGCAAAATTATTTGAAGAATGAAATGCAGACTAACTATATGTAAGAATGGATCATATATACAATGATATATGTGTTTACGATGCATGCGATGCAAAGAATTCCACCAACTTTTCCCCCCACACTTGATTCTAGCCCGATGAATCCAATTCCCACTATGTTTAGGCATGTTTTCTAGTAAGCAAAGGTTTTTGAAAACCATTTCATCTTTATACCTAGATTTATAGTCCAACAAATAAATGTCCAGGGTCATCCTAACGTGAAGTTTTTCAACCAAGCCAGCATTCCAAAAGTAATTCATGTGTTCAACAAATTTATCAGTGTAATTGTTCAAAAATTTGTGATCGTATATAAACTCAGTGGCAATCATGAAATTTAAATTCTGAGTGTTATTAAAGACCATATGATCACATTTCTCAATTTCTTTACTGGACAACATATTTTCAACACTGATAACTTCAAGTTCGTTGGAGGTTTCTTCAAAGTTAAAATTTTCAAACTTGGATTCGTTGCTTGATTTTATTTCACCCTCATTTGGCAACTCATCCTCATACAATCCAAAAAATTCATGTTCATTAAAATCCTTTTTCAATTCTGAATTGAAAAATTCAATATTTTCATTTCATTCAATTTCAAAAATTTCAAGTTTCTCGCAGCCTGAAAGAGGAAGATCAAAATCCGAGCTTAAATCTTTTTCCTGAAAAGAGTTGAAGTCCAAATCATTTACTAAATTGTGAACAACTTCATTTAGATGGTTATTCTCAATTTCCAAAGTTGTTATTTGAAAATTTTCACTATCAGTAAAGAGTGGATTATTTTCTGAATCATCGCATGTTTGAATTCGATTTTGTTGCTCGAGTTGTTCTTTAAAATATGTCATTAAAGAAAGAAGCTCATCAAGTTGTCTATCTTTTTCACTTAGCTGTCTATCTTGCTTTTCTACCCTCTCTCTAAGAATGTTAAGGTGATATTCTTCATAATCATTTATTTGAGAGCTCTCTTTTTGGATTTCTTGATTTTCAAAATTATAGTCCACATCTATTTCACAATCAATATTATTTCCAATGGGGTAGTTGTTTGAATTTTCAGAAAACTGACAATGTTACTGGAAATCAGTTTGATCATAAAAATTTTGTTTGTAACCAAAACTGTTAAAATTTGAGTGATTTTGGTTATTTTCAAGATGTTGATGTGGGCTATAATTTTGAAAATTTTGGTTTACAACCCCATATTGATGTGGATCAGAGCTACATTTCAAAGCTATTTTGATATGGATGTGGCCCATAATCGAAGTCATTGAAATTTGAGTTGAAGTCGTCATTTCGATCATTTCTATGATTTTGAAAATGTTGGTCATTTGGAAAATTTTGGAAATTGTTGATGTAACAAACCGAATTTTAACAACATGTTAAAATCATAAATCAAGGCAGAATTAAATTTTAAGATCAGAGTCAAGGGAAACGGGTTGCGCCATTGCGTCCGTCTCGAAATTCTACTTGGAAACAAGTCCGAGTTTGCGAGAATCGGAGTCCGTATGAGGGAGATATGACCCTCCGAAGTTTCAGGAATTTTCAGAGTTCAAAACAGCTCGAATTCGAGTTCAAAATTCGAATTTCAAAACCCAGACAGACTGGGCGGGAAATTTCCCGCCCAGCACCCAGGTCGACTGGGCAGTCGACACCCCCAAGACCAGGTCGACTGCGCAGTCGACTTGGGTGTCGACCTGGTCCCCGAATCTGCTTTTGGGCCTGGGTGCATTCTGATGTACCTGGTCTCGTTTTCGGCCTAGGTCCGTCCACTTAATCCTATATAAACAGCCTCTCGCCTCATTCTCTCTACACCATTTCATTCTGTCCTTATGTTGCCTCTGAGAAAATGAATAAAATAATACATAAGTCTCAGACGAGGATATGTTGTTCAAGTCTTTCAAGAGGAGATTCAAATCTAGTTAGGATTCAAGTAAAGATTCAACGGCTTCAAGCAACGACGCCTAGACCATATTGAATCAAATCAGAAGATTAATCAAGTTAGACGTTTCAATGCGACAACGAATCGATTTGTCCTCTCTTAGCCAACCAATGTAAGTTCTAGTTACTTTTTAGATTGAAATGCTTAATTATAATATGACCATGGAATAAAGTGTAATTGGATGTAAGCATGTTCATCTGTTCAAGTCTATTTCTGTTTCCTCTTGAATCTTGAGTTTTGGGCTTTTCTATCTTTATTATTTTGTCAAGTTCATGATCTATTCAGCCTGTTGTAAATCAGTTCATGTTAATGTTATTCTCAAGATCTATCTTTTATGCCTGAGATGACGTTTTTATGCCAGTTTCCTCTTTATACCTATTGTAACACAAATTCTACCTTCCCCTATTTATTTTCTTTGATGAACCTAGATCAATTTCGAATCTAGGCCTAAACCGCGATTTGCGTACGATTGAATATGGGGGAATCTTGGGATAATACCTATTTGGATATATGTGTTTGGTGGAATTGATGGCATAACATAAAAATTGAATATTTGGGTATTATCATTATAAGAGTAATTGTAAGAATGGGGATTGGCATATATGATTTGACATGGATTTTGATATATGTAATATGACATGGATCTTGATATATGTAATTTGGCTAGAACTCGTTATGGGTAAATTGGTGTAAACATGTTATACATGTAATTTTGGGTATAAAACTGGATCTATGTAAATTGAGCATAACTTTGTAAACATGAAAATCAAGAATCTTGACATATGTAAAACGACATGAATTGAACATATGTAAATCTGGTATGAATTGGGCATATGTAAAAACTGACATGTAACCTAGGACTTGGGCATATGTTAATTATGTAAAATTTGGAGTAGAAACATACATGATAATTTATGACTTGGAGAAAGTTTAATATGAACGCGCCTAAGTTGGATTCTGGGTAGTTGGTATGTATTGGACATCTAGAAGGCACGAAAACATGCTTATGAACTTGAAACTTGAATTGGTTATGAATATGAATCATTAACTTGATAATAGGCATAAGTGAAAACATGAAACTTGACATGAAACTCGCCATGAAACTAGACACGAAATTGACATGCAACTTGAACATGGACATGACATTTAGAATGAACTAGAAAATGGCCAACTCGAGGTTGGGTTGAGTTTGCAGTGTAATTCTGCCCGGAACTGCCCGACAAATCCAGTTACTGCAAACAATAGGATCCAATGTGGGTAGTTGGTCACATCGCACTCGAAATCCCGAGGTCAGACTGAGTTGTGGTGTAATTCTGCTCGGAACCGCCCGGCATATCCAGTGACCACAACAACAGGTCTGATGTGAGAGGTTAGGGTGCATAAATGAATTAATGACTTGATAGGGTTGTCATGAACCACTTGAATATACTTAACCAATTTGACACGATGAATTGATAGGGTTAAGTCATGAACCGCTTGAATATACTTAACCAATTTGACACGATGACTTGATAGGGTTAAGTCATGAACCGCTTGAATATACTTAACCAATTTGACACAATGACTTGATAGGGTTAAGTCATGAACCGCTTGAATATACTTAACCAATTTGACACGATGACTTGATAGGGTTAAGTCATGAACCGCTTGAATATACTTAACCAATTTGACACGATGACTTGATAGGGTTAAGTCATGAACCGCTTGAATATACTTAACCAATTTGACACGATGACTTGATAGGGTTAAGTCATGAACCGCTTGAATATACTTAACCAATTTGACACGATGACTTGATAGGGTTAAGTCATGAACCGCTTGAATATACTTAACCAATTTGACATGATGACTTGATTGGGTTAAGTCACGAACCGCTTGAACATACTTAACCATCTTGACACATGATTCGTAGGGCTAAGTCGTGAACTTGAACGACAACACTTAGCCAATTTGACATGACACGTAGACGGATTAAGTCACAAACTTGAATGACCACACTTAACCAACTTGACATGCTAGACTGATGGGCTTAAGTCTTGAATTTAAATGACAACACTTAACCTGCTGGACGGAAACACTAGTTACGCGGTCCTTTTCAGCCGTAACACACTAGATGTATCATGGTACCCTGGAACTAGGCAGGGTTGGGCACGATTACTGGGCTGATTGTAAGCGACCAGAACGACGGCTGTGTTGGTGCGCCATCGTAGGTTCAGGCGGACTACGGTCATGCACGTAGTCCGGAGTTGAAAAAGCAGGCATTGGGCACCAGTAGGTTTACACTGTGCGTGCTTGATTCGTGTCGGTGGTTGGCACCCTAGGGCTTGATACACCCTATGGTGGACCTAGCACAGGTGACTACATTGGTGATAGGGTCGTATGACACAAACACATGAACGAGATAGGACTTGTAGGGAGCCGATCGATTAATAGATCGTTACGTGAGACCAAGTAATGGATCATTTCATGACATTGGGCAAGGGATCATTTTATAGTCAACACATGACACGGGTTGGGATACTAGTACGGTTGGTGCAGAGCAAATAGATATCATAGAAATATTTTAATGGTAAAGCAGAGAAATCTTGCGATGCTTGATAGAAATCTTGCGAAATTATACTTAGTTTATCTTGAATGGAAACCTGGCGGTCTTATACTTGACAAAAACCATATGAGGTTATTCTTAGTTATCTTTCCTGTAGCTTATCCTGTCATCATGCTTATGTTTACTTTCAGTTTATTCATGCCATGTTATCTTTACCTGTTTTTATGCTGAAAGTCACTTGGACTTACTCGGTCTTTATGACTGACCCGTTTTGTTTCGCCTCTTTTTCTTCCGTTCCCCCCCCCCCCGGTTCGCAGGGTGGGAATACAGCTTAGTTCGGATCTTACCAAGCTCCAAAGCTCTTTCATGTACGGCATGGATTTCTCTTGGCTATGGCTTGCTTTGCTTTATTGGGGAATGTTTATAACTATGGTTTTATGATTCTTTACTATTGCAAGACAGATTTCGATGTAATTGACTTAATAGCATTTTGATGTAAAAGGCTTTAGACCTTACTAGATTTTAAAGCAATGAAATTTGGGTTTTCCTTCCGCTGTTTTATTTATGTTTTGTCTTGTAATATTTTTGTGTATGTTTACCTATATAATACTCCACCAAAGCTAGTGCATTCCTTTTGTGAGTGACCCTAGCGGAGGTGGAGTGTTACATTTGGTATCAGAGCAGAAGGTTACCAGACTGGGCAAAAGCTTTTAAAAAACCTTCTGAAACTATTTTCAAAACGTTTACAAAGAAGCATTTTTCTAAAGAAAAGTTTTGTTTTACGAAAGGCATGTTCCCCAAAGCCATATGCACTATCTTTTGATTCTCTCCTTGGGTCTCTTCTCTCTTTCTTTTTCACCA
This sequence comes from Allium sativum, assembly GCA_030737875.1. Lineage (NCBI taxonomy): Eukaryota > Viridiplantae > Streptophyta > Magnoliopsida > Asparagales > Amaryllidaceae > Allium > Allium sativum. Next base: position 289,915,627 of record CM060927.1, read on the forward strand.
TAGTTTGTAGGCATACAACACATGTCGGAGGGCAAAGTAGTGCCCAACCTCCATCTGTAGCCGCAGTAGTTCCATCTGCGACTAATCTTATTTCAAGCTTTGTAGGGTTGCCATGCGATGGAGGTAGCTTTCGAGAAACTTGTCAACAAGCTATACAAGGATAGTAAGAACGAGGATAAAGAACACAAGCGTAAGGATGAGAAACTTGTTGATAAGGCGTAATCCACGAAGGAGGAAAAGGTGAAAGGGAAGAGGTCAAAGTAAAAGAATAATAAAACCCATGACAAGAAGGAACATCGTTGGTATGGTAAAAAGGGACATGTAGTTAAGTATCATAGGACAAGGATAAGGGCAAAGAACAAGATCGTCGAGAGGGCAATTGTATGCTCTCACTACTAGCATACCTAAGATAGGTGGTAACGTTTCTGTTAAAAGTTTAGCTTCTCTTTTCTATCATACCATGGGAACTTTGTTTTTATACATCGCAACCTTTTAATTCTGCCTCAATGGTTGAGTCTCTGCACCTTAGTACTAGCGTAGTAGAGGATCCCATTTTTGTCTCAAATCCTGTTGGGGAATCGGCTCATGTATTCATGATTTGTTTGGATTTAAGAATGTCTATGCTAAGTGTTGAGTTTAGAAGTAATGCTTATGTTTATGTTTTGGGCTATGGGTTGATTCAAGCGATGGAGTAGTTATCCAGTAAGGGTGACATTCTCGGTTTTGAAAAGAGGGTAGTTAGACTCTTGACTTGCCTCGGTAATACCCTCGAAGTCGCGTGTAACCTTAAGGTTCTCTCATGATTAGTTACCTAGAATCTCTTGATACATTTATTGATCCGCTCGAGTAGTGTTCACCACTAAGGCGGATGGTTCATTTCACTTATGCATGAGTTGTAGAAAGTCACCTTAGTAAGTACATTTGGCAATATGGTTGATATTTGTTATTTTCAAGAGATAGTTCTTCTGCGTGGAATACCTCCTAGTAAGTGAACGAGATCCAAGATTCACTAGTGAATTTTGGAGAGCTTGCATGAAACCATGAGTACGTAGTTAAGTTTGAGCCGAGTATACTAGAAGGAGGATAAGTGAAAGTGGAACGAGAAGCAACAGTGAAATGATTTCCAACTCATATTTTGGAAACTAGAAGTAAGAATCTGTGAAGTTAAAGACGGTCAAAGCACAATGGAGTTAAGCTCAAGGAAACGCGACTTAGAAGATTGAAGACTAGATACATGCATCATATCTCTTTTTAAGAGTATATCTTTGGTCCCTCTTTTCCTGTAGAGCTTACTTGCATGTTATCGTTTTCCTCTCAGTCCTACTCTTAATCAAATTTCTGTTGCAAACCCCATAGGGAGTATGACTCATCTGTTAGTAATACATTTTGGGGCTTGAGGGTGTCCGTTGGGTTGACTAAACTCTTTGGGTTTTATAGGATACAGGTTGGTTTTATGAAGGGATTCCCTTGTGACCTAAAAGGAGTCCATCATGCTTAGTTTCCTCGAAATGTATATTGGTTTGATTGAGTAATTCTTTGGGTGTCAGCCTAATGTTGATTTCGGTCTCCGGGGCTGGTGCTTAGGGAGTTCTTCTCCTGATCAGTATATAAGTGATATATATTTCCAGTTTTGACATGGCCTAATGGGCACAAAGTTTTTACTTGCTTCTATCATTCGGCTAAACCTTTAGGTAGGAATAATTGGGTGTAAACATGTGTTTGAGACATGTTATGATTGATGGTTGCAAGTGGCTGTAAGTGGTTGCTAGTGGTTGCTCATGGATGCATTTACACATTTGGCACTAGATCGGCTCAGTCACCTTTCATATTGCATATGCATGAGTGTTTATACTTGTTTATGGATGAATTTGAATGTGTTATCATGTGGATGTTGCATATGGATGGATGTTTGTGCACACATGTAGAGTTATTGTGACTAGGACTATTCGCATACATGTTGGACTCATGGCACTAAACGTATTTTACATTAAGAAGATCAATCAGGCCTGATCATTTGCATTAGACAAGGAACATGTACACACACTTTCTGCATATGTTCATACAACATTAGAAATCTATTAAGGACGATGGATGCCTGTGATTGATGATTGAGTAGATGGATGATTGGATGGTAAGACACATTCTCCTTAACTTGAAGATTTCGGGGACGAAATCCTTTAAGGAGGGGAGAATGTAACAACCCGAATTTTAACAACATGTTAAAATCATAACCCAAGGCAGTATTAAATTTTAAGATCAGAATCAAGGGAAACGGGTTGCGCCATTGTGTTCGTCTCGAAATTCTGCTTGGAAACAAGTCCGAGTTTGCGAGAATCGGAGTCCGTATGAGGGAGATATGACCCTCCGAAGTTTCAGGAATTTTCAAAGTTCAAAACAGCTCGAATTCGAGTTCAAAATTCGAATTTCAAAACCTAGACAGACTGGGCGGGAAATTTCCCGCCCAGCACCCAGGTCGACTGGGGAGTCGACTGGGCAGTCGACACCCCCAAGACCAGGTCGACTGCGCAGTCGACTTGGGTGTCGACCTGGTCCCCGAATCTGCTTTTGTGCCTGGGTGCATTCTGAAGTACCTGGTCTCGTTTTCTTCCTTGGTTCGTCCGCCTAATCCTATATAAACAGCCTCTCGCCTCATTCTCTCTACACCATTTCATTCTGTCCTTATGCTGCCTCTGAGAAAATGAATAAAATAATACATAAGTCTCAGACGAGGATATGTTGTTCAATTCTTTCAAGAGGAGATTCAAATCTAGTTAGGATTCAAGAAAAGATTCAACGGCTTCAAGCAACGACGCCTAGACCATATTGAATCAAATCAGAAGATTAATCAAGTTAGACGTTTCAACGCGACAACGAATCGATTTGTCCTCTCTTAGCCAATCAATGTAAGTTCTAGTTACTTTTTAGATTGAAATGCTTAATTATAATATGGCCATGGAATAAAGTGTAATTGGATGTAAGCATGTTCATCAGTTCAAGTCTATTTCTGTTTCCTCTTGAATCTTGAGTTTTGGGCTTTTCTATCTTTATTCTTTTGTCAAGTTCATGATCTATTCAGCCTGTTGTAAATCAGTTCATACTAATGTTATTCTCAAGATCTATCTTTTATGCCTGAGATGACGTTTTTATGCCAGTTTCCTCTCTATACCTATTGTTATACAAATTCTACCTTCCCCTATTTATTTTCTTTGATGAACCTAGATCAATTTCGGATCTAGGCCTAAACCGCGATTTGCGTACGATTGAATACGGGGGAATCTAGGGATAATACCTATTTGGATATATGTGTTTGGTGGAATTGATGGCATAACATAAAAATTGAATATTTGGGTATTAATATTATAAGAGTAATTGCAAGAATGGGGATTGGCATATATAATTTGACATGGATTTTGATATATGTAATACGACATGGATCTTGATATATGTAATTTGGCTAGAACTCGTTATGGGTAAATTGGTGTAAACATGTTATACATGTAATTTTGGGTATAAAACTGGATCTATGTAAATTGAGCATAGATTTGTAAACATGAAAATCATGAATCTTGACATATGTATAACGACATGAATTGAACATATGTAAATCTGGTATGAATTGGGCATATGTAAAAACCGACATGTAACCTAGGACTTGGGCATATGTTAATTATGTAAAATTTGGAGTAGAAACATATATGATAATTTATGACTTGGAGAAAGTTTAATATGAACGCGCCTAAGTTGGGTTCTGGGTAGTTGGTATATATTGGACATCTAGAAGGCACGTAAACATGCTTATGAACTTGAAACATGAATTGGTTATGAATATGAATCATTAACTTGATAATAGGCATAAGTGAAAACATGAAACTTGACATGAAACTCGCCATGAAACTAGACACAAACTTGACATGAAACTTGAACATGGACATGACATTTAGAATGAACTAGAAAATGGCCAACTCGAGGTTGGGTTGAGTTTGCAGTGTAATTCTGCCCGGAACCGCCCGACAAATCCAGTTACTGCAAACAATAGGATCCAATGTGGGTAGTTGGTCATATCGCACTTGAAAACCCGAGGTCAGACTGAGTTGTGGTGTAATTCTGCCCGGAACCGCTCGGCATATCCAGTGACCACAACAACAGGTCTAATGTGAGAGGTTGGGGTGCATAAATGAATTAATGACTTGATAGGGTTATGTCATGAACCGCTTGAATATACTTAACCAATTTGACACGATGACTTGATAGGGTTAAGTCATGAACCGCTTGAATATACTTAACCAATTTGACACGATGACTTGATAGGGTTAAGTCATGAACCGCTTGAATAAACTTAACCAATTTGACACAATGACTTGATAGGGTTAAGTCATGAACCGCTTGAATATACTTAACCAATTTGACACGATGACTTGATAGGGTTAAGTCATGAACCGCTTGAATATACTTAACCAATTTGACACGATGACTTGATAGGGTTAAGTCATGAACCGCTTGAATATACTTAACCAATTAGACACGATGACTTGATAGGGTTAAGTCATGAACCGCTTGAATATACTTAACCAATTTGACACGATGACTTGATAGGGTTAAGTCACCAACCGCTTGAACATACTTAACCAACTTGACACATGATTCGTTGGGCTAAGTCATGAACTTGAACGACAACACTTAGCCAATTTGACATGACACGTAGACGTGTTAAGTCACGAACTTGAATGACCACACTTAACCAACTTGACATGCTAGACTGATGGGGTTAAGTCTCGAATTTAAATGACAAGACTTAACCTGCTGGACGGAAACCCTAGTTACGCGGTCCTTTTCAGCAGTAACCCACTAGATGTATCATGGTACCCTGGAACTAGGCAGGGTGGGGCACGATTACTGGGTTGATGGTAAGCAACCAGAACGACGGCTGAGTTGGTGCGCCATTGTAGGTTCAGGAGGACTACGGTCGTGCACGTAGTCCGGAGTTGAAAAAGAAGGCATTGCGCACCAGTAGGTTTACACTGTGCGTGCTTGATTCGTGTCGGTGGTTGGCACCCTTGGGCTTGATACACCCTATGGTGGACCTAGCACAGGTGACTACATTTGTGATAGGGCCGTATGACACAGACACATGAACGAGATAGGACTTGTAGGGAGCCGATCAATTAATAGATCGTTTCGTGAGACCAAGTAATGGATCATTTCATGACATTGGGCAAGGGATAATTTTATAGTCAACACATGACACGGGTTGGGATACTAGTACGGTTGGTGCAGAGCAAATAGATATCATAGAAATATTTTAATGGTAAAGCAGAGAAATCTTGCGATGCTTGATAGAAATCTTGCGAAATTATACTTATTTTATCTTGAATGGAAACCTGGCGATGTTATACTTGACAAAAACCATATGAGGTTATTCTTAGTTATCTTTCTGTAGCTTATCTTGTCATCATGCTTATGTTTACTTTCAGTTTATTCATGCCATGTTATCTTTACCTGTTTTTATGCTGAAAGTCACTAGGACTTACTCAGTCTTTATGACTGACCCGTATTGTTTCGCCTCTTTTTCTTCCGTCCCCCCCACCCCCCCCCCCCCCCCCGGTTCGCAGGGTGGGAATACATCTTAGTTCGGATCTTACCAAGCTCCAAAGCTCTTTCATGTACAGCTTGGATTTCTCTTGGCTATAGCTTGCTTTGCTTTATTGGGGAATGTTTATAACTATGGTTTTATGCTTCTTTACTATTGCAAGATAGATTTCGATGTAATTGATTTAATAGCATTTTGATGTAAAAGGCTTTAGACCTTACTAGATTTTAAAGCAATGAAATTTGGGTTTTCCTTCCGCTGTTTTATTTATGTTCTGTCTTGTAATATTTCTGTGTATGTTTACCTAGATAATACTCCACTAAAGCTAGTGCATTCCCTTTGTGAGTGACCCTAGCGGAGGTGGAGTGTTACAGTTGATATTGGGTCCACAAAATTTTGGAAAATCTTGCCTCATGAGTTGTAATTCATACTCATACTCTTCAAGAGGACGTCTACTCCGATTATTATCCCACATTTCTCTCAATGATTTTTTTGAATCAGACATTTGAATGAAGCCAAAGCAAGACAGAAATTATTCTTAGTTCAAAATAATATAAAATCTAAGTTGTGCTCTATTAATTAACTGACTCAATTAGAAGGGGGAAGAGGGTCTTATGTCCATTCACGTATAGTATAAATACTAAGGGATACAACCAATGTTTTACGGGTAGTATGCAACCTCTTTTGCTAATAGTTCAATAAAATGAACTACTATATATCCGCGATCCAATTATACGAGACAATCAACTTCACAAAGCACCACTTTTCAATTATAATATTTTGCAATGTCAAATCAAGCTTTATAATTGAAAAACGACGAGAGTGATGATTTTAGTTATGAAAATTCGTTACTCACAAACAGATTCAGAAATATCAGTCATAGAACAGTCATAGAATAATAACAGAAAATTAAAATATTGTACAAGCAAGCCGCTGCCCTTGCAGAAGATTTTTACAAGCAATTTCTATATTTTTCAAGCAGCTGCAGAACCTGTAGAGTTAGAAAATTTTACAATGGCGTATGGCAGTCCATCCAAAGCAGTTGAGTAACTTGAATAATTAAAATCACACCGTTTCCAAATCGCTTGGCTATTGAGTTCCCTGTTTGATTGCTTGAACACTAATCTTCGCTTTGTTCTTTGTTTTTTTTTTTTGAAAGAAAATTAAATCAGAAGAACTAAAAGAAAGCTGACTTGGAAAAACCAAAAAATAAAATAGCGAAACTGACTAGACTAAAAAAAACAAAAAAAAATGAATAAAAACAAAAAAGAAGGAAAAGAAAACTAAACTAAATTCAAGAAGAAAAGGAAAAAAAACTGCAATCAAAAGGAAACTAAGAAAGTCGGACTTTTTTTTTGAAAATCAAATAAATTAAAATCAAGAAATAAACCAAGAAGAAAAATGTGCCCCTGATTAATAGGAAAAAAAATTGCGCACCAACAAAATATTTCAGAAACAAACCACTCTCAATTACACAATAAAACTTACTTTCCTCTTCTTCTTTTTTTATAAAATAACGCAACACCCCAAACTATCTCGAATAAAACAGAAGAATTGGCACAAACGAAAACTCTCGCCCCTTGTTATTCTCAGACTCACGCTCCTAACATAAGCAGCGAGCCTGTTTCCTTTTCTTGCATCTGATAGACTGATAGCATCACAAAAATAAACTAACGAAATACCGAAATCGCACAAAATCAGGAAAGAAAAAAAAATCACGCCCTCTCTCTCTTTTTTTTTAAATTAAGGAAATCGATTTGAGGGTTATCGAATTGGCTTCTATTGTTCGAATCTGGTGTGCTTCGTATCGAGGTATGCTGTCGGAGTGGAGTTGAGTTCAAATCGGCTAGGGCTTGTGATGATTAGGGTTGGTCAGAATCAGTTGTGGATATTGGAGTTTCAGAGTGGCTGGTGGCTTTTGACGTTGGATGTGAGGGATCGATTATGGGTTTAGTGTGTGATGATTGGAAAACTGCTGTGGCTGATTTGTTGATCACCGGTGGTGGATAAATTGGTGATTGACTTGTGGTTATGTGGCAGTAGGTATTCTGGACTTTGGGTGGATTTGTCGTTTGCGGTTGAAATGTTGTTTTTGGCAGAGGGATGGTGGCGCTTTGATGATATGGTTGTGACTGCGATGTTGAATTGGTGAGGGGTATTGATGATGAGAGGATGTAGATGGAAGGGGCTACGGAAGATTGTGACTGGTGGTGTTTGAAGAGCCTTCGGTGTTTGGCAGGTTTGTGGTTTGTGAATTATGTGATGTGATGGTGATTTGCGTCGATGGTACTGTGAATTATGAAAGGAGATGTGGTGGTTTGGTATTTATGGTGTAATCAATTTGGGGAGATGGTGTTATAGATGATGATGGTTGCTGTTGATGGTATTTGGGTATTGTGGTGGATGTATTCGGTGTATGTGTGATGATCTGAATCAAACTGATGGAGGTTGGGCTTATAGTTGTGAAGATGCGATGAAGAATGGTTTGTTGATGATGGCAGATTGAAGAAAAAATTGCAGAAAGAAGTTTGTATTAATTTTTTTTTTTTTGGTTTTGAGGAAAAGGAAAGTAATTGGAAAGAGAATTTGGGAAAGAAACCAGAAAGAGGAAAGTAATAAAAAAAATGGCAATATTTTTTTTCTCTTGTTTAGATGTTGAGATCAGATGAAGATGGGGTTTTGTAAAGAGGAAAAAAAAGGAAAGAAATAGTCAAAATAGGAAATCCTTTTTTTTCAAAATTGTTGAAAGAAGAAATGAATTCGTAAGAGGGGAAAAAATGAAAGGAAGGAAAAAGAAGCTGAAAACAGGAAAGAAATAAAAGAAAAAATGGAAAGTTTTTTTTTCTTCTCTTGCTTAGATGATTATAGTATCAACGATCAATACCAAATCAACTAATTGAGAATATCTTCTATATATACAAGAAATAAAATAAAATAAAATAACTAACACGAATCAGAAATTAAATAAATAATAAAATTTAATCGTTACCTCCCCGGCAACGGCGCCAAAAACTTGTTCGACGCTTTCTAACGAACTAGAATAGCGCCATTTATGAAATAATACTGCAAGCGCACAGGTGTGTAGCATACAGGTCGAACACAGGGAGGCAAATTAAATCAAATTATTTAAATAATCTCTTGGGCGAGTTAGACAAATCTTTGAGGTTGGTTTTGAAAGCAAACGAAATTGAAACCGCGATCCGATTCAGAACAAATCTAATTGAACTGATGATCAAATCACAATTATCAATTGGAAATTAAAATGCAAAACAGAAATAAAATGTAGAAATTAAAATTGCAGGAAAAGAAGAATAAAAAAAAAGTAAAGTTAGGATTGTCGTTGAAACTAATCAAACGACTAATCGCTAATAAAAAAAATGTAAAATACAATTGGTGTTCTACCAAAACTAATTGTGAAGACAACACCAATTGCTAAGAAAAAGAAAAATGCTAGAAAATAAAAGAAGAAGAAGAACTTTTATTAAAGGAGGTTAAGATAGAAAAATAGGATGGCGGCTACAATGATATTACAAGGGTATTTATATGTGATAACCAAACCCTAACCATAATTACAAATGGGCCTAGCTATTTCAAGTGAGCTTTAGGCCTTTTGTCATGTGGAACGAGTTCTAGGCCTTTTCTCCTTTTCTCTTGCAAGCCTCCTTTAATTTGAGATGTGCATGGACTTTTATCAATCATTTTCTTGTCCAACAACAACTAGATGTGAGATCTTCATCTACACTTCTTCAAAATGTAAATATATAGCAATTTGATCTCTATTTCTCTACTTTTCTAGTTGCATGCGGGCTGGGTTGGAATATCTGTAAAAGTGACAAAACAATACCCAAGTAATATTTATTTATATACAAAAGATAAGATATAAGTGCATAAAATAAACACATTTCTATGTCAATCAGAAATGGTCAAAATCTTTGATAGTCGGTGATATAACTATCAAAGGAAAATGTGTGTACAAACAACGGTCGTATTTCCAAATGGAAAACTTATCGATCAATCATCAATCAACATTTATTCCTTTAAATTAATTTATCATTAATTTATTTCATTTCCCTACTCCCATTTTTCCATATTTTTCTTAAAATCCGTTTAGCCACTTACATTTCTCGGAAAAAAGTTTCCATCTACTATAACTATTTATTTTCTATATCCCCGAAAATATTTCTTTTTAACCAATGGAAAACATCCTCATATATATATACACACACACACACACATACATACACACAGCTTCTATATTTATAAACTATACGTTATTAGCATTGGAAAACATTTTCATATTTACTCCCATTTCTTATTTTCTGTATTAGAAAACATTTATAATTCTTATTTGGAAAACATTTCCAAAGCTCCATTGTTGGATTTAAATAAAACATCGCTATGCCAACTCAAACCATTACACTCATTAACTAAATTCACTTAACCAACCTTCCCTATCAAACCTTAACCATTCCTTAGTTAAAAAATGGAGTCAATCAAGTTGGGGTATAACTACCTCTCTGACCTTAACTGAACAACATTATTAACCTTGAAATAGACAAATTTCACCACTTAAATCTTTAACAAACTATTCTTAATTAACTCTCAGATTCAATTTACAAATCCACTTCTTTTACAGAATCATTTGATTATAACAATAGTGTTATAATTCCATGTTTCCGAAATATAATAACTTTAATATAACTTTTATTTCCTAATTTGAATAAATAAATAAACAACTAATTTATATATAAATCTTGGTTAAAAATTGGAAAGTAAATAGTACTTTCCCGCATTCGATATAGTCGAAATCTAATGCATAATCCTCTCTCGAACAAACTCTATTCGATAGCTCTCTCTCGAATAAACTATATTCGATAACTCTTTTCCTCGAATAAACTATATTCGATAATTCCCTTTTGAATGAACTATATTCGATAATCTCTCTTTCGAATAAACTATATACGATAATCTATCTTCCGAATAAACTATATTCGATAACTCTTTTCTTCAAATAAACTATATTCGATAGTCTTTTTTTGAATAACTATATTCGATAACTCTATCCTTCGAATAAACTATATTAGATAATCTCTCTTTCGAATAAACTATATTCAATAATCTCTATTTGAATAACTAATATTCGACTAACTCCTATTTGATTAACTCTTATTCAATTAACTCTATTCGATTAACTCAATTCGATTAACTCTTATTTGATTAACTCTATTTGATTAACTCTTATTCGATTAACTCTATTCGATTAACTCTATTTGATTAGCTCTATTCGATTAACTAATACTCGACTAACTCTATTTGATTAACTAATAATCAACTAACTCTATTCGAATAACTAATTTTATTTTAACCCTATTTCCTATCTTATTCAAATTTCCATTTGAATTCCTATTTCAAAACCCAATTTTCCTTATAAATGTTTTAAATTTATAAAATGTTCATTTCAATCCATTTTTCACATCGAATGTGAAAAATATTTCTTTTATATGATCCGTTAAGTTTGATTTCGTATTTTAAAATAATATCCCATTTCCAAATTCTAGTTATACTTCTATTTATAGAATTATTCATACAAAATCTTATTTTCGATTCCAATCGCCTATAAATCTCGTTTATAAATCCCTTTATAAATATTATGTTTACATTCCATAAAAATATCAGTGTTAAAACCGATTTCTACTTCTTCATATAATTTCAGGCTTATATATCCATTTTATCCAATTGTAAATAATTTACTTAATTTAAAAAAATATTATTTATAAATTAATCTTCTTTAGTTATCCGTTAAAAACAGATTTTTATTTAATATCCACTTTAAACAATCTTCTCATAATTCTTTTACATCTCGTCAATTTCCTTTTATAATCCTATTTATTTTCCAAATAAATATTCGTTTTATAATTCTATTTATTTTCTAAATAAATATTCCTTTTATAATTCTATTTATTCTCTAAATAAATATTTGTTTTATAATTCTATTTATTTTCTAAATAAATATTCGTTTTATAATTCTATTTATTTTCTAAATAAATATTCCTTTTATAATTCTATTTATTTTCTAAATAAATATTATTTTATAATTTTATTTATTTTCCAAATAACAATTTCTTTTATAATTTTATTTATTTTCCAAATAAATATTTTCTTTTATCTTTTATAAAATCCTTTGATTTTATAAATATTTTATTTTCAAAATATACTTTGAAAATTCCCTTTTCACATTCCGGTATTTCTTATGGTATTTAAAATATAAAATAACAATACCAGTATCATCATAATCAATCACAGATTATATATCACGTCATATATCACAATATATGAAAAGAAAACTAGTATTATAAATGTTGAGGAATCCAATTGCATCGCTCCAACCTGTTGCTCTGTATCCACAGATGTTAAACAATATAATTAACATCAACTTCATTTCAATATGAAATATTCTGATAAACAGAATCAATATTTGATTAACGATATATATATATATATATATTTATATATATGTACGTATGTATGTATGTGTGTGTATATATATATATGTATGTATATCGTTATCTATAATTTCAACCAATCAATTTATCATTATCTATAATTTCATCCAATCAATTAGCAGTTCAACCAAACAGCCAACACACAGCAATCATATCATCATTTATCAATTCTAAAAATATTTTATAAAAATATAAACTGATCAGAGTAGTGATATTTACTCACATTGGTCGGTTATCGTTAAATAACGATAAGCGATCGTCGATTTGACTTAGATCAGGCAGTTTATTTCACTATAAATTGTAACGAGCTCCAATTCACTCCGAATAAATTCCATTGTGTAGCCGTTGTCCATACAATCCCAACGGATCTAACTATTCGAAATTCTGATACAGTATGATCTAGATATTTAATTTACAAGTTGATACTTTATTAATTTAAATAAGGGGCTGGCTATTTGAACACAATATTAGACACAAAGAGAGAAACACAAAGCCTCAACCGTTGGATTTTTTTGTCTTTATATGGAGAGGTGTAATTCATGGGGTGGTCCAATGGTCCAAATCAATTGTGTCACCATTTATGTCAAAATTTTGTGTCTCTTTAGACTTTCCCTTTAAATAAAACTTAGATTTCAAATTTCTAATGGGCCCTACCCTTTCAAATAATGTCGGCCCATCTTAGAACTTCCCACCCGACCCGCGATCTTCATCCTCCTCTTTACAATTTTAGACGCGAGTTCCGGGATCTACCAAATGGCCATTCACGCGATTTCATCAAACCATAACTCTCTTATTGCTTCGCTAATTCATCAACGAATACCACCAATGTTCTCTCCTCTGCAAATGCTCCCACTTCATCACCACAGATTTAAACTCGCCGCTAACCTCCTAGTCGCGATTCCGACGACGTAAACTCCCAGGTACGACACCATCCATCACTGCACTTCCTGAAATTTTTAGTATAGGTGCGGTTTTCTACAAGGAACTCGAAACTAATGACGAAAACTGCTATTCATGCTTGTACATCGATCGATTGTTAACACTAGCTGCATGTTCACCACAAGACAGTGAACGTGAATGGCATCGACGACTGTAGAACTTATACTAGCTTGAAGAGGAACTCACGCAGATCCTAAATACACTTGTTTGCTATTTTCTAGAGATTTATTTGTATTTGTTTTGGATTTATTTTTGTTAACCATTTTTGCTGTGTTAAGAATGGGACGGCGGAAATTCATTTGACTAGAGAAAATTTGTTTAGGGTTAGAGAGGAATATGGTGTATTTATAGGGTGGATTGGCTTGCTCAAGGAGCCTCATATATATTTTTACATTAATTTATATTCGATAATTAACTCAATTTATCACTTTAAAAATTCCTATGATCACATAAAATATCCAAATTCAATGAAAATGGGCATATAACTATATTTTGATATTACCGACCCAACGAAACTTGTTTTATCAAATTCTGAGTCCGTTTGCTCACACAGCGTATTTTTAAAGTCAAATTATCGATTATATTTCAGACTAAAATTCCGTACGAGCACATAATGATTCCAAAAATCACGAAAATTGAAATCTAACAATAATTTAATATTATGGATCCAACTAAATTAGTTTCGTTGAAAACGGCGTTCGTTTGTAAAAATGGCTATTTTTAAAGCTCAAAATAAACCCATTTAAATATTAATATATTTAGAAATAATTAAACTAAATAAAAACAAATTAATATTATCGTATATATTCAAAATAGAATATCATACAACTCCAAAATAAATATACCAGGATTTATAATTCGATATTTAAAATCCAGTGTTAATTCGACACCCAATTTATATTAAAACCCTTTTATAATAATAAATCGCTATAAATTATAAAGGAATTCCATAGTGACTTTTCGAGAATTTGATTTGGACATATCACACAATCTACACGACGGAATCTAGATTTTTCTCTTTCATTAGAAAAATATCGTTCAACAGATTCAAACGCTTCTTGTTTTACAGAAATCCGATTTAAAACGGATTATGTATATTCAATTAAAGTTCGAATCGCCAAATTACAAACTACCGCCCCATTTCGAGCTCGATTATAATTAAAATATAATTATACGTTCAACTATCGTTTATATAATATATTTATTAATATAATTCAACTCTAAACTAAAATATATATTATAAATGATCCAATTCACACAATATTGTGAATTCCTCTATTTCCGACTATTTCGGAAATTAAATATATTATTATGTTAATTAAATATTCAATATTAATTAATTTAAACCATTTAATTACCAAATAATTATTTAAATAATTAAATAAAATTAATTATTAAATCCTAAAAAATACGAATCGTTACAAATCCTCTCCTTTGGGATAGGTCTAACCATCTTGGCTCCAAAAAACCATTAGAAGTGGTTGGAGAGGGTTGCAAATTAAAATTAGAGAGGAATTCTAATTTTTTCCATTCTGAGATCGCATTCAACGTCGCATGTTTCCCAATTAAAGCATCTGCCACAACATTCCCCTTTCCCGGAGTATACCTAATTGTGAAATCAAATGAGGTAATATATTCCATCCACCTTTGTCGTCTCAAGTTATATCTCGTTGAGAAAATAAATACTTTACGGATTTATAGTCGGTAAAAAGTTCAAATTTCTCCCCTAAATATAGTGCCTCCACATCTTAAGGGCGAATACTACTGCGGCTAACTCAAGGTCATGTACTGGGTATCTCTTCTCAGGATCCTTGAGTTGTCTACTAGCGTATGCCACTACTCTTCCTTCTTGCATAAGGACCACTCCTAAACCATTCCCACATGCATCGGTGTAAATTGTCAACAATTTTGAACCGTCGGGTATAATTAGGATTGGCACGCTGGTTATACTTCCTTAATTTCTTAAAGGTTATGTCATATTTATCACTTTAATAAACACCAAATTCTTTCTTGTTAATTGGGTTAAAAGATTAGCAATCTTTGCGAAGTCTTTGATGAATTTTTTATAATATCTAGCTAGTCCAAGGAAGCTTCTTACTACCATGGCATTTCGAGGTATCCTCCACTCCTTGATTGCCTCGATCTTCACGGGTTCTATGAACAAGCCTTCACTTGACGCAATGTGTCTTAAAAACCAAACTTTTTCCCTCCAGAAATGGCACTTCAAGAATTTTGCATGCAATTGGATATTTCTTAATATCCCTAACACTTATCTCAGGTGATTTTCATTCTCTTTACGATCTTTTGAAAATATAAGGATATCAAATACGAAGACTACCACAATTTTATTTAGAATTCCCCTAAACACTCTACTCATGAGGTCATCAAAGAAAGCGGGTGTATTCGTTAGTCCGAAGGGAATAACTTCCATTGGAACAGTCCATCTGGCATCCTAAACGCAGCTTTTTCCTTATTATCATGCACAATTCTTAACTAATGAAATCCAATAGCTATGGCTAATTGGAAAAATACTCGGGCTCCTCCCAAGTGGTCAAAAGGTCATCGATTCTAGGTAAAGAGTAACTATTCTTTTTGATCAATTTATTAAGTTCCCTATAGTCCACACAAAGTCGTAAAGATATGTCTGCTTTGGTTGCCAATACAATAGTGCACCCCATTTTGAGGTACTTCGTCGAATGAAACTTTTTGCAACAACTCTAAAATCTTCTTATCTAACTCTCTTTTTTCCTTAGGCACCATATGCATTAAGGGTAGTGCTACAGGTTTAGCGTCCTTCTCTAGGTCAATACGAAAAGAGATTTCTCTGTGGGGTGGAAGTCTCATTACTTCCTCAAAAACGTCTAAGAACTCACAAACTATAATAACCGAAGATGGTCCTTCAAAACTAGGAGATAAGGAATATAATAAGGCTTTATCCTTGTTCTGAACATTACAAGGAATATTTAGGCTATGTGCTCTTCAACTCCTAAGACAAACGATTCTCTTATCGCAGTCTAGGACGGCCCCATAAAATGATAGCCAGTCTATACCTAAGATAAGGTAATACCCCATAAAATCCAATGCATGCGCTTCGAATTGGAACTCGACGTTGTCAATCTTAAATACTAGGTCTTTGCGAAACAAATCAAGATACTTAGATCCTCCGATAGGGTTAGCCACCTCTACCGAACTATCAAAGATAAATATGGAAAGGTTCAACCGATTTACTAATTGCTTTGAGATAATAGAAAGGGTCGCTCCAAAATCGAACAAGGTGCACACAAAATTTCCTGAAATAGAGGTTAGACCTTCAAGTACGGTTTCCCTTGGTCTCTTGGGGTAGGATTTGAATTGGTGTTGCCTCTATTACATAGTTTTGGACACTTTTGACAACTTTGGGCTTTAGGCGGTCCTTGGACATGTGTCCTTCTTCATGGCAGTTGTATCATTTTCCATGAACTCCTTTACCAATGAGGTCCTATAATCCTTAGCCTTATGGGCGTTGAGGTTGCACCTTGTACAAGTCTTTGCTTCCTTTTTGAATTTGTTTCCCTTCTTGTTTTTCCACCATTCCTTTGTCTTATTTTTGTTGGAGCTTCCTTCTCCATTCTCACCTTCTTTATTCTACTTGGAGCCTTCCACCGAGCATAAGATAGCTATCTCAACTAGGTTTTCAAAGGTTGCCCCAAACGTTACTTGGGCTAATAAGGTTTCTTTCAACAGAGAGTTCAATCCTTTAACTAATCTCTGGGCTTTGTTTATGGGGATGTCTACTAATCCTTTTCTAAACTTGCATAATTCGGTAAATTTGACTACACACTCTTGCAAGCTCAAGCTTCGTTGCTTGAGGTGGATGAATTTCTCTAACAGGATAGTCATTTCTGCCCTTGGCAAAAACTTTGACTCGAAACGGGTTTTGAATTCGGCCCGTCGTATATCTCAAAGAGCATCAGATAACATATAACAATAACAATCACATATATAAAACAGGTGAGACAGTAATAACTATATAAACCACATAATCACAATATACAGGCTCATATAGTTATATAGAACAATAATATAGTTTATACACGAGATAAATAAACTAAACTGATAAACTGTCTCAAACAAGAATGGATAACACTACCAAACCTCCACAATGTCACACATCACAATAAACAATGATAATACAAATACAAACAAGAAATACATCGCTCCTTCTAATCCACCTGTACATCCCTGTATAATATTTATACTTATCACTAGGTCTGCTCATCAGCTTTGTTAATGAGCACCTAAGGTAATACAAAGGAAATAAAACCATAGATCAGAAAACAGACTGGTGTGAGCGATAAACAAATATCAAAGTACCACAAAATTTGTAATAGTATAATGGCATAGAGGGTATGGAAACCAAACTAGTCATGCACCTATATCCACAGAGTTTGCACATAACAGTTGATATGTGCTACACTATGATAAACATCAAATAGGGAAGGTGTAATAGATGTCTAAGTACTAAATTGTGATAAATGAGTAAACAACCATAAAATCCATCAACCATCTACCATCCTTACATTCACTCACTCAGTACGTTGGATGTACGATGATGCTCAGTTTCCATGATACCCGAATCCATGTCACTCAATCGGCTAGAACCCCGGTTGTACCTACTTGTATGCCCTAAGGAAAGGACTCACCTTTGACCCAGGTGACTACCGTAATTCTCCCATCGATGGAAACCAGAAGGATCCACTTGGCCCAAATAAAATTATAAACATCAAACCCACTACCTCCTCTTTACGAGGAACCGCTGAAACCATAGGTATTGATAATCCCTTTGCATTCGTTCTTAGTAGCAGAATCCATCACTAGACTATCCATAAGTCTCCCATGAAAAGTCACCACAATGTGAGAACTATCCTTGATGGTCATTGTATGCCGCAGGATGTCATCATGTGTCTCAAATCTATCTCTCCGACAGTCACATCAACATGACTTATGTCGTCTTTTCTGCATCTCGAAGAAAACTATTCATCGTAGCAGCCTTGCTCCTCATCCTAGAATCACCATCATCGGATGACGAATCAATGCACATAAGCATCACATCCTCGTCTCAAGCCAAAGTCACTGATCGAAGAGACATAGTCTTGAAATTACTATAGAATGAACCTCATTCCTTGCTCCTCTAAATCGCATCATCGTCCAAGTTAAATTAGATAAAGTGGACAACAACAATAATAATTGATATCTGTAGTCGATAATGACTATTCGGATCACCGATTTGACCAAAACTGGTTAAATACACATCTAGGGAAAATGTCTGACATTCTTTGTGAGATCTAACTCATTGGGAGTCCATCTTTCATCTTATAATCATCCACCAAGCTCCAATGTTACTCCACCTTCAAATCTATCGCCAAGCTATAAGGTTGCTCCATCGTCGAATCCAACCATGTGATATGAAGTTCCTTCAAGATTTTATCTAATCCTTCCAAGTCCACCATTGTTGTGCGTTCAATAAATATTGTTAACCCATAGAATATGGATCAGGAATGATGAACAAGCTTAGATCGTTCTCATGAAAGCAATAATAGGTCGTGAGCTTTTAGACCGCAAGAGATCCTTAGGTCATTTGCAAGTGTTAAACCATGCAGTAATGATTCTCAGGTCGTTCTGCGACCTAACAAAGCAAGATTGGTGAAGCTAAGAGGATCGTAGGTCGTTCCACAATCCCCAAAGTCGTTCCGCCTTGCAATATCGCGTTACGGCTTGATTTAGCTCAAGCCGATGGATTTAAGGTCGTGGAACAATGGAACGGGGCTCTTAGGTCATTACCAAACTGCCATCTGGCGTTAATCCCACCTATAAATACCCTCCCTAGTTCTTTCATTGGAGGGGGGATCAAATTTCATTCCTACCACTAAGTGCCGCCAAATTTGAAGCTTTTATCCTACTTCATTAATGGCTACCATGGATCTAGCAACTTATCTCCAACACCATATGGATCAAATCTCATTCAAGCTATATAGGAATTTCTCCGAAACAAATCGAGTTATCTCTAATCTTCTCCAATCCTCTCTAAATTTGGATCTACCATAAATTGCCTATCAAATCATGAAAGAGCATCAAAACACCTAAGTGATTGAATATTCATACATCCACTATCACAAAGCTGGAGATTCTTCAATTCCTTTACTGATTCAAGTGTAATTTAGATCCTAGAAAAGGAGAAAAGCGTGGAATGAATGTAAAGGGAGAATTCATGTGAGATGTAGAGAAAAATACAATAATGAGAATTGGTTGAAAAGTGGACATAGTTTCATTTTAAATCGAACCACTATAAAAAGTCCTTTGTCTTCATTTTTTGCTCTTTATTTTGTGATCACGCGGTTCCATATTCTTTTTTTACCAAATTGGTGAAGTGCAATTTTCGCACCTTTGGTATTCATTCTAATTTCAGAATAAACATTTGGCACCCACCGTGGAGCCTCATTCGTAATTTTTTCTCTTACACTCCCTCTCAAGGTTGAAGCCATCGCATTGAAGTTATAAACTCCTTCCTTTTCCAAATTCATTGCAAAATCAAAGAACACCATGGTCAAAAATGTTGGAAATACCAACAACATTGCTAATGAAGAAACTCCGCTTACCCACCGCTTTGTAGTTGGTGAAACCTCGGTAAATGGAGCCGGTGTGACTAAAAGTGAGTTGAATGCCGTTGCTGCCAACATGAATCAACGAATGGATGCTTCTACTTAAGCTATGATGGAGAAACTTGATGCCATCCTTAATGCTCGACCAAATCCAGCCGCTCCAAAAGTCCATGTTAATCTTGAAGAAAATGGCAACTCGTCTACTTCTGATTTTAATTGCCACGACAATATGGAAAACAATAATGATCGGGTGAGTGACAAGGATGAAGCCAACATTGAAGACAAAAGCTAGGAATCATTGCGAGATGAAAGGCCAAAAGGTTAGCAATCCCGTCATAAGGGTATATCTTCATCGGAAAGGTAAGAGGTCTGAACTCTCTAACCAGGATCGCATGCCTAGACAATCGTTTGGTAAAGTGCTCATCTTTGCAGAGCGTCATAACACTAAAGAGTACATCTTGGACAAGATAGAACAAATCTTGAAGAAGAATCAAGCTAGCAGTTGCGATAAAAGGGAATGGGACTTCTCTCCCGATAGGACTCCATTCACTGAAAGAATCCTTGAAGCAGAGTGTCCAAAGAAATTTAATCCTCCAACTTTGCCTCCGTACAATAGCCTTGTTGATCCAAACTATTTTCTGTTCAAATACAAGTGGCATATGAGTGCAGCTAAGGCTACTGATGAGACGAGATGCACATACTTTCCTCTCTACTTAGAAGGTACTGCATCACTATGGTTCGCAAAGTTGTCACCTAAATCCATAGACCGATTCTCCGACTTGACCAAGAAATTCAAGGAGCAGTTCCGCTTGATGCTACCAAAGCCAAAGATGCTATAACGCTTTCAGCAATGAAGCAAAATCCATGGGAATCTGTTAAAGCTTTTCTCAGTTGATTCAATGTCGCTTTTCCTGAAGTGAGAAATCCAGAACCTCGCATAATTCTCATGTCCTTAATAAGCGTTATAGATGAAAAGAGCGAATTTGGTAGATGGATTAAAATGAAAGAACCAAACATGCTTGAGAAGTTCTATAAAAAGGCCGAGGAGTACATGATAGTCGACACTAATCCTGTGCCTCTACAGATTATTGATGCTAACCTGCTTCGAGGCTCCCAAAACTATTGCTACCCAATATAGTCAGAAAAATACCCAGGGGAAGAAGCGCACCAATGATGGGAACGACAACAAGGCAAATATGAAGTCCCGGATGTTCAATTCATTAGAGCTGATGCCTTTGAATGACACTCATGAGAATATCTATCTTGCAAAAAAGAATTCTGAAGAGTATACTGAGCCAAATCCAATAAGGATAAGTGATAAAGCAGCAAACTCTGGAAAAATTTGCAGATTTCACAACTATCCTGGTCATAACACTAATGAGTGCCGAAACCTAAAGAACCTCATTGAGGAGTTGAACGGGAAAAATAGGCTACAGCAGTGTGTAAAGAATCCATAGTCCATGAACCCTTCATCAACTCCCCAGGGGAAGGGGCATCAAATAATCTGTCCGAGCCAAGAAACGGAGCTTCTGCTCAAACCAAACCAAGGACAATCGTCAAGTGACAAGTTTTGGTGGTGCCTCGATTTCAAATGGCTCAGAATAAGCGATCAATGTCGCCACCTCTTTACTTCATGCTTTGTTTCCTGCTTTAGTTCATGCTTTACTTCGCGTTTTACTTTCTGTTATATTCAAAATTTCTTGTAAATAGTCTGTAATAATCTGCAAGTGATGCATTGAACATTATCTCTACGACTAAGAGCATATTGGTCTAAATGAATTCCTTGCTTGCAAAATTATATGTCAAATCCAAACTTTCTTAAAAGATGATTTCATATTGCAGGCCATATGTCAAGCGCTTGTTCCCGTAACATCGCGACCCCAACAACGCTAGTTCAAGAGCCAAATGCTGTAAATATGGACATGCACAAATATAAAGATAGAAAAGCACCGGCTTGAAAAGTGAATGGGAAAGTCGCGAAGATCCAGACAGCGAACAAGCGCCACGGCAAGCAAACATGAGAGCTGTAGCTTTTATCGAAGGGACACTTCCTTAAGTGAGAAGTTCACAACACTAGTCTCTAAACAGAAATAGCCTACCGAGTCCAAAATTCGACAAAGAAACTGATAGCTGCCCCGTGAAACGAAATAACAGCCACCCAAACCATTTGCGTAGCATCTGAAAATGTCAGATGTGAAGAATGATAAATCCATTTGCGTAGCATTTGAAAAAGTCATATGTGAAGAATGATCCATCCATTTGCGTAGCATTTGAAAATGTCTAATGTGAAGAATGATCAAATCATTTGTGTAGTGTAACATCCCACTTTTCCGTATCAATTTAAGCTGACATCTTACTACCACAGTCAACCCAAATTATACAGAAAAGCAGAATGTTAAGAGAAAGAAGTTAGAGGATGAGAAAGATAAGATATAACTAATAGAATAGAAGAGTAAGAAGAACATCAGAATCTCACAACGGAACGAGTAAAGTATAATATACCAAAACTCTTTATATAAAAAGAAAACTGTATATATACATACCAATCATCAGAGTACATCGTATATCAGACATAGCAGAAAATAAACTCTAGATAACTAGTGGTGAAGCCTCCTGCTTCCAGCTCTTGAACTCCAAGCGGAACCGAACCTGTAAATATACTCGGTCTGACCCGGGCACATTTGGTTTAAAATAAATTCACCCGGATCAGTCTGGAATGCTTTCAGTGGTAAATACACAATAAACAGTTGCTTAATTTTGGAAATCCTTTTAGAAAGAAAAGGATAATAGTAAGACCAGTCCACACATAAATACAGACGGTTTTTACCTAACTATAACCCAAAACAGTTTTGATATATCAAGATCCAGTGATATTATAATAGTGTCTATCAATCACAAATAAATAACCAAGTAGTAGAACGCTTGCATCTCACGCTCTACATATTTATTTTATAATCAAAAACCGCGAGCGCTTGTTGGAGATTGGATTCCAACAGACAAGGTATGGGAGCACCTGCCAATCAGTGTACTCTAGAGGGTATACACTTGGGTTCAACAAGAATGTCTTGCAACCCAGCCTCACATGACCGACCACTCATTTAGCTTGAGTGTATCGAATATATTGCCACTACGGTTGTCGGCCGTCCAACCGTCATCCGAAGATACAGAATCGAAAAGAAGATAAATATGAATTTTCTCTAGATCGATGACAGATATACCCTGCTTGGGAATGACCCAACTAGCCATGCTGCACTGCTCAACTTCTGTCATTTCCTGGTTATGAGGCTAGAGGCTACGTTTATCTTCTAGAACCGCACACCATCGTTCACTTTGAATGCCACATCCTCAAACCCGTCAAATCACTAATCGATTTCTCAAAAACATTACGGGTTTAAAAAGCAAAGTGGGAAACGAATTTCTCCGCCACCTGACGTAACACTTGTAAGAGATCAACCGTACGTGATTCGTTAGGAGTACTCTATCAGACATTCGTCCATACAAGTTGTCCTGGGACTGGAAAAACCGAAGCACCCTCCTACCGCAACCCATATAGGAGTCACCCCAGGGATCGGTAGCGAGAAATCCTTACAATCCGTAAATTCCAACTACAATAGAACCATAGTGTATCTCTGGCCGGTAAACCAGAGCTTATAAGTAGTTATTCCACTTTATGAATATCTACGGTCTTTAATTGCTCCGTCTTCATTCCCTTCAAGTTGGTTTCGTACGTAACGTTGATTTGAAGTGGGCTTGAGTACAGTTCTCATCCCGGTCTCTTCGAAAACAACACGTCAAAAGGGTCTAATACATTTCATTGATAGTTTGGTGTTTTACCTATCAATGTCAAAACGGTATGGTCAAATAAACTGGTAGCTCAGATATTTTAGCTTAACCCATTTATTAAAACATTTCATCGTTTCTTAAACATGATATTTATATTCTTATTTCAAATCTTAATGTTCTCGCTATGCTGGACACTATAGCCATATCTTTATATAAACTCGCTTGCCAAACTCCGCTTTATCCCATTACTTCGAAACATTATCTAATCTATTCCATTTCTTATACTTTGGAAAACATTATATTCCCAATTTAAGGTATAACTAAATCTATACTTCAAATTCAAGTTAAATTACACATCACTTGCTTCCATTTCAAATCTTCTCTCAACCTATAATCGTTTACTTAATTCTATTTCGTATGTAAATACTTCTTTTAGACGATCATCTAAGTTTAACCTCATTTTAACTTCTAATCCATTCCATTTGAAAATAAATTATTTTAATTATTATCAACTAACTCCATTATTTATTAAAACAAAACTGTTCACTTCATTAGTGATTAAACATATTTGTTAATCACTATCTTAAATAATAGCTAACTATATTAATGATTATTATTTTAATAATCCTTTCTAAACCTCGTTAACTAAAAAGACAAATGATATTTAAGGATATCATTAAGCTAATATTTGCTGAACCAGTTTCATTGTATTAACCGTCGACCGATTTATCTAATTACCAATCCTAATCCAATAGTTGATGAAGTCAACTTAACTATCATTATTTATTAAACTAATCTCCATAAAGAACGACTTATAAACATTGGCCTAATTTTAAACTCCTATTTATAAAATTTTAAACTTCACTTTGGTCATAAAAATAACCTTAAATACGTCGATTCGCCGTTGGTGAATTTATGGTTTAAAACGGGGTTTTAGATTGTTTGCTGCCAACTACTTAATCAATACCGTCTATTTATTAAAAACATCACATCAACGTTGAATTTCACACTGTTTAATTTTAAACTAACTCACTTTGATTTTTATTTGATGGTTCCCGCATTGTTATTTAATTTTAAACTAACGTTTTAAAATTAAATAAAATCCGAACAGCTTCCAGTCCCTTCTAAATCAGCTCGGCATTGTAGTGCTCTTCACCCCGATTCCAACGAATCCAATCTTGTCGAATTCTGATAGTGTACCGACATGTTACGATTATTTTAAGTTAAACTAGTTTTAATATAAATTAAACTAAATTTAAATAATTAAAATTTACTAATTACCTTATCTAATTAACATTAATCACCCACTGGTCCTTCAAGCCACGTCAGCGTAACTCATGCGCCTCTACGGATGTCATATGCTCCAACCGATACCCATTGTAATCCAAACCCCACTTCACTCCTTGTCTGTTAATGGTTTAACAATACTTATCCCAAACTTCAACCAATCACAATTCCTTCATGCCAATACTTGCACTTTATTTCCCTGTTTAGGCATTCACCCTGCGTTCAACATGTACCCCATAATGCTGCACACCGTTCCATCCAATAGCCTGACCATCGGATTACATGCTCCAATATTATTCTCCAGCACCATGCCCATCGTTATTTTCATCGTCTCCAGCGCTCCATTTAGCCAAACTCCCGCAACATCCCTCTAATGCTTACGGTTTATACACTACTTGTACACCGCCTTCCACCTTCCTGGTTCATCTCCACCGTCCAAATGACTTAGCACTTTCGCCAGAAACTGGACCACTCACCACCGCCTCCATGCACTGACCTCACGTTCTCCGACCCCGTACCATGTTGACTGTCTCGTTTTGGTTCTAACGAGGTTCAACGAGTTCAAAGACATATGTACGCGTTGAGAAGCAGTATCCCACAAGCTCAAGGATTTAGCATGTATTCTATTGAAGTTGTTTTGTATTTACTATATTTTGAGGGTTTGAGAACAACTGGTGCTTCATTCGTTTTGATTTATAATAGTTTCTGAAGTTTTGGTGGGTATACAGAAGACTCTGTTTCTTTTCTTGGTGTTTGCGGAAATATCAGGGTTTAAGTAAAAGAAAGAGGTATGGGCATGATACAGCGAAACAAAGCATGAGCATCCAAGGTTTTTAGGCGCAAAGAAAGGAATTGGGAAATGGTTTTTCTTACTTAGGTTTATGTACACCATACGGTTCCTCAATTAATCGGCATGAAGACTTCAGCTTGATAGGGTATGGTGAGATATTTCCTCTTCCTGAAAATATGGAGAGGCCATGCCTACATGCCATGCGTCTGACTGTACATTTGAATATGGCCTGCACGTTCTACGGTGGATATGGTTTCATTGTTCTGTATTTTAGCGAAACAAACCGATATTTAATTATAATTAAATTATCGTTATGCTTTATAAATGATTCCATAGCAATTTTCTGAAAAATTTAATTGGACATATCTTAACATCTATTAGACAGAATCTCGAATTTTCTTTTACATTAGAAAATTATCATCTAATCGATTCGACCGTTTCTTGTTTCACATAAATCCAACTAATATCGGATCCTTTATATTCAATTAAAGTTTGGACTTCAATATTACGAACTACCGCGTCGTTTTCGAGCTCGTTCTAATTAATTTATAAATATATAAATTCGAACTCTATTTTCTAATAAATAAATTCGATATATAATACATTAATATCACCAAATCAATATTTAAACAAATTTAAACATTTGTAATTAATGTTCAAAAATCCGGGACGTTACATGTAGCATCTGAAAAAGTCAGATATGAAGAATGATCAATCCATTTGCATAGCATCTGAGAAAGTCAGATATGAAGAATGATCAATCCATTTGCGTAGCATCTGAAAAAGTCAGATGTGAAGAATGATCGATTCATTTGCATAGCTTCTAACAAATTCAGATGTGATCAAGAATGATCAGTCACTTGCGTAGCATCCGGAATCTCCAGATGTGAAGAATATAATTCATTTGCGTAGCCTCTAAAAAAAATCAGATATGAAGAATGATCAGTCCACTTACGTAGCATCCGGCATCTCCAGATGTAAAAAGTATAATCCATTTGCGTAGTATCTGAAAAAGTCAGATGTGAAGAACAATCAATCTGTTTGTGTAACATTTAAAACCTCAAGTGTGAAAAGTAATTCCCAATTGATCGTCAGCATGAGGAAACACCAGATCCGATAACGACAAACGTTGGGGTTCTAACCAAAGTCCTCTCTCGTGGCGCTCCTTCTAAATCTACCGGCGCTTGGGTTGGGCTGTGTATTTGAGCAATGAAAGTCTCCAATACATGAATTTACCAAGCCAGATTGTAGACGAAGTTCATATTAAACCAATTAACTGAAAAATCTCAGACACAACAAGTGTTAGATTTTAGCCCAAGCAGGGGCATGAAATCCAAAATACTTCCCATTGGAAAAACTGACAATAACCCCCCAAACAAGGGGCACGAATCTCAAGGCTACTCAAAAGGGGGGGCGGGGAGTAAATCATAAATGCGAGTCATTAAAATGATAATGCTTGAAACCCACAGCTGGCTTTAGATTGATTAGCTAATGTTAACCATGAATACGAATTCAAATCAGAATATCGTGTTCGTGCAAATAATTTCCAATGAGCTCTAAACCATTGGATTAAATAAATTCTATACAAACACTCTATTCAGTTTGAAATAAAATTTTCTATAAGTCATTGTTAATGATTAACTAACCCACTATCGATATGGACGATCGATTGTGATGTGTAAGTCCAATGTTGTGTAGTTGCTCGTCCTCTTTTGTAAAATAGGCGATACGAATTGTATTAGCTCTAAGTATGGTTCGTCCCAGCAAGACAAAAAAACCATCGCTGTATCTTAATAAAAAGCAAAAATGAAAGCTTAAGGTACAACAAGTAGAACGCATTACCATCATAACATCACACGTTCAACACAGAGGTTTCAGACACAAAATAGCATAAATGTAACAAGCGAGGGTCGGCACCCACATATACAACCGGTCTAATAACATGGTGCATACAAGGAAATAGCGGAAGGTGAAGAAAAGATTGCCATAGCCTTATAATCCCTTTCTTCTTCTTGTTGACCTTTGAATCGCAGGATCATGGATATGGTTTGCCAATATAAGTAGAGGAAGAAGGAAGTGTGCCAACCTTTTGACTCTCTTCTACTGAACTCACGGGCTCGACATTCCCTTGGGAAAGTGAGGCAATAATCTTACCCGGGATTTGAGAGCCTGGATAGGCGCAGCTTTGTCCTTCTCCAAGGTAGAGATGTGTTAGATGTTCCCCCAGTTTAGCCTCTGAAGATCATAAGCAAAGGTATTCCAAGCTCCTAATTTGTGCGCAATGTAGTTTCTAATAAGGTCGAAATGCTTTTCCAGCCAATCCTTAGCAGCGTCAAGTTAGGCCATTGAGTGATTTCTTATATCATCCAGATCATCCGGGATTGATTGTTTGTCAGATCAGTATATATCCAGGTCAAATTGATCAAAATTCAGTCCCTATAGACACCAACCCTCGAACCGTTCAACAAATTCAGGGCTACATGTCCCAAGAGTATAGCGAGGCCTGTCTATGATTGCTTGAAGGTCGGCCAGAGTTGGAGCAACGAAGGAAGTAGCCAAGGAGGGTTGGTTGGAAGTGCTCTGAGTATCAAGCATAGGGAGCTTGTACGACCTATAGCACTTTCGAGGGTTGTCCTTGCTTAAGATCTTCTTCATTCTTTTATGACTGGTAAACATTCTACACAAATGATCTCATTCATAAACAGAGTACTGAGAAAGAGGGTGAGACATGTGCAGAAACTAAGTTGCGAAAATTATGAAGTGTCTGGAGCATTGGATTTCAAGATTTAGACATTAAAGTTTCAAGTCGTCCAAAGCATTAGAAACTTTAGGTCGCAATTATAATCCCGAATTTAAGGCTGTTTCGAAATCTAAAGTTTTAGGTCGCTCTAGGCCTTGGAGAGTCAGATCGTTGTGAGGTTCCAAGCTTAAGGTCGCCATGTGATCTCAAAAGTTTTGAACCCTCCCAATGACCTAAAACAATCAAACACCCAAACAACCTATAACCACAATCTTCAGATTCAGGTCGCAAATGCTATCCTATGTCTTAGGTCGTCTTCAATCTAGAGCCTTAGGTCGTATCTGTGAAAAATACCTATAACGATCTAAGAGCTTTTAATTGAGGCAACATCCTAAAGATCCAAATGAGATAACGACCCAAGGCTCGGAACTCAAGCAACGACCTAAGGTCTACGACCTAAGACTTGCAATATATAAAGTAATTTAAAATCTGGAGTTCAATGATGTAGACAGAGTCGTATTAGATCGTGATTTGCGTAAGCAAGTGGAAATTGTGTATGAAAATTCAAAGTTATGTTCATGAAAGTCAAGATTACAGACAAGAGATCACTTCAAATATCAACATTATCACCAAACATATGTTGGAATCGAAGCAAATTACAATTCCGCAAAATCAAAAAACATTGGATTCAATTTAAAAAAACATCACAAATAAAAGACCTCAGATCGAACCTGATTTCTGATGACGAGAAGTTTTTAATATGATTGATCTTCGATTTGAGTTGAATCAGTTTGATAGGTTAGTTGGATTTGAATTGATTCGGTGATGCTGATGATTAGAGAACAATGAGGCTTGGTTGATGTTTGAGGTGTCAGTTGAATTTTGGCTCATCTTCAGATGGCCGCCATTAATGAGTTCTTCTAGCTGAGATGAAAATTAAAAGAAAAGGACAACCTAAAGAGAATATATAAAAGGAGATTAAGCAAACGGACCAAGTTTGAAAGGCCGACAATGACCTAAAAGCAATGTAAAGACCAACGATCTAAGAAATTGTATAATCTAAAAGCCCAAAGCGATCTAAAGCATCACACAATCTAAGGCCTTACACGACCAAGCATTACATATGAGTAATAACGACCTAGCTCATGATAAAATTATCTAAGTCAAAGCCTGAGTTATTTTCAATAAATAAAAGCTTCGAGGGGCAAATGTTAACCAATAGAATATGGATCAGAAATGAAGGACAAGCTTAGGTCGTTCTTATGAAAGCAATAATAGGTCGTGAGCTTTTAGACCGCAAGAGATCCTTAGGTCGTTCGCAGGTGTTAAGCCGTGCCGTAATGATTCTCAGGCCGTTCTACGACCTAACAAAGCAAGATTGGGGAAGCTAAGAGGATCGTAGGTCGTTCTATAATCCCCGAGGTCGTTCTTCCTTGCAATATCGCATTCCGGCTTGATTTATCCCACGCCGATGGATTTAAGGTCATGGAACAATGGAACAAGGCTCTTAGGTCGCCTGGCGGCCTAAGGAAGATATGAAATAATTATCAAACTGTCACCTGGCCTGAATCCCACCTATAAATACTCCCCTCATTCCTTCATTGGAGGGGGGGGGGGGTCAAATTTCATTCCTACCACGAAGTGCTGCCAAATTTGAAGCTCTCCTCCTATTTCATTAATGGCTACCATGGATCTAACAAATTATCTCCACATCATATGTATCAAATATCATTCAAGCTACATTGGGAATTTCTCCGAAACAAATCGAGTGATCTCTAATCTTCTCTAATCCTCTCTAAATTCGGATCTACCATAAATTTCCTATCAAATCATAAAAGAACATCAAAGCACCTAAGTGATTGAAGATTCATACATCCACCATCACAAAGCTAGAGATCTCTCCAATTCCTTTGTCGATTCAAGTGCAATTTGGACCTAGAAAGAGAGAAAAGCGGGGAATGAATGTAAAGAGAGAATTCATTCATGATGTAGAGCAAAATACCATAATGAGAATTGATTGAAAAGTGGATATAGATTCATTTTGAATCGAACCACTATAAAAAGTCCTTTGTCTTCATTTTTTGCTTTTTATTTTGTGATTATGCGGTTCTGTATTCTTTTCTTACCAAATTGGTGAAGTGCAATTTTTGCATCTTTGTTTTTCATTCTAATTTCAAAATAAACAAATATACAATGATATGTGCATTTGACCAATAAGCACCCTAAACTCTGGCAAACAAAATATTTCCTAATATTAGATCGCCTACGATGGCATTTTAAGCTAAACTAAGCAAACAATACAACCAATAGTCATACAAATCACTAAACTTGCACGCAAATATCCATAATTGCAACAATGAATTATATATGATCTATCTATAACAATCAAAGTTTAATAAATATCAAATAACCTAAATCTAGCAATATGGTCAAAAATAGTGTGTAATAGCTTGCAATCGAACAAATAGCATATGCAATGGCGAGCAACTAGGTAAAATATGATAGTAATGATTAAATCTACTTAAACCCCTTTCTAATATTTTTGTTTATTATTTACTTGGTTTAACTATCTAAAATATTATGTTTTATAAAAAGAAGCCAGTTTAAAATGTCAAATTTACATTATATAAACAAATACAGATCGTTGAGAAATAATATTATTTTCCTTAGACAAATCAATCCAAACTATCTTTTACGGCATGTAGCTCGTCAATATGGGTCCATTAGAAGAAACAACGTCCAATTCCGACCTTGCATGCATATAATTTTGACGATTTAAACGATAGATTAAACACTTAACAAAATAATTAACCAAGTTAATCACCTTTCACAATTACTCCATCCCTTCTTCCACAAACCTGTAACATACCCATATCCTTAAACCCATCAAGCCATGGCCTTCTCTCCTTAATTGCTCCTTTGTTTCTTGATGAAACAAAGATCCATCAGTTGTGTTGAACTTCTCATCGCAGGCTCTTCCTAAACGACACCTCCATCTCCCGCACGCATCATTGATGGAGACCGCAACCCCTAGGCCAGTGTGCGACATGGTCTTGAACGCATCCCCATACGCTCGACCGCACTTCACCAAATCGCTACCATTCGAGCAATTCACTTCCCTTTATGCAATGGTAGCCTCCTCATGATCTAATTCTGACCGCATCAAAGGCAAACTTCAAACCTATAGGCCACTATCTGTGCTTCCCATCATCACCAAATAATCCAAGATTTACACCGATGGTAGAGCTTCCTTCAGCGAATCCAACGAGCTTTGAATCGTGATTTTAGGATTACTAAATTGGGAGATAATAATTTTTGAAGTTGTGAAGAGGAGTGGCCATTATCAGAAAACAGAACGATATCTTTCGTGGAAGAAAAGAGGGGGCTACGGTTTCCTTAATTTTTCGGGTACGCAAAGTGGAGAGGACTTGGCTTATTTTATTAATATTATGTTCATTAATTCATGTATATGCGCAAAACCCTATTATCTCTAACTTTATAATGCAGCATTGCTGTACAGTGCAGTACTACTGCATTGTACAAAAATGTTGCTACAGTGCAGTCTCTGCTACAGTGCAGGAAGCACTAAAAAATGAAGAAAAAACATTAAATTTACATTTATTTTTTCCTGAAAAATAATATTAATAATTATTATTTTCAAAATTTATTTTTTTATATTACCCAACTAGTTTGACATTAAAGCGTATTTCTATATAAATTATTAAAGTATTTTTTTTACAATAAAGAATGTTTTACATTTCACTACTTAATTACATCACGAGAAACATTTTTTTTCAGTTAATATTTTTTTAACTAATTTAGGCAATATGGACAAAATTTTTGTGATTCGTTTTAATGCATAAGTATTATAGGGTACTTCTGTATTAGTACGAGACAGAGTAACTTTATTCCTATCTATGGGCAAGTATCAACCTATTTTTAGAAGTATACTGGGTTTAATAAACCAATTTTAGAGATTGTTGTCGTGGTTGATTTTATAAAGTGTTTTGATGTTATAAACACTTTGAATTTTATGACATGTTAAAAATACTTTTGATTTGGGGTTGGGATAGATTGGACTCTATTGTACTAGTGGGAAAAAACTCCATCTTGGTCGACCTAATTCTGGATAGCTACCTAAATCGGTGATATTAATTTTGCCCATCTGCCACAAAAGGTCAATGGTTTGCTGCATTGGAAAATTTTATTATTTTGATCGGGATTCCCAATCGGCGGGTCACAGGCTACAATAGATGGAGGCGTGGGTGTCCCACATGTAGTACCGTGAACGGGTAGCATACGGCCATCGCCTTAGACCGTCTTGGTTATCCCGAGTGATCTCTAGGTGTGTTTGGCGGTATGAGTAGGTTATGGTGATGATATCCTGATCAATACATGCAGTACGTCGACACCTATGTTAAAAAGTCTTCTGAAAATAATGGAACTAGTTTCAAGACCAAATTCAATTATATACAGAAGTTAACAATTAAAAAACGAGTTATACAATGTTAGTTTCTATAGAAATTGGCAAACATTTTCTTTATGCACACCCAAATGGTAAATCTGATTTCTACAAAACTAGATAATGTACAATAACTCATTACTACGATTTCAAAAATATGAGTTTCTGGCATGATCCGGGACTATGCTTCCAGAATGACTATTTACACGGACCGTTATGACTACCAACTGGTCCGAACTCAATATATACCAATTCACATACTTATTCTCCGCGTAACGAACAATTCAGACTTACTCGAACTAGTCTCGAGTCCCTATTCGCTCGTTTGTGAAAAATCCCATTTTGGAACCGTCAATTGAGTAGTTAACGATTAATATTTAAATAAAACATTCAAATTTATAAGCAATAAAATAAAATTTGTTACATATTTGGTCGAGTTTGTCTATAACCATAGTTGTCAGTTAGATACTAGCATGACACCATATGATGCTTTATATGGACAACCTTGTAATGCACCTTCTTATTGGTGGGAAGCAGGTGAAAAACAGATACTTTTGGAATTTGTTTGGTTAAAAACTTTGTTAATAAATAGTACTTAAATAATTTTTGGAAAAGAACTTGTAGATCCACTCGCAATACACAACATATCCAATAACCGTAATAGATAGTCCAAAACAACAATATCATAATCGTACAACGTAGGAGTATCAAAAACCAATGAGGCTATTATCTGCAAATGTCCAACACACACAGGAAGATTAGAAGTATTAAAAAATGCATTTCCTATAAGATAAAAGAGAAATAATTAAGATAAATCCGGATTTTAATTAGATGTATAATCAGTTATAATATCCTGCATTTTAGACAGAAATATGATGAGTTGAATAAAAATTGCAAAATGAAAGGTTTTTTACATCATGGGAGAGATGGGGAAATAATTCAAATCAAGAAAAATTCATAGATTTCTGTTTTTAATGTTGTTGTAAGAATGATCGTTATCCAGACGAATATGTAAATTTAGTCCTCATTTTCTGTGAAACAAAAACAGAATTGTATTTGCACTATTCTAATAGAAAATGCATGGTAATGTAGTTTCATAAAAAATAAAAAAATTAAGAAATGCAAGTTAACATGTAATTACTTTTATGAAACTGCAAGCATAATGTTTTTTGTATGTCCTATCTATGGAAGTTGGCATACATAGTTTATCTACTTTCAGAGATGGCGAGTCTGCACAATGTTTTTCGTATCTCCTATATATGGAAGTTTTTGCATAAATCAAGCATAGTAGTAGCATCGGGTCAGCTGGAAGATGTAAGTGTAGAGCCAAAATTATTGAGACCTCGTGGGCCCCTTTGGGTCATCGACAATGACACAAAACAATTTAGGAAGAAGATAGTTAAAGTAGTTAAGGTGCAATGAAGCGAGCATAATAACTACTGATAATATTATAATATGTAGTATGTAGAGATGTTTTACGTATCCATGATTATTCCCGAATTTCCATGTTATCATTTTAACCTTGAAAATCTTATTTCTACTATAACTTCTGATGAAAGCCAAACTAATTCTTTAACCTGTTTCGTTGCTTTGCGATGGTGGTTATACATTCTGTAGAATGGTCAAATAGAGAAATTAGATTAATAGTTAGAAATCTATTGTTAGGATCATGCAATATACTCTAGATAAGATAAATAAACTGTTTGAAATTTTTGCAAACAAACAAAGAAATAATGTTTAAATGAAAAAGCGAAAAGTAAACATAAATAAATATATGCAAATTCGATCACTAATTTGTTAGAGTCAACCGTTGCCTCCAAATTTACCATTAAGATTATATATTTGATGCTCACACTACATGTAATCTCGCAGTTTCTACTAGTTTGAATATACTAACCCTATACACTATGTGGACCCAATACCATACGATCTGAATCCCCAAAGTACAAAACCTTATTGTTAAATCTTAAAATGAGATTATAGGGTTTGAATTGAAAAAAATTAATGCAAAACAAAATAGTAAAATAAGAGAACAAAACTACAACTTAAAAAGCTCCCCTTTTAAACCATGTGACCAAATTATTCCTTTAGCCTTTGTTGACCAAGTCTTCGCAATGTTCCATCCTCGTCTCTGATTAGAAAATACTTTTTATTTCTTTAAATAATGGTTCGTCCTTCCTCCTTTCTCTAAATTGAAATCCCATTTACCATCACCCTAGCTAGTGTTACGCTCCAACAATCAACACCACCTGTAACTGAATCAAAGGCAGCCATGGTAGAACACTATGCTGAAGGGAACATTTCATCGAACACTTATGTGATAATGTCAAACACTCAGACAGTCAACACAGGGTCAACTCTGAAGGACAGTGGGTCGGAGGGGGAGGTTCGAGGTGAGAATCTGATCATAACCAAGACCCCAAAACCTTCAAAGATGCCTTGCCAAAGTGTGCTCATGCACACTTGCATAGGGGAGATTAAATAAGACTTTTTTTATGCTATGAGTATTTCTTAGGATGGGCTTAATTAAAGCAAGGTCTGCTATGATATTATTACTAGCCGTTACTCTTATGCTTATAAATACCTTGTTGTGAACATTCATTAGTTTAGTTGTTTATTTGGTGAGAGTTATCTCATTCAAACTTCTGTCAATTTCAACATTTATTCAAATAAAGTCACTTATTTGCTGTCTTCCAGTTCTTGTTTACTACCGTTCCTTATGTTGTTTCAAACCAGCTATAACCACAGCTTTTTATCATCAATAAATCTCATTCGTATTCTATTGCAATGTCAAATATGATTAGAAAACGCAAAGGTTCAAATCTGGGCATAAAACAATGATATCAGAGCCAGATGGAACCAAAAGAAAAGAGAATTTTGATGATGAAACTATGGACAAAACTGGGGATGTTGATAATGAGGATATTGAGGATGAATCAAGACAGGAGCCCATCAACGCGCAAACTGCATTGAATATCAGAGAGCTACAAGGATCACAACATGAAATTACTTCTAGGATGGATATTATGCAGGAGAATTTAAACAGTACTACGAAAGAAATCAAGGATTCTCGAAATCAAGCTGTCAATTCAAGAATTCATTATATTCCTCTAGCCTAGCGTACTCATTAAGGGCAAAATCAAGAAACATCCTACAGCGCTGTTCAAAATCAGGTACATGTTGATTACTCTATTATTAATTATAACAGTAACAATTGAAATACCCAAATTGTTCTTGTGAATTCTCAAAATCCCCCTAAGCTACTTCAAAATACGTTGATTAAACTAGATTTCCCTACATACAATGGGGATAGCAAAGTTGTTGAATGGTTCAATCAAGTCGAGCAATTATTTAATTATCATCACACCCTGAAATTGAATGGGTACCCACATGCTCCTTCCATTTACGAGAAGATGCTAGAAAATGGTATAGTTGGCTAATCAAGAAGGTTAAAGATTATGAAAACTGGAATGCTTTTAAGGATGAGTTACTAGTAAGATTCGCTTTCGAAGAATTTCTGAAACCCTATGGAGCCATATCCAACCTCAAACAAACTACAACTGTAGTTGCTTACCTGTCCCTGTTTGAACATTTACAAGGCATATGCGATGCCTTTCCCGATCAATTTATGTTGGAGAAATTCATTGATGGACTCAAAGATGAGATTAAATTCGATGTGTTAGCACTACACCCAGTTGACTTCAAGCAGGCAGGCAGTCTTGCTAAGTATTCAAGTGCAAATTAAAGAACTTGCAAATAGAAGGTTAAGTATGGGAAAGTGGCTAAGAAAATTAATGAACAAAAGGGGATCAAGAAAGAGTTAGTCAAGAAGGCTACTGAAGGTAAGAGAAAAGGGTTAACACCACAGGAGATTCTTGAAAGAAGGCGCAATAATTTGTGTTTGGTTGAAACGAAAAATGGCATCTCGGGCATGAGTGCAAAACTAAACTGATATATATTATCGAGGGTGTTATGTCTCTTAAACATGAAGAGAATGATGAACAACATGAAGTGGAAAACGACATTGATTTTCAAGAAGTGTCTACACCAATATCCACTAATTCTCACAAAGAAGAGGAGGAACAGACCTACGCAATCACATTAAGTGCCATGTGCAGCATACCCTCTTTATCAAATGTTAGAGTACATGGGTATCAACCAACAGCTTGTTGAAGTCCTTATTGACTCTGGTTCGACCCATAGCTTCATTAACTGCCAAACGACAACCAAATTGAAACTAATTATACAAGACACGAATGGTTATGCAGTTCAGGTAGCTAATGGTTAAAAAATTCATGGCGAAGGAATATGCAAAGGGCTATTTTCAAATGCCAAGGATGCATTATGCCTCTGTATTAACTGATAGTACCCCTAGAAGGCTGCCAGATTGTTCTTAGGACAAAATGGACGAAAGAAGTGGGTGTGATAACTTCCAATTTCACTAAACTCTAGATCAAATTCCAGTGGGAAGGAAAGGAATGTCTATGGAAGGGGATTAAGGACAATAATAATAATATGGACAGTAATAACATAATCAAGGAAAGCAACCAATGTCAAGTATTCCAATTGCTTTATACGAAAGAAATTCTATGCAACATGCCCACTGTTGATATAAAAATTCCCGATGATGTGCAAAATATTTTGTCCCAATTTTCCACTGTAATTAACCCTAATAATACCCTTCCAACTACAAGAGATTGTAACCACAAAATTCCTGGGCTACCCTCCTCCAAACCAGTTTGTTTAAGGCCATATAGGCACTCTTACCATATCAAAAATGAAATAGAGAGGATTATTAAAGAAATGCAGGAACATGGGCTAACTATACCAAGAACAAGTAAATACTCATGGACGGTTGTCATGGTCAGAAAAAAATATGGGACTTGGCGAATGTGTGTGGATTTTCGAGCACTCAACAATCAAACTATCAAGGATAAGTATCCTATACCTCTTATTGATGATCTCTTAGATGAATTGCATGATTCTTTATACTTTTCTAAACAAGATTTGCGATCTGGTTATCACCATATTCGAATGCACACACACGATATTCATAACACCGCATTTAAAACACATGAGGGGCATTACGAATTTGTAGTAATGCCATTTGGATTATCAAATGCCCTCTCCACATTTCAATATCTTATGAATAATAGTTTTAGACCTTACTTAAGAAAATTCTTGCTAGTGTTTTTCAATGACATACTAATATACAGCCAGATGAGAGCCAAGCATATGCATTATTTGAATTTAACACTGCAGGTATTACATGAAAATCAATTGGTTATCAAGCTGAATAAATGTTCATTCTCTCAAACACAAGTCATTTATATTGGGCACATCATATCGTAGAATTGCATAGCGGTTGATCCAGAAAAAATCAAAGCAGTCAAGGAATGGTCACTCCCCAAAAACATTAATGGTTTGAGAGGATTTTTGGGACTCACTGGGTATTATCATAAATTTACTAAGCATATGGGTGTATTGCTAAGCCGCTAACCAATTTGCTTAAGAAGAATGCTTTCAAGTGGGATGATAATGCAGCTATTGCTTTTGATAAGTTGAAGGAGTGTTTGTTGAACCCACCAGTGCCAACAAGCCGATTTTTGAGAAGGAATTTGTGGTGGAATGTAATGCCAAGGGAGTGAGTATTGGAGCAATACAAACGCAAGATGGTAAACCGATTGCATTTCTCAGCCAGGCTATAAATGGAAAGAATTTGCTACCATCCACTTATGAGAAAGAATTGCTAGTTGTTTTGCTTGCAACCAAGAAGTGGTCGCAATATTTGCTTGGAAGGAAGTTTACTATTAAAACTGATCATGAAAGTTTAAGACATTTGTTGACATAGCGCGTAACAACAGGGATTCAAGGGAGGTGGCTCGCTAAGTTACATGGGTATGATTATCGTGTGGAATATAAAAAAGGGAGACACAATATTGTCGCTGACTCTTTGTCTCGCTTACCAGAAAGAGAATCTGAAGCTCTCACTAAAACTACTTGTCAGGCTTTATCAACTATTGAAGGGGGTTGGATAGAAGAACTTAAAGTGATATTTGTCGCATCGGAAGAATACCAAAAACTGAAACATAAATTTTCCGAAGGATGATTGGGCAACTGTTGTACTATAAAGGTAAACTGCTTATTACCGCAGACTGCAAAGAAGTAATCCAAATTTTATTAAAAGAACACCACTCCGCTCCTTTGGGTGGCCACGCTGGTACTAAAAAGACTGGACACAAAATTAAGCAAATTTTTTACTAGAAAGGCATGGGGTATGACGTTGACAAATTCGTTCGAGAATGCGAAGTATGCCAATGTAATAGACATGAAAACACACACATACCTAGATTATTACAACCACTAGCCATACCATAAAGCATTTAGAAGGAAATCTCCATAGATTTCATAATTGGGCTACCTAGTAGCAACAAGTTTACTGCCATATATGTAATAGTGGATCGTTTGTCAAAATATGCTCATTTTTTTCCCTTTACAACACCCATATCTGCACAAGTTGCACAAATCTTCTTCGATGGTGTCCATGCCCTGAAGCATAGTGAGTGATAGGGATGTTATTTTCACAAGCACTTTTTGGCAAGAACTAATGAGGCTACAAGGTTGCACATTGAAAATGAGTTCGGCCTACCATCCACAAGCGGATGGCCAAACTGAGGCTGATAACAAGATCTTGGAAGGTTATTTGCATTGCTTTGTGTGTCACAAGCCACAAGATTGGTACAAGTAGCTTACGATTGTAGAGTATTGGCATAACAACTGTTGGCAAAGTTCGACTAATATGACTCCATATCTAGCCGTGTATGGTGTGCCTCAACCCACTCTACTCTTTTGTGTAACCAGAACTGCAAAAGTACCACAGGTGGAGCAGGAACTTTACTCCAAGGACATTGCAGTTCAATTACTAAAAGACACCCTGAAATCCACGCAATATATAATGAAGCATTATTCAGATATAAATCGAACTGAAAGGCAATTTCAAGTCGGGGACAGGGTGTATTTGTGGTTACAACTTTATAGATGGATTACTGTCAGCAACTTAAAAACTACAAAATTATCTCCATGTTTCCTCGGACCTTATAAAATAATAAGGAAAATTGGTGAAGTGGCTTACGAATTGGAATTGCCACATGAAGCTCAAATACATCCTATTTTTCATGTCTCACAGCTCAAGAATAGATAGGTAAGGGTGTGATCATATAGCAAAGTAGTCCAACTTTTGTTGAAGAAATCATAGATGAACCTGAACTCATTCTAGGCCGAAGAAGTGTTCCGAAAAATAATCATGTCATGACGCAGGTATTGATTAAATGGAAGCACAAAAGTCAAGAAGAATCCACATGGGAAGACTATTAGGATTTAGTAAAGAGGTTTCCGACATTTGACCTTAAGACAAGGTCAAACTTTGAAGGGAGGGGGAGTGTTACGCTCCAACAATCAACACCTCATATAACTGAAGCAAAGGCATCCATGGTAGAACACAATGCTGAAGCGAACATTTCATCGAACACTTAAGTGATAATGTCAAACACTCAGTAAGACAACACAGGGTCAACTCTGGAGGACAATGGGTCGGAGGGGGAGGTTCGAGGGGAGCATTTGATCAAAACCAAGACCCCAGAACCATCAAAGATGCCTTGCTAGAGTGTGCACATGCACACTTGCATAAGGGAGAGTAAATAAGAATTATTTGTTGCTATGAGTATTTCTTAGGATAGGCTTAATTTAAGCAAGGCCTGCTATGATATTATTACTAGCCATTACTCTTATGCTTATATTAAGTTGTTGTGAACATTCATTAGTTTAGTTGTTGATTTAGTGAGAGTTTTCTCATTCAAATTTCTGTCAATTTCAACATTTATTTAAATAAAGTCATTTATTTGCTGCCTTCCAGTTCTTGTTTATTACTGTTCCTTCTGTTGTTTCAAACCATCTATAACCACAAGCTTTCATAATTACTAAATCTCACTTGAATTCTGTTGTAATGTCAAATATGATTACAAGAATCAAAGGTTCCAAATCTGGGCATAACACAATTAGAAAGCCGCCATCGCCGCTGTCTGAACTGGAAACACTAGATGATCACCGGAGGTGAGTTGTTGAAGTTGATGCACTGGCGTGGACAATTTGATTGCTACAGCGCTTAAAGTGGATCCCTAGATGTTGCTCGATAATGATTTGCCTTGAATATGAAGCCATGGCATGTGTCACTCTGATCGAAGGTGTTGTCGCTACCATTTACTTGCAATGAGATCTAGAGCCAGTATTGAAATATGAAACATGATGTCTGAGATGAACAAAATTATGATGCTGCTAACCGACCTTTTGGTTCGGTCACCAAAAGTACTCAAGACACGCTCGACTCAACATATCGCATGATATTACAGCTCGGAGGTGTCGCCAATATCATCCGGGGGCCAGTATCAGAAGATTCGAGTCTGGCCACTAGCAGGATGTTGCATCCCACGGACGCAACCTCCATCAGTATCCGTCCGCATCCGAGCCGAAGGCAAGCTGTCAAGCGGGTCCGGGCGCAGCGCCGGTGGGGGTCCAGGGCCCCACAGTCCCGGCGGCGATCGTCCTAGCCGGTTAGGTTGAAACTATAGGCACCACCCGATTCATCCGATTTTCTCCATGTCGGAAGCTCAGATTCCTTCACTTCGGACCAGCTGAATGATAGATTCCTTCACTTTGTGCTGAGGAGATTGGACGCCCCAAAAGAACCAACATACCGCGCCAACGAACCTCGGTTACGTCCCCTCCAAACAAACTTCGCACCCTGCCAAGGTGAAGGTGCGAAATTTCGTACCTTGAAGGTATGAAATTTCGTACCTAGCAGGTACGAAATTTCGTACCTAGCAGGTACGAATTTTCGCATCTAGCATGTGTGAAATTTCGTACCTGGGAGGTGCGAAATTTTGCACCTAGCAGGTGCGAAAATTTCGTACCTCCACCCAGGTACAAATTTTCCGTGACCGATAGCTGGAGGCGCAAATTTCCTAAAGATGGTCCTCATTTCTACCTACTCCTACCTAACCACTTCCTATAAATACCCGACTACCTCACACTTCAAAAGGGAGAGATTCTTGGGCTTTGAGATCTCCATAAAGCCTCATTAATTGCATCTCCTCTTTAAGGAAGAAGAAGGGCAAACTTGTCCATTTTACTATTTCTTGCAAATATGACTATTGTAGCTTCTTATATCATAGTCAATGAATGTAATGAGAGGATCTCAACCTTGTAATCTTTCAAGTGATCAATAAAATTCCTGCAACTCTTCAAAGTGGACGTAGGCCCTCCCTGAGGCCGAACCACTATAAATCTCTTGTGTTATTTACTGTTTATGTTCTATAATACGTTCTTGTCTATGCGACCATAATTATAATTCCTAGTAATTAGTAATCTTTGGTGTTTGCGACATTTTTTGCTGTCAAAATTTGGTGCTTTCACTGAGAAAACTCGGATTTTGCGCCTTTGTCGCACCTTGTCATCTCGACCCCCGAAGAGCTTAAGGTTCCTTGCCAAACCTGCTGTCGAGTCTGCTCACGATGGGAAAGCGACCAAAGAACGCAGAGATCGACTCTTCATCCGCAGTCGAGGATGGGACATCCCAACAACCTCAACCTCGAGCCCTGAACCTCTCCCCTCGACCTCGAGCTTCGAGCTTCGGCGTCGAGCCTCCCACGGGGTTCGAAACTCGTACCTCACGGGCCTCGAAGCTCGAACCCCACCAGGTTCGAAACTCGAACCCTACGAGGCTCGAAAACTCGAACCCCCATGGGGTTCGAAACTCAAACTCCACGGGGTTCGTACCCTCGAGCCACAAGAGGATCGAAAGTCCCTCGCCTCGGCCTCGATCCTCCACTCCACTACTTTGGATTCCTCGACTCCGCATCCTGCCTCACTCGGCCTCGACTTCGTCTCACTTGGCCTCGACTCCGCCTCACTCGGCCTCGACTCCACCCCACTCGGCTATGCTATAACATCGACAACTCCTCGACCACTCTCGCCTAGCAAGGAAGATCAATCACAAGGACTAGGAGGCTCGGTCACTAATGAAATCGTCCCTCCTACTGTGGACCCCAAAGCGCTTGCAACACAAGCTCAAATCCGCGCACTTAATGAAAAATATGAGAACACGGATGTCGACTTCAACTAGCTCAGAATAACACTCGACCTCGACCAACGGTCTCGGAAACTTCCTCTTCCGAGTCAAGGGGCCCGCGTCAAAGAAGGAGGTTAAGTCTCGGTAACGACGTCGCCGCTCGTACCAACGCCCTCGATAACGGCAATG
Source organism: Allium sativum (assembly GCA_030737875.1). NCBI lineage: Eukaryota > Viridiplantae > Streptophyta > Magnoliopsida > Asparagales > Amaryllidaceae > Allium > Allium sativum. The sequence continues at coordinate 289,958,668 of CM060927.1, forward strand.
GCGATGGTCACGACAATGACAATGGCGACCGAACTACAGTCACATATAGCGAGGGGGCACAGTACCGGGACCGCTCTTGCTTGATTATCAATGACGGACCATATCCTACAAACCAACCTCTTCCTCGACACAACTCGATGACCGCTAATCAGGATGATGGGCCTGCTATTCCAATGGCCCGCGCTCTTCCAGAACAGGATCCGCCTCAATCCGCTCTTCATCAAGGTCCGCTTATAGATGTCGAGGACATGGAGGAAGACAATCCGGACGTCCATCATAGGAAACACCCTCGCAATAGGACCCTGGAACCTCGCCAAAACCTATGGGTCCCGATGTGGATTCCCATCCAACATACCTTCCCGATATGTTCCGAAGAATCATGAGTGAGAGGCAAGGAAACATGCATGATTCATGGGAAGCGCACATTAGGCGCAACCCCTTCACCAGGAGGGTAAATGAAGCTGAATGGCCACGTCGCTTCAGCATGCCACAGATGTCGCTCTATGATGGCACAACCGACCCCTGTACCTTCTTAAATCAATATGAATGGCAAATGGACTCGAGCCGGGGCAATGAACCGGTCAAATGCAAGTGCTTCCCAGTCTTCTTATCAAAAACCGCTTTGTTATGGTTCTCTCGCCTCCCACTCGATTCCATTAACAACTTTAACCAGTTACCAGCAGAATTGGTCAAGCAATTCAGAGTGCACATCCCGACTCCGAAGAATGCCCTCACCTTGTATAACCTATGCCAAGGACCCGCCTAGTCGCTCAAAAGCTACCTCTCCCAGTTCAATGTCGCGCTCGCAGAGGTCAAGGATCCAGATCCTTGCTCCGTACTCTATCAACTAGCCAAAGGTGTCCTCCCTACTTCCTAATTCGGGGAATGGATCGATCGGAAGCAGCCAAAAAGCCTCGATGCTTTCCATGAAAAGGCTAGGCAATACTTATGTCAAGAAGAGGCGAGACGAAACCAACTCCCCAGTGCCGGTCCTCCCAACAATCCACATGCGTGTGCCATAAATGACAATGTCAAAGGGCTCTTTGATAAGGACATGGGGGCAGGCCCCTAAAAACAAAGACCGAATAGCAGTAGGCAAGGCGGCCGCAACAACGGCCAAGTTTCTACGGAACCCAAAAAGCCCAGCTCTCATCGAACATACAAGATCTACACCCCACTAAATGAAGACTTGGAAACAATCTACTGGCAAACGTGAAACACGCTTCAATATAAGAAAGCATACAACAGGGAGTCCACTAATCCTAAGAAGAAGACCGGCAAGTACTGTTGGTACCACGGCATGTACGGGCACAATACCAATAATTTCCATCAATTCAAAGATGTAATCGAAAGGCTTGTCCGCGAGAAGCACCTTGAGCAGTACGTCCGAAAAGCATCATGACTCTCGCCGGCACTAAGCGGAATTCCGGCAAAACCTAATATTGGCCGCAATTGACACTAGTACCTCTCACCCGCCCTGAGTGGCGGAGGATCCACTGGAAACGGATCTCCTTCCACTTGTGGACCCCGAAGCTCCTGCGGCTCAAGCACAGATTCACACGCTTAATAAGAAATATGAGAATGCAGCTCTCGCGCTAGGCATTGAAGATCAACATCAACCTTATGCGCCATCTTCAAAAAAAATTCAACGCATCGTCGTTCTACATCAGCTTGCTTAGAACCACGCCCGCTAGCGGCATACCGCATCGGAAATTTCTTCTTTCGAAGCTAATGACCCACGGCGAGGAAGGAGATTCAGCCTTATTAAAAACCTCGCCATCCACTCCAACATTCGCATGGCGACAGCAACAATAACAGAAAGGAAATGATGATCAAACAATCGTCACTTACGGCCAAGGAACATATAACAAACCGGGTTCATGTAACCAACCTTCTACTCGGAAGACCCCAACTGTCGCCGCTCGCAACCAAAGTCCCGCTCTTCCAGCAACTCGTCAGACCAAAGTACCTCCGAATCCGGGTGCACATCAGCCCGCCCAAACTCGAGAGCTATACCAAAACCAGACCTCCATCGAATTACATCACTCGAGGGGAGCATCAAAAGAATGATCAAGAATCCTGCCACCGATTTGAAAGCTTGACTCGAGCGGTAGGAGGAAGCTTTCAATAACTTCCTCGCCAGATAAGAAGCACTTCAGATCCGACTGGCCAAGCATACATTACGGAGGCAAGTACTGATGCCCCTCCACCATCGACCTAGAACTTGGGGGCAGCCCCACAAACTAACCGATTAGCCGACGTCACTCCTCGGAATGGTGTCGTTCCCGCTACACTCGGGGGCACCCCTAATCCCGACATCGCTCCAGCTCGATGCGCTTCGATTGGTCAGGCTTTGCCGTTGGAAATGTTGCTCAAGCACCAACGCACGTAGTTTTGGATGGTACTCGTCCCATGGTTTCATGAGTCATAATTACGCTCGATGTGGCCCCTCCATTTGGAATCCAACAAGACTTTCCTCTCAATCAGCCTACTCCCAACTTGGACGTAAGCACTAGGGGCACCAGTGCCACTATGGGCAATCGAAATCAATTGCTTGCTATCGAAAATGGGCCAGAGATCGCAGGTTTCATCTGTCGGTACACTCCAGGAATTATCCATTCACTAGGATCGCATGCAAAGCTGAGTGGCCCTGACACTCCAACACACCACATGTGGCATTCCATCAAGGCATGACTGACCTCTAACCTCGGCAATATCGAGGTCACCACGAGAAATGGAACGCGTCATCCCGGCCATCCCTGGCTTTGACGCTCAAGCCTCCGCTAGGCGGACTCAGGCTGCTATGAGTCCATACTTATCGCCTACTCTTCTAGCATCCAACTGGGCTCAAGTTCACTTCAACCGACTTCCACAACGTCATGCAACCGAAGTTAGAGACTCACAGAGTGCCATAGACCTTCCACCAAGAAGGTGCGCTAGGCTCCAAAGTCCTGGACTAGACCACGACCTCCATAATGCAGCGGGAACCCAACCCCCGATTGTCGCCGTCACGATCCATGGGATTGTAAGGAAATCGCGGGGGCACACTCACGACGTCTGCGAAAGTAGTACGAGCGTAACCCATTCACTTCGGCTAGCCATAATACCAAATGGCGCCAGTGGCGCCAGCACTCCGACATGCCGACGCTTGCCCCATATACTTAAAGAAGCCATGATTCTCGAAGTTTTATTAGCTGCCACAAGTGGCACATGGGTTCATTACGCGTCACCGACGCCGTAAAATGCAAGTTGTTCCCCGTCCTTATACAAGATGGCTCTATTATGGTTCTCTCAACTTCCACCGTGAACTATCTCAACTCTCGACTAAACCGCCAAAAGAATGGTCCCGCAATCCAGGATGCACGTCGTGATACCCAGAGACATCTTCTTAGTCTCGAACGATTACCAAGGCATCTGTGAACTCTTAAAGGCTACCTTGCAAAATCCAACACCGCCTTTGCCAAAGTCAAGGAACCCACTCCTCGAGTGACACTCGTCCAGCTTACAAAGGGCATGCCACCTGGTTACAAACTTGGGGCATGGACCGATCAAAAACAATCAAGGATTCAGAAGATCTTCCACACAAATGTCGACTACTTTTTATGCCAAAAATCTAGCATAAAGGAATCAAGCTCCTACCCTCAACATCCTACCTCGTGATGACGCCCAGAACTCCAACAACTCTGATTCCACCACTCTGCACAAACTTGCTCCCGCCGGCAGCGTCAAAGGTAGTCGCAACAATAAAGGGAAGCGCCTTTAACTTCCTTTTGCGGATGCTGTAGAACTGACAATATCCTGTAGAATCACTCGACGCTCATTGAGGGTTCCCACTACGTGGGGTCTTCGAGCCACTCGACGCTCATTGGAAATCCGCACTGCATGGGATCTCCGAGCCACTCGACACTCATCAAAGATTCCACTAAACATAACTTCGACCGACAATTAATCCCACATGATCATCCCCCGGGCTCATCAGGACTATGGCAACAATAAGCATCCATGCCTCACAACTCGCCTCACCTGGGTCGCCTTTTGTGCTGATCTAGTTGATATTGGGCCTCAAGTGCTATAAGCCTTCCAAATGGCTTTTGTCCGACCTTTAGTCAACCATTACGACTAATTCGTATACACGGGCGCGCCGCACTGGATCAACATCTCCGAGCCGGGAACCGGTCCCTAGGATCAAGCTTTAATCAGCAACAAGTACCCCGATACTTCAACTCCAGAGTCCGCCATAAGGACCTCAACATCGGCAACCTCGTCTTACAACGGGTCCTTCCTTCACCAGCAGGCCTCCCCCTCGATAGGAAGGCCCACACTCATACAACAAAAGCTCAGCGATGGAACTTTCAAACTCTCAACCATGGACGGAGACGAACCCCCAAGGACATGGAACAATGAACATCTTTACCTCTACTCTACATAACTTAGTGTAAAATCAATTCAAGTCTTTTAACAATGTTTTGCTTTCCTGCAATTCGAGGCATTGCAAAGGCTACTACTACCAAAGATATCCATAGAAGTGATGTTCAGTTTCCTGTCTCTCCTCCATGTTTGCTCCATGCATGAAATGTTTGGTTAATCCTAATAACCAGATTGCACTCAAACTTCCGACCGCCGTACCCGCCCCTAACATTGGGGCCGGCACCGCCGTCTCAACTGCGAACCAACCCCACGGCCTAACAACATTGGCAACGACCGGTGCCCCGAGCACGGGAGACGGCCACGCCACTCGAGTTGTCGGCCCGTGGCGCGACCGAGTATAAATAACCTCTAACTCGAATCATTCGCCTAAGTCCCACGCGACTTGGGGCCGCCCAACATACAACTGGGAGCGATGTACACTTCCCCTTGGCTATGGGTACCTTTCGAATCCCGGCACAGCACCGAGACCGACGTTAAATCGTTTCCCTGAAGTCCTAAAGGCTTAGGTGCAGCTCATGGCCACGATCGGACCGTACGCGCTGATGATCGGAGCTTTTCTCCGGCGAATAAACGACGACGTCACTTGCTCGAACCCGATGAACGACGGGAGAGCCACCCTCTGGACGTACCGCATAACGCGACGGCATACGCCTCTACTACTCTTGGGATTAACCCCGGGCAACCCAAGAAAAAACAGCAGGCGCTCTAGCCTGGCTTCACAAACTACGGGTTTCCTAAGTTGAAGGAAACTTACTAGAAGCCTGCGGTCTATCTCACCCCTCTGGAACAACAACCCAGAGCGCGGTACTCTGTCTCACCCCTCTGGAACAACAACCCAGGGCGCGGCACACAATCACACCCCTCTATAACAATCAACCCAGAGCGCGGTCTCCGATCGCATTCCTGTTGGTGTAACAACAAGTACGCTTGTCCAAGTACGAGACGCCGGAAAACATGAGAAGAACGTTCGAACACTTAACATGAAATGCCCAAGTACTCTCTTGCGGATCCATGAAACAACTCTCAGAAATCTTTTTCTCTTTTGGAAGATACAGGAGCGAAACAATTAATCTATTGATGTTGGAAGACCAAAAAGATTCTTCCAATGTCTCATTTCTGGGTCCAATGGAATTCATAGGTATAGGAAGAAGCTCCATCAAATAGAGATTTTTTCTTTCGACCATCTTTCGATTGGTAATACGAGGATCTTTACTAATTCATATTCCATTTCACACACACGCACACATTAAACAGACTACATGTCTAACATCTTTTCTCTCTGATGACAGGATATTCATGAATACCACACCATGTCTTTAAGGAAAAAAATCGAGGACCGCACTCGCATATACTATTGGTTCACTTAACCCATGGCATCTTTAATTCCTTTAACAATTACTGATGCTACTCATATTATTTTCTTTTCTTTTGTCTATATAGGTTCGATAAAGGCAGGTCACTACCAATGATGGGCCCTTTCCCTCTAGAACTGCTTCCTCCTCCTCTACTCTACACAAGAGTAATGGATTCATGAGGCATCGATGTGCGCCTTCCGCCATCATCCTCGCCGCTTGTAATCATCACAGCCTTCCCAAGAGCAACACATGGCAACGGCTTAGGGACGATGTAAGAAGCAAGGACCAATCCAGCATAGGTGTCTCCCCAAGCCTTCTTGGTGCCTAACTCCGCTCTCTTCTCAGCATCTTCAGCAGTCTTCCGATCAGCTAAGCGCCAGGCCGGAGCCCCATAATGGTATCCGCTACAAGTGTGCTAAGGGATCTCTCGCCCTCTTCTAGCGGGCATCGCCGGCAGCTCTCCTTATTCCTAGCCTACTCAGAGGCCCTCTCCTTCTCCGCCTCAGCATCGGCCTACCTTTTCACCACCACAGCGGCAGATTTCTCCTTGGCATCCTAACTAGCCTTTTCCCATGCATCTTGTATGGCAGCCTCATCCTGTCCCTCTTCCCCTCCGGCTCCTCCAAATTTGCCACCAGCCGAGCTTCCTGATCTATCACCGTAGCTTGCATTGTTCGCATACTTACACTAGCTACGCCCGTTGCATGAGCACTTCAACCAGACACAACTTCTCCTCCTCCAAGGAGGATCATACAAACATGGGACCCTAAAGCCATGGGTTCTCCTACTTCTCCAGATTGTTCCCGCTGTGACTACAACTGGGACCCGAACGCTTGAGGAAGTATGGGGGCAAAGCCTGGCGTCACTTCCGCTCAAAGGGCAAGTATACGAGCGTGGGGGCATTCTCCTACCCATCTCCACACCGGTTTACTCATCGCAGGACCTGAGGAGGATCTCCGCCAGCTTCTGCGCTGGCATTTCCATCGCCACGGCCGTGGGGGCAACCATCCTAAGGAGGAACATACACCTCGCCACGAGAAGGGCCCGAACCCAAAATCTTGGGTCTTAGAAACTTCTAACCTCTCGGTAGTACTAGGCAGACCAGGCATAGAGACCGGAACCAAAGGGTAGATGAAGAAATACGATCGCAGTTCCCCGAGGAACTGGAGAACTTCGATAAATTCTCAAGACGTGAATTAAAAAATCCATATTTCAGTGCAAGTTCTCGAGTTTCCATGGCCGGTTCATTGGGTTCGCAAGGTCTCAGCGCTCTGCCAGCAAACTCATACTTAGATGCAACATGAAGCTAACTCACACCCCTCGATGCATACCTACAAACGCATCGAAACGCATTGACGACACCTAGTTTGGATAACTATGGCAGTAGTTACCTGTAAACGTCAGCACCATTTTCCCAGTCGGATAACAACCCCGACATAATAGGGTTGGAGACTAACGACTTGAACATATGCCCGCATCTTGCGCACATATCCGAGCAATCAGTCTGAATAAGTTCATTTCCAAAATCATTCGCCAACCAATTGTGTTAAGTTCAACTTCAATTACTGATCAGGCATGAAACATTAAGCAATGATCCGAGCCTGCTAGCTCGTATCTGACGTCGAGAAGAATCTAGCAAGTACCCGGGCCTGGGGATACCCTCTACAGATTGTCACACCGGCCTGGCAATCTCATGACCCAATCAAATCCCCTAAAGTCTCTACACTGGCATCATCTTCGCAGCATCCTACGGAACCACCATCTTTAGAGCACCTTCACCTTGCAACGAAGGAAATCCGAAGCCAGAGTTCAGGCCCTAGAGGCTTCTTGGCTTCTATCATAATCCGGACTCCACAAAAAGCTGATGCTCTGGAACATCGTGGCAGCATTTAGCCTCAACAACTAACGCCACGACAATCATGGTTAGGTTATTGATCAGATCCCAAGACTAACCGCTTAACCGTGTGTCGATATGTTACACAAGCATTCAAGCTGACAATCCAAGCAGGTCCATTCCTTGAGGACCACGCCGCGAGACCAAAAATCACTAATCACTGTCAGTTCATATGGTGCCATGCAAAGGTTCAAGTTTACAAACTCAAGATTGAAGGCAGGGTTCGACAAAGTCATGGGAGTGCGAAGTTATGTCTCATGCTCCCGCGAGTCGGCTTAGTTGTCATCTCCACAACCAAGATTCGAATTCCTAAAGAGCGTGAAAGATTTAATAAGCATTTGGGATACAAAGCCCAATCTCATATTCACACATGCTTGCCAACCTTTATCCAAATTCCTAAACCCGTTTCCCAAGATCTGCCGCTCCACGTTCTTGGGTACAAGATCCGTAAGCCCTCTTACTTTCCACATCTCTCTTCCCTTCTCCCAAAAACCTAACAATACCTCGAACATCCAAAGTACAAAAGAAGTATTTTGGCATCCTTCATGCCCTACAGTGATTTTCTATCCGGGGTAGAGGAGAAAGGAAGTAACTACAGACAGGGGATCGGGATGCCCCTAACGAATGTTCCAAGGTCGGAATTCAAGATCGTACACCTGAATATGGCTACATCCACTTATCTTTGAAGCACTGGCTACCAAGACAATCACGACTCAACGACCACTTGCATACTCACCAAATGCTCAACCATCAAAGCTCCCGCGTATGCACAACCCCTGCAAGTGTCAAGTCGCATGAAACGCGCGACGACGACACTATGCGGCTACTAAGCAATGCGAGTGCGACACCAAACTAGCAGCGGCTCGCTCACGATTCCCCGACGATCTTGCTCGTTAACGTGTCTTTCCTATAACTTGCAGGATAAATCCACAACCCAACTATCATCTCAACTTTCATTCCAAAGCACATCATGTCAAGACAAGACGTACTTTGGGGGGAAAATGTTAACCGGCCTTTTGGTCTGGTCACCAAAAGTACTTAAGACACGCTCGACTCAACATATCGCGTGATACTACAGCCTGGAGGTGTCGCCAATATCATTCAGGGGCTAGTATCAGAAGACTCGAGTATGGCCACTAGCAGGATGTCGCATCCCACGGATGCAATCTCCATCAGTATTCGTCCGCATCCGAGCCGAAGGCGAGTCGTCAAGTGGGTCTGGGCACAGTGCTGGTGGGGGTCCGGGGCCCCACAGTCCCGGCGGCGATCGACCTAGCTGATTAGGTTGAAACTATGGACACCGCCTGATTCATCCGTTTTTCTCCATGCCGGAAGCTCAGATTCCTTCACTTCGGACCAGCTAAAGGATAGATTCCTTCACTTCGTGCTGAGGAGCTTCGATGCCCCAAAAGAACTAACATACCGCGCCAACGAACCTCGGCCATGTCCCCTCCAAACAGACTTCGCACCCTGCCAAGGTGTGAAATTTCATACCTCCTAGGTACGAAATTTCGTAACTTACAAGATGCGAAATTTCCTACATCCTAGGTACAAAATTTCATACCTTGAAGGTGCGAAATTTCGTACATAGCAGGTGCGAAATTTCGTAGCTTGAAGGTCCGAAATTTCGTACATAGCAGGTGCGAAATTTCGTACCTGGGAGGTGCAAAATTTCGTACCTCCTCCCAGGTACGAATTTTCCGTGGCCGACAGCTGGAGGCACGAAGTTCCTAAAGATGGTCCCCATTTCTACCTACTCCTGCCTAACCCCTACCTAACCACTTCCTATAAATACCCCACTACCTCACACTTTGAAAGGGAGAGATTCTTGGGCTTTGAGACCTCCATAAAGCTTCATTAATGGCATCTCCTCTTTGAGGAAGAAGAAGGGCAAACTTGTCCATTTTACTATTTATTGCAAATATGACTATGGTAGCTTCATATATCATAGTCAATGAATGTAATGAGAGGATCTCAACCTTGTAATCTTTCAAGTGATCAATAAAATTCTTACAACTCTTCAAAGTGGACGTCGGCCCTCCCTGAGGCCGAACCACTATAAATCTCTTGTGTTATTTACTGTTTATGTTCTATAATACATTCTTGTCTATGCGACCATATTTATAATTCCTAGTAATTAGAAATCTTTGGTGTTTGCGACATTTTTTGCCGTCAAAAGATGACTGGATTTTGTAGAGAGTAGTTTGACATTCCTTTTGAGATCTTTTCATGTCAAATATTAATATCTTGCCATCAATTCTTAGATCTTACCCTGCATTGGTCGCTACCGTAAAGATGTGGTTGATATGGACATCTACGTTGAGTTGTAGGCCATTTGCTGAGAGATTATGTTGAAGTTGAACGTTGGATTGGAAAATGAACGACCCCAATAGGGGGGTCCACTAAACAACCAAGTTAGGTACCGCTTGTAAATGAAAAATGGAAAGTTAACATTTGATTTTGTGTTGGATGCGTCGGAGGCATCCGACGCATCTAGTGTAGGTCCCATAACTTTAGCTCGTTCAAATAAAACGTTGGAAAGGAGTCGTTAGCATCAGACGCGTCGGATGCAAATAACTACTTTCGGTTCTTCACCACTAATCTTCTCCACCTTGACAAATAAAAACAAATAAATAAATGATAAATTAATTACTCTGTCCCTTCCAAATTGCCACTTTCATTAAAAAACGCATTCCTTTTTTGTGAAAATGCTCCTTCTCCAATCCCTTCCAAATGCCCCTTCCAAGTGCCCCTTTCGGTTCGTTTGCAAACACACCCTTAGCCAATTAACAATATTTTTTATTAGTTCCAACAACCAAACAAAGGCTGCTAGAAACTATATTTATTATATTTAATATATCCCTGGCCGGCTAAAAGAAAGCCAGCTAAAGAGGTTTAATTTTTCTTTGCGTTGAGGCGAGTTGAGGGTCAACCGAATTAGATTTGACCATTTCCAACCCATTGTGTTGGGGATGCTCTAAAATGTCTTGAGTTGATTATAAAACTAGGTTGGGTTTGGAGATGATCACTTCTTGATTAGATACCTGAATTGATATGTTTTGAGAAGTTAGGCTTAAGAGAATTTGTTTGTGTCTGACAATTTTTATTTTGCATATACTTGAGTATATATAGGCCAACGGACAACAGTGAGAATGTTTGCATGAAAAGATGTATGTGCAATGATATATGTGGAAGGAAATTATCTCTTAAATGGTTTTTTTCCCTTTGTAATAAATATAATATGCAAATAATGAGAAATGGAATTTGTGTAATGTTGATTATTGAAATGCCTTCCATTTATTTGCACAGATCAGTATTTGAATGAGGAAATGATATCCCATCTTATTTCGTAATTTTATAGCCTAAATCATCCATGCCTTAGAGTTCTTCTATTTAAAACAAAAGTTTGTAAATTAGCATTATTAGATGAACATTAGTTATAATGTATTTACTACCAGTATAAAAAAATTAACTGAATTGTGAATATTTACTTCTCGGTTAATAATAAATATATCTTATTTACAAATAAACAAATGCACTTGTGTAATGTATATAAATAATATATATCAGTGAGTGCAATTTAGTTTGGAATACAATTGCGCATTTTTTAGTTTTAAATTATAACAGACTCTAGAAATAAAATCAATATACGAATATATATGTTATCATCAAAAAAGTTGTATACTATGCAATTTTAACACTTTTAAATTTTCAATATCGCTAGCCATAAAAATGGGACATTAGTGGTTAAAATTTTCAAGATTTATTAGTCCAATCAATTATTCCTATAAATATGGATCTAGAAGAGACATTGAAAGTTTCTATCTCATTTTGTATCAGTCTCAAACCCCATATCCGCTCTAATTCTCCATCTAGTTCATCAATTATGGCTAGATTACATCTCATGTCCCTATCGCAATTAGAGGCCAAATCCATATTTATTTGCTAGATACGATCATTTTAATTGCATTATCATCTATGTATTTGTTATCCAAATCAGATCTCATATAGATCTACAATTTTTGGTTGATTACATGAGTGATTACGATCTCTCACTAGTCTAGATGGATAAATTTAGAAATTTTATGTTAAAATTTTGATTTAAACTCTAATTTTATAAGATCTAACAAGAAATTCAAATCCAAATCCTAAACTAACCTAATTGTGCATTAGTCTATGTAATCAGCTATATCTTGTACTCATATGCATGTAATTCTATGATTTATTATAGAACTATGTTTAGATTTAGTTTGTTTGTCATATTGAATCATTTGAATGTTTAAATCGGATGAAATTGTATTGATTGCTCTATTTGAATCGATTTTTTATTTGAAATGGATGTTATACTTGATTTGCTCAGTTGTGTTGGGCTTATTTTAGAACATAGATTGGTGATCAAAGTTATCAGGAGTAAAGTTCATTTGAGTCGCACAAAACTTGAATGATATACTCTAGAGCATGGCCAGAAGGAACCATGTGAGTCACACAAGAATCGGAGCTAAGTTCATGAGTCGAACTGATTCATAGCTTGGATTAGTACTGAGTTATAACAAAGGCTCTAATGGGGCGATGACTCATATAAGCAACAAAAGAATGTTTCTAGAAGATATACTAAAGTTTTGGGTTTATGGATGAGTCGAGCATTAAAAGATATGTGAGTCATATTCAATGAATTCAACCATGATGCATAAATGATAAGACTGGAAGGCTATGAAGGATAATCGGGGTCATTTGCATCATGGATGAATACACCAGAGGGTAGAAGAAAAGTAGAACGACAAATGGTCATACATGAGTTGGTACTGATACGGTCGAGTCATAGAGGTTGCTTCATAGTGAATGTGATGCACATGAATGAAATTAAGGTTGTTACCGATCATGCTGGAAGTTGTGGTTTGTTCGTATCTTATGTGATAATAAAGTTATAATAATACGCAGTTATAACTTAATAAAGTTGTGTGCAACAACTGGATATTTAATTTTTTTATTTAAATAGTGGTCGTTAATTACTCAATTGACGGTCCCAAAATGGGATTGTCCACCATTGATCGAATCAGGACTCGGGAGCAGTTCCATTGAGTCTAGAATGTTCATTACGTGAAGAATAATACATAGATCGCTATATAACCAGTTCAGATCAATTGTTGGTCAAATCGGTCTTGAAATACACGTAAATAGTCATTCTGCGAGTATAGTGTACTTATATTTTTGGAGCCATAGTAGTGAGTTGTTGCACGCCACCAAGTTTCAAAGTGGTCGGATGTATCGTTCGAACATGCGTAAATAAAACATGTATCATTTTTGTAAGAAACTAGAATTGTATAATTCGAGTTTTAAATGCTAACTTCTGTATACAATCAAATTTTGTCTCGAAACAAGTTCCATTCTTAGAAGGCATTTTTACATAGAAGATGACAGGCGGCACGTGTCGATTGGAGTTAGCGTGTCTTTGGGCCTATATGTGTGATAAATGAATATAAAATTAATATTTTAACACAAACCCAGCTACAGTAGACCTGGACCACTCTTCCCAAAATCAGAATTTACTGTTCCATTCATTTTCCATGGCTGCATTCCTTTTTCTTCTAGAAATCGGTTCTTCAGATCTACTCAAACAAAAACTGTGAAACCAGGCTCGTTGGGTTCAAAGCAAGGAGCTCTACCTCCAGCGAGGTTTTGGCCGTGATCTGCGGCCATGGATCTCACCGCTCCCAAGTTAAGGTTTGGGTTTGCCTCATCTACTCGTGGAGTTAGGTGGTTTCGAGACCACCTATAACAACCTATAATTTAATCACTTTGGTTGTGAATATTTAATTAATGTAAAATATTCAAATTAATGGTTTTTATAACTAAAATACTCTCTTTTAATTAATAATCAATGATGTGAGAATCAATTTAAAAGTTTGGTTCACAAAAATATATAGTTCAAAGAAAAACAAGAAATGTGATCATTTTTTTTTCCGAATAGGATGATTTTTTATCGTGTAAAAGTCGTATAAAATGTAGTTAAAATATATAAATAAATAAAACAAGCATATATATGTTAAAAATAAATTTAGTTATTAATAATTAAGTTAATAAGTGGTGATGTGATGTTAAGTAATGTTAAGTAAAATGTATAAAAGGAAACATTAAGTACATAAGTCCCCTTAAATCATGGGAAAAAAGACAAATATTGTACTTGTATCATAATGGAAATGAAAAGTGAGTGGAGAGAGGAGAGATGACGTATCAAGCAAGGGTGGAGGGATAGAAAAGGAAGTTAGTGAGGTGGCATTAATTTAGGAGAGGTTATTTTGGTAATTTCAAGTGTTATTTCACTTTATATAAAATCTTTTTTTTCCCTTCATCCATTTCATTTTTTCCCTTCTTCTTCACTCCTCAAAATCTTTTCAAAAACATTTTAATGGCTTCCATGCCTTTGAATTTCTGCAAAAACCAAATCTTTTTAGCTTAAAATCTTTTAAAAATCAAGTTCAAATCCTTCTTCTTCCTTTTCTTCCCTCCCCTTTTCATTTTCAAGTGCTTTAGCACCCTTACAAAGCCATAGCCGAGCCCTATAGCTCCTAGGCCGAGCCTACAAGCCCCAATGATAGTCAAAAACACATTTTCCTTGATGGAAGTGTTGAGATCTAGGTGCATTTCTGAAGCGACCCAAACTTCCCCTTTCGATAAAACCCAGACTGAGTTGAGAACAACACTCATCAGAACACAAACAATATAACATTTCATTGCTATTACAACAATTTCACCAGTACAAGATATATCAGAGTATGAATAAATAATATTCAGCGGAAAATATCAGAGATTAAAATACATAGAAGAGGAAAATAATACATAAGTATAATGCGTAGCGGAAAATAACAACTGACACAACCGAAAGAGATACACGGATACGAAGCTTTCCGAATATAGCTCCAGCTGTAATCCATGATCCTGTGAAAAGAAATATCTGCGAAAACCAAAACTACTAGCTGCCCATGTGGGGACTATGGGCACCCATAGTTTACGTAGAAACAATAAACTCCGAGTCAGTCATGGGACTAGTGTGAGAACTAAAACAGTTATTAAATCTTTACTTTAAATGTTGAGAAATCATGGGACCACGCCGTATAACACGAAAAGGATTTACTCCACATGAATCTTAGTTTAAATTAAAAACAACGTAATGCATTTTGGAAAAATGAAGCTATTAGAAAATCAAGTCCCATCACACAATGCAGTGCAAGCTGGAGGATAGAGTTTTCCCTTATAATAGCCAAACATGCTTCGTACGTACAAAACAAAATTATTTTGATATTACTATAAGAGCATAGTGTTTAAAAACAACTTAAAATATAAATGTATCAATCATTAACGGCATGGGTACCATATATCATGTCGCCATACTAGTTCTACAACTAAAACCGAAAAATGCCTTATTGGAAATTGGGTTTCCATCTATGAGTCGAGGCTAGAGATCGTCCTATCTGAATTCGAGACACTCTAGCCCGTGCCTCAAGATACAGCCGCAACTGCACCTGGATCTTCAGGGTTGGTCCATACTTACTTTAGTTGATTGGTAATTCCTGAACAATACGTTTCCCAGCCCCTTGGGGCATAAAATCTGAGCCACTAGGGACTCAATATACGAGGCGCCTCGCAATCTATCATCCACATAAGTAAAAATGTATGGGCTCCATACCATGACACCACTTTTAGCTAGAAAGAAACGCATGCACTCCCTGTAATCACTATCCCGTTTTTGACTCATACCGGGGTGTGAGGCTCGCGAATTAACGCTATACACAAAGCTATGCTAATTAAAGCAGTGTTTTGATCATCAGGCACAAGACTTTACTTTTCAGAAAAATCCTTGATCATTTGCATCTTGGCATGCCATACTGACAATTCATGCCATACAACTGATGTCTGTAGATATATAACCTCTAAGCTCGTACGTCTCAGAGAAGGGTGTTAAGCAAGAGAATAAATTATTCGCCACCAAACACATATATATTTAATAGAAATCAATTAGCATGGAATGAAATCCAATGTCAGACACACATCCATTTACAACTCCATTCTGGGTTCGAACGAAACCGGAGTCACCTTATTCCTCATCCCATATGTCCAGTACAGGAGAAAGGTCCTCGCATATCCGTCGATCTCCAAGTACGTCTGGACAATCACCATTTATTACCTTGTCTTGGGTGCACAGCACAATCAAGACATCAGTAATTATCCAAACGATGTGAAGAACTCCGGCCTTCAACCACCGTCTTCATCGTCGACTTTTGGTCGTCATATAAATTATTCAGAATGGGTTAAACCCGGCCTTTCCGAATAACTCGCGTATTTTATAATCAATAATCAGATGCTATAAGAACACATCATACGCCTCATTCCAATTTAGAATATTCTTTAATTCCAATATTCACATTTTTAGGGAAAGGTTCCCATTAATTTTATTAAAGATAAATTCTTTTAAATTTATTCTTTAATCTTCCTTTTGATATAAATTTCAAAAGATTTTATTAACTAGTTGGGATTATCGAACCTTACCGCAATAATCATTTATTATTTTCCAATCCCAACCTATTCATCCCATGGAGCAAAACTGGTAGCACTCCATATCTAATACCCACTGTGCTCTAGGTAAAATTGATTACCCTTTCACGTTCAAATCTAATTAAACATTTAACTATCGCCTGGAGTAAAACTGGTGATACTCCAATCTCGATCAGTTCAAGGATTCGATAAATTAAATCCCCTCATTCATATTTTAATCTAATTAAAGATTAATTAAAAATCTTGTTGGGTTTTAATCTCAAAAATCATTACTTAATGATTATTCAAATTTAAGAAATTAATCTTATCTTTAATTGGGTTAAAGAACCAATGTCAATTAAAACACAGTTCACGATAAACCTAAATCGTTTTCCATTAACTATGGATTCTTCATGGAAAACGAATCAATATATAATCAATATAAATTTTCGTATCAGTCTAATAATATATATGGAATAATGACAAAGATATTTTAAATTCTATATATAGTAACGGTCTTCATTCACAGAAGCTCATCTCGATTATTATTAAATCTAACTCCATTCAATTTCAATTTCATTTATTAAATTGGAAAACTTTACTGTAACGTCCCGGATTTTCTGCGATTTAATAATTAATTTATTTAATTATTTCAGTAATGGTTTGGTAATTTAATTTGTTGGAATTGAATAATTCTGATTTATGTTAATTAAAATAAATAATGAAATAATATATTTATTTCTAAAATAGTCAAAATTCTGTTAAACTCGCAATAGTACGTGCACTGGATAAGGTAAACGATCTAAATCAGTTTAAAATTGAATTATAATAATGAGTTGATTTTTTTAAACGTCAGTTGAACATATTAATTATAATATAAATTATAATCGCGCTCGTAACGACGAGGTAGTTCGTAATATTGAGCGTTGAACTTCAAACGACTATACAGGATTCGTTTTTGGTCAGATTTATTCGAAACAAGAAGCATTCGAATCAGTTGAGCTATATTTTTCTAATGGAAGAGAAAAATCGAAATTTCGTGTTTTAGATTGTGAGATTTGTCCAAATCAAATTCCCAAATAGTCGCTGTAGAATCGTTCATCGACTGTAACAGTTTATTTGAAATAACTGCATACTGCATTCGAATTTAGACAAGGTTTTTTTGAGGCGTAGTGTTAATTTAATTTTTATAATTTTACTGTAATTTTTAATTAATTAAATACGCAAATTTTTATTTGGAGTATTTTGCATCCTATATCAATATTTTGGTGTTTCACAATATAAGCTAACTTACCGGTATTATTACATTTTTGAAATCGTGGCACATCGCTTGACACGATAGTATTTTTATTTTTGTCCATAGCGGTCCATAAAATATAAAATTTGTGTAACCTGGTACCCTAAAAATTTAATATTTCTAAACATAAATATATTTTTCTTATGTGCCTTCTCTACGAAGTATCGTACGTCCTTTTCAACGCAGCCCTGAGGACCTGAGGAGTAAAACAGACTACAGCTGTGAAGTGAAAACCCAAAAGTCTACATATCCTATGTTTTTCAGCTACTACTGAACGGTGAAGCTTCATCTTCATGTAAATACATCACGCAACAGGTCATGTCCCCTCTTCATTAAATTTCACTGAATATATTTTTTCTTGCTTAACATCTAAGTTTACACCCAAGAATATATTTTGCCACAAAAGTCAATACCTATCCTATGCTACTTAGTTTTGCGCACCATGTCTGCAGCAGGTTGCATTTAAGCTTCCTGAGCACTTAAGAAAAGAAAACTCCTACTTAAGACTAAATAATGCATAGTAAAATCAAACTACATATCCACGTCGGTGACTATTACAAAACAAGGAAGGATACCACTGGATAAGGGTGAGCATTTGGTTGGTTTGGTTTATCCGATGATGAAATTTGTCAAACCAAACCAAAACCAATAAAAATGAAAACCAAACCAAACCAAACCAACCAAATTAAGTTTGGTTGGTTCGGTTGGTTATCCGATTAAACCAAACTAAAAATGTTTTACATATTGTTTTTGAAATATTCACTACAATTTGAAATAAATTTTAAATATATGATTAGAGTATTATTATTTATGATTCTTACACTTTTTAATATTAATTTTGACATATAGATGATGATTAATGTATACTTAAATAATTAAACTAACCTAAAATATTTATTATAATACCGATAATTTTGAAAATATAGTAAAAGTTCGGTTAATTTGGTTAAACCGATAACCGAACTTAATATTTTTCTAGGCCGATTACAAACCGATTTAATTTCAAAACCGAACCAAACCGACCAAAATAATTTGATTTGGTTGGTTTATTTGGTTTAACCAAATAATGCTCACCCCTACCACTGGAAAGGAAAAATATACTTCAAAATCAAACTCTTTGAATGGACAAACTTTTAGTTCGGTTGCATGTACCAAACAAAGCTTAACGGTAGAAAGTGTCAATTGGTGCTTTTGCAGAAAAATGGCAGCATGTGCCTTTAGAGAAAAAAAATTGGAAAATGGTTTCGAAAATCTAAGGGTGCGTTCGGTTCACCCTTTTTAGTTTTCGATTTTCGTCAATACAAAATTGCAAACGACAGACATAAACCACGGAAAATGACCGTTTTAGAAAATGATGTTAACACATAAAACAAAAAACAACTTTTTCTTATTTTCCATGTTTTCGGAAACAACGAATAAACGACACACAATCCAACCTCTCCGTCATCCTCCAACCTCTCCGTGGTCCCCCCATGTTCCTTCCATCCCTTTTCTCGTCCCTTTAGTCTCTCTATTTTATGTAGCTAATGTTGAAAACTCAAAATGCAAAACAAAAAACAAACCAAACGCCACCTAACCCATTTAAAAACACATCCTGAGTTTTCAAATCAGTTGTACCCAACATAAAATAAAATACTGTAGATGACCCTATATGCTCAGCTACCTAAGAAATATATATCTCCTCTGCTATGTATTTTCTAATCTACCGGGTACTCTATATACATTAAGTCTCCTTCTCAGCAAACACAGAATCACTGTGTTATGGATAGTCACAATCCTTTCAGTACAGAATGACCATGTTTTTGCACAGACCAATGTAGACATATGATTAGAAATACGTACTCTAGCAATACTGAAGTACTACCTAACAACAAGGCTGCCTACACTATAATTCCTTCATTTCCAAGTCTCCTCGACTATAAATTAAGCACGCTACCTTTGTGTATCTCCACGGGAGCAAGTCGAAATTTTAATGGTGCTGGTCTGTACGTGAGGAAATGCAAGTCCAGGCATTTCCAAATAAAAAAATTTATATAAATAAATACGAAGAGCAAATCCCAGTCATTAAAATGTAAACGTGGATGGGAGGAAGGCATTCGGTAGTGGGGAGGTGAAGGTTACAGGAAATTTTGATGGAAGCGTAAGGTGATGAGATGATTTTGGTAAAGAACTAGACTTAGAGGACTTGGTGGCCTTCAGTACCAGTGTGGTGATGGAGAAAAGTGGATGAGGAGGATGAGAAAAGGAAAAAGGAAACAGAGATCGGCTTGGCTAAAACAATACTGGGACCGGGACTGGTTATTGGAGGAGAAGGAGGTATTAGAGATGGCGTGTCTGGGTTGTACAAGGGCCGATGGGTTTAAGTAAAGCCCAACAAAAAAAGAAAATAAAAACATCAAAACCTGAAGAATATAAATGGAAAGAAAAGTATGGGAAGTGCATGCATGAATTATTGTGGTGAAAATTTGAAGAGGACGGTTTGGGTTGTGTTGGGTTTCCAATGGAAGCTCACAGCAAAGGTATTAAAAGATATGGTGATTAATTAATACTTCTAACTAAGCTGGATTAGTTAATAAATGGATAATTAATAATGATCGTTAATTGGTTTAAACACCCATAATAGTCATACCTATTTCTTAAAAAAAAAATTTGAACGTTGTCTCGTTTCGTTTGTATAGACGTAGGCTGCAGAATGGAGCTGGTCTGGAGCGATTGGGAGCTCGTTACAATTTTAGATAAAATATACTGCTTGATCTGATCTACCAACTGTTAATCTTTATTTAACAGTAATGACTAAGGTGAGTAAACTAACTATCTCTGTTCGGTTTTTTTTATTAAACGTTATTTATTATTGGTAAAAATGTTTGGATGTTGTGTGTGATGGCTGATTGAATGATTTGCTAACTAATTTGCTGAAAATATAGATACTGTTATATTGATTAATGTCTTTGGATGCAGGGAAACAGGTCAGAGGGATCCAACTGGATTCCTCAACAATGTTATTGCTGATTTTCATATATTGCTTTATATGATATGATGAATAACCTAGTATTGATTATTGTGTGGTGTGCGATATTTGCACAACAATAACCTGAAAAAATTGGTATATCAATACCGTCAAAAATGTTCGAATATATTGGAAAGGAATTGGAGTTTTAAAAAGGGGAAATCCATCTTTTAATAGAAATGAAACTTCGATTGGATTAAGGAAAACAACTTGTTAAATTTTATAAAATCAAGTCGATTGGTTTATAAATGATGTTTTTAAATAAGAAATAACTTGTTTAGAAATATATATACTCAAAATGAATTTAAGAAGGGCAAAAGGGAAATCGTTTAGACCGGAAAATGATGGATTTATTTCAAGGCTAGAAATGTAAAGAGAATTGAGATAAATACATGAGGACTTGTAATCTGAATATGGTGATGTTGAAAGTTATAAATATAATTTATTTTTAAGAATTATATCCTATATAATTTAGGATTTGGGAAAATAATCAATATTTGATTTGGAACCAATCAATTATATAATCGAGAGTGTAAACGAGATTAATTTATAAACTTGATATATGATAAATGAGGAATTTACTTATAAACGGAGTTTATGAAGTGAAACAGAAAATGAACTTATAAATGACCCGATAGATGAGATTTCAACATATAATTGGTATTTACTATTTAAAACAAGATTTTATTAGACATAACAAGTCCCAGATGTTCTGTAAAGAATTATAAATCACGTTTAAAGTGAATAATGTTTTAAAAGTAAACGAGTTGCAAATTGAAATCGTGGACTTCACCGTTTCGAAGTTGAAAGTGATATTCAGTCAAGGTCTGAGAGGTAATTATACCACAACTTGATTGACGTCATGATTAACCAAGGAATGGTTAAGGTTTGGTGGCGAGTTTGGTTAAATCTTAGATGTTTTCTAAGTATAGAAATTGGAATGATGTGGGATAACGAGAAGTTAAGAAATAATAATTGAAAATATTTTCCCAGGGTTAATAACGTATATTTTCTAAATATAGAAAATATTAGTTAGAAATATATGGAATTAATTCCCGATGTTAAAAGCAATATTTTCTAAATATAGAAAATAAATAATTTAAATTGGATGGAAACGTTTTCCAAGGATAGGGAGAAGAAAAATGAGTTAGTAAAATATCTGGGTAAAGATATTGAAGGGGAATTGGGAAATGAAATGATTATTTATAATTTATTGAAAAGGGGTAAGTGTTGATTGATGATTTGCACGGTAAGATTTCTATTTAGAAATACGACCGTTGTACGTACACATATTTTTCTTTGATAGTTAAATCACCGACTATCGAAGTTTTTGACCATCTTTCCGTCGTCAACACGGAGAGACCGGGATCAGATTTATTATCTGAAAACCACTCCATACGGGCATTAGCGTTGTGAATCAAGAATGTGAACTAAATTGAAGACTGAGTTGTACAAGGGTTGTTCTGTTTACAGAATAGTGCCTTCGGTTTGTCCATACCCAGGACAACTTGCATGGATGAATGTCTGACAAAGTATATCTAATGGATCGCGTAAGTTGATCTCTTCAAACGTACTTACGTTTTGTGGCGGAGGAATTCGTTTCTCTTAGCTTTATACCCGTGGTATTTTTGGGGAAATCAATTTTGTGATTTGGCGGGTATGACGATGTGACATTCAAAGTAATTGGATGTGTGATTTTTCAAAAGATACGTTATGACCTCAAGCCTCATCAACCGGGGAAATGACAAAAATCGGGCAGGCAGCATGGCTATGTGGGTCGCACCCATTAGGGTTATTGTCACCATCTAGAGAATATTCATATTTGTTACTTCTTTTCGCTTCTGTATCTCCCGGGAACGGTTATGTTGCTAGCAACCGTAGGTGACAATATATTTGATACACTCAAGCGAAATGAATGGTCGGTCATGTGTGGGCCGGGTTGCAAGATGTTCTTGTTGAACCCAGTGTATTTGTCTCTAAAGATACACTATCGACAGGTGGTCCCATACCTTGTCATAATCGGAATCTAATCTCCAATAAGCACCCGCGATTTTGGTTGTATATTATATATGTGGAATGTGAGATGCAAGCATTCTGCTAGATTGTTATTTACTTGTGATTAGACATTATTATAATATCAGAGAAGTATTGATTTCCAGAACTGTTTTGGGTTATCGTAAGGTAAAAACCATCCGTGTTTATGTGTGGATCGGTCCTACGATTATCATTTCTTTTGAAAAGGATTTTGAAAAGATAAAACGATTGATTGGAGTTTACTCACACCAGTCCCATGTCTGACCCAGAGTTTATTTTGTTTTGTTTTCCCTAAACTCTTGGGTGCCCAAATTTGTATGGGCAGTCAAGCAGTCGGGATTTTTCAGATACTTGGAGGAGCTTGGAGCAGGAGGCTTCAACACTAGATATATCTATATAGAGTTTATTTCCGCTGTGATGTTATGTGATAATGGTATGCATATACTGTTACAAGTTTGTATTTCCAAAGTTATGTTATATATTATATTTATTCGTTCCGCTGTGAGACTCGTGTTACTCTGATGTTGTGCTATTGTGATCTTCTTCTTCTTCTATTCTAATTTTCTATCTTATCTATTCTCACCCTCTAATTTCTTTCTCTAAATGATCCAGTGTTTTTGTTGTCTAATTAGTCGACATTGTGTTTTATGTCGATTTTCGGGGTCGAAAATACCTGGGTCGTTACATTTACTTTGAAAATTTTTCATTTAAATTTTAGTAGAAGATTTATAAATTCCAAATTATATTTTGATTGTTAATCTGGTTAAAGAACGAATTTCGTTAAAAACACAGTTCACAATAAACCCAATTCACATTTTATTTCATTCCAATTATTAAATATAATTGGAAACTCTAATAGTCTTAATTAAATGATTTATTATTTTCCCATGGGGTTTAAGGACAGTATTATTTAAGACACCATTCACGACAAACCCAAAATCCAATTCTTTTATTCAATTCCAATTAAATATTAATTAATTGGAAAACTTCACTAAATCTTAATTAAAATATTTTTTTCTCAACTGGGTTTAAGAACAGTGTTATTTAAGACACCGTTCACGACAAACCCAAAATCCAATTTGATATTAAATAAAAGGCTCTGAATAAAATTATATCGGCTTATATTCAATGTCAAATTCTAAAATCAACAAATATCGTATTGGGAATAATGATATAAATATATCTTCCAAATTTCTCGACAACATCCGTATAATAACGGAATCCAATATCGAAATATCCTGAAGATAATTTCCATTCAAATTCATTCCAATTTACATATTGGTAAATTCTGGTTATTTCAAAACCATTTACAAATCCAATTTATTTATTTAAAAACATTAGATCATTATATTAGTTAATAACTAGTTCATTTCGATTAAAACATATTTTTATCTTTTCAAAACTGGAATTTTTAATCCAAAATCTTTCCAAATCATTTATTATGATTTTACACAATTTTTTTCCATATTTTTAACAATTTTATTAAGGCCTTTACAGTCGGTTCCCCATAACGGCCACCGAACTGCATTCGTAGTGACCTTTTCTGAAATTGATTTGGACATAATTCCAAATCCAACTGTTAGATTTCAAATCTCTTATATGCATTGAAAGCTCTTTTCGATATGAACCCAATGGTTCCAGTTTTAGGAGAATCCGATGGTTGGATCTCCCGTTACATCAATTTAAAGTTAATGGTCGATATTCGCCAACGGTCACTGCGCGGCGCGTTCTATTTAGGCCATTAAATAAATATAATATATATATCATATATATTTCATTGATTTCCATTTAAAATGTATTTTATAAAATATTTATAAATTCGTTTTAAAACGAATCCAACTACTTTTTCAATTTTAAATCAAAATTGAATATCCTATATCTTTATCATATTAAAATGATAGTATTTTAAAAATATTAGATTTTGAAATAACTTCCCTTCGATGTTCGTTATAAAATGAATAAAATTGATCGATAAACCCGTTCGGGTTAAAATGGCATTTCTATACTTAACCCGACTTCATATTTTTTATTTTTATGTCCATCTAAAATCAAACATCAAAATCATAATTTATTCTGAATATTATTTTAAAAATATTCGTTAATTAAATTTTTCTTTATTTTAAAAGATTCTTTATTTAAAAATATTCTTTATTTTAAATTATTATTTATTTTAAAATAGTCTTTATTTCTGAATCAGAATGTGACTCAATCAATTACCATATAATTTCAGTTATACGGTTTTCATACATTGCATGTATTCAACAATAATGATAAATTATCATTAAACAGTCCATTCACATCCAGAGTGAAATTTACAATTGGGTGAGCATTAAAATATATAAATAACACTCATCATAGCCTGTCAACCCATCGATTGACATATAATTTAATTCATGGGAGACATGAATAAATTATCATCCCAAGACCCGTGTGGGGTTTTCAAACAACAACAGTTTATTTAAATAAATTATTGGTTTACAAATTCAACCAATTCTAATTCGGTTTGAATTACTTTTCTAATTAGCCAATTTTCACTATTTAAATTATAAATGGATATTTATAATTTAATTTCAACAACTACATAAATGTTAACATTATTTTTAATATGTTAATCATCACAACATCATAAACAAAACACAATACAATCAATTAAATCGTCCATGGTCTGTGGACGAGGGAGGTGGTCTAACAAGCATCGTATACAATTTACAATGATTTAACTTATAAAAATCTACACTGGCAATCCTGTATATTTTTATACATGAATATAATTTTGAGTGAGGAGTTCTCACCATGACCGATTTCAAAATCGTTGAATAACTGTTGTTTTAACAAAATTAAACAAGCATTTAATTTTATTAGAAATTCCAACTGCTTCTGTTTTTGTCCAAATTTGTGCCATCACGTAGATCGGGATTTTGCGGTTCCAACGCATTTTATTTCATCGAATTCTGATAAGATTTGGAGGAGTTATTGATTTGGGTGCGTTTTTTATGGTCCCTATTAAGTTTCAAAATTAGGCTCACATCCGGTCATACTTTAAAATATAATCCTGCCCCCAATTTTTGAATTGGCGCCTCCTATTTTCTTGGATCTGCTTCCCTCTTTTATGGTTCCGACTCCTGCTTATTTCGTTTCACCTCCTTCATTTTCTTCTACAAAAAAGTGCGGCCGTGATTTTTTTTTTTTTAAATCTGGAAATAATCCCAGAAGTCCACGCCAAGAAAAAGAAAATAGTTGCATATATATATATATATATATATATATGTATATGTATATGTGTGTGTGTGTGTGTGTGTATATATATATATACAAGTATTGCCAATACCTGCATACATATATGCAATTATTGCATAAAGGAAATTATGCTAACGGTTTGCCTGCAGATATGTTGCACATATGTGTGTATGTTTCAGATTTACTTGTACACTTGAATGCAAATAAAAATAAACTGAATTGCGCTGTTACGAAATATTGCATATTTTTATGCGAGAATGATGCAATGCTTGCATAGTAGTATGGAAAAAAATCAAACGCGAATGCAACATTGGAATACCTGCACAAATATATGCAAGAAATTGAAATTCTTGCATCATATTATGCATTTAACTGCATTTTTCACTGATTTTTTGCTTGTTTTTTAATTTTTTTTGAGCAATTTTTTTGTCGAATGCATAATTTATTTAAATAATAATTTTTTAATTTTTTTATTCATTTTTTGAGCTACTTTTGGAAAATAGGGACCTAATTTATAATAAGTTTATGACCAGATGCGAGCCTAATTAAATTTGCTTTTAGGGATGTGTGCCTAATTTTCACTATTGATTTTATACGATCATACCAATTTAATTAAAAAATTATATGCTTAATTAATCCATAGTTACTGTTAATTAGATTTCTAATTAACCCCCTTCCTTCGTCACTTTCTGGAATACGAAACCCAGCCCTTGACATCCTTCTAGCCCCGTCGCACCACCACCATGGCCATCGGCCGATGATCCAACGCCACCACATCAGAGAGCCTTGCGTCGCCACCAATTCCCCCGCCATCTCGTGACACTCGACGCACCCCTCCTCCCAGAAACTCGCCTCAAACCCGCCACCTTCCAGCCCAAAAATCCCAAAACCCATTCAACAAAAATCGATCATAGCCGTATAGATCTGTAGAGCTCATGTTTCTCTTTGATTTGTGTTTTATGTGTCTTCGAAATTATATAATGGATTGGGTGTGATTTAAAGAAGTAATCCGGAGCAATTTGGCCATTGATTCCCTTCGAACGGCGGCTCAGAAATGTGTAATTAGTGTTTTCCAAATAATAGGGACGGGGTATTTATAATATTTAAATATTGATTATTTTTTATTCGAAAAATACTTGTTTGCTAATACTGACACCAAATCCAACCCAATGACTATCCCCCCAACCAAATACCCCCATTCTGGACACAATGAAATATGTTTCGTAAGCCAATTTGACTGTTTCGATCAGCTTTCATCAAAATTAAAACATAAATCAATATATATTGAATTTGAACGTGCGTTTTAATTTACCAGGGCCATATAATGACTCCAAAAATTACCGAAAAATTATATCTAGCTTTGTTTTGACGATACGGTCCTAAAAAAAATTAATTTCATCGAATTTGGAGAACGTTTGAAAAATGGCCATTTTCTGCTCGATCCATTTAACTGAAATTAACAAAACACATTTTCTTTTGCCACGCTCACATATTAATTCCAAAAATTATGAAATTTGGAATCTAGTAATAATTTGACATTCCGGATCCAACAAAAGTGGTTTCGTCGAAAACGGATGTCATTTGCAGAATGGCTATTTTTAAGGGTTTTATATCTATTAAAATATATATAAATTCCATAGCGGCTATTTTGAATTTTGAGCTGGACATAACTTTTAATTTATATTATGAAATCTAGATTTTTCACATTTATTAGAAAGATACAATTAAACAGGTTTAAATATTTCTGGTTTTACTGAAATCTGATTTATTTTGAATTTTGTATATTGAATTGAAATTTAAAATCGAATTTTCAAACTATCGCACCATTTCAAACTTCATTTCTAATTAAAATAAATTTATACATTCTAACTTCGATTAAAATAAATTTTTGGTCGTTATTATTTAAAATAAATCATTTTAAATATTTAAAATCCATAAAATTGCTAAAATAAATTTATTAAATTGGTTCAGAATTTCTGGGTTGTTACTATCTCCCCCACTTAATATCTTTTTGTCGTTGAAAAGGAACGGAGCTGAAAGTTGTTTAATTAACAAAATCAACTTTCATTTTGGCTTTCATTCATCAAATTTTCAGGTTTTAAGAATTTTCTAATTCTTCAAAATTTTGGCTAATACCCTAAATTTTTGAAAAATTTCGCCATGAACTTCTTTGTACGGGCTGCTATTTAAAACCACAACTAGCCTCATAGGGCCCTTATCAATCCAAAAGAAAAGAAAAAGCAAACTGGATCATAAAATCGTCAAACCCCATTAAATACAGTAAATATGTACCTATTTGTCGGGCATACAATTTTATTCCTCTTCTTAGCTTCCATGCTATGACCTGTTTATTATATACATGTATATGTATGCAATTGAAATCAATTTTCGATTCAGTTCAATATTTTATTTGATTTGGCTAAATTTACCTTTCATTCTCTTATTGGTTTTATAAATAATCACACAACACAATCGACAATCAGCAACCAGCAATCAATTAGTTGATTAACGTTTCAAATATATATCTTTTAATATATTCAAAAATCATATTTTGTGTGTCAAATCACAAACAATAAATGCTAGCTAGTTTTGGTTCTCACACCAGTCAATAGAAATATATAGATATCTCACTTTTGAAGCTCGAACATAAATTCTGATGATGAGTACTCAATCGTCAGAATCATCCCTGGGCTACTAGATTGTGATTCTATATCTATCCATTGTATTTGAGACTTCGTATATACGTTCATGATGCGTATATGCAAAATCTTCATATACTCGATTGTCCAAATTCAATATAAATAAAATACACAAATACGTATAATTGGATTTAAATTTTTAAAACAAAATTTGGTTCCATTTTTATTTTTAAAAAAATATCTCTCTTCACACCCGTTCTAGGATACTACTGATCCTATCTCTAACGAGACATTCTCATTGGATATTACTAATCCAATCTCTGATGAATTCTTTCGCTCTGTTCTAATGTATCTTGTTCTCGAGCTCTGTAAACACAGGCTCTGATACCAGGCCGAAACGACCCAAACTTCCCCTTTCGAGAAAGCCCGGATTGAGTTGAGAACAACACTCATCAGAACAAAAACAACAGAACATTTCATTACTGTTACAACAATTTCATCAGAGTACAAGAATATATCAGAGTATGAATAAATAATACACAGCAGAAAATATCAGAGATTAAAATACATAGCAGCGGAAAATAATACATAAGTATAATGCATAGCGGAAAATACAACCGACACAACTGAAAGAGATACACGGATACAAAGTTTTCCGAATATAGCCCCCAGCTGTAATCCAGGATCCTATGAAAAGAAATATCTGTGAAAACCAAAACTACTAGCTGCCCATGTAGAAAATATGGGCACCCAGAGTTTGGGTAGAAACAATAAACTCCAAGTCAGTCATGGGGCTGGTGTGAGAACTAAAACAGTTATTAAATCTTTACTTTAAAAGTTGGGAAACCATGGGACTACGCCGTATAACGCGGAATGGGTTTACTCCACATGAATCTTAGTTTAAATTAAAAAAAACGTAATACTTTTTGAAAAAATGAAGCTATTATAAGACTCAGATCCCATCACACAATGCAACGCAAGCCATAGGATAGAGTTTTCCCTTATATACCTAAATATGCTTGGTACATATAAAACAAAATTATTTTGATATTACTATAAGTGCATAGTGTTTAAAAATTACTTCAAATATAAATGCATCAATCATAGACGGCATGGGTACCATATATCATGTCGCGATACTAGTTCGACAACTAAAACCGAAAAATGTCGTATTGGAAATTGGTTTTCCATCTACGAGTCGAGGCTAGGGATCGTCCTCTCAGAATTCGAGACACTCTAGCCCGTGCCTCAGGATACAGCCGCAACTGCACCTGGATCTTTAGGGCCGAACCACACTTACTTTTGTGGATTGGTTATTCCTGAACAATACGTTTCCCTGCCCTATGGGGCATAAAATCAGAGCCACTAGGGAGTCAATAACGAGATGCCTCGCAATCCATCATCCACATAAGTAGAAATGTCTGGGCTCCATAACTTGACACCACTTCTAGCTAGAAAGAGACGCATGCACTCCCTGCAGTCACTATCCCTTTTTGACTCATAAGGGGTGTTAGTCTCGCGAATTAACGCTATACACAAAGTTATGCTAATTAAAGCTATGCTTTGATCATCAACCACAAGGCTCTGCTTCTCAACAAAAGCCTTGATCATTTGCATCTTGGCAAGCAACACTGATAATTCATGCCATACAACTGATGTCTATCAATATATAACCTCTAAGCTTGTACGTCTTAGAGAAGGGTGTTAAGCAAGAGAATAAATTCTCCGCCACCAAACATATATATATATATATATATATATATATATATATATATATATATATATATTTAATAGAAATCAATTAGCATGGAATGAAATCCAATTTAAGCACATACCCATTTACAAGTCCATTATGTGTCCGAATAAAACCGGAGGCACCTTATTCCTCGCCCCATATGTCCAATACAAGAGAGAGGTCCTCGCATATCCGTCGATCTCCAAGTACGTCTGGACGATCACCACTTATTACCTTGTCTTGGGTACACAGCCTAATCAAGACATCAGTAATCATCCAAACGATGTGAAGAACTCCAGTCTTCAACCACCATCTTCATCATCGACTTTTGGTCGTCGTATAAATTATTCAGAATGGGTTAAACCCGGTCTTTCCGAATAACTCACGTATTTTATAATCAATAATCAGGTGCTATAAAAACGCATCATACGCCTCATTCCAATTCAGAATATTCTTTTATTCCAATATTCACATTTTTAGGGAAATGTTCCCATTAATTTTATCAGTGATAAATTATTATAAATTTATTCTTTAATCTTCCTTTTGATATAAATTTCAAAAGATTTTATTAACTAGTCGGGATTATCGAACCTTATCGTAATAATCATTTATTATTTTCCAATCCCAACCTATTCATGCCATTGAGCAAAACGAGTAGCACTCCATATATAACACCCACAGTACCCTAGGTAAAATTAATTACCCTTTCACGTTCAAATCTAATTAAAGATTTAACTATTGCCTGGAGTAAAACTGGTGATACTCCATTCTCGATAATTTCAAGGATTCGATAAATTAAATCCCCTCATTCATATTTTAATCTAATTAAAGATTCATTAAAACTCTAGTTCGGTTTTAATCTCAAAAATCAATACTTAATGATTGTTCAAATTTAAGAAATTAATCTTATCTTTAATTGGGTTAAAGAACCAATGTCAATTAAAACACAGTTCACTATATACCCAAATCATCTTCCATTAACTCTGGAATCTTCACGGAAAATAGATCGATATATAATCGATATAAATTTCCATATCAGATAATATTATAAATGGAATAACGGCAAAGCTTTTTTAAATTCCATATATAGTAATGGTGTTCATTCACAAAACTCATCTCTATTATTATTAAATCGAATTCCATTCAATTCCAATTTCTTTTATTAAATTGGAATACTTTACTTTGGAAAAATTTCCATTTAAATTTTAATAAAAGATTTATAAATTCCAAATATATTTTCACTATAATCGAGTTAAAGAATGAATGTCGTTAAAAACACAGTTCACAATAAACCCAATTCACATTTCATTTCATTCCAATTACTAAATATAGTTGGAAACTCTAATAATCTTAATTAAAAGATTTATTATTTTCCTACGGGTTTTAAGGACAGTGTTATTTAAGACACCATTCACGACAAACCCAAAATCCAATTCTTTTATTCAATTCCAATTAAATATTAATTAATTGGAAAACTTTACTAAATCTTAATTTCAAGATTTTTCTCTCAACTGGGTTTAAGAATAGTGTTATTTAAGACATTGTTCACGACAAACCCAAAATCCAATTTGACATTAAATAAAAGGCTCTAAATAAAATTACATCGGCTTATATTCAATATCAAATTCTGAAATCAACAATATCGTATTGGGAATAACTATATAAATATATCTTTCAAATTCCTCAACAATATCCGTATAATGACATAATTTAATATCGAAATATCCTGAAGATAATTTCCATTCAAATTCATTCCAATTTATATATTGGAAAATTCTGGTTATTTCAAAACCATTTACAAATCCAATATATTTATTTAAAAACATTGGACTATTATATTAGTTAATAACTAGTTCATTTCGATAAAAAAATATTTTTATCTTTTCAAAACTTTAATTTTTAATACAAAATTTTTCCAAATCATTTATTATGATTTTACACAATTTTCCCATATTTTAAACAATTTTATTAAGGCATTTACATTCGGTTTCCCATAATGGCCATGGAACTGCATTCATAACGACCTTGTCTGAAATTGATTTCGACATAATTCCAACTCCAACTGTTAGATTTCAAATCTCTTATATTCATTGGAAAGCTTTTTTCGATACGAACCCAATGGTTCTAGTTTTAGGAGAATCCGACGATCGTATCTCCCGTTACATCAATTTAATGTTAATGGTCGAAATGCACGAATGGTCGCTACGCGACGCGTTCTATTCAGGCCATTAAATATATATAATATATATATATATATTATATATATTTTGTCGATTTCCATTTAAAACAAATTTTATAAAATATTTATAAATTCATTTTATTCTAACTTCTTTTTCAATTTTAAATCATAATTGAATATCCTATATCTTTACTATATTAAAATGATAGTATTTTCAAAATATTAGATTTTAAAATCACTTCTCTTTGATATTCACTATTAAATGAATAAAATCGATCGATAAACCCATTCAGGTTAAATTGGCGATTCTATACTTAACTTGGCTTCATATTTTTATATTTTTGTGTCCATCTAAAACTGAACATCAAAATCATAATTTTATTCTTCACTGAATATTATTTTAAAGTATTCATTATTTTAAATTATTCTTTATTTTAAAAGATTCTTTGTTTAAAAATATTCTTTATTTTAAATTATTCTTTATTTCAAAATATTCTTTATTTCTGAATCGTAATGCGACTCAATCAATTACCTTATAATTTTAGTTATACGGTTTTCATACATTGCATGTATTCAACAATAATGGCAAATAATCATTAAACAGTCCATTCACATCCAGAGTGAAATTTACAACTGGGTGAGCACTAAAATAAATAAATAACACTCATCACAGCCTGTCAACCCATCGGTTGACATATAACTTAATTCAGGGAAGATATGAATAAATTATCATCCCCAGACCCGTGTGGGGTTTTCAAACAACAAAAGTTTATTTAAATAAAATATTGGTTAACAAATTCAACCAATTCTAATTCGGTTTGAATTATTTTTCTAATTAACCTATTTTCACTATTTTAAGTATAAATGGATATTTATAATTTAATTTCAACTACTACATAAATGTTAACATTATTTTTAATAAGTTAATCATCACAACATCACAAACAAAACACAATACAATTAATTAAATCGTCCTTGGTCTGTGGACGAGGGAGGTGATCTAACAGGCACCACATATAATTTATTATAATTAAACTGATAAAAAACTACACTGGCAATCCTATATATTTTTATACATGAATATAATAACATGATAAAATATAATTTTGAGTGAGGAGTTCTCACCTTGACCGGTTTCGAAATTGTTGAATAACGACTGTTTTAACAAAATTAAACAAGCATTTAACTTTATTAGAAATTCCAACTACTTCTGTTTTTGTCCAAAGCGGTGCCATCACGTAGATCTAGATTTTGTGGTTGCAAGCATTTTATTTCATCGAAATCTGATAAGATTTAGAGGAGTAATTAATTTTATACTATCATACTGATTTAATTAAATAATTATATGCTTAACTAATCCATAGTTACCATTAATTACATTTCTAATTAACCCCCTTCCTTCGTCACTTTCTGGAATACGAAACCCAACCCTCGACATCCTTCTAGCCTCGTCGCACCACCACCACGGCCATCGGCCGATGATCCAACGCCACCACATTAGAGAGCCTCGTGTCGCCACCAATTTCCCCGGCATCTCGTAACACTCGACGCACCCTCCTCCCAGAAACTCGCCTCAAACCCACCGCCTTCCAGCCCAAAAATCCCACAAACCATTCAGCAAAAATCGATCATAGCCGTATAGATCTGTAGAGCTCATGTTTCTCTTTGATTTGTGTTTTATGTGTCTTTGAAATTATAGAATGGATTGGGTGTGATTTAGAGAAGAAATACGGAGCGATTTGGCCATTGATTCACTTTGAACGGCGGCTCAGAAACGTGTAATTAGCGTTATGCAAAAAATAGGGAGGGGGTATTTATAATATTTAAATATTTTTTATTTTTTATTCGGAAAATACTTGTTTGTTAATACTAACTCCAAATCCAACCCAACGACTATTGCCCTTAGCCAAATACCCCCATTCTAGACACAATGGAATATGATTCGTAAGCCTATTTGACTATTTCGATCAGTTTTCATCAAAATTAAAATATAAATCAATATATATTGAATTTGAACATATATTTAATTTACCGGGGCCACATAACGACTCCAAAAATTACAGAAAAGTTATGTCTAGCTTTTTTTTGACGATATAGTCCTAACAAAATTAATTTCATCGAACTTGGAGACCTTTGAAAAATGGTCATTTTCTGGTCGATCCAATTTGACTTAAATTGACAAAACACATTTCTTTTGCCACACTTACATATTAATTTCAAAAATTATGAAAATTGGAATCTTGCTATAATTTGACATTCCGGATCCAACAAAAGTGGTTTCGTCGAAAACGGAGGTGGTTTTGCAAAATGGCTATTTTAGGGGTTTTTTATATATTAAAATATCTATAAATTCCATAGCGACTATATTAAATTTTAAACTGGACATAAATTTTAATTTATATTATGAAATTTGGATTTTTCACATTCACTAGAAAGATATAATTAAACAAATTTAAATATTTCTGGTTTTACTAAAATCCGATTTATTTTGAATTCTGTATTAATTGAAAATCGAATTTTCAAACCACCGCGCCATTTCAAACTCCATTTATAATTAAAACAAATTTATACGTTCTAATTTCGATTAAAATAAATTTTTAGTCATTATTATTTAAAATAAGTCATTAAATAATATTCAAAATCCATTAAAATTGCTAAAATAAAAATTTTAAATCGGTTATTGTAAGCTTAGGCGATATTTAACTAATTTAATGTGAGAAAGCTCACATTTTTACAAAAGTTTTTAACTTTGTTTTGTGTTTTGATTTTGGGTTATGTTTTGTTGTGTATTCTTATGTTATTATGTTGCTTGAGGTGTTGGTACTTCATATATGCTTATATATTTGTTGTATGATGTTTGGTTTGAAAGTTAGAAAAAGTTGGTAAACAAATTTCAATAAGATTTGCATGTTTGAATCTTTAACTATGGATTGATGTTGTGGTATGAGAACTTATGTTATACTAATGTATATTAGACGTTGTAATCATATTTTATTGTTGGAAATCTTGTTTCTTGGATTGAGACATTAATTTGAGATCGTTTAAGAATGAATAATGCTTTTGGAATTTTAGTTTAAAGCAAAGGAGGTTTATGTGCTAATTGGTTTGATAATCTTTCCAAAAATTTTAAATTTTGTTGAAACTCTATTGTGAAATTTATATAAGTTTAAAAAGAAATTAATTTTGAAGTTATTTTATGTAAAATCCGATTTTTGAAAATACGGGTTTTTATAGCGGTAGTCTCTATAAGTGCAGTATGGTAAAACAAACTATTTTTTTAAATTATAACTTATTTTTATTTTAAGTATGTTTAGAAAGTGTTTTCAAAACATGATTTAAGTTGTGAAAACATTATCTAGTTAATTACTTATTTATTTGATGATTATTTAATTAATTAAATAAAACCATTAGTGCTTAATTAACAATTAATTAAGAAATTTAGTACTTAAGTCTTAATTTCCTTTCTGGTTGGACTTTTGTTAAGGCAATTGACACACGTGGAGGTTTAATTACAGCTTGGAATGAATCAATTTGGTCCTTAAGTTGGTCTATTCAAAATAAATCAGCACTTCACGTTGCACTACGTCATATCCCCTCAAACCAAATTTACTTCTTCTCTAATATTTACGGCCCTCAAGATGTATCTGATAGATCCCTTCTCTGGTCGGATTGTTGCTCTCTTGCATCCCAATTCTCGGGCCCTTGGGTGATTGGTGGAGATTTTAACACTACCAGATTTGTTTTTGATAGAAATTCAGGTAATCTATCCCAGGACTCTGATGACTTCAATTCTTTCATTTTTGACTGCTCCTTGATCGATCCACCGATAAGTAACCGTTCCTTCACCTGGTCAAACCATAGATCACTACCATCGTTGGCTAAACTTGACCGTTTTCTATATAATGGCGCTTGGGATGAGCTTTTCCCTTTGACTGTTGTGTACGGTTTGGCTTCAGTTATATCAGATCATTTCCCCATTCTACTAAATTCTGACATTTCTGCATGCATTAATCGCCCCTTCAGATTTGAAAGGTTGTGGCTACTCGAACCCTCGTTTGATGACTTTATTCATTCAATTTGGACTCAAAACTTAAATGTAGCATCAGCATCTCAAAGGATAGTCCTAAAATTGAGAGCCCTTAGAAAAATTATTAAACCATGGGCTAAAAACATATGGGGTTCTATCCGTTCCCGCATCTCCTCTATTCAAAATGAAATTATTGACATCAATATTTTAGAAGAACATCGCCCTCTTCTTGAAGCTGAACATGAAAAATTACGTGCTTTAGAAGACGAGTTGGATAGATTGATGAAACAAGAAGAAATTGGTTGGAAGCAAAGATCCAAAGCCAAATGGTTGGAGGAAGGTGATAGGAATACATCATATTTTCACCGAATGGCTAATGGCAGGCGGAGATCAACATTCATATCGGAAATAATTAAAGATGGCCTCTCTTTTTCTGATCAAAATGTCATCCTCTCTCTCTTTTCTGATTTCTTCCGATCCCAGCTTGGTCGCTCTCATTCAAATGCACCTGATGTTGAATGGCATCTTCTTTATCCGAACCCTGCGCCTATTCATATTGATCATCCTTTCTCTGAATCAGAAATTTGGGCTGCATTGAAGGATATGTCGGATGATAAGGCCCCTGGACCTGATGGGTTCGGCCCAGTTTTCTTTAAGCATTTTTGGGCCTTGGTCAAATATGATATAATTGACATGTGCAACGAATTTTACAACGATCCTACCTCAATTGCCAGACTAAACTATGCCAACATTATCCTCATTCCTAAGCATTCGGGGGCCAACACATTATCTTCTTTCCGCCCTATCAGCCTGCTAAACACTACTTTTAAAATCATTACTAAGGTGTTAGCAAATCGTCTTCAGTCTGTTATTGCCACTCTTGTTGGACCAGAACAGTCTGCTTTCATTTTGGGGAGGAACATTCACGACTGTATCGCTGCAACTCAAGAAATAATCTCCTTCTGTCATCATTCATCTACCCTTGGTGTTTTACTAAAGCTAGATTTTTCCAAAGCATTTGACTCAGTAAGTTGGCCCTTTGTCATGGATGTTTTTAAACACAGGGGCTTTTCAGATAAATGGTGTTCATGAATTGATAATATACTTAACTCTAGCTGCTCAAAAGTTTCAGTAAACGGTGCTTCTGGAAACCTTTTCAAATCTAAATGTGGGCTTAGACAAGGCGACCCTCTTTCCCCTTTGATTTTTGTGCTTGTCGCTGATGTGTTTAACCAAATGGTTAAACAAGCTTCTTCTCATGGTTACTTGGATGGTATCTCTCTCCCAAATTCTCCCCTATGCATCAACAATTTACAATTTGCAGATGACACAATTATTTTCTCTTCACCTAATCCTTTCCATATCCAGTGTCTCAAAATCCTGTTATATGTATTCGAGTCGATATCTGGTCTTTCCATTAATTTTAATAAAAGTGTTATCTACATGCTTGGTAAGTCTGATCATCTTGGTGACTCAATTTCTTCTATTCTCAACTGCAAAGTAGCAAAATTCCCATTGACCTACCTCGGTTTACCTCTCAGACCCTCTAAGCTTCATAAAAATAATTGGTTTCCCCTTATCAATAAGATTGAATCTAGATTAGCATCTTGGAAGGCAAATTCATTATCATTTATGGGCCGTTTAACTCTAGTTAAATCTGTGCTTTCCGCTATCCCTACACATTGGATGTCTTTTCACAAACTCCCCAAGTGGGTAATTTGCAAGATTGATTCAATTCGAAGTTCATTTCTTTGGAATGGTCATAAAATCAAGAAATTAATCAACTGGAGGACGGTATGCCTTCACTCTGATCAAGGGGGGCTTGGTGTTCTTGACCTTCACCATTTCAATACTTCTTTGTTGGCCAAATGGGTGTGGAGACTCCTAAACACTGGGAATTTCATTTGGAAAGATTGGATTTTAGCTCGCTACTTTTCTTCTAACCCCCATCTTGTTTTGCATCATCGTCCTTCCTCTAGAATCTCTCCCTTCTTGCATGGGAATCTATCCTGTCTTCCTCGTATTAAATTCTTGTTTCATGTCTCTTTGGGGTGTGGTTCATCCTGTTTATTTTGGCACGATATTTGGTTTGGTCAGTTACCTCTCTCTCTTTCCTTTTCTTCACTCTTTTCTCTTCAAACTAATCCTTCGCTTTCTGTTGCTGATGCTTTTAATGATGATTATGTAAGCTTAGTTCCGGGTTCACTTTTTGATAGGAGTATTCTTTTGCAGTTGCTTAATATCTTTGCTCTCATTAGCAACACTCAGTTAAATAACTTGGATGATCATTTTGTTTGGGTTCTCTCTCCTTCTAGAGGTTTTTCTGTTTCCTCATGTTACAATTACCTGAATTTTTCGGGTAGACGGTTTAAATTCTCAAGACTATGGAAATGCAAGCTGGCTCCGAGAATTCTCTTCTTCCAATGGTGTTTGATTCACGAAAAGGTCAATACAAGAGAAAAACTCTTCAAATGCAACGTCGCTCCTGATCCCAATTGCCCTTTCTGTAATTCTCATTCTGAATCCATTCATCGTCTCTTCTTCTCCTGCGAATTTTCCTTCCCAATCTGGGCTGCAGTGAGTTCCCATTTAATTGGTTGCATCCCCATCATATCTTCTTTTTTTGCCCATTGGGAATCTGATCATTGTCCTTCTCTTGATATCTTACTGGCTGCTTATAGTTGGTGTATTTG
This sequence comes from Allium sativum, assembly GCA_030737875.1. Lineage (NCBI taxonomy): Eukaryota > Viridiplantae > Streptophyta > Magnoliopsida > Asparagales > Amaryllidaceae > Allium > Allium sativum. Next base: position 289,997,722 of record CM060927.1, read on the forward strand.
GAAAGAAAGAAACGCACAAATTTTTAACAACAAGGCTAATTCGATCATATCTATCTGTCACCGTATCATTCATATTTATTCATCCTCATCAGGTTCTGGAGTCAATCATGCTGATACATTCCGGTTTGCTCTGCCGGCGGCCTCTTCTCCAGCTACTTCGGTCGATAGCAATGATACAGAGACTAGTATGGAACTCATGTGATGACTGATGATGCTGCTTTACCTCTTAGCATAGTACTTGTATAATTATGATGGTTTACAGTTTGCTCTAATCGCTTTTGTAGTTGTACCCACATTACTCTCTATGTGTGTTGTATGATGTACCTTAAACTTTGTGATGATTGTATTTTGGACCACCAACTGGGTATGTCTGTTGGATATATACTGTTATCTACTAATTAACCGGCTGTGTAGCCACGCGCTACATATCCGTTTGCTCTAAAAAAAACTTGATAATTAATAAAAGTTAATTATTATTTAATGACTTTAATTAAGTGTTAAGTTTTATTAATTATGTAATTAAGATTTCTTTTAATCAATAATTTATTTAGTAAAGTTTTAAAAGCTTAATAATGATAAATTAAGTTAAGTTTTAATTTAGGAACTTAATTAGGGTTTGTTTAATTACTAATAGAGCTTTAACATTTGTTTAAATATTTAATAAAGATTAAACTGAGTTATAATTATTAATTAAGGAATGATTATTATTTAGTTATTGATTTGAAAATATATTTAATAATTAATTACCATTTTAAAAGTTTAAATAAGTGTTTAATTATTTATTGAAAGGTTGTTAATTATTTAAATATTGATTTGGAATTAAATTATCTAATAATTTTATTTACATGTTCATTTATTTTTCAATAATGATTTTAATATTGTATGATTGTCAAATAAGGATTTCTAATTTTAATCTCTTATTTTCCAAGGATATTTAGAAAGGTACTTTTATTACAAGGGATCTCATTATCAGTTACATTTAAGTAACCTCATGGGTTAGTTATTAGGTGACATTTATTAGTAGAACCAAACACCGTTCTACTATTAGTTCGAAATGAATTGAATATTATGGATACTGATTAGCATAACAAATACTCACTATAACAAAAAAGATCTATTACAACGGGCAATGCCCGTTGTAATAGGGGTTTTACAGCGGCCAGCCCGCTCGATGTATTAGGCAATATTGTAATATGTCCTCTTTTACAACGGGAAACGACCGTGGTAACCTGCGGTTGTAATAGGCTTTTTACAATGGTCTGATGTTGTTGCTGTATGTTCCTACAATAGAATAGTAGCCCGTTGTAATATTTTTTGCAAAAGGTATTGACCGTTGTAATATCTTTCATAACAATGGTCTTTAAACGTTGTTGTAGGCTTTATCACAAGTCGCTCTGTCCGCTGTAATAAATTCTTTTGCAACTGTTTCTGCCCGTCGTAACATGCTGCCATACAAGTTACTAGAGTCTTTGACAATGTTCTATGTTTGTTGTGAAATCTCTTTTAACAACTAAATTTTGTCGTTGCACTGTAATTACAAATAAAAAAAGTTGTTGTAGTAGCCTTGCGAACCAATAACGTATACCATTTACATACAGAAAAGCACATACAGAAAATATTAGATAAAACACCACATCCCAAAAGACTTAGATAAATTTTCGTAGATATAATACTTGCATCCCAAAAGACTTAGATAAGTTTACATAAGTCCTAGTATTCATATCCCAAAAGATCGGATAAGTTTCCATGACAGCCACACACAAAATATTTCTAGTCATAACAGTCAGCTACTAATATAATATTCTATGTACTATCATACTAGACTAAGGATAGCCAACTCTAAATTTGGCCTAAACAGAAAGGTGTCCGGTTCCACAACCACATTCACCCATACCTTCCAAGCATCTAGTCCAAGCTTAACAAAATACACTAAAGCATCAGGATTAGTACTTGCTATCATCCCCTATGGTACTACGTTCTTATGCCAACTCAACAACTTGCACTTTCTTTTCACCAAACCATCTACAACAACCCGACCAACATTATGAATATGTACATTGTTACTCGAACGACGCGACTGCAAGAAAAAAATTAAGCAGTATTTATTTAGTCTGCAATGTTCTATAATTTCATAATATATAAACATCACTTCTGGTTTATGGCTTATACAAACAGCACTTCTGGCACTTCTGGTTTATGGCTTATACAAATAGCATCTTAAATATACAAACATCACTTCTGCGACTGTGTTAATGATTTTGTACTTCTGGTTTATGGCTTATACCAGCACAATCATGTCATGAAAACTAAAATTTCAAAATATGTAGCCTACAAAAAATATCAAATTCATAAACTACGTAAAGAAGCAGCACCTCACTGTTTGTCATTCAGAAAATATCAAATTCAGAAACTACAAAAAATATAACCATAAAAAATTTCAAAATATAGCCAGATGAAGAAAATGTGACATTAATAAATGATGGAAATTTTTCATTCAACTTTTGCTATAAATTTCCAGAATTATTCTCTATTACAAGTCACCATATATATATATATGTATATATATATATATATATATATATATATATATATATATATATATATAACAACACAAAAAGGAGATAAAAAAGGCTGACCTAACTTTTCTGAAACAAAACAAAATCTCGAAGAAGAAACATAAATTGTATATGTTGTGGTGCATGATTGTTCACAATGTTGGGTATAGCCTAAAGGAGTATGAGGAGTCCCCATAAAAATATAATGGTACCGCCTAAAGCCACAAAATCAAAAAAGTCAGGTATACCCTAAAGCCACCAAATCAACAAGGTGTTTTCAATATGTTGGTGAGATTAAATGCTTTGTCTAGAAGCCACCTGAATTGAAATCTAGTACTTTGCGTCTACCTTTATGCGTGAAGTTAATAAACACTACAGGTGCCCATGAAAGAAGGCGCAGACCAAGGAAACTCAATGGACCATAAAATATTCTAACCTAAGGAGTATGAGTATTACAAGTCCCCATTTCCACCATATTATCATTTCTTTTCTATAAAAGTACAAGAGATGACTCGATGATTCATAAGCACATATCGCATTTTTAATAACAATAGCTAATTAACTACGAACTTACTGTCATAACCAAATTAGCCATCTCGTCTACTTTAGCCGACAATTGAGCTACTTGATTTTCCAATTCAGTCACTTTTTTGAATTACTCGAATAAATTCCCATTCGAGATGGAAGTACACCAAAACCTAGTCCTCTCACCCTTCCTCTATGTTCATTTCCAAAAACATGAGACACCCCATCTCCACTTGCTGATGCTATTCCATGAGAGCTCTGAGCAATACTGTGGTGCTCCTTTATCTTAGCCTACAAATAAAAATAGACTATTTGAAGAAAAATGAAATATAAATAAACTACTATCCATCAATGTTCAACGGTGGTAAATTTATAGCCACTCAACTCTTAGACATAAATCAGAAACTTACAGGTATAAAAATATGATGTGAGTCAATAATAATAGTAAGAATTTGTTCTGTTCTATTCAAAGTTACAGATATCATTCAAGCTATTATTACATTATAAGTTGTAAACTTCTATTCTTGTAACACCCCGTAATTTTATAACATTAAAATTCACAAATTAAAGTATACTTAATTTTTAGAAAAGAATTAAATGAAATGGGTTGCGCACAGAAATATATATATTGATATATATATATATATATAAATTAAAAATTAAATAAATAAATATGCGAAAAAATTCAAACAGCGAATTGGGAGGGGGAATAACCGAACCGGCCCATTTTCGAGGTCGACCCGAGCCTTGCTGGGTCGACTAGGGGTTAATCCAGGGTGTTTGGCTGTCAACCCGTAGGCCGATTCGCTCAAATGCAGATTTTGCATTTGATTGGTTCTCATGGTTCAGGGTTAATCTAATGGTCCTAAATAACTTCCTACACCTATAAATACATCCTAATGCTAACCCTAAACCTAATTAAAATAGAATAGTTACCGTCATACCATCGCCATGGAAATCAATGGAGCCGCCGCCAACTAAGAAAGAAGAAAAGCAAATTCAATTCTAATTCTCTCAACCCTAAAGCAAAGCAAAACTCTCTATTTTCTTCTCTAAATTGTGAGTATGATGATCTTAACAAGATTATTATCATTTTAATTAGGTTGAGTTATGAATGGATTATGAGTAGATGATGTGAATTATCATATATGTTGTTGTAAACCCCTTTTGCTATCATGTATATTGTAAATCCAATGTTATGTGATGATGATATCTTATATGTTGTAAATCATGCTATGATGATGTTATGTATGTTGAAAGTTTCTATGCTAAGTTGTGATGAATCATACATGTTAAAAAGGCCATGATGTTACCATCTATGCTAGTTAGTTCATATTAATTAAATCATCATGTTTGGGTTATGTTGATCTATATGCCAAGTCACATATGCAAGTTAGATCGATTAGAAAAGTTATGAACATATGCCAAGACATCTATTATGACATCTAGAATTATGCTATGACATATGTGATATCGTATGCTAGTTCACACCATCATTATGTTACCTAAAAACCCCATATGCAAGTTTATGTATAAATTTGGGCTATGATCATATCATGTAAATTGAGACATTTAACAAGTTGACACCTTTTGATCCTTAACATGTGTAGTTTATGCAAGTTTCACCCCTATTATGATTAGATTTATTTTAATTGTCTATATGTTGTGATAATTTATCTTTGTGCTAGGTGTTAGACTATACAAGTCTAGCCTATATTATGCGTTGAATAAGCGAACGTATAAACGTGGGGTAGGGGTAATATTAAGGATTTAATATTAAAAAGTTGGGGTGCAATTGATATGATTTTGCATGCTATAAGTGGATGGCCATAATTGAGTCAATTATGGACATCATTAAAAGTTGACTTAATTAATAATTTGAATAGGGAATTATTAAAACTGGGGTAAAAGATTTTAAGTGTTAATCAATGCTTAGGACACGAGGTTGGACTCGTTTGTGACGTAAACCTGCCCGGACCCGCCCGGAAAATCTAGTGATCACAAATGTCAGCCCAATGTGAAAGGTCCTAGGCCTAAACTAAAGCATAACGGTTGTAAAGACACGAGGTTAGACTCTTTTATGGTGTAAGACTGCCCGGACCCGCCCGGCAAATCCAGCTGTCATAAATGCCAGTCTAATGTGAGAGGTCTTTATGAGGTTATGGCCTGAATGAATTAAGAAATACTTAACCAGATAAACATGTAAGGTGGGACATGGGGGTTAAGTAGGTGCCTTGGGTGGCATGAGGAATCTAGGGGGTGCCCTTAGTGGCATGTGAAATACGATTAGTAAGACTTAACCAAACACACATGTAAATGAACATGACTAAGAGGGTTAAGTGGGATATACTAGTGACAAGCTTGGGTGGGTAGCTTGTGGGGGCCCATTTCGACCAGTATCCCAAACGTTTCTTTGTGGGCTCGACCCAAGTCGAGGACGGGACACGCATGCTGGGTTTGACTGTAAGAGGCCAAAGCGGGGAGCGATGGCAACGCAAGTCCAACGGGTTTCATATGCGTGTGTGGACCCGGGCTGGTAGATAAGACGTTGTTGCATCGTGTAGGTATAAGCCGTGCATTCTCAAGTTGTATCGGGTTGCCACTTTAGGGGAGTGATACACCCCACTGTGGGGCCATCACGGGTATCTACGAGTAGGGAGCCGATCGAAAGTGGGTAGTGGGGTACACCTAGTGGAGATAGGGGCAGACGGCACCTATGTAGTCAGCTATGGGTACGTAAGGCTATTTATAAAGTTTCTGTGTGAAGCAAGTGGGATCAAACAATAGGATGACTGGTGTGGTACAGTATAGTAATGTGCGGTGCAGTGTAGTAATCATTCGTTAGTAATTAGGTGTGCCTTTACCGTTATCTTTAACGTTATCTAAAACGCTATCTTTATCTTTCTTAGAGTTCATAGACATTTACTTGTCTTCCAGCTTATGCCTTAGTCTAGTTATTTTGATAATAGTATTGTTAGAATTATCATACTCGCCACGCTTTATGTCTGACCCCCTCTATTTCTATCCTTTTTCGCCCTCCAGGTCCTCAGGTTGGGCCCAGCTCTAGTGGAGTTTGATTGAATTGCTTCATCTCTCTTTGGAAAGCTTGGACCATTGAAGTAAAGTCCAGCTTGTTATCTTTTTAATGGCTATTTATTTAATGGGATTATGTATTTTGTTTTTTTGAAGATGGATATTGTACTTGGTTATGATCTGTGGTTTTATGATGTAACAAACATGTATAATTTCCGTTGCAATAAAATGAAGTTTTAGATTTCCAAGTACTATTTATTATCTGTCTTGTTGTAATTTTTCTGTTCTATATTCACTTATAACCTCCATGGAAGTTAATGCATTCCCTTTGTGAGTGACATTAATGGACGTGGGGTGTTACACGTGGTATCAGAGCTTAAGGTTACCAGAACAGACAAAAATACTTTAGAAAAATAGTTATTTTTGGAAGAAGTGTTTTCAAAAACATGTTTTAATGAGAAATTTAAAGAGAAAAGTTTTTAAGAAAAACATAATCCCCAATAGCCACATATCTTTATCTTTCGAATTCTCCATTTTGAATCTTTCCTTTTTCGTTTCAGCATGGCTGAAGATCTTAATCTACCCGACGGTGTAACGATACCAGGATGGTATAGGAGGCTATTGGAGGCTAGGGCCGCTACATGTCCAACCAATGTTCCTCCACCACCAGTTGCACCCGTTCCTCCTCCTCCTCCTCCTCCTCCTCGCGTAGATACTTTTGCAAAGACGTGCAAGGAATTCAAGGCTATGGGTGGAAAACCATTTCAAGGGTCATAAACGTTTGTGGAAGCTAGAGATTGGCTTAAGGAGGTGGAAGAATTGCTAGAAATCTTTGAAGTAGAAGAAGGGAGGAGAGTTCGTTTAGCAGCTTGGTTGATGAAGGGAGAGGCCTCGTTTTGGTGGGAGGTCACTAATGGGGAGCGTCCTGTTGACTCTTGGGCGGATTTCAGACGTAGGTTTGAGGCGAAATTTCTCTCAAGGGCAGAAGAAAATCTATATATGGAAAGGTTCTTGACATTGAAGCAAGGAAGCTCATCAGTGAAAGAATATGTCAATAAATTTAATCAGTTAACAAGGTTTGGCTTGGACTTAGTGAACACGCCGGAGAAGAAGGCGCTGAGGTTCGTGAATGGCTTGAATGAACCATTGCAAGGGTTGGCTATGACCCACCTCCCTATGGGGGCCACCTTTGAGAAGTTAGTAGAAATGGAGCTTATGCATGAGGATAAAAGCGCTAAAGCTGATAAGGCACCCGAGAAGAAGGGGGGATCAGAAGAAACCACAACAGTAAAACAAGAAGGGTGGTAAAGACAATAACGACAAGGGAAAGAAGAAATGTTTTAACTGTGGGACACCAGGCCATCTCAGCAAGGATTGCCGAAATAAAAAGAAGACAGGCTGTTTTCATTGTGGCGATGCAGGACATTTAGTGAAGGATTGCCCAAAGAAGGGGCAGAGGGCAGGAGCTACCTCGGGAGGACAGGTGCAGGCTCTTATGGCACCAGGGCAGGCAAGGGGACAAGTTCAGGCTCTCGCGGTCCCACCGCTGCAAGAACGAGGTAGAACCATTTATGTTGAAAGCTTAGTTTTTCTGTTTGATCATCCTGTCCATACCTTATTCGATTCGGGCGCATCACATTCGTTTATCTCTACATCATTAGTTGAATCACCGCACTTAAACACCAGTTTAGTAGAGGATCCCTTAGTTGTTTCGAATCCAATTGGGGGCTCAGCTTATTTGTCTATGATGTGTTTGGATTTGAAAATTTCCGTACTTAACGTTGAATTTAGATGTGATGCTTATGTGTTGGGCTTCACGGGCTATGGGCTAATTTTAGGAATGGATTGGTTATCCAGAAATGGGGCCGTTCTTGATTGTGAAAGGAGAGTAGTTAGGATTGTGACTCGCCTTGGCAACACTCTTGAAATCTTCTGTAATCCCATAAATTCGGTTACGCTAAGTTATCTAGAATCGCTTGACGCGTCTGAGGAAAATCTACGATCTGTTAGAGTGGTCCGAGAATATTCGGATGTGTTTGAGGAGGTGAAGGGCTTGCCTCCGAAGCGGGAGATAGATTTTCGAATATATCTTGTGGATAATGCGAAACCAGTATCTTTGCCAGTACGCCACATGGCTCCACGTGAAAGGAGGGAACTCGGTAAGCAAGTGAAGGAATTGCTTGAGAAGGGGTTCATAACACGAAGTATATCGGAGTGGGGTGCTCCAATAGTATTTGCCACGAAGGCGGATTGGTCCGTTAGACTTTCTGTGGACTAAAGAGAACTTAATAAGCTTACTAAGAAGAACAGACACCCACTGTCGAGGATTGACGATCTCTTCGATCAGTTAGTTGGCGCCTCAGTATTTTCGCAGTTGGACTTAGCCAATGGTTTCCATCAGTTGAGAGTGGCTAAGGATAGCATTGACAAGACTGCCTTTAGGACTCCGGACGGTTTCTATGAATGGCTAGTGATGCCCTTCGGTTTGACAAACGCCCCCGCATACTTTGTTGATTTGATGAGTAAGGTGTTTAGGGAGTACCTTAACAAATTTGTGGTAGTCTTTATAGATGACATCTTGATCTTTTCTAAGGATGAAGAAGAGCATGCCCTACATCTTAGGGAAGTGTTGGAAACTCTCCGAGTGCATAAGCTTAAAGCTAAATTTTCTAAGTGTCACTTTTGGAGGAAGGAAGTACGGTTCTTAGGACACGTGGTTTCCAAAGAAGGGATAGCTGTAAATCCCGCGAAGGTGGTGCCCGTCCAAGATTGGAAGGTTCCTAAAAATGCTACCGAAGTGAGAAGTTTCTTGGGGTTGGCTGGCTACTATATGAAGTTTATCAAAGACTTCGCAAAGATATCAGCTCCATTGACACGCTTGACGAAGAACCTAGTTTTCACATGGGACGTAGATTGTGATGATGCATTCCAACGTTTGAAGAGAGCTTTGACTTCAGCCCCAGTCTTAGTATTGCCAGACGGGAGTAAGCCGTTTACCGTTTATACTGACGCTTGTGGGACAGGACTAGGCGCAGTCTTAATGCAAGAGGGCAGGGTAATAGCCTATGGTGGAAGGCAGTTGAGAGCGCATGAGAAGAATTACCCCACACATGACCTAGAGTTGGCCGCTATTGTTTTCGCGCTTAAGTCTTGGCGTCATTATCTTCTTGGCGAGAAATTCGAACTATTCACTGACAACAAATCTTTAAAATACTTATTCTCTCAGAAGGACTTGAACTTAAGGCAGCAAAGGTGGATGGAGTTCTTAGCGTCCTACGACTTCGAAATAGCCTATACTCCTGGCAAGGGTAACGTGGTGGCAGACGCCTTAAGTAGAAAAAGATTATCCTTAAGTCCTTTATTTGTTGAGCGGTGAAGTTTAGAATTCATTTCGATGTTTGACTTTAGACCTTCCGTTGACTTCGTACCCGGTTTGCTAGCATCCTTGGAGGTCAGACCTACACTTTTGGGACGGATTGGCGAGGCACAGCGAGACGACCCACAGTTAGTTGAGTTAGTAGAAAATCTCAAAGGAGGGGAGTCATCAAGCCATCTCCGTAGGTATACCCTAGATGTTAAGGGTTGGTTATGTAGGGACGGTAGACTTTGTGTACCAAAAGACGATGACCTAAGGAAGACTATTCTTGACGAAGCACATCATTCGAAGGTGACCATTCATCCCGGCGGGGACAAGATGTACAAAGACATGAAGAGAGTTTACTTTTGGGCCACCATGAAGAAAGACATGGTCGAGTATGTCGCTAGATGCTTGGTGTGCCAACAAGTAAAAGCGGAGCAAAAGAAACCCGGTGGGTTGCTTCACCCATTGGAGGTTCCACTATGGAAATGGGAAAGCATCTCGATGGGTTTTGTGGATGGATTACCACGATCGAGGAAGGGTAATACGGGAATTTGGGTTATAGTAGATAGACTTACTAAAAGCGCCCATTTCATTCCCGCAAAGAGTAAGAGGACTGCTCCATGGATAGCCTCCATATACGTTTGAGAAATAGTTCATTTGCACGGTGTTCCTTCTAGCATAGTGAGCAACCGCGATCCTATTTTCACTAGCGAATTTTGGAGAAGCTTACAAGAGGCGGTAGGGACTTAGTTATGTTTGAGCACCGCATATCATCCTCAGACGGACGGCCAGACTGAGAGGGTGAATCGCGTTCTAGAGGATCTGTTGAGGCTATGTATCCTAGACTTTGGGGGTACATGGGAAGAGTAATATATGGCACCATTCGAAGCTCTATATGGACGACCTTGTCGTTCACCTACATGTTGGTGGGATTCTACGGATAAGATCTTACTTGGGCCCGATATGATTAGGGAGACTTTGGAGAAGATCGACTTGATTCGAAGGAGGATGAAAGCAGCGCAAGATAGGAAGAAATCTTATGCGGATAAGAGGAGGACAGATCTCGAGTTTGAAGTTGGGGACATGGTTTTTGTCAAAGTGTCTCCATTACGAAACGTTGTTCGCTTTGGGTCCGTTGGGAAATTAGCACCAAGGTTTGTAGGGCCGTTTCCTATTAAGGAGAGGATTGGACAGATGGCGTATAGAGTGGAGTTGCCCGAGAGACTTAGTGGTGTACACGACGTATTCCATGTGTCACATTTGAGGAAGTGCTTGCACGAGACCGCGGAAGTGGTCGAGCCGAGCTTTCTTAGAGAGGCGGAGATAGAGCGTGATACGACAATTCGACGAGCTCCTATGCACATTCTAAGGTCGGAGATCAAGAGGTTGAGGAATCGAGAGGTCAGACTAGTCAAAGTGCAATGGGGAGATGATGAGAGCAACGCTACTTGGGAGACGGAAGAGAAGATGTGTTCACGATACCCTTTTCTTTTTGAGGGTATGTCCTTTAATTTCTCCTTTATCGCGTAGCTTGTACTTATCTTATCTTTAGTATATCCTCTCGCTAGTATCTTTGACCTTTAGTTAGGATAATCCTATGGTTGAAACATGTGTTTGAGAGAAACATGCATTTGAGACAAGTTATGTATGGTGGATGCAAAGTGGATGCAAGTGTTTGCTAGTGGTTGCTCGTGGATGCATATACACACACTATTAGGCACCAGATCGGCTCAGTCACTTCATATTGCATATTGCATATATATGGATGTATTTAGTAAAATGGATGTATAATGGTTGTATTATCATATAGTTGCTGCATTCGGGTGGATGGTTGTGCATGCATATAGAATTAATATGTATCATTAGGAATCTTTTGCATACATATTGGACGCATGGCACTATCATGAATTGCACTAAGGAGGTCGACTGAATCAGTAGACCGCCTAATTTTGCATTAGATATGGATATATACACATACTGTGCATATAAACATTAAAGCATTAGAATTCTTTTAAGGACAATGGATGCTGGTGTTTGATGGTTGAGTAGATGGACGATTAGATGGTAGGATATACATTCTTCTTGACTTGGAGATTTCAAGGACGAAATCCTTTAAGGAGGGGAGAATGCAACACCCTGTAATTTTATAACATTAAAATTCACAAATTAAAGTATACTTAATTTTTAGAAAAGAATTAAGTGAAATGGGTTGCGTAGAGAAATATATATATATTGATATATATATATATATATATAAAAATTAAAAATTAAATAAATAAATATGCGAAAAAGTTCAAAACAGCGAATTGGGAGGGGGAATAACCGAACCGGACCATTTTTGAGGTCGACCCAAGCCCTGCTGGGTCGACTAGGGGTTAATCTAGGGTGTTTGGCTGTCAACCCGTGGGCCGATTCGCTCAAATGCAGATTTTGCATTTGATTGGTTCTCATGGTTCATGGTTAATCTAATGGTCCTAAATAACTTCCTACACCTATAAATACATCCTAATGCTAACCCTAAACCTAATTAAAATAGAATAGTTACCGTCATACCATCACCATGGAAATCAATGGAGCCGCCGCCAACTAAGAAAGAAGAAAAGCAAATTCAATTCTAATTCTCTCAACCCTAAAGCAAAGCAAAACTCTCTCTTTTCTTCTCTAAATTGTGAGTATGATGATCTTAACAAGATTATTATCATTTTAATTAGGTTGAGTTATGAATGGATTATGAGTAGATGATGTGAATTATCATATATGTTGTTGTAAACCCCTTTTGCTATCATGTATATTGTAAATCCAATGTTATGTGATGATGATATCTTACATGTTGTAAATCATGCTATGATGATGTTATGTATGTTGAAAGTTTCTATGCTAAGTTGTGATGAATCATACATGTTAAAAAGGCCATGATGTTACCATCTATGCTAGTTAGTTCATATTAATTAAATCATCATGTTTGGGTTATGTTGATCTATATGACAAGTCACATATGCAAGTTAGATTGATTAGAAAAGTTATGAACATATGCCAAGACATCTATTATGACATCTAGAATTATGCTATGACATATGTGATATCGTATGCTAGTTCACACCATCATTATGTTGCCTAAAAACCCCATATGCAAGTTTATGTATAGATTTGGGCTATGATCATATCATGTAAATTGAGACATTTAACAAGTTGACACCTTTTGATCCTTAACATGTGTAGTTTATGCAAGTTTCACCCCTATTATGATTAGATTTATTTTAATTGTCTATATGTTGTGATAATTTATCTTTGTGCTAGGTGTTAGACTATACAAGTCTAGCCTATATTATGCGTTGAATAAGCGAACGTATAAACGTGGGGTAGGGGTAATATTAAGGATTTAATATTAAAAAGTTGGGGTGCAATTGATATGATTTTGCATGCCATAAGTGGATGGCCATAATTGAGTCAATTATGGACATCATTAAAAGTTGACTTAATTAATAATTTGAATAGGGAATTATTAAAACTGGGGTAAAAGATTTTAAGTGTTAATCAATGCTTAGGACACGAGGTTGGACTCGTTTGTGACAAACCTGCCCGGACCCGCCCGGCAAATCCAGTGGTCACAAATGTCAGCCCAATGTGAGAGGTCCTAGGCCTAAACTAAAGCATAACGGTTGTAAAGACACGAGGTTAGACTCTTTTATGGTGTAAGACTGCACGGACCCGCCCGGCAAATCCAGCTGCAATAAATGCCAGTCTAATGTGAGAGGTCTTTATAAGGTTATGGCCTGAATGAATTAAGAAATACTTAACCAGATAAACATGTAAGGTGGGACATGGGGGTTAAGTAGGTGCCTTGGGTGGCATGAGGAATCTAGGGGGTGCCCTCAGTGGCATGTGAAATACGATTAGTTAGACTTAACCAAACACACATGTAAATGAACATGACTAAGAGGGTTAAGTGAGATATACTAGTGACAAGCTTAGGTGGGTTGCTTGTGGGGGCCCATTTCGACCAGTATCCCAAACGTATCTTTGTGGGCTCGACCCAAGTTGAGGACGGGACACGCATGCTGGGTTTGACTGTAAGAGGCCAAAGCGGGGAGCGGTTGCAACGCAAGTCCAACGGGTTTCATATGCGTGTGTGGACCCGGGCTGGTAGATAAGACGTTGTTGCATCGTGTAGGTATAAGCCGTGCATTCTCAAGTTGTATCGGGTTGCCACTTTAGGGGAGTGATACATCCCACTGTGAGGCCAGCATGACTATCTACGAGTAGGGAGCTGATCGAAAGTGGGTAGTGGGGTACACCTAGTGGAGATAGGGGCAGACGACACCTATGTAGTCAGCTAGGGGTACGTAAGGCTATTTATAAAGTTTCTGTGTGAAGCAAGTGGGATCAAACAATAGGGTGACTGGTGTGGTACAGTGTAGTAATGTGCGGTGCAGTGTAGTATTCATTCGTTAGTAATTAGGTGTGCCTTTATCGTTATCTTTAACGTTATCTTAAACGCTATCTTTATCTTCCTAAGAGTTCATAGACATTTACTTGTCTTCCAGCTTATGCCTTAGTCTAGTTATTTTGATAATAGTATTGTTAGAATTATCATACTCGCCAGACTTTATGTCTGACCCCCTCTATTTCTATCCTTTTTCCCCCTCCAGGTCCTCAGGTTGGGCCCAGCTCTAGTGGACTTTGATTGAATTGCTTCATCTCTCCTTGGAAAGCTTGGACCGTTGAAGTAATGTGACGATCCCAAAATCCGAGGGGCGGTATTAAGGATAATCATTGGAATATAACACATCAATCATCATAGCAGAATACAGATAATAGCAAAAATAATAAATAGAATAATTTTACATGGATATGACAGCGGAATCACAACATGTAACAACATCAGAATGGCACAGCGTAGGATATAACTTAGTAAATAAAAGGGAAGTGATCAGTCATCATCGCCAGAGGCGGAATATATACATGTAGTGAGACATAATAAGGGTATCAGTCTACTTCGCCGAAGGCGGTACATATACATACGATAATAAGTACTGAAACTAAAGCAGTCTACATCGCCAGTGGCGGAATCATAATATAAGTACAATAATGGCGGAAAATGTCAAAGTCATCTCTGTGAAGTCAGCCTCGCCATGAGCCAAAATGCACTCTATGCAACAGTGCAGAGCCAAAAACAACCTGTCACCTGTGAACTAGGCTGCCCATGTGGAAATAAGGGCACCCGCGTTTGCAAAGTGAAACAAACAACGAGTCAGTCATGGGGACTGGTATGAGGAATCTATTTAACAGTTTAAACAATAGTAATAAGCAAATCATTGGACCACGCCACTTTCGCGGAACGGGTTTACTCCAGTGATTGCTAGTGCATTTAAAACAAAGTAAATTCTTTAAAACAACGCAATGCTTTTAAAAAGAATGAAGCCATTATAAGACTCAAGTCCCATCATACAATGCAACGCAAGCCGGGGGATAGAGTTTTCCCTTATAATGGCCAAATATGCTTAATACGTATAAAGCAAAATCATTTGATATTGTTACTAGTGCATATATGTTTCAAAAATGAATAGCATCATAAATATCAATCATAGGCGGCATAGCTACCATCTACTATGTCGCCATAGTAGTTCTACAATCGAATCCGTTATTTCGTATTGGAAATTGGATTTCCGTCATGAGTCGAGGCAAGGTGCAAGCTCCTATCCGCTTCGAGACATTCTAGCAAATGCCTCAGGACTACACACTCTGGGTAACCCTGGATTCGGCTGGGCCGGTCCTCTCTTACGTTTGAGGATTAATTATGCCTGAACACACGTTTCCCGGTCCTTACAGACCTATAATCGAGGCGCCTCGCATTCCAACAACCACAAAGGTGAAAAGTAGATATAAATGTCAAGGCTGGTAAGTCAATGACACCACCATAGCTAGAAAGAAACGTCGTGCTCTCCCAGCGGTCCGTATCCCGTTTTTAACTCATACCGAGGTGTGAGGCTCGCGAATCCCCGCTATACACAAAGCCAGGCCACGTAGGCCGTGCTTTGATCATCAACCACAAGACTTTGCTTTGCAACAGAAGCCTTGGTCCCTGCATCTTGGCATGCCATATAGGCAATCTACTCCATACGACTGATTTCTATCAATATATAACCTCTGAGCTCGTACGTCTCAGAGAAGGGCGTTAAGCAAAAGAATAAATTCTCCACCGCCAAACAGATATATATTTAACAGAGATCAATCAGTATAGAACAAAATCCAATGTCAGACACATAGTCCATTTACAATTCCGTTCTGGGTCTGAACGAAACCGGAGGCGTCAAATTCCTCGTATATCCGTCCAACCAACACATACGTTCGGACGGCTACTACTTCCGTTCCTTCACGGTAGCTACTTCGGCCAGGAACCTCAGCAGCGCCCATCCAACCGATACGAAGATCATCGGTCTTGAATCGTCTTTGTATTTTCCAATTTGAATCGCTCAATTAATTATTTGAAATGAGGGTTAGCTCGGCCTTTTCAAATAATTCACGTAATTAGAATTTAAATCAATTCTTTCCATGGTTATATTATTCGACATCCATTTTTCAGTTCTTTAGTGTTATTTTCGTGCCAAACACATATAACCATCAAATATCAAATAATTCAAGCCCAATTGGTTTATTTGCAATCTATGTTGCTTATAATATTTTATAACGATTTTTCGCCATTTTTATTTATTTAAAAATGGCCATATTTAATTAAACGACGTTTCAGGTCGTGCCGTGGCACTGGCGCTGTTTTTCCCCTAATTTGTTTTACACATATCGGGAAATCTAACCGTTGGATTTCTACAAAGTCTATATCAGTGGGAAGATATTCCCAAAGCGAACCCAACGGTTCCAGTTTCGTGAAAATCCGACGGTCGGATCTTCCACACTAGTCGTTTGAAGTTACGGTTTCAAAATTCGAACTACAGCGTCGTTATTCGATTAAATTTAATTATATTTATATTTATATATAAATATAAACGATTCTGGCGCTGTTTTTCTTTAGATTTGAATTAAACATTCCAGACAATCCAACCGTTGGATTTTTACAAGGTTGGTGCCGTTGGGAAGATATTTCCAAGGCGAACCCAACGGTGGTGGTTTCGGGAAAATCCGATGGTCGGATTTCTCGTACTAATCGTTTCAAATTACGATTCCGAAACACGAACTGCACGGCTTCGATTCCTTTTAATTATATTTATAATTATATATATATATATAGTTCATTCTATAATTTCAAATATAGTTTATCCATTAATTTCAACTTCGTTTTCACTTCAAATATTTCACTAACGCCTTAATATTTCGAAAAATTTCGCCATAACCTCCTTTGTATGGGGAGGGGTTTGGAAATTTATTGGGCCGTGTTAGGTACCCAATAAATCCTAAAAAGCATCCACATATTTATAGTGATATATTCTGGTGTTTACGGGGGAGCGTGTATAGATAATAACTCCAGAGAATAATTTCTCGTCACCCCGTTCCGTGTGGAAATAAATAGTCCATGTGCCGTATCTAATAACTAGAGAGACGTGGTTATTGTCAACTCCAGACCCGTGTGGGGTTTTTATTAATCTGGCAATTTATCGTTATATTTTATATAGTCCATATCAGTCATCAGTTCAACCTGTAGGATATAATCATCGCCATACAAGCCTCTCGCTCGTATGGTAAATCTTCCACCTCGTCACACAAGCTCCAATTGCTTATGTGGAATATGATGAATTATGCCTATCGTCAAGAAGTATGCCATGTGGTGTAGTTCAAAATTAATTGTTACTATCCTATGGCGATATTTATTATTTCACACAGAATAACCAGCACTCCGCATCCAATGGCATTCACAGGGGTTGATATAAAAACAAAATTGCACAGCCCACACATCAAGGCTTACCTATTTGTCGGGCACGCAAATAATTTCTTTACTCTACAGCTAATCCATTTTTCCTGTTCAACACATGTATATATATGCAGAACAAAGCTAATAATAATATTTCTAGCAAACTATTATTTATTTCAACACGTGTGTATTTTTATCAAAGCGTATACATGATAAAAGAAATATTTTTATCATCAAAAATATTTATTCAACACGTGAATGTTTTTAACACTTCATATTCACAATAAAAATGTAGTTTTTATTGTCTATTCATTTTATTTTAAAATACGATAACATTCAACACATGAATTTCAACTTGACGAACGAATTTCAATTCAACACATGAATATTCTCTATAGTTTGTATATATATAAAAATGTGATTTTTATCGCTAAATCTATTTTTTTAAATTCAAATAATATTCAACACATGAATTTCGATTCAACGAATGAATTTCAACTCAACACATGAATATTCTCTATAGTTTGTATATACATAAAAATGTGATTTTTATCGCTAAAGCTATTTGTTTAAATTCAAATAATATTCAACACATGAATTTCGATTCAACGAATGAATTTCAACTCAACACATGAATATTCTCTATAATTTGTATATATATAAAAATGTGATTTTTATCGCTAAAGCTATTTGTTTAAATTCAAATAATATTCAACACATGAATTTCGATTCAACGAATGAATTTCAACTCAACACATGAATATTCTCTATAGTTTGTATATATATAAAAATGTGATTTTTATCGCTAAAGCTATTTGTTTAAATTCAAATAATATTCAATACATGAATTTCGATTCAACGAATGAATTTCAACTCAACACATGAATATTGGTTTCAATATATGTAATTTATTTCAACGAATGAAAATTATTCTAACACATGAATATTTCAGAAAATTTCGGCAGCATAACGGCAGGGTAGTTAAAACCGGGACCCTAGTACGGCTCCTCGCTCTACCTTAAAACCTCGCGGTTTTTGACAATGGGGATCATGCATCTAGTTCGCACGCAGGCGGCATGTTTTATTTTCAATTCCACAATCCTATTCTAATTTGTTTCAACCACAAGAGGGTATTTTTCAACCACAATATCAACCACAATATCAACCACAAACAATTATTTCCAACCATTCGTCATACCGTATAATATCACATCAATCACAAGCAATAAATATCGTCCATGGTCTGTGGACGAGGGGAGTGTATATATATATATATATATATATATATATATATATATATATATTATTTGTATAATTCACTTGCATTTCATCACAATTCAAAGCATATATGTTTCATACAACGCTTGTATAATTTATACATCGCTAATATAACTTATACAACACATGTACATGAGGTATACAATGCGTATATAATTTACACTTCGCTAATATAATTTATACAACGCGATTCCATTCACACAATTTAGTTTAGATTCCTCAAATTGGTTTTTGCAGTGCTAAAAATCGTAGGAAGATCATAAAAATTCGCGGCTTCTGCTAGATGGTAGAGAGCCTCCTTGCGGTCACGGTGTCTCCTGTTTCATCGAATTTCGTTAACGAACGAAGAAGATATTATTTTTCAAAGTTTTGCAACACTTAAAAGTGTTATTTTCATTTCAGAATATCGAAGCAGAAGGGTTTTTAAACCTTCAAAACTAGGTTTTGAATTTAAAACCAAACCGTACCTCGTTGCTCCGATCAGACCCTGCGACGTTGAAAGGCTACGAACCAGCTCTCGATCGATGGTGGTAGCGGCAGACTCGGCGGCTCCAACAGGGCACGGCGGCGCTCCAAAGGGGCGGACTTCCTCCTGGAAATTCGACGCGAATAGGCAATGGTCTTCGACGAGGCTTGTTTTGATTTGAAGAGGGGAGGGAGGCGGTCGGAATTGTCAACTGGAGGGGGCGGCGATATTGGCTGTGGCGGCGGCGAAATCGATGGGAAGGTTCGATGAATTTCCGTCGTTCGATAATAGGGTTGATCGGGTTTTCTGAGGAGAGAGAGAAAATAGAGATATTTTCTATTATATAATATTTTTAAATTACTTTATTACCCCTTCTAGCCAACGTACACCAATTTCAACCCAAAGACTGTCGCCCTAGCTAAATGCCCTCATTCCGGACACAATGTGATATGTTTCGTTGACCTATTCGACTGTTACAGTCAGTTATTTTTCAAATAAAAGTATAAAACATTTTATATTTAATTTGAACGTACATTTCAATTATCCAGGGCCACAAACTGAATAGAAAAATTCCAAAAAAATAAATTTAGTTTTTTTTTGACGATACGGTCCCAACAAAACCAGTTACATTGAATTCTGAGCTCATATGCAAAATGTCCATTTTCAGTCGATCCATTTTAGCAGAAATTGACCAATCACATTTTCTTTTGCCCCGCTCACATACTAGCTTAAAAAATTATGAAATTTGAAACCTAGCAATAATCTGACATCCCGGACCCAACAAAAGTGGTTTCGTCGAATTCCGAGGCCGTATGCAAAATATCAATTTTCAAGGGCTATATATGCTATATAACGACCTTTCTGAAAATTCATTCGGCCATAACTTTTGATTCCTGTTATGAAACTTCGATTTTTCAGATTCGTTTGAAAGGTATTCATAAACAGATTTAAATATTTTCAGTTTCGCTAAAATCCGTTATATTTTCCACCCTGTACAGTTAGACAAAATTTGTATTCAAAATTTCAAACTGCCTTACTATTCCTAATTCTTTATTTTACTGAAATATGCTATTTAAATTATTCAAATTCTTTGGTAATAACCAATTTTAAATTTTTTAAATTGGTTCACATTTTCCGGGTTATTACAAGTAAAGTCCAGCTTGTTATCTTTTTAATGGCTATTTATGTAATGGGATTATGTATTTTGTTTTTATGAAGATGGATATTGTGCTTGGTTATGATCTATGGTTTTATGATGTAACAAACATGTTTAATTTCCGCTGCAATAAAATGAAGTTTTAGATTTCCAAGTACTATTTATTATCTGTCTTGTTGTAATTTTTCTGTTCTATATTCACTTATAACCTCCATGGAAGTTAATGCATTCCCTTTGTGAGTGACATTAATGGACGTGGGGTGTTACAATTTTATTCAATTTTTTTCTATTAACATGTAATATACCTTCATGTTCAATAATATGTTTGTTTAGAACCAAGTCATTAATAATCATATTATTATTTAATAGTACATGCTATTCATTTAAAAAAATTAAAAAAATATTTTTGCACTTCAATATCAAGTAGAATCAAAGCAAGATGTTAAACACTGATTGTCTGTAATTAATACACTGCAAAAAAATTTTAGGTAGCAACCGAATCCATAAACTAGTAAACTTTGAATGATGCTAAATATAAAACTTTAATATGGCATTTACCTTCGAGTCTAGAAGTGTATATTATTCGCAGTACTAACTCAATACCTAGTTGACATATCCTAGTGATATATTGACTTCTTTATTTGCAACAAAATTATCATCTTACAAGTAGTATGTGCAAATGAATAATGTATTACATCAAAGATAAAAAAATATTTATATGCCAACTACATTAATAGATGTCACTTGATTAATCGAAAAATAAGATCGACTCTCTATTCATTTTAGTTCATTAATTTCATTTTGAGTGTTGAGTGATTTTACACTTTGTATGTCAAACTGTACATGCTTTATTTTGTAATAATATGAGTCTTATACACCAACTTTGGCATCGTGGAAATGTTAAGTGCTCTATTTATTCACCTGATGTATGTTTTTTTCACTTTATTTTCATGGTATGAACTATTTAAAATGATATAAAAACAAAGTTTAACAGTAGAACCAAAGAAAAAAACTTACGATGCAGTCGACAACAATGAAATTCGGTGGGTCTCCATTTTTCTTCATATAGCCTTTGCACCGTAGCTCGTCTCTACTAATATCCGATACTCCACTTTCCTTTTTCTACAAATAATAAAATAGTAAGAAGTAGTACCAAAAAAAAAAATTATCACTGATGTACACGTATGTGCATTTCTTAACATACCTTCTTCTAATCTCGCATAACCCTTTCTGCTCATTGTATGTAGAATTTTAATTTTACCACTCATTGCTTTGAGTTTTTTGCTAGTTTCCTACATAGGAGAAATACATCAGTAAACTATAATTTAGCTTTATTTCATAATGAATACAATACAACTTATTACCTCAAATTTTTCCGATAGCTTTTCCTTAACAAAGTCGTTCCACTCTTGAACATTTTCTATTGTTCCTGTTCTTAGCTTTGCTAATCTAGGAGAAGACTCGGGACAAGTAGAAGTTAATTTAATAATGGAAACTAGTCTAGATTTTTCCTTTCTCCATCGTACTCCCACCATCTTAAGCAATAACTCTTTGGTCGCTTCATCTACCGCGAATCTTGACTACACAACAAAAATAATTTGAAATAAATAGGATGTTCTCATAAAATTAGCTGGCACATTGTTTCTATACAAAACAGGTTACAAATCCTGTCCAACATGTTTTAGAATTATGTATAAATCGTCACTGTATTTCATACTTCCCAATAAGGAACATCAGATTTGAATCCATAAGGTTGATTAGCTATGGTAGTTATAATAGTAAATGTCTGCAGATTCATTGACTAATGACCTATGTACCACGATCGTAAAAAAAACCTCTGTGATAGTTTTTGTAACAATCTTGTTTCCCTTCAATGCACGGTTTCAATGTGTGTGTGTATATATATATCAAACAAAAGTATGTAGATAGAAATAAAATCCTACAAGCTAGGTATATGATACTTATAACGCTTTCTGTTCACCTACCAGTATGTTCACTGAACTGCACACCTAATTTAAAACTGGATCAATTATCAATTTATGTAACAGTGGGAACAACTGAGGTCATATGGTACGACCATACACCTTCAAAATGGTAGTTATAACTCAATTATTAATTCCGGTGAATGTTTTGTAATATTATCACAAAAGTCGAAACACAAATTTATGGTAAATTTTCTACATTGTGTAAAAGGCGAATGCTTTGGTTAAAAAACATGAAACATATTACACTTTTTACAAGACTTGAACTATTTTCTGAACGTCTTTGAACAATACACAAACCACTAGTTTGAATCTGAGTTATCGTCGTCGTCATTGAGCATTACGGTTGCATAATGAATTAGAACATACCATTGAGCATTATAGTTTGCATAAGAAATTATAGTATGATATAGAAAATCTATTCGCACCAACTTAAAAGAAAAACAACCCAAAGCAAAATAACCTAGATAGATGAAAACCTTGGATGATCTAATATCATTCCTAAATACGATTGAGCATAACAGGTCTAGATCCAAATGACAGTTTCATCCTTATCAAAAAATAGCTAACTGTTTTAGTATTATTAAAGCATACGCTATAGCGATGAATAATACAAAATATCAAGAAAAATCAACTCCACTAAAACTCTCCAAAATAACAAGCAAATTCAAGCTTAATTATAACTAGTATAACATTAGGACATTTACAATAGCATATTTCATACCTGAATACAAGTCCATATATCTTTCTTTAAGTTTGCATCAACTTTTTTCCAATCTGAAATGGTTAAATGTACCATCTCTCTTTCTAAGGTAACAAGATAGGATGACAAGTGCTTAGAGTTGGAGCCTACTGGTTGATCTCGATCGTTGAATTCAACTTCAAAGGAAACGTTGAAATCATTGTCTTCCCAATTTTTTTCCTTGTTGTTTCTTCTTGAATACAATCATTAGAATCTGGATTGCTCAAGACGTCGATGGCATTGAGTGGGTCTACGTTCATGGGAGTGATATTTGGGGATCTGGATGAATTAGTGCTAGGGTTGAGATTTGAAGGATAGTTTTTATCGGGTGGAGGCTGGTTTTTATTGGGCATGGGGTTCAGATTTGAAGGCAGCTGATTTTTATTGGGAAGAGGCTGGTTTTTAATGGGTTAAGGCTGGATTTCAGTACGCCTCCATGGGGATCTTCTAACATCAACACATCCTGTAACACTAATTTTTACACCAGCAGCCTTATCCTATTTCTGTGAAGCCGCAACTGCAGCTAGAGATTGCTTATTTGACAGTCTCGTTGCTACCTTTGATACCTAAAATTGGCATACAAAGTAAAAAAGAAAAAAACACGACATTGGTAAACAATGTTCCATTCTTAGCCAACACATACTCAATAGAAAAAAGATAAACAATGTTCTGGAAAATTTTCCACTAACATCATAATCTCCGTACAAGACATTGGTAATTCCACATTTTTATAGCCTCTGAATGAGCTTAATTTTGCTTCCAAGAGCATTGTCAATATTAGTAGACTAAATTACGATTTTTTTTAAGTTCAATCGATTAAACAATTTATTTATTCGACTGGAAGCATATAAAAAAGTGCCAGAGTGCTATGCCAACTATAGTTGATTTATACATACATGCACTGTTTCAAATCTCGCAAATATCGCTCGATGTCTCCTTTAAGATCTCATTTTGGGGTCCTTCCGAAACGAAATAGCAAATACCACCATAAATTTCCTTTCGAATATATTGCCCGAGATATTGCAATATCAAAAAATACATCGACCGAGACGAAATACTGAAATGTCGTCCGATATCTTAGTTTTTTTAGTTAAAATTTAAATTTGTGCCTGAACTAGAACTATAATTAAAAAACTCAAATCTAGCCATATCAATCTTTTTTTATTTTAGATTTTGCGCGTTATATAACTATATTGTATGTTCGTATATGTTTTACAACGCTTATGAATTTCATATTCATCTTTTTACATACATGTTACTTATGAAATTATGTATTTTATGGTTTATTTATGCTGAATTTTTTGATGTTTTGAATCATTTTAATGTTTCTGTCTAACAATATTCCTGTTTTAATCATATTACAATTTCGAATATGAATGATCTTTCGCAAAATAAAGAATAATAACGTTATTTTGCATTTTAAGTTTAAGTTACTATGTTTTCGATAGCATTCATAAAAATCATTTTGTTAAAATATCATTTTTAACATATCACGTACCCCTAGATTGTTCCGATATGAACTTTCAGACCCGAAATGAAAATCCGAGACGAACTCCCGGGTTAGACTCATCTCTTCTGAGATCTCACTCGATACTAGACCGAGTTTATAAAATCCCTGAGACGAAACACGACCGATATCTGAGATTTGAAACCTTGCATATATGTTAGTTGACTGTTTTGAATTATGAAGTGTTCGATCAAACTGGCTACCAAATTAAGCTGAGTGAAACTGAGTATTTTTGTTTCGGAAAGCCTCCTCAAATTCAGTTGGCTATTTATATTTACACATCTTGCTTTGTATTTTATTTTTGTTTTCTATTGTAGGTCAGTCGACTCAAAGAAAATTTATCGATTGAAATTGTGTGTTTTTGACTATTTCTACTAATATATTCACATATTTTAATGATATAACTTAGTTATCTGAATTTTTTTCTTACTTAAGGAGTATAATACAAAGTATAAATACAAGCATGAATAATCTTTTGATATACCATTTGTATGAAAGTTAATCTAAAAAATATCAATTGTAAGTATGATATTTCATTTGTATGTATGATATATCATTTGTCTGTCGCATAAGATAACAGCTATTACTATTACAAAAAATTTACGACATTCAACATTCATCTTTATAACATAAATGGTCAATCTTCATTAATCATCTATCAATAGGATCAGTTATTAATCAAGACAGAATTGAGAAGAAATGTACAACAAAGTTTTAAAACCGTAATGGTCCATTCTTAGTCGACACATACTTAATAGAAAAAAGATAAACAATGTTTTGGATAATTCTCCACTAAAATCATAATCTCCATACAAGACATTAGTAATTAGACATTTTCATGGCCTCTTGATATGCTTATTTTTTTTCCCGAGTGCATTGTCAATATAAATAGATTAAATTATTATTTTTAGTTGAGTTCAACTGACTTAGCAATTTATTCAATCGACTGGAAGCTTATAAAAAAGTGCCAGAGTGTTATGCCAACTATAGTTGATTCATTCATATATGTTGGTCGACTGTTTTGAATTCTAAGGTGGTTCGATCGAACTGACTACCAAATTAAGATGTGTGAAACTGAGTATTTTTGTTTTGTAAAGCCTCCATAAATTCAGTTGGCTATTTATATTTACTCAGCTTGCTCTGTATTTTTTTCTATTGTAGGTCAGTCGACACAAAGAAAATTTTATCGATTGAAATTGTATATTTTTGACTATTTTTACTACATATATTCACATATTTTAATAATATAACTTAGTTATCTGAATTTTTTCTTACTTAAGGAGTATAATACAAAGTTTAAATACAAACATGAATAGTATTTTGATATATCATTTGTATGAAGGTTAATCCAAAAAAAATCATTTGTATGTATGATATATCATTTGTTTGTCATTTAAGATAACAACTATTACTATTTTCAAAAAACCTACGACGTACAACATTTGTCTTTATAAAAAAAAAATGTTCAGTCTTCATTAATCATCTACCAATGGAATCCATTCTTAATCAAACCAAAATTGAGTAGAAAATGTACAACAAAGTTTTAAAACTGTTTCAACTAATGGTCCATTCTTAGTAAACACATACTCAATAGAAAAAAGATAAACAATGTTCTAGAAAATTTTCCATTAAAATCATAATCTCCATACAAGAAATTGGTAATTCCACATTTTCATGGCCTCTAGATGATCTTAATTTTGTTCCTGAGGGCATTGTCAATATTAGTAGACTAAATTATGATTTTTAGTTGAGTTCAATCCACTGAACAATTTATTCATTCGAATGGAAGCATGTAAAAAAGTGCCAGAGTGCTATGCCAACTATAATTGATTCATTCATAAACGTTAGTTAACTGTTTTGAAGTCTGAGGTGGTTCGATTGAATTGGCTGCCAAATTAAGCCGAGTGAAATTGAGTATTTTTGTTTGGAAAGCCTCCTTAAATTCAGATGGCTATTTATATTTACTCAGCTTGCTTTGTATTTTATTTTTGTTTTCCTTGTAGGTCAGTCGACTCAAAGAAAATTTTATCGATTGAAATTGTATATTTTTGACTATTTTATGTTGAAATTGGTGAGGTTGGTTTTGATCACTATTGAGGATCCGTTGAGGATCATGTTATTGATTGTTGTCTTCACATTGATAATTCTTGAGGGGTCCATGTAGATGAAGAGGGATCAAGTGGTAGGCATATATCGATAAAGAGTAGGTGTGATTGAGCCTGGAAATCAATTAGGTAATCTTGTGGTCTGATTGAATCAAGAAGGTGTGATTAAGCCTGTAAATCAATTGAGCCTAGACTTGAAGAGAAGAAGGATGGTTTTATCTCGTAGCCGTTAAAATCGGGATGGTGTTAATTGAGAAAGAAGAGGTTGAAAGTAAGAGCTATGGGGCTACAGTTTGAGTAGAGGAGATGTTGTGATTTGGTATCAAGGTGGAGTGTTAAAATTGGTGATACGCAAGTCACAATTTTGGGCAACGAATAATCATACATATTTTGTGGAGAGTTTTGTAGCTAGATTTTATGGAGAGATTTGGTGTTGGATTTGATGAAGAGATTTGGTCAAGATTTAATGAAGAGATTTGGTGCTAGATTTTATGGAGAGACATTGGTAGCTATATTTGTGGACATTTATTGCACGGATATTTGGTGCTTATCCAAATAGTTTTATAACATATATGAAGATAATTTGGATGCCAAGTTTTCTTTGGCATGAAACAATTCTCTCTATAAAAAGGGCCAGCTAACATCTTCATTAGGTGTGGGTGAGAGCCACCAAGAGTGATCATTCTAGCTATTCAAAATTGAGTGTTCTCTATGATAACCCTAAACTTCTATAGTACGAAAGCAAGGATAATCATTGAAATATAACATTTTATAACAACAACAAATTTCATATAACAGCATAACACATAAATCATAGTAGCGGAAATAGAAATGTCGTCAACATCACAATATCAGAGCATCAAAGTGGCACAGTTACATGATACGACTTAGCATAAAAAAGTCTCAGCAAATAGAAATAGGTCTAAAACACCATCAAGTACAACATGGGTAAATGATGTCTAAATGTCTCAAATAGAAATAATAGATAGAAATGAAATTCGTCTTCTGTCCACAAGCATACTCCAATCCAGCACATGTCCAAAATAACCTGATACCTGTCACTTGGCTGCCCGTGTAAAAATAAGGGCACCCGAGTTTGCAAGTGAAAAAAATTACGAGTCAGTCATGGGACTGGTATGAAAAATCTTTCTTGACTTATCTAACAATATGGCTAATCATAGGACCACGCCGCTAACGCGGAACGGGTTTACTCCATTGGATTGCCAGTGCATAAAATAAGTAAATCTTTAATTCAAAACAACGCAATGTTTTTTTTTAGAAAAATGAAATCATTATAAGACTCAAGTCCCATCACACATTGCAACGCAATCCGGAGGATAGAGTTTTACCTTATAATGACCAAACATGCTTGATGCGTATAAATAATATTTAATATTATTATTAGTGTCTAATCAGTTTTAAAGATACTTTCAAAATAAATGTATCAATCCTAGACGCCATAGCTACCATATACTGTGTCGCCGTACGTAGGTTTACAATCAAATCCGTAATGTCGTATTGGAAATTGAGTGTCCATAATGAGTCAAGGCTAGGGACGATTTCCTTACTGGTTCGAGAAACTCTAGCAAATGTCTCAGGATCTCACCTACAGGCAACCCTTGGATCCAGCAGGGACGGTCCACAAATACTTTAGTGGATTGGCAGTTCCTGAACACACGTTTCCCGGTCCTATTGGACCTATCAATTGGCCATTATCGACCAATATATCTGAGGCCTCGTAATCCATCATCCACATAAGTAAAAATGTCTGGGCTCCATACCATGACACCACTTCTAGCTAGAAAGAAACGTGTGCACTCCCTGCGTTCCCTTATCCCATTTCTGACTCCTACCGGGTTGTGAGGCTCACGAAGTAATGATATATACAAAACTATGCCTAAATGGGTTGTTCTTTGGTCATCAACCACAAGGCTCTGCTTTGCAACAAAAGCCTTGATCATTTGCATCGTGGCATGCACAGTGGCAATCCACGCCATGTGATCAATAACTATCAATATATAACCTCTGAGCTCATGCATCTCAGAGAAGGGTGTTAAGAAAGAGAAAAAATTCTCCACCACCAAACAGATATATATTAAATAGAAATCAATTCACATAGAATGAAATTCAACGCCCGACACACATCCATTTACAAGTCCATCCTGGGTCTGAACGAAACTGGAGACACCTTATTCCTCGTCTCGTATGTCCAATACGGAAGAGAGGTGCTCTCTTATCCGAACAATCAACAAGTGCTTCCGGACAACTACCCCTTTAACCCTTTAATGGGAGCTACCCAATGCCGGGCATTAGTAGTCGTCCATTCGATGTGAAGATCGTCGGTCTTCTATTACCGTCTTCAATATCTTTGATTTAAATCATCGTATAATTATTTGAAATGAGATTGAACTCGGTCTTTTCAAATAATTCTCGCATATATATAATTTAAATAATTTCATATCGTTAATATTATTTTATAACGATTTATCGCTATTTTTATTTATATAAAAATAGCCCAATTTAATTCAATGACATTTCGGGCCAATAGGCGGCCCTAATGCTGTTTTTACCCAAATTTGATTTACACATTTCTCGAAATCTAACCATTGGATTTTAAAAATAATAATATTTTTGGAAATATCTTCCCAAAGTGGTCCTAACGGTTCCAGTTTTGGGAAAAATCCGACGGTCGCATCTTTCCGTATAATCGTTTAAAGTTATGATTTCGAAGCGCGAACTACACCGCGTGATTCATTTAATTTTAATTTATATTTATATATATATAATTATATATAAACATAAATTACTCGACGATTCCACTAATAGCAAATAAAAGAATGCCTTTATTTTGCATAACTATCTCTACATGTTTATAATTTCAAATAAAAATGTATTTTATTTGCATACATTTCTGCATGTTTCTAATGGCAAATAAATATGTAATTTATTTACATGACATTTTCTACATTTCTAATGCCAAATAAAATGTAATTTATTTACATGACATTGTTGCTAATGACAAATAAAAAGATAATTTTTATTTCCATTATTTGTATGCAATTTTTATTTTTAACTTTAACAACTAAAAAGAAATATTTTTATTTGTATATAATTTCAACGTATAACGTGACCCATAAAAATATTTATTTTAATTTGAATACAAATTCTAATGTATAACTTAACATATAAAAATGTCTCTTTAATTTGTATACAATTCTAATGTATAACTTGACAATAAAAAGGTCTCTTTATTTGTATACAAATCTAATGTATAAACTTAACAGTTAAAAATGTATTTTTAATTTGCATACAATTTCTAATGTATAACGTATCAGCAAAAATGTATCTTTAATTTGCATACAATTTCTAATGTATAACCTATCAGTAAAAATGTATCTTTAATTTGCATACAATTTCTAATGTATACAAATTCTAATATATAACATAACGACATTTGCATACAAATCTAATTCTAACAATAATTGATATTTTTATTTTTTTGACCATTCTATTTCAACAACACAAATAAAAATGATATTTCTATTTTGTTGACAATTTCATTTTAACAAAATGATTAAAAATGATTCTTTCATTTTTGTTGACAATTCTATTTCAACAAAATGAATAAAAATGATTCTTTCATTTTTGTTGACAATTCTATTTCAACAAAATGAATAAAAATGATAACTTCATATTTTTAACATTACTATTTTAACAAAATGAATTAAAATGATAGCTTTATATTGTTAACAATTCTATTTTAACAAAATGAATAAAAATGATACTTCATTTTATTAACAATTTCATTTTAACAAAATGAATAAAAATGATAACTTCATATTGTTAACAATTCTATTTTAAAAAAATGAAAAAAAATGATACTTCATTTTATTTGCAATTCTATTTCAACAAAATGAATAAAAATTATAACTTCATTTTGTTAACAAATCTATTTTCACAAAATGAATAAAAATGATACCTTCGTATTGTTAACAATTCTATTTCAACAAAATGAATAAAAATGATACTTCATTTTGATAACAATTCCATATATTTTAACAAAATGAATAAAAATGATAACTTCATATTGTTAACAATTCTATTTTAACAAAATGAATAAAAATGATACTTCATTTTATTTACAATTCCATTTCAACAAAATAAATAAAAGTGATAACTTCATTTTGTTAACAATTCTATTTTAACAAAATGAATAAAATGATAACTTCATTTTATTTACAATTCTGTTTCAACAAAATGAATAAAAATTATAACTTCATTTGCTAACAATTCTATTTTAACAAAATGAATAAAATGATAACTTCATTTTATTTACAATTCCATTTCAACAAAATGAATAAAAGTGATAACTTCATTTTGTTAACAATTCTATTTTAACAAAATGAATAAAATTATAACTTCATTTTATTTACAATTCCATTTCAACAAAATGAATAAAAGTGATAACTTTATTTTGTTAACAATTCTATTTTAACAAAATGAATAAAATGATAACTTTATTTTATTTATAATTCCATTTCGAAAAAAAGAATAAAAGTGATAACTTAAATTTGTTAACAATTCTATTTTAACAAAATGAATAAAATGATAACTTCATTCTATTTACAATTCCATTTCAACAAAATGAATAGAAGTGATAACTTCATTTTGTTAACAATTCTATTTTAAAAAAATGAATAAAATGATAACTTTATTTTATTACAATTGTCTAATTCAACAAAATTGATATTTTTGTTCTAACACAAATCTATTTAACAAAAATGTTATTTTTGTTTTAACACAAATCTATTTAACAAAAATGTTAATTTTTTTTTACTATTAAATTTCAACAAAAATGAAATTTTTGTTTTGGCAATTTTATTTTGACAAAAATGTCAATTTTGTTTCAACAATTTTATTTTGACAAAAATGTCAATTTTGTTTCAACTATTTTATTTTGACACAATAATCCACCAAATCAACAGATCAACATAACAACATCATCAACCCAAATCAAATCACGTATAATAACAATTTGAATTTAACAGCGGATTGGTAATAACACAATCATAATTATTTAAAAAAAAGTAGCATTCTCACAGTGATTTCTAATTCTATATAATTCAAAATTGAATTTGCCCCCAAAATCTGATTTGCTCTAAATCCGTTCTAGTCTGTCCAGAAATGTAGATCTCGAATTTACGATCCCAACGATTATGAAATTGTCGAATCCTGTATTCGTATGAATAAGATATGAATTTATTTGTGTAAATAATATTTTAAATTAATTAATTAAATAATAAAATTAGATTTTATACCTTCTACCTCCTCAACAAAACACGACCGCAAGTTGCTCAATTCGTTCCAACTTAGGTTTTGAGCTTACTTCCAATTGGTGCAGTATGAAGTCGATCGGGTTTCGTCACATCGAAGGGGGAGGGATGGTGCGCCTGGGGGCCCCACGCGGTGGAGTTCAATCGTGATAGGGGGTATGGCGGAGGTGCAAACGATGCAACATCGGGGTGCTGGAACGCGACGATGAACCCTGAAATTCGTATGGATCTGAAGAGGGAAGAATTTTCTTCAAAAACTTCAACTGGAGTGAGAGATTTTATGGAGTGGATCAAATGAAATTAATGGTGGAAGATTCAATCAATACAGGCCATGAACAGAAGGGTGGATGCGGCTTAGAATAGATTAGGGTTTTGATTTTCTTGAGTATTTATAATAAAATATTATTTAATTTCTAGTTTTGCAAATAAACCTATTAATTCTCAATAGCTCCAAATTGAGCCCAATGAGTGTTGTCCCTAGCCAAATCCCCCTGTTCCGGACGCAATGGGCTAGGTCCCATCAGCCCAATCGATCGTTTTCAGCTTTTTTTCTTAAATTAAAATAAAAATCATTTAATTTGATCATACGTTTAAATTCACCAGGGCCACATACGGACTCCAAAAATTCCCAAAAATAAATCTAGCTTTGTTTTGACGATACGGTCCTAAAAAATTAATTTCGTTGAATTTGGAGACCATTTGGAAAATGGCCCTTTTTAACGGTCAATTAAATTCAAAAGAAATTATCGAACACATTTTAATTTACCACATTCACATATAATTCCAAAAATTATGGAAATTGAAATCCTGCAATAATTTGACATTGCGGATCCAACCAAAGTGGTTTCGTCGAAAACGGAGGTCGTTTGCAAAATGGCTATTTATTATATTAAAATATATATAAATTCCATAGTGACTATTCTGAAATTTTAACTGGCAATAACTTTTTATTCCCACTATGAAATTTCAATTTTTCAGATCTGTCGGAAAGATATTTTAAACAGATTTTAATATTTCTGGTTTTACTAAAATCTGATTTATTTTGAATCCTGTACATTCAATTGAAATTTCAAATGTTTTAGCCATTAGATATTCTCTACCTATTTCTCAATAAGGTTATTGGTTCAAGTTGTAATTGTTTGTAACCATAGTTGATATCGATTGTAAACAATTTTTTATTAGTGAATCAATAATGAAGGTGGTTGGGTGGAATATAGTGTTTTCATATTTCCGATATTTTGTGTTGTTGTTTATTTTCAATCAAATTCATCTTCAAGTGATTGGGTGATAAAGATCCTGTTTTTTTGGGCGTTTTGTCAATCCTACGCTGCGCACGAAATCACAACAGTTTGGTATCGGAGCAATTTTTGCACAACAGTTTGGTATCAGAGCCAGGTTCATCACATAGCTTGGAGTGATTTTGGATTGAAGATTGTAGATGTCGGAGATGATGTTGCTTTCATGGATGGCTATTATTGAGTAGGATATTTTGAGAATTTGGAATGGAGAACCTAGTCCGCAGCAAGGTGGAGAGGTTGGTTTTGATCACTGCTGAGGATCCATTGAGGATCATGTTATTGACTGTTGTCTTCACGTTGATAATTCTCGAGGGATCCAGTAGATGAAGAGGGATCAAGTGGTAGGCATATATCGACAAAGAGGAGGTGTGGTTGAGCCTGGAAATCAATTAGGTAATCTTGTGGCCTGATTAAATCAAGAAGGTGTGATTAAGCCTGTAAATCAATTGAGCCTGGACTTGAAGAGAAGAAGGATGGTTTTATCTCATAGTCGTTAAAATCGAGATGGTGTTAATTGAGAAAGAATAGGTTGAAAGTGAGAGCTAAAGGGCTATTGTTTGAGTGGAGGAGATGTTGTGATTGGGTATCAAGTTGGAGTGGTGAAATTGGTGATATGCAAATCACAATTTTGGGTAACAAATTATCTTACATATTTTGTGGAGAGTTTTGTTGCTAGATTTTATAGAGAGATTTGGTGTTAGATTTGATGAAGTGATTTGGTGCTAGATTTGATGAAGAGATTTGGTGCTAGATTTGATAAAGAGATTTGGTGCTAGATTTTATGGAGAGATATTGGTTGCTATATTTGTGGACATTTATTGCAAGGATATTCGGTGCTTATCCACATAGTTTTATAACATATATGAAGATAATTTGGATACCATGTTTTCTTGGGCATGAAGCAATTCTCTCTAAAAAAAGGGCCAGCTAACATCTTCATTATGTGTGGGTGAGAGCCACCAAGAGTGATCATTCTACCTATTCCAAATTGAGTGTTCTCCTTCAAATTTTCTAGCCATTAGATATTCTCTACCCATATCTCAATAAGGTTATTAGTTCAAGTTGTAATTATTTGTAACGATAGTTGAGATCGATTGTAAACATTTTTTTATTAGTGAATCAATAAAGAGGGTGGTTGGGTGGAATATAGTGTGTTCATATTTCTGTTATTTTGTGTTGTTTATTTTCAATCAAATTCATCTTCAAGTGATTGGGTGATAAAGATCCTGTTTTTTCGGGCGTTTTGTCAATCTTCCGTTGTGCACAAAATCACAACAGTTTGGTATCGGAGCAATTTTTCACAACATTTTACTACATATATTCATATATTTTAATAATCTAACTTAGTAATCTAAATTTTTTCTTACTTAATGAGTATAATATAAAGTTTAAATACAGACATGAATAATCTTTTGATATATCATTTGTATGCATGATATATCATTTGTATGTACGATATATCATTTTTATGTATGATATATCATTTGTCTGTCACTAAAGATAACTCCTATTACTATTTTAAAAACTTACAACATTCAACATTTGACTATATAATACAAATGGTCGGTCTTCATTAATCATCTACCAATGGGATCCATTCTTAATCAAGCCAAAATTAAGTAGAAAATATACAACAAAATTTTAAAACCGTTTCAACTTATGGTCCATTCTTAGTCAACACATACTTAATAGAAAAAATGATAAACAATGTTTTGGATAATTTTCCACTAAAATCATAATCTCCATATATGGCATTGGCAATTCCACATTTTCATGGCCTCAAGATGAGCTTAATTTTGTTATCGAGAGCATTGTAAATATTAGTAGAATAAATTATGGTTTATAGTTGAGTTCAATCGACTTAGCAACTTATTCAATCGACTGGAAGCTTATAAAAAAGAGCCAGAGTGGTATGTCAACTATAGTTGATTTATTAATATATGCAGCTTGACTGTTTTGAATTCTGAGGTGGTTCGATCGAACTGGCTACCAAATTAAGCTAAGTGAAACTGAGTATTTTTGTTTTGGAAAGCCTCCTTAAATTCAGTTAGCTATTTATATTTACTTAGCTTGCTTTGTATTTTATTTTTGTTTTCTATTTTAGGTCAGTCGACTAAAAGAAAATTTTATCGACTGAAATTGTATATTTTTGACTATTACTGCATATATTCACATATTTTAATAATATAACTTATTTATCTGAATTTTTTCTTACTTAAGGAGTATAATACAAAGTTTAAATACAAACATGAATTGTATTTTGATATATCATTTGTATGAAGGTTGATCTAAAAAATTCATTTGTACGTATTATATATCATTTGTATGTATGATATATTATTTGTCTATCGCTTAAAATAACAGCTATTACTATCTCAAAAAACTTAGGACATTCAACATTCGTCTTTATAACATAAATGGTCAGTCTTCATTAATCATCTACCAATGGGATCCGTTCTTAATCAAGCCAAAATTGAGTAGAAAATGTACAACAAGATTTTAAAATCGTTTTAACTAATGGTCCATTCTTAGTCAACACATACTCAATAGAAAAAGGATAAACAATGTTCTGGAAAAATTTCCACTAAAATCATAATCTCCATACAAGACATTGATATTTCCACATTTTCATGGCCACTAGATGAGCTTAATTTTGTTCCCAAGAGCGTTGTCAATATTAGTAGACTAAACTATGACTTTTTGTTGAGTTCAGTCGATTGAGCAATCTATTCATTCGACTGGAAGCATATAAAAAAGTTCCAGGGTATTATGCCAACTATAGTCGATTTATTCATATATGTTAGTTGACTGTTTTGAATTCTGAGGTGGTTTGATTGAACTGGCTACCAAATTAAGCAGAGTGAAACTGAGTATTTTTATTTCAGAAAGCCTCCTTAAACTCAGTTGGCTATTCATATGTACTCAGCTTGCTTTGCATTTTTTTTTCTATTGTAGGTCAGTCTGCTCAAAGAAATTTTTATCGATTAAAATTGTATATTTTTGAATATTTTTAATACATATATTCATATATTTTAATAATATAACTTAGTTATCAGAATTATTTCTTACTTAAGGAGTATAATACAAAGTTTAAATACAAACATGAGTAATCTTTTGATATATCATTTGTATGATGGTTAATCTAAAAAAATTCATTTGTATGTATGATATATCATTTGTATGTATGATATATCATTTGTATTTATGACATATCATTTGTTTGTCACTTAAGATAATAGATATTACTATTTCAAAAAACTTACGAAATTTAACATTTGTCTTTATAACATAAATCGTCAGTCTTTATTAATCATCTACCAATGGAATCCGTTCTTAATCAAGCCAAAATTGAGTAGAAAATGTACAACAAAGTTTTAAAATCGTTTTAACTTATAGTCCATTCCTAGTCAACACATACTTAATAGAAAAAAAATAAGCAATGTTCTGGAAAATTTTCCGCTAAAATAATAATCTCCATACTAGACATTATTAATTCCACATTGTAATGGGCTCTAAATGAGCATAATTTTGTTCCCGAGAGCATTGTCAATATTAGTAGGCTAAATTATGATGTTTTAGTTGAGTTCAATCAACTGAGAAATTTATTCATTTGACTGGAAGCATATAAAAATGTTCCAGAGTGGTATGCAAACTACAGTTGATTTATTCACATATGTTAGTGTTAGATCAAAATTTGGACCTAACACCCAAATTGTTATAAACTGTAGAGAATTCTAAATGAGGAACAAGGAAAAAGAAAATAACACTCAGAATTTATAGTGGTTCGGCGTTAACGAGCCTACGTCCACTTTATATCTTATTGATTATGCTTTAAAAGCTAGTACAACAGTAATTTCTCTCAATATTTCCGTGGTTTGACAACAATGGCGGACTCAGTATTCACTATTGCCAAAAGGATCCCGAAAAATGCCAAGCTCTGGGCTATTTATAGCTGATTTTGTCAGGCGGATCGCGGACACGTGGCGCGAATCCCGAGATTTTCGGATCGCATCGCCACCATTGAAGAAACAGTCAAACTAGCCGTTGTGAACAGGTGTCGTCATATCCGTGCGATTCGGATCGCTGAAGACCAGCTCGTGGTTGAACGGGTCAGAGGGTTCGGTTCGTTACAAGGGATCGGATCGCCTGGAGGTGCCGTTCGTCGACGAGATGGGAGCGATCCGTTCCTGGGCGAGTCGATAGAGCGCGATCCAATCCTGGGCGAGACGATGGCGTGCGATCTGGTGCTGGGCGAGACGATGACGTGCGATCCATTCTTCCACTTTCTTGAGGGACTTGGTTTCCTGATTTCCTTTTATGAATGATCCTGGATGGCTTGGTCAAAAAGCGAGCCAACATTTTGCCCCCTCGAAGTATGTTTTACTGATGATGAAACATGCTTCGAAGATGCTTATTAACTCTCTCCTGAAGGGATGTAAGTTAACAGTCGCATTGGTTCAAATTGACACATGCATGAGTCGGATCGCCATAGGACGACACGGTCCGATTTGGTCATCTGCTCGTCTCGTGCTGAGTTCCTAGGGTCTTGTGCGATACGGGGCGCATCTTCCTTCGAGTCGTGCCGGGCTTTGAGTTTTGTGGGCCATCATTTCAAAGCGGTCCGTGGGCTTCTTTGCGATTCCATCTTTGGATCATGGCCTGTGGGGCGCTTCGTGGACCGAATAAGACAAAGGAGGGGAGACAAACGGTCACCTTCTTTGCCTATATAAGCCGACGCTCCCCTCTTCATTCTCCTTCTTCTTTCTCTCTACCGAATCGTTTCGCGTGAGCCATTGAAAAACGAACCCAACCTTTTAAGCTTTCGAAAATCCAAGTATTCTCTCCGTTTTTAGAAAGGTAACTTTATAGAAAGCACTCTCATATTACTTTCCTGAATTCCTACGGCTGATTCGAGGGGGAAACAATATAAATCCGCGACTTTCTGAACAAATTACCAAGCCGCCATGGCCATCGAGCGTGGAGCTCAGAATTTGAGGATGGGGAGGAGACGAGGAAGAAGAAGGATGCAGAGGGGGAAGGAAGGCAGACTCGGATCGTGGTCAGGGATTGAAGACGAAAGCAAGTGGCGAGACGAAAGATGGCGGTGGCAACAAAAGGTCGTATCGTGGTAGTCGCAACGGTTCGTGAGGGAGCCTTCCCTTCGTCCGGCGATTCGATGAGGGGCGATCTCTTTGCTCTGCGATCCGGAGAGGGGCGATCCCTCTGCCATGCGAGTCGAAGGGGGCGATCCCTCTGCCACGCGAGCCGTCTCACGGCTGGTGATACGAAGAAATTTCAGTCTTTAATCAGCGCCTTGTCACTACAAAACTCTGGACAGTTAGGATAGAGCCTTGATGTTGATCTTTCTGGACTAAATGACCTCATGATTTGACTGCATATGACGACTAACGACCTTTAATAACCTTGACTGCTTTCATGTTTTATTATTGTTTTCAATAATGCGCACACACAAGAACACACAGCAGCACTTGCACACACGGGGGACGGGTAGCGTTGATCTTATCGTTCATATTTTCTCGTCCTAGCAGCAATGTCGAACGACCACTCTTCCTCAAGATCTGTAGCCGAAACGGAATCCGAGACTCCTGAACAGCATAATCCTCAAATTCCTCCAATCAATCCAGAAGGTGAAGATTCTGGGTCTGAATATGAAGCCACAGAATCAGATCCGACAGAAAGTACGTCATCCAGCAACAACTCCGAGTCTGACGAGCGAGCTCCGGATGAAGTCCCAGGCGCAATCGGGATAGATAAATTCTCTGATTCTTTAGCGTCCAAGCTTGACGAGATAAAACTCAAGAGAATCTGCTTAAGACATGGCATTCCTTGGGACGATGTCTTGACACCTGGAAGCGAAGACATACCCCATCTAGCACCGGAAGGGTACATGTCGATCAGCCGAACAATGTGTCTAGTAGGAGCTATTCCTCCGTTCCCTCCAATTGTCATTGAAACCCTGAGACGATTAGGCATTGCTCCGATGCAGCTTCATCCAAACGCCTACGCCTCTCTATACTCTTTATATGTTGCTTATGCAGAGATCTTGCATGCCGAACTTAAATTCAGAGATCTGGTGTTCTTCTTTCTCTTCAAGCACCGTTCTTCTGCGACTCCAAACTTTTCCTTTTTTGAATCAGTGGCGAACAGGAAAGTTCTGTACGACGGATACAGCAACATCGGGGATCCTAAGTCTGACTGGTTTTACATAAGAAGACAGGCTGGATGCTCACGGAGATGGCTCAAATCAAGTAAATTTTGATCGCCTAGTTGAATATCTTGCTTGGCGAGTCTAAGTAATAACATTCTTCCGCTTTTTCCTTTGTCTTAAACAGATCATGTTTTCCCGAAAACAGAGGGTGCATTATACAACAACCGGTTATCCATTCTTTTGCAAAGCAGATCCGACTTTTTAAGGATTAAAAAATGCATTACGGATGAAAACCTTCACAAGCATCGCCTCCTGGATAGGAAATTTGGACTTGGAACCGGCGGCAAACCTTATAAATATGTGCCCCCAACGGAAGGAGAGGGAACTTCACAAGCGGTGGAAACAACCAAATTTCACAAAAGTCCTTCTCCGATAGTCATCCAAGACGACGAAGACTTGAATGTATACAGAGGGGATGAGTCCCGCGGTGATGCGTCCAAGGGAATCCCTACCTCTGCTCCAATGGAGACTGTTGGTGATGACGACTTGACAGAAGAACAATTATTCGACGAGCTGAATAAAATCCCTCTGCCTGACATTGAATACACAGAAAAAGACTTCGGCGAGGAGCCTTTCTTTTCTGCTCCCGAGGAGGCGACTGATTCAACAAGGGGACGAGAAACGGGCCAGATGAGCCTGTCTCCAGGCCCGGGTCTGTTAGGGGGAATTATATGGGATGCACACCTCACACACACTGCCTGACCGTGCACTATTATGTTGTGGATATTCAATGTGATAATGTGTTCTTCTTTTCTTTTTACAGGAGCGATGTCTCGCAGGAAATCTTATTCGTACCGTTATCTTCGCGAAGGCACCCCCAGCCTTCGTCCGGGTACCGAGCGCCCTCGCGGTCCTCCTCATAGGCCGAGCTCTTCGCAACCTCGATCTCCACCCAAATCAACTTCTACCAGGCCTTCGAGTCATCCGACAATTCCGACCGGGGGGAAGACACTTCCAAAAGAGTTGACTCCTCCAAAGAGTGCGCCTTCCCACAGTCGGTCGTCCAAAAGGCGTCACGAATCCAAGGATGGGGACAGAGATTCATCCAAAGAAACTGAACAAGAGAGAAGTAACATTGTCCCCACCAGCCAACCAGAATTAGCTGCCTCTGGTTCACGGGACTACGTTCACGGTCCTGAAATCCAAGGTAGGCTGGAAAAGCTACGGGAACAATTTCCAGGAATGTTCTTCGATAGGATGGTCTTTGTTCCTGCCTTGGAACCAGTTCCTAAAAACTGGGATAAAGAAGTTATCGGGCATATTCGTCACGTGGCCAAGCAGTACGAGACGATGAAAAAGCACGCACTTAATCTTTCGGAGGTCATCCGAACACTCGAAATAGAAGCTCACAGGTCTAAAGCAAAACTCGAAAATAATGAAAGGGCTAGGACAAAATTAGAGAAGGACCTGGAAGACGCTCAAGCCCAGCTCGCTTTGGCACAGAGAGACGCCGCAAACTATAAAACTGAATTAGAAAATGCCAAGCAGCGCTTTCATTCAGAACTGGATTCCAATAGCCAGGAAAAAATGGCCTTAAAAAAGGAAGTTGAAGACCTCAGAATGGCCAACATCGAATTGGTAACGGCACAAGGCCATTTTTTGACGGAGAAGGCTGCTTGGGAGGCGGAAAAAGCGAGTCTAAAAGAAAGGTTGGCTCTGGCAGAGGCGGAAAAAGTGATTTTGAATGATCAGGTGGCAGACGCGGAGAGACGGGCAGCTCTTGCCGAAAAGAACATTGATAGCGCCATTGAAATGGCCACTGCCTCCAACAACAAACTCCTTGAAAGAGAGAAAGAAATCGAGGGGTTTGAGGAGATGATCTTTGATTTCCTCGGTCAGGTTCTCAAAACTCGCAATATCTCATGGATCCCGGATTATCATGTTACTTTGGCCAACTTATGGGATGCCATCGTGGAAGGCGAAAAACATAGACTAGGGGTCGAAGAGGTCGATGAAGATGAATTGATGAAAAGCATCCTAAGGGACAACGAGCCTGAGGATCTGGCAGAGGGTCGTCGCTTAATCCTAGCGGAAATGGAGAAGGAGAGAGCCATGGCTAAAGGTAAAAGCAAAATTGACGAAGGTTCCAGCTCCGCCGCGAAGTCTAAAACCTCCGAAGTTGAGGAGTATCATCCTGACGATCCGCTAATCCCCTTAGGCTTAACTCCCGTGGTTGTTGGAGCATCCGGATCTACTCGAGAGGGAGTATCTGCTGAAGGTACCTCTCTCTTTTCCCCGCAATTTGCTAAAGCGATTGCGAATTGTCGTCGTCTAACAGGACAACCCATTGAATTAGTAATGTGTGTCTCTCGTAATGCAGGTGGCGAGCCCGCCGACAAGGGTGTTGGAAAAGAGAGAGAAGTGGAGGAGGGGATCTTCCTTCCGGGTGCTGAAATCGATGTTTCAG
Organism: Allium sativum; assembly: GCA_030737875.1. Classification (NCBI taxonomy): domain Eukaryota; kingdom Viridiplantae; phylum Streptophyta; class Magnoliopsida; order Asparagales; family Amaryllidaceae; genus Allium; species Allium sativum. The sequence continues at coordinate 290,039,560 of CM060927.1, forward strand.
AGCGAGTCGAGGCCGCAACAGCTGAAGGAAGCATCTCGGTGCCTAGCGCCGACGTACCCAAAGATGCTGAGACTATCGAGGCTTTAAAAGACTTGGATGGTCGGCATGTGGATGACGAAGAGGATACCGCCGGCACCAAGAAGGCCGACGATGATGATGATGATGAAGAGCCCCTGGCTAGCCGGAAAGCCAGACAAGAGAAAGGGTTAGCTTCTAAGAAGGGGGGAGATGAGGCTTTGGACGTGGTCCCTCTTGCAGAGTTCGACCCCAAAACTGGGATGATTATGAAAATCCAGTCCAAGTCCATCAGCCGGCAACTTCACTTTGCAAACCCCGATGACTTCCCGGCTTCCCTCTCCAGCAGAAGTAAGGGAAAAGAAGGGGAAGAGGAGACCTCAGAGGAATCAGATGCTCCCCTTGTGGACAAGCGGAAAAGGAAGAAGGAGGCTCCATCTGAAGCCGACAAGGAGAGGCTGGAAAGGCAGAAGCGAGAGAAGAGATCGAAGCATAAATAGAATGTTTGTTGATATTTTGTCTTTTAGTTTCCCACTAGCCAGAAAGTGTAACTATGAGAATGGCCCTCACTTTTGTTTCTAGCTTGTTTTCCATTTTGCTGACTTGTGGTACATAAACAAGGATTTGTTTCTTCTTACATCATTGTGTACCTGTATTCATAGAAACTTTCCACGTTTAGTCGTTAGCCAATTATTAATAATTATAAGTCAGTCAATCAGGAAGAAGAATGTTCATGCTATGTTACACCGTTATATCAAAGTTTAGTGTATGCATAGGAGCGCGTGATGCCCCCTAATCAATTGTTAGAGTTTTACGCTAGGCGATTCGTTCGTTCCCCGATCCTTCAGCGGGGAAGGAGCTATTTCTCAGCGCTCGATCGGAGACGCCTTTATACTCTCTCTCTCTCTGGAGAGTTAGAGTTGGGGCTCAGCGATTCATTCGCTTCCCGATCCTTCAGCGGGAAAGGAGCTCTTTCTCAGCGCTCAATCGGAGACGCTTTTATACTCTCTCTCTCTCTGGAGAGTTAGAGTTGGAGCTCAGCGATTCATTCGCTTCCCGATCCTTTAGCGGGAAAGGAGCTCTTTCTCAGTGCTCAATCGGAGACGCTTTTATACTCTCTCTCTCTCTGGAGAGTTAGAGTTGGAGCTCAGTCGTCTGCAATCATGCATGCTCCTCAAACTCGTCTCAGGTTTACATTTTAATCCAAGCTCCGAGGATTAAAACCAGTCGGGCAAGCGGCTAGAGCATTTACCAAGGATTTGGGTTCCTCTGATTAGTTTACGAGAGGAACTGTCGGCACCGGACTTCGGGTACCTGCATTATTCACACTGATTTGCATAGGCAAATAAATAAAGATGCAATAAAGGTAAATGGCACACAGTATTTTTATAGTGGTTCGGTCGAATCATGACCTACGTCCACTTTATAATCTCTTGCTTTAAGGAATCAGGCTGTTCTAGGCGAGTCATGCCCTGTACATAGTGTTTTTTTTTTTTTTTTTTTTACAAAGCAAAAGAATAAGTTTGAAGCCTCTCATGTTAAATATGGCCGTAGATGTTGGGCATTCCACACTCTGGGGATTTCCTTTCCATCTACGGTTGCCAACTTGAAGGTTCCATTATCAAGCTTGTTGAGAATAGAGTACGGTCCTTCCCACTTCGCTCCCATATGAGTTGGGGGTGGAAAGACACGTTTCAGAACCAAGTCTCCGGGTTCCAAGGTTCGGGCTCAGACCTTTTTGTTGTAATATCGGGCGACCTGTTGTTTGCATCTCGGAGCACGCAGGTCGGCTTCATCCCTCTTTTCTTCGATCATATCCAGGGACTCAAGGAGCAACTCATTATTGGACATTGGATCATAATAGGTCACCCGATGAGAAGGTAACTTTATCTCAATCGGGATGACTGATTCCGTTCCAAAAGCAAGGGAGAACGGGGTATGTCCTGTCGCTGATTTATATGTCGTCCTGTAGGCCCATAGTGCCAAGGGCAATTCGTCAGCCCACATGGCTCTAGCCCGCTTCATTCTTCTTTTCAGAATGGACTTAATTACTTTATTTACAGCTTCGACTTGCCCGTTCGATTGTGGGTGTGCCACGGAGGTGTATCGATTCTCGATGTGGTATTTTTGGCAGAAGTTTCTGAATTCAGCACTATCAAATTGAGTTCCGTTGTCTGTTATCACAATTTTTGGAATCCCGAATCGACAGATGATGTTTCTCACGATGAAGTTGATCACCCGTTTAGTTGTGATCGTAGTTAGTGGTTCTGCCTCGACCCACTTAGTGAAATAATCTACAGCCACAATGGCGAACTTTGCTCCGCCCCTCACTATGGGGAGACTTCCTATGATATCAATTCCCCACATAGCAAAAGGCCATGGACTCATTATCGTCTTTAACTGGCTCGGAGGCGCCCTAGGTATCTTTGAAAATCTCTTGCACGCATCACATCGTCGTGCATATTTTACTGCGTCCTTGTTTATGGTAGGCCAGAAGTAACCATGCCGCAATATCTTTTTCGCCAAAGTTTGCCCCCCACTGTGGTCGCCACATTCGCCTTCGTGGACTTCTTGCAGCACTCGTTTGATGTCATCGTGGGCTATACACCGAAGGAGGGGCATTAATACCCTTGTCTATAAAGGATTCCGCCTTGCAGTACGTATCGGGCGGCTTTACGAATCACTTTACGCCTCTCGCTTTTCCTGGTCGGAAGCGCTCCATCCATTAGGAAATTCTTTATAGGGGTCATCCACGACTCCTTTTCTGGTTCCGTCTCTATTACTAGGTCGATTTCCATCTGATCAATGCTGGGAGACCGAAGTACTTCAACGGGGGCTAGCCCTATCACTTCAGGATCGTTAGAACTAGCCATTTTTGCCAACTTGTTTGCCTGCTGATTTTCCGACCGCGGAATATGAGATATGCTGTAGTGATCAAACTCATTCAGCAGTTCTTTCACTTTCTTTAAGTATAGAATCAATCTTGCACTTTTAGCTTGGAATCTCCCAGTAACTTGGTTCACAACTAACTTGGAATCGCAGAAGATGTTCAGTTTTGTGACTTCGAGCATCTTTGCAATCTTTAATCCGGCTATCAGAGCTTCATATTCAGAATCGTTGTTAGTGGCCTGAAACTCCATTCGGATGGCATAAGTTATCAATCGTTTCTCGGGGGTTTCAAGCACTATTCCAGCACCGGATCTTTCGTCGTTTCTAGCATCATCAGTATATAATCTCCAGACATTAGGGTCGAAAAGTAACTTTGAGGGTTCCACTTCTTCGTTTGCTATGTCTTCTTCAGGAACAGTGAACTCTGCTATTAAGTCAGCTATTACTTGCCCTCGAATTGATCGTCTGGGCTGAAAGTTCAAGTCAAATTGACTTAACTCAATATTCCATCTGAGTAACCTTCCAGATGCCTCTGGTCTCTGTAGAACTTTCTTGAGTGGGTGATCAGTATATATGGTAATAGGATGTGCCTGAAAGTGGTGCCGAAGTTTTCTGGAGGCAATCAGTAAACTATACGCCAGTTTCTCTATCCGCGGATAATTACGTTCTGCTGCTGTTAATTTTTTGCTCACGTAATACACAGGTCTTTGGACCTTTTCCTCTTCCCTTACCAACGCTGAGCTGATGGCATGAGATGATACTGCCAAATACACGAATAAATCCTCGTGGTCTATTGGTTTAGATAGAATTGGAGGTTTCTCCAAGTGTCTGAGCAAATTCTGAAACGCTTCCACGCAGTCAGGTGTCCATTTAAAGTGGCGTTTTCCTCGCTTTATTAATTCGAAGAATGGGATGCCCTTATCCGTAGCCCTGGAGATAAATCTGCTTAGTGCGGCCACTTTTCCGGCAAGGCTTTGCATATCCTTAATTTGCCAAGGTTCCTGAATGTTCCTGATTGCTGTGATCTGGTCCGGATTAATCTCGATACCGCGCGAACTGACAATGAATCCTAAGAATTTTCCAGAAGCAACACCGAATGAACATTTGATGGAATTGAGCTTCATCCCATACCTTCGAAGAATGCCGAACATCTCTGCCAAGTCAGTAGTGTGTTGAAAGGATTGCCTGGATTTAACCAACATATCGTCGACGTATACTTCCATCGTTTTCCCGATTTGGTTATAAAACATTCTGTTGACCAAACGTTGGTACGTAGCGCCTGCATTCTTCAAACCAAAGGGCATTACTACGTAACAATATAATCCCAGATCAGTGATAAAGCTAGTATGCTCTTGGTCTGGAACATGCATCGGAATCTGGTTGTATCCTGAATAAGCATCCATGAATGAGAGAAGCTCGTGACCTACCGTCGAATCTACCAACTGGTCAATTCGAGGTAATGGGAAACTATCTTTGGGACAAGCTTTGTTTAAATCCGAGAAGTCGATACACGTTCGCCACTTCCCGTTGGCCTTCTTTACCAGGACTGGGTTCGAAATCCAATCTGGGTAAGTTGAATCTCTGATAAATCCATTACTCTTTAGTTTCCCAACCTCTTCTTTCAAGGCAGCGGACCTCTCTGGGCCCAGCATTCGCCTTTTTTGCTTTACTGGAGGATGTTTGGGGTTAATGCTCAAAGAATGGCTCATGATTGATGGGGATATCCCGCACATGTCCGCATGGGTCCAAGCAAATACATCCAAGTTGTTCTTTAAGAAAATCGTCAATTCTTCGGCAAGAGTCGGACTTAACTGGGATCCAATCTTAAGGACCTTCTCCGGGTCACTGTCATCGATTGGCACATCCACAGTTGCTTCGTTGGGAGTTGCCGTTCTGCCCCCGGGTTCTTGATCCTCTCTGGGATCTATATCCTCGGGCATCACTCTAGGCAACTCTCCAACAATTATCCTCTTTGGTTGCTATAAGGTTTCCGCCCCCAAAGGGGGAGGAGTGCCTTTAGTTTCGATATCCCCGCCGTTGCGAAGCAACTTTAATTCGACAACATAACATGCTCGCGCAGCAACTTGATCCCCTCTGACGATACCAATGCCAGCTTCTGTGGGGAACTTCAATAGCAAGCACCAGGGGGCTATACAGGCTCTGAATTTCGCGAGGGCCGGTCGGCCCAAGAAGGCATTGTATGGCGATTCGACATCCAAAACCACAAAGGGAAGGATTCTCACTCTCTGGCGTTCTCCTTCCCCAAGTGTAACTGGCAATTCTACATAACCCATAGGTGCGGTGGATGCTCCGTTGAATCCACGAATCCATCCTTGGCAGGGCTTCAAGTCTTTTATCTCAAGATTCATCTGGTCAAAGGCTTTTTTGAAAAGGATATTAACGGAACTCCCGTTGTCCACCAGTACCTTATGAACAGTGGCTGGCCCAATGGGTATCGTAATTACAAGTGGATCTTCAGTTGGAGCATGGGCCCCGATGCTTTCTCGTTCTCAGAAAACAACGTCATCAGTCATCATCTTTTGCTGCTTCACCGGGACACTGTCCTCGGGGTTGCTACATTCCCCCACTTCGAGGTGTTGTCTGGCTGCGTTGACATATTGATCTAAAGCTTTGGAACTATGCCCAGCAAGGTAAAGTCCACCGATCATGGTGTTGATTACAATACTCTTTCCCTTTTGCTGAGCAGTTGGCCTAGCAGCAAGTTGATTTTGATTCTGATTCGGGGACTGCACTGCTTGCCCCCTGTCCCTAGGCGTTACTCTGTATTCGTCTAGCTTTCCTTCTCGAAGCAACCTTTCGACTACGTCCCTCAGGTGACAGCATTCATTCGTCGAATGGCCGTGGATTTGATGAAAGAGGCAAAACTTCCCTGTCTCACGCTCTTTTTCTGTCGACTCTCTAGGAGGTGGCCTCTTATTCTGGAGGACTTCATACGCATCCATGAAGATATTCTCCAGAGTATCATTTATGGGTGTATAACTTTCAAAGGCCCTGGGACGAGTCCTTCTCTGGGAGTCGTTCCCTCGGCCCCTCTTCCGGCTGTTGCCGTTAGCATTGTTATTGTTGTTACCCGGTCGGCGACCACCCTGGTTCTGATTTCCGATGTTAACCTCAACTTTCCCCGAGCTGTCTCCAGTCTGTTTGATGGCGACATTGCTCTGAACTTCTTCCTTATCAGTTGTTTTAAGCTTTCGGTTCACGTATACCTCTTCCCGGCGTAGATGTACATTGGCTTTCTCATAGAATAATTCTCTGGTGTGGGGTGGTTTGCCTGCCAAGTACCTCCCGAATTCAGTGTCCTTATCCACTCCATCAATTAGTGCTGCGACAATGGTCGGCTCATGAGGATCTTTGACCTCAGTGGCGGCCAAATAGAAACGATCCAGGTACATCTTTAGACTTTCGCCCGGTCGCTGTTTGACAAGAAATAGATCGATCACGCTTTTCGTCTTCTGTGCGTAGATACGGAATTGCTCTACGAACTTCTCGCTTAGTTCCCTGAAGCTGGAGATCGATCTTGTCGGCAAGCGAGTAAACCATAGCAAAGCCACGTCTTCCAAGAATATGGGAAACGCTTTACACTTAACTGCGTCAGAAGCGGCGGCAGCAGTCATCGACCAAGAGTATCTCATCAGGTGTTGAACAGGATCAGATCTTCCTGCATATCGGTTCATTTGTGGCATGTTGAAACGCCTTGGAAAAGTTGCATCCAAAATATTGTCAGTAAAAGGATTATGACTGAGGTCAATCCCCCAATCTTCGTTCCGCTGTCCACGGCTGTCGGCCAAAATCTGGTGAACCATGGCTGCAACGTTTGCACTAGTCAAAGGAGGTTCAGGATCAGTGCCTCTGGCCCGACGAGGCTCTCTGATCTCTCTTCGGGGAGTAGCCACAAAATCCGGGGCTTGGACGGGGCCTCGCTGCCCCCTGTTATCATGAGTATGCGTACGGCGACGGGGCTGAGGTAGCCTGTCATGCACAGGACTGTTCACGCCTCGAGTCCTGAGGGTCATTGCTTGACCATCCATATTACGGTTTGTGGGTCTTGCCCCTAGTTCTTCTTCTTCTTGTGAGGGCAGGGTCCCGAACCGAAGCTGTTCTATGTTTTCGGCTCTTTCATACGGTCGCCGCGGAGGTCTCGGCGATTCTTCAGATGAAGAGGAATATGCTGGGGTGAGTGGACGAACTGGCGATGTTCTTTGCCTTGTTAGCTCATCAAGTCTTCTATCCATAGCCGTCAGGTTTTGCCGTAGGATAGAACTTTCCTGCCTTTGGGCGGCTAACTCATCAAATAACCTATCCCAAATTTCGACAAAGCGGGAAATATCCCCCTCAGTGACAGGAGCAGCAGGATCATAGTGGTCATCATCACCCTCTCTTATGGGCAAAGTGCTCGGACCGGGTCGAGCAGAGGTTCCAGGACGATAGGAGTGGATCATAGGTTCTTTTCCAGGTCGAGTTGTGTTCTGACCATCAGTTCGGGTAGCTGCGGTTCGTGGAGGGCAGTTCGCTGCGCCCCCCTGAGATCGACTCGTGGTCATGGTGCGCGGAGGCTGCGAGGTGTTGCCCCGGGATCGAGTAACAACCCCTTCAGTAGCGTGGATCGTCTCGTTCTCATCGACTCGGAATGAGGTGTTTTCATCGGATCGGATCGCCCCCTGCGCTCCGCGATCCAGAGTCTCTTCGTTGCCCAGTTCATGTACACTCTCCTCGATCGTTTCGTTGGTCTGCGAAACTTTAGATCTTTTTCCAGCCATGATATCCGAATCGCTGGAATCTTCAAGAAAACGAATGACGAAACTTTAAGACTGAGTCTCTCAGTGAAAGCACCAAAAATGTTAGATCGAAATTTGGACCTAACACCCAAATTGTTATAAACTGTAGAGAATTCTAAATGAGGAACAAGGAAAAAGAAAATAACACTCAGAATTTATAGTGGTTCGGCGTTAACGAGCCTACGTCCACTTTATATCTTATTGATTATGCTTTAAAAGCTAGTACAACAGTAATTTCTCTCAATATTTCAGTGGTTTGACAACAATGGCGGACTCAGTATTCACTATTGCCAAAAGGATCCCGAAAAATGCCAAGCTCTGGGCTATTTATAGCTGATTTTGTCATGCGGATCGCGGACACGTGGCGCGAATCCCGAGATTTTCGGATCGCATCGCCACCATTGAAGAAACAGTCAAACTAGCCGTTGTGAACAGGTGTCGTCAGATCCGTGCGATTCGAATCGCTGAAGACCAGCTCGTGGTTGAACGGGTCAGAGGGTTCGGTTCGTTACAAGGGATCAGATCGCCTGGAGGTGCCGTTCGTCGACGAGATGGGAGCGATCCGTTCCTGGGCGAGTCGATAGAGCGCGATCCAATCCTGGGCGAGACGATGGCGTGCGATCTGGTGCTGGGCGAGACGATGACGTGCGATCCATTCTTCCACTTTCTTGGGGGACTTGGTTTCCTGATTTCCTTTTATGAATGATCCTGGATGGCTTGGTCAAAAAGCGAGCCAACAGTTAGTTTACTGTTTTGAATTTTGAGGTGGTTCGATCGAACTGACTACCAAATTAAGCTGAGTGAAATTGAGTATTTTTGTTTTGGAAAGCCTCCTTAAATTCAGTTGGCTATTTACATTTACTCAGCTTGCTTTGTATTTTATTTTTGTTTCTTATTGCAGGTCAGTCGACTCAAAGAAAATTTTATCGATTAAAATTGTATACTTTTAAATATTTTTACTACATATATTCATATATTTTAATAATATAACTTAGTTATCAGAATTTTATCTTTCTTAAGGAGCATAATACAAAGTTTAAATATAAACATGAATAATCTTTTGATATATCATTTGTATGAAGGTTAATTTTAAAAAATCATTTGCATGTTGATATATCATTTATTTGTCACTTAAGATAACATCTATTACTATTTCAAAAAACTTACGACATTCAACGTTCGTCATTATAACATGAATGGTCAGTCTTCATTAATCATCTACCAATGGAATCCGTTCTTAATCAAGCCAAAATTGAGTAGAAAATGTACAACAAATTTTTAAAGCCGTTTTAACTAATGGTCATCATAGTCAACAAATACTCAATAGAAAAAAAAGAAACAATGTTCTGAAAAATTTTCCACTAAAATCATAATCTCCATACAAGACATTGGTAATTCCACATTTTCATGGGCTCTAGATGAGCATAATTTTTTTGCTGAGAGCATTGTCAATATTAATAGACTAAATTATGATTTTTAGTTGAGTTCACTCGACAAAGAAATTTACTCATTCAACTTGAAGCATATAAAAATGTGTCAGAGTGCTATGCCAACTATAGTTGAGTTATTCATATATATTAGTTGACTTTTTTTAATTTTGAGGTTGTTCGATCGAACTGACTACCAAATTAAGCTCAGTGAAACTGTGTATTTTTATTTCGGAAAGCTTTCTAAATTCAGTTGGCTATTTATATTTACTCAGCTTGCTCTATATTTTTTTTTTCTATTGTAGGTCAGTCGACTCAGAGAAAATTTTAACGATTGAAATTGTATATTTTTGACTATTTTTACTACATATATTCATATGTTTTAATAATATAACTTAGTTATCTGAATTTTTTCTTATTTAAGGAGTATAATACAAAGTTTAAATACAAACTTGAATAATCTTTTGATATGTCATTTGTATGAAGGTTAATCTTAAAAAATTCATTTGTATGTATATATATCATTCTTATTACACTTAAGATAAGAACTATAACTATTTCAAAAAACTTACGACATTCAGCATTCTTTTTTATAACATATATGGTCAGTCTTCATAAATCATCAACCAATGGGATCCATTCTTAATCAAGCCAAAATTGAGTAGAAAATGTACAACAAAGTTTTAAAACCGTGTCTATTCTTAGTCAACACATACTCAATAAAAAAAATAAAAACATTTTTCTGGAAAATTTTCCACTAAATTCATAATCTCCATACAAGACATTGGTAATTCCACATTTTCATGGCCTCTAGATGAGCTTAATTTTGTTCCCAAGAGCATTGTCAATATTAGTAGACTTAATTATGATTTTTAGTTGAGTTCAGTCGACTGAGCAATTTATTCATTCGATTGGAAACATATAAAAAAGCACCAAAGTGTTATGCCAATTATAGTTGATTTATTTATATATGTTATTTGAATGTTTTGAATTTTGAGGTGGTTCGATCGAACTAGCTACCAAGCTGAGTGAAGTTGAGTATTTTCATTTCGGAAAGCCTCCTTAAATTCAGTTAGCTATTTATTTTTACTCAGCTTGCTTTGTACTTTATTTTAGTTTTCTATTGTTGGTCAGTCGACTCAAAGAAAATTTTATAAATTGAAATTGTATATTTTTGACTATTTTTACTATATATATTCATATTTTTTAATAATATAACTTAGTTATCTTAATTTATTTATTACTTAAGGATTATAATACAAAGTTTAAATGTGAATAATATTTTGGTATATCATTTTTGTGTCACTTAAGTTAACAGCTATTACTATTTCAAAAAACTTACAACATTCAACATTAGTCTTTATAACACAAATGGTCATTCTTCATTAATCATTTACCAAAGAGATCCTTTCTTAATCAAGGAAAAATTGAGCAGAAAATGTACAACAAAAATTTTAAAATGTTTTAACTAATGGTCCATTCTTAGTCAACACATACTCAATAGAAAAAAAAAACAATGTTCTGGGAAATTTTCCGCTAAAATCATAATCTCCATACAAGACATTGGTAATTCCACATTTTCATGGACTCTAAATAAGGATATAAAAAAGTGCTCAGAGCTTCCCTACAATCTATTTGTCCAAATGGTAGAACATGTACGTATTTGATAGCCACACATTTCATCTTCTAATCTGTAATAAGATTGCAACATTAAATAAGGAATAACAATTAATTTACATTTGTTCATGTTTAATACTGCTACAATTTAATAACAAAAGAAAATAATAAGCATAGTAAAAGACAATACTTGGCATCCAAATGGTGGATTTTAGTAACTGGTTACAAATCAGAAAGATAACAGCTAAATCTTCTTAGTGAAAAATTATTAAGACACAATAAACAAGTATAGTTAATGACTATGCACCAAACAACAGCACCGAAAACATAATTTATTGTCAAAAGTTTTAATAATTTACCTATCCTCGATTTTGCTCCATTTTAATTATTGATGCTACAAGTTCAACTATCTTCTACTGATGGAGGAACCTGAAAAAAAAATCACAAAACATATATGAATGATCAGTACATCATATTGTGGAGCAGAGGTAAATATGCAACGAATAAATGCAATGATGTTACTATACTATTAATCAGCCTAAATATGCAATTATTAATTGCAATAGGTGAGTAATGAGGTACATTAATAAATAATGTAATGAAATTCTCATATAATCACCAATTTTCTATTGCAACTTTGGAACTCACTAATTGTTCTTTTTTCATGATAAAATCTATATTACACACATATTATTAATAAAGGATTCTTATATCATACAATATTTTGATTATATGGTAACTTTTAGATTATATTGTTATACAACTATGTTTTAACACAATCATTAATAAAGCATGTGTATATAATACCAAAATACGATCACAATCCTTTCTTATATAACTTTCATCGCCATCATCGATATGTCTATCATCAAGTAGTGACTCATCTACTGGTTTGCTAGTTGACTCATCCTCCTCATCATACCTTTCCAACTCATGAAAACCTTTAGGAGATGCTTTTAGCACAACATACCAATTTGAATAACTATTTTCTCTATAGAAGAACACTTTTACGACTTGAGTTGCCAAGATGAAAGGATCGCTTGCAAATTGATTTTGGAATTGATGTAAATTGACTAACGTAAACCCATCTTCAACCTTAACTCCACGATCAATAATTTCCCAATCGCACTTAAACAAAGTAATATGAAACTGATGATAGTCTAACAACAAAATCTCGCAAAACTCCATAATATAACACTTTTTCAGTGGATCCATCTAAGTGAACAGTATATGCCTCAATTGAAACCCCACTATTTTGTGTAGATTTGACATTCTCTCTAGTATGAAAACGGTGACCATTAATTATATAGCCAATATAAGATATAACTTGATGACGAGGTCCATGTGAAAACCAAATCAATAGTCCGCTAACATCAGTTGTTTTTCTATCATCGTTAACCTGGAAAAGCATAAGATAATATAAAGACTAATCACAATAACATATACTTCTATGTCGAACTTATCCATCTTAAAAGATGTATAACAATGTTAACCTTTTTTTCTAAACTAATGACTAAAAGTCTCTAAATTCCGCTTTGAAATTCCAAATCATCTCGCGAAAGATGGGGATGTAAATGTTTTAGCTCCTCGTTGTGCATCCTTTACACGTAAACATACAAGTCAAAATCTAATTTATTTCACACAAAATAACTAAACTCAACTAATGCTTACTTTATATAAGGCTCCACTTCCTCGATATTAAACAATACATACCGATGAGCATCATCAATCACCTCCTTAGTAATTACCATAGGGTTTCCTTTGGAGATCGGACGCCCTTCGAGTATGGAATCACTTTGTTCCACTTCATTCCTATTTTTCCTTTGTCCGACTTCTAATGCACCATCAATATATTCAACACAATACTTTATGCATTCATCACAGCTATGCACCCTTCAGGCCATGCTAGATTTTTAACATACCACTTCAGTGTTCTCATGTATCTTTAACGAATACGCATAAGAACATAGATTATTAATTACTTTAAGTACTAATACCAAATTTTACCTCCCAAATGGATACATCCACCGATACTGTACTAGTTTGCAAATTCATGCTTCCCTCGCTAAATGTATTGTCAAACGAATTATGTTATCAAAAAAATAAGGAGGAAAATATCTCTCAAGACCGCACAGTGTAAATTTGACCTGATTCTCGATGCTTTCTAATTTATCTTTACCAAGCACTCTTTGGAAAATGTCATTGTAAAAAGAACATAGTCGTAGTAATGCATTTTTTATCCCTTTAGGTAGAAGTCCTCTCAGTGATATAGAAAACAATTGTTGCATCAACACATGATAATCATGGGACTTCATACTTGAAATTTTGTTTTCTTTCGCAAAATATTTTCCAATATTTGAGCTATACCCATCAGTTACTTTCAAATTCCTCATTTTATTGGAAAATTTCTCCTTCTCTGGGTCATTTAAGGTGCATGGAGCAACTAGAAGTAATGCTTTGCTTCCTATATCTATACTATGTAATTTTTTCCTAATACCCTGTACTTACTAGATCTTTACGTGAGTTAATGCCATCTTTTGATTTTCCTTTAATATCAATTAACATACCAAGAACACTTTCACCAATATTTTTTTCAACATCATTACGTCAGGATTGTGATGTAAAGGAAGTAACTAATAAAATATAAACTATACTTAATTAATTATAAAGTATTGATTATGTAGATAAAAAATAAGCAATTTTGTTTCTACTTAAGTTTTACCTGCCAAAAAGGCAAATCAAAGAAAATAGATTTCTTTTTCCATATTTGACTTCCCGTTTTCTTGTAACCTCCCCTTTTTCTTTTCCTTTTTCCTTTTTCTCTACCTTTTTCTTCCTCCTTTGATTTTTTCCCAAATCATTGTAAATATCTTTAACAATATCAAAGACTTAATCACCGGTTTGTATTGGAGGCCTTCTTCTTTCCTCTAGGTTCCATCAAACAAGATTTTTCGTTGGCGATATTCATGATTAGGATCAAGGGATCGCTTATGGCCTAAATATGCACACTTCTTACTAAATGGTAACCATATCTAGCATGTATTAACACCACAAACAAGACAAGCCCTATTACCCTTTACGATGCAACCTACTAAATTTCCACAAGCTAGAAAATCAATTATCGTCCACATTAGAATTGCAATTAATCTAAATTCATTGCTAGTGTACGCATCATATTCCTTCTGTTAGTCAGCCTTTTGGTCTGGTTCCCAAAAGTACGCAAGACACGCTCGACTCAACATTTCGTGTGACGTTAAAGCCTGGAGTGTCACCAAGGAGTTAAGGAAATAGGCCGAGAAGGTGTCGTGCAGACAGGAACCTCACCACTCCTCGAAACACCGCCAAACCGATGCCCCAAACTCCAGAAAGCCTCGGGTCTCACTAACCTTGATTCATTCCAGGAACGCTCATACCCAATGGTGTACAAAATTTGTACTCCGCTGAGGGGTACGAAATTCGTACCCCACTGAGGGGTACGAGTTTCTGGGGTAAACTTGGGGGGTCCTAGTCTTTGGTGGCCTGCAATATGGGATCCGAAGTTTCTGATGTGGTCCCATACTGCTACCTACTCTCACCTAACCACTCCACTATAAATACCCTACAAGCTCACACTTCAAAGGGGTTGCAATTTAGTTGACTCAACATCTCTTGAGACCTCAAAGTGACCTCTTTAATAGCATCCATGCTTTGAGGAAGAAGATGGGCCAAAATGTTTTTTTTCTAATATTTGTATTTGACAATTATGACCTCATATTACTTAGAAATGTATATAATAGGATGTCATGCGATAGTCTCAAGCTCGTAAATCTTTGTTATCAATAAAGTTCCAACGACTCTTCCAAAGTGGACGTAGGTCCCTCATAGGGCCAAACCACTATAAATCTCTTGTGTTATTTAGAGCATCTCCAACAAAGGGCAATATTCATGTTACGGGGCGTAATATGGGTTGTTTTTGCACCCAACAGTTATCCTCTCGTGTAATATTCAGCGGAATATTACAGCTTCGATTTAGGATCCGGAATGAGTCAGGCGAGCTGATTTTATCAGCTCGCCATGTGGCGAGCCGATTTTATCAGCTCGCGCTGATAAAATCAGCTCGCAACATGGCGAGCTGATAAAATCGGCTCGCCATCTCCCTCCCCAATTCCCCAACGGCTATCTCAATCCAATGGCTTCCAACGGCCATTTCCGCCTCGATTTTGATTACCAACGACCATAAAACGGTGAAAACTTTTCTAACGGCCATATTTTCAGTTATAAAAGCATTCCATCGCATTCTTTCTTCATCACAACATATTCATATCTTCTTTCTACATCTCTCTACTCCACACCAAGTCTTGCTATATAATGTCTTCCCCATTCGGAGAATTTTCGCATCCGACGATAGATGGAACTCAGTTCTCACAAGGCAACACGAGCAATATATTTGAAACTCCATCGAGCAGGCAAGGAACCACTCTGTGGACTGACGAAGAAGACATTTCTCTATGCAACATATATTGTCATTTCACACAAGATTCTGCAACGGGGAACGACCAAACAGGCGCTGCGTTTTGGAAAAAAGTGGAAAAATCCTTCGTTGAGAGGCATCCGGGATGCCAAAGGACGTTATCGGCGATCCAGGGACGTTTTGGGAAAATAAGCCGCCAAACCCAATATTATGAGTCACAAGTGTACAAACTAAAGATAGAGAATCCAAGCGGCATGGGAGGAGAACATAATCTGGTATGTATGTATTTGTACGTACTTTATTTATGGGTGTTAGCATTTTAATTGATACATTTTATTTTGGTAAGTAGAAACGACTAGCGAATGAGGAGTTCAAGAAGTTTTTTCCTAGAGAAAATGGAACGAAAAGGGCACACTATTACCAGTTTATGCTTTGTTATGATCTGCTTACTAGTCAAACAAAGTGGAACTCAGAGCTTTCCAAGAGTCTCCGCGATGTTCAAAGTGCTAGCAAGGCCAAGAAAAAAAGTTCAAAATCGGGTTATTCTTCTAGTCCTAGCGGCCCAGGTGGCAATATTTCTCAATGTGTAGGGGAAAACCTACTTGATGAGTTCAATGCTACGAATGACGAAGATTTTAGACCTGAGGGATGCAAAGCGGCGAAAAGAAGGGGCAAAACAACGGTTGAGCTTGAATCAAAAGTGAACGCCCGACACGAAGAACACAGTCGTAGAGCGGAAAAAAGGCTTGTAGAAGCTAGGGATAGAACAGAAGTTTTGAAAAGGATTGCTGATCTGGAAGAGAAGAAACTTCAAATTCTTTCGGAGGACTTAGCGTATAAGAAAGAGCACGATGCGTATAAGAAACAGCAAGATGCGTATAAGAAAGAACAAGAAGAGAACGCTATCATGGACAAAGATCTGGATGGAATGTCTGATTTGGAAAAGGAATTTTGGATGGGGATGAAACGTCGTATTATAACGTCAAGGTTTCCACAGTTGATGTAGTAACGTATTAGTAGTTGCTCGTATTAGTAGATGCTCGTATTAGTAGATGCTCGTATTAGTAGTTGCTCGTATTATGTTGTTGTATTAACGTTGTATTTCCTTCTGTAGCAACCGCTTTTTTTATAATGAAATGTTTGCTTTATATATTTTGTTATTGCGTAAACAATTATAAGAAATTCATCCTTTTTACAAAGGATTATCTAATAAACGAAAGATACAACACAAAGTAAACGAAAGATCATCGGGTTAGCCAACTACAACGTAGTTCAAACGCCTCATGACCAACAAAATCAGTGCCGTAATCTACAAGGTAACGAGAATCATAAGTTGCCCTATTCGTTTTAAATACGTTTTCATCTTCAACTACCTGTATAATCATCTGGTATCGTTCACAATTTTTAACGAACCGCCGATGAGCCATAAGAATTTCGGCAGACGTTCGTGTAGTAGTGCATGAACGGTGGTTGTTATGTAATCTTGTTATCATGGACCAAAATTCTTCATGGGTAAGTCCTCCTCCGTTTTTCTTCAGTTGCAAATCTCTTTTATCACATTCGATATAGGATTTCACGAGTATAAGTAAGTCCGTAGAAGAGAATTCGGTTGTAGCAGCACTGGAGCTTGCTTTACTTGGATTGCGTCGAGGTTGGTTAACCCTTTGCCTAGCTGTGTGTTTTCTTGGTTGTGTTTCGGATTTACTAACTTCATCTACTTGTGTATTTGGAACGAATCCACGCACTTTCTCCTCCTGGTTGTTCCGTTCAAACTCATCAAACATTTTTTCCATAAGTTCATCACTAATCTCCCCATCGGCCATTAAAGCTAAACGGAATAAAAAAAAAGTTAGTCCGATTTAAAAAAGTACTTGAACCAGTAGAAAAAATAATAAGTGGTTTCTCACCTTACTGCCTTGGTTGATTTAGAAAGCACAAATAATGGTCATGGTTGAGAGACGGGGAATGAAATGTTTAAATAAGTGTAGGTGAATATTGATAAAGCACTGTCATCATTACTCGAGCTGTAACATCGAGACTCTGCCCAACAACAGTGTCTATTCACATCAAGACAGTAAGAAAAAGAGATTCCCTACAGTATTACGTCAGGCGAAACAGTGACCGGTACCATCATGATTTTTGTTATTGATTTGTACACTCCTTGCCTATATATCTCAAT
Source organism: Allium sativum (assembly GCA_030737875.1). NCBI lineage: Eukaryota > Viridiplantae > Streptophyta > Magnoliopsida > Asparagales > Amaryllidaceae > Allium > Allium sativum. The sequence continues at coordinate 290,056,933 of CM060927.1, forward strand.
GCAATTTACTCACATAATACCTCACTCAAACAACTTCGTTCTCATTCTACTACTTACTCACTCGAAAATGCCTTCTTGGCCATCCGAAACTGACTCTGATGAACAAGCGTACGAACAGATGAGACTTCAAGCGCTCGAAGACGAATTCGAGTTTCTAATCCAAATTACACCCCATGATGAACCATCACATGAACAGGGGAACCTCCAACATCTACAACAAGTTCAAGTGCCACATGTTCAACTAGCAAACGAACAGACTCTCGCTCAACCACAACAACAAGTAGAGTTCTACCGAGTACCACCACATGAACATGAAGGTGAATCTTATCCTGTACTTTGCTATTGCGGTCATGTGGTCGAAGTTATGGTTCGTGCAGAAGGCGACAATATAGGTCAGCGCATGCAGCAATGTCGATTCTATCCAAATGGATGCAGCTACACGGAATGGATTGACGAGCCGTTGTGCCCACGGGGAATAGTATATGCAAACCAACTCGAACGAGAGATTATGCGTCTCGAAAATCTTGTTCAAGAGTTGCGACTGAACGCAATGCGACTCCCTTGAAATTGAATGTGTACTTTTAATGTTTGCGATGATGTAGTAGGCATGTACTATTATTCGGTGTTGTATCTGTAACGGTCGGTTGTATCTGTAACGGTCGGTTGCATCTGTAACGGTCGGTTGTATCTGTAAGGTTATTGTTATGCGAAAACCCCCTAGTTGAATCATTGTAATCTTTCCTATATAAAAATTTCACGTTCTATATATTTAAAATATAATATTTCGTATATAATCTTCTAAACTATAATCTTTCGTATATAATCTACTAATAAAAATTAATAAGTAGATAAAAATAAGAACTAAATATTTAATCAAATGAACACACATTCCACACAACCCCCCCCCCCCCCCCCCACAAACTTCCCGAGCCATAGATGGGCTCGGAAGATCGCGAGCTGATTTTATCAGCTCGCGAGCTCGCGAGCTGATAAAATCAGCTCGCAGGTTGCGAGCCGATAAAATCAGCTCGCGCCTGCTGGGACATATCAAAGATATCTCCCGTAATGTTACGGGCCGTAACGTTACGGCCCGTAACACTGTTGGAGATGCTCTTACTGATTTCCGCACTTACATTTTCATGCGAAACTATAACTCTTAAGTGACTAAGAATCTTGGGTATTTACAACTTATTTTGTCGTCAACATTCTTGTGCTTTCACTGAGAAAACTCATATTTGCTTCTTTGTCTCACATCACCATCTCGACTTCGACGTGCTTTAGGTTCTTTCTTTAACCTGCTGCCAAATCCGCTTATGATGGAAAAGCGACCAAAATGCAATGATTGTCTCTTCTACCGCAGTCAAAGCAGGAACATCTTAACAACTTCAGCCGAAAGGTATCCCCGTCGAAACAGATACACTTCCTCCCGTGGACCCTGAAGCTCCTGCAACACAAGGGAAAATCCATGAGCTTAATTATAAATATGAGAGTACGACATTCGAGCTCAATCAGGCATTGAGAAATAACATTGACCTTATGCACCAACTCCATGAAAGTCAATGCATCGTCACTCGACTTCAGCTCGCTCAGAACAACGCCCGACCACGACTTACTACCTCGAAAACTTCCTCTTCCAAGTCAGGGGGCCCACATCAAAGAAGAAGGTTCAGCCTCATTAACAATGTTGTCATCCATTCCAACGCTCATGCCATCGGAAATGGCAAGGACAGTAGACACGACAACGAAAATGGAAACGAAAACGGAAATGGCGACCAAACTACCATCACGTACAACGAGGGAATATAGTACCATGACCATTCCCGATTGATTATCAATGACGAACCAGGTCTGAGTAACCGACCTCTTCTTCGACAGAACCGAACTATCGTCACTCAGAATTAGAGGCCTACTCTCCCCGCGGCCCCGTAGTCTCAAGTACTTCCAGATCAAGATGCACACAAACCTGCTCAGCCTCACCACCCATACCAAAACCCGATTATAGATGTTGATGACATGGAAGAGCATGACCCAAATGTGCATCATGGAAGGCGACTGTGGAACAGACCATAGTTCATTGAAACCAATGGATTCCACCGGCAAACCCGCATCCGACGTATCACCCCGACATGGTCCAAAGGTCATGAGAGAGACACGAAGGAACACCAACTACTCGTGGAAAACGCACATAAGGTGCAATCCCGTCACTAGTATCGTGCACGAATCCGAATGACCACGACGCTTCAACATGCCATAGATGCCACTTTATGACTACATGACTGATCCTTGTGCCTTCCTAAACCGCTATGAGTGGCAAATGGACTCTAATCGGGCCACCGACTCAGTCAAATGCAAGTGTTTCCCAGTTTTCTTGTCAGGCATAGCTTTGCTCTGGTTCTCTCGCCTTTCGCTCCATTTTGTCAACAATTTCAGCCAACTGGCCATAGAGTTGGTTAAGCAACTCAGAATGTACGTCCAACTCTGAAAAATGCCCTCACTCTGTCTAATCTGTACCAAGGACCCGTCGAGTCACTCAAGAGCTACCTCTTGTGGTTAAAATTGTTATTTCCAAGGTAGACAACACAGAGCGCCTTATACCGCGCTTTTCAAACTTGCAAAAGGCATCCTCCGCATTTCCGAATTTAGGGCCTGGATTGACAGAAAGCAACCCAAGAGTCTCTACGAAAAGGTCGGACAGTTCTTGTGTCAGGAAGAAGCAAGGCGTAATCGAATTTCATCGACCAACTCTTTCAACAACCCAATGTCGATACCATCAACGACAACATCAAAGGGAAACAGGTTGGACAACCCTTCGGTAAGGACAAGGGGGCATGGTCCCAACAAATCAAAGCCGAGTAACAGCAGGCAGTGCAGCTGCAATAACAAGGTTTCAGCGGATCCCAATAAATCCGGTCGCTATCAAGCTTACGAGATCTACACTCCGTTGAATGAAAACTTGGAGACGATCTACCTAGAAGCGTGTAACATGTTCTAGTATAAGAAACCACATTCTAGGGAGCCAACTGACCGCGGGAAGAACACCGGCAAGTATTGTCGATACCATGACATGTACTGGCACAATACTAATGACTATCGTCAAATCAAGGACGCAATCAAAAACTTATACGCGAGAAGCGCCTTGAGCAGTATGTTCATGACCCTCTTCCTCCCAAAGCACCCGCACCTCCAGAACCTGCCAAAGTAGCTCCTGGTCCGTCTAACCAAAGGCGGGGCATTGTGACCAAAAATATTTATGGCTGTCCTTACCCCACGCACGAAGGCTATCGAAAAATGGAGGATGTTTATCCCTAAAAGGCATGTGTATAATTGGTGTATCAAATCTTCCTAAGACCTACGGGACGACAGCTCTAGGGCTCGGATATGCATGAACGATCCAGGACACTCGTGTCGTTCGTACAAGGTAAAAAGCAGCCCCACAAACCAAGATCGAATTTATCAATAAAGTCTAAGCACGACAAGGAAGGACACATAACATCAAAACTGATGGGTCGCATGCTGATCATGCAGCATGGTTCGACCATACAAAGAGACAATATGGCCCAGGCAAGCTTGGAAGACTCATGTTTGATATAAGAGCTGCCCGTTCCAATATCGAAGGTTGTTTGCACATAGCTAGGAATACAACATAAACGGAAAAGTACGAGCAGAGTTCAAAGGACCGGTCGTCCATATCCGAAGAGGTCAGTCGTGCATATCTGGAAAAGTTACTTACCTCTACGATGAAAAGGCATTCAAACGCTTTGGCATAAAGAGGACTTAACAAGAACGGTTAGTTCGACCTCTCATCAAAATGGGTTGGATTAACTCGACCATAGGGAAAGATCATATGTACAAGATGAGGAAGAGGATTGGTTCTGACCACAAGTTCCACCCTGTAGTCGTCGGTTGATACTACCCTGATCAATCATGCATAACAAGGAACACAAAGATGCCAGAAGTCGCACATGTCTCCCATGTCCACTCGCTTGTTCCTCAATCAGTCACCAGAGCTTCAATCATATGCTATTTATCGGTCAGACAGAAGCCAGCTCCTAAAGGGTAGCACTTACATTATGTTCTACAAGGCTTGATCATTCGCTTACGGCTACGGTAATCGCCCGTTCATCTGTAATCAGATAAGCTGCATCAACCACATACCACCTATCAAACAATCATTAAAAGGTTAACACATGACACTCGGTGGGTCGCCTATGCACCAATCCAAAGGCTTTAACCAATATCCCCAGTACCCTCGCCTAACCGCCCGTCTAAACGACTATGCTCTATGCAACCGTTCGTACCTATAAAGTTCGATCACATGACGCAACTGAATACAACTTTCGCCAGTTGGCCACAACTAAGCAATGACATATTTGTAATTAAGGACACAAGTGACCTGTAGTTTGCATATATGATTTTCAGATCATTTCCTCATGAAGGCTCACCTATAAATAGGCCATGGCTTCCACCATAAAAGGGGACCTTTTGCCACTACGAAGTGCTTTAGAATTCTTCCCTCCACCATTCCTAAAGCATTCCAACCATCGTCCTCGTCTCCGTTGGAAGATCCTTCATCAACTCGGCCATGGCATCCATCCAGGTCACCTAAGTAGCGAAGAGAATGAACATTCTCCTTCATCCTCCTCTCGAACAAGGACATTCTCCTTCTCCTCCGCCGATTTACCCTTTCCTCTGTCAATCTTACCGTTTCTCCATTGAAATCAATGAGTTTAAATGAGATCTATATGTGAGGAAGCGAATATGTTGTATAAATATAGGATGCATGTATAAAGAGGGTTTATATGCTATGTAATCATTGTCATGATAATGCAAACTACATTAATAGTGAACGTACGCCTAGATTAGGGATGAACCACTCCAAAATCTCGTCTACATTTTATTTTCCTCACATTTTTACTATAAACTTGTAACTGAGTACAACTCCGTTTACTTTCTAACCACACTGGTGAAGTACAATTCTTGTACCCTTGGTGTTTGAGCCATTTTTGGTGCAAACATTTAGCGCCCACCATGGGACCATATTTGCATCTTTCTCTGTTGAACTCCAACCAGATTTTCTAACAAAAACTTCGCTTGAGATCATGGATGTGCCGAAGGAAGTTACTGGTGAAATCAACGACTCCACCGGCAATGTTACTATTGTCACATCGCACACCACCCATTTTGAGGTAGGAGCATCATCAGAAATTGAAGTAGCTATAACAAAGAGAGGGTTGGAAGAAGCAATAGAGGGACTAACGAGTCAAATAACTATTGCAAACAATGCAATGATGATGAAAGTTGAGTCAATGTTCGCTATTCAAGTAGCTACCGCAAAGGGCACCCTAAGTACCACTTGTTTTCCACGCTCTCGATCGAGTCACGCATACGGTACTGAATCTTCTGCTTCAAGCGCGAAACAGGGAAATTCTATTCAGAAAGTTGCATATCATGCCAATCTAGATCGTGGAAAAGCTAAGGCCCCCGTGCGTAACTATTCCGATGGCACAACATCCCAACGGGAAAATAATCCCACCAAGGGGGAATTTATCTCAAAAGAAAGACTATATCATGTGTCTCCAGACCATGATTACACACGTAGACAAGAGTCTGGCGAAGAGGAAGGCATTTGTTCTGTGGATCGAAACCAAGAGTAGGAATATAGTTCAGGAATGGCACGCGGAATTGTGAAGGATAGTTTGAAGAAAGTGGATAATCCAAGAGAATGGGAATTTTTTCCTACTAAGACCCCACTCACTGAAAGAATTAAAATAGCTATATATCCACAGAAATTTAAACCTCCAACGTTGCAATCCTATAATGGGACAAACGATCCCAATATGTTCCTATGCAAATATGATCAGCATATGAACGGGGCGCTCGCCACTGACGAGATCAAATACCTGCATTTCCCGACTTATTTAGAAGGAGTGGCCTGCCTCTGGTTCACAAAGCTACCACTGAAGTCTGTGGACGACTTTGCTACCTTGGCTAGACTACTCATTAAGCAGTTCAGGTTCCAAGTAACCAGGGCTCGGGATGTTATGGAGCTAGGTGAACCACAACAAAGACCAGAAGAATCCGTCAAGCTTTTCTCATCCACTTTAATATAGCAGTGGCTGAAGTTGAAAATTATGACCCCCGTCTAGTCCTGATGGCCTTGAAGGGGGCCATATGTAAAAAGACCAAGTCAGGATGGTGGGTTAAGAAGAAGAAACCATGTACACTTAAAAAACTAATCAATAAAGCTGAAAAATATATGAGTATTGAAGAGAATCCAGTGTGTAATCAGCTAAAAAGGAAAGTAAACGCGCAAAGTAGCTTTGATCGTCTGAAGAGGAGCAACGAAGGAAAAGATAACCGGGTTAAGAAGAAGTTATGCTTTTTTAAGACTTCTGAGCTCACCCCTCCCCTTAATGAAACGATAAGGAATATCTTCATGTCAACTAAGGATACCAAGAAATATACGATCCCAAAACAAATGCAGGACAAAGATGTCGCTATAAGATCAGGAAGGTTCTGTCAGTTTCATAACCAGCCAGGGCACAATACTAATGACTGTAGGCATTTGAAATCATTGATTAAGGGACTGATTAGGAAGAATCATTTGCAACAATATGTACGAGTCCATGAACACTACCCCAACCCTCTACAAGCAAGGGGAAACAAGAAATGAGCAGATCGTTCAAACCAGTCCAAGGCTAGCACTTGCTTATAGATCAGTAGTCAGCGTTCTGGTTATGGTTGCTCTGAATAAGGGACCTCCATTACTTTACTTAGCTTTATTTCTTTGTTTTGCCTTATTTCTTAAGAACCGGTAGTCACTTTACTTTGCTCTATTACTTGCTATTCACTTACTATATTACTGTAAGTAATTGACGATGATTTACATACAATGGCCCTATAAATAAAAAATTATGTGCTTACCCAAGTAACATACTTGTAAGCTCATACCAAAGGATGGTATGTTGAAATGTAGCATAATAGAAGCGATCACTCATCTACGGCTAAACCGTAACGGGAAGCTTCTCAAAGCATATCTCAAGTAAAGTGACTTGGGAGCCAAGGACATCATGCAAATTAAGTTGGATAAATAAACACATCGCTTCAAAAGAATAAGCTATTCTAGGGCAAATAATGAAAAGCATAGCAAACAAACAACAAGTTAGAAGGCTGCACTTTTCACTATGAAACACGCCACACTCTTAGCAAGCATCAATTGAAGGGCTTGGCATCATGCTTTGAGGGAAATACAAAGGTACTATCAAATTTGTCCCACGGATAAAATTGCTAGTCCCAAAGAGGCACCTTGTTAGGTGTAGGACATAAATTCCTTAAATTGAAATAGAATTCGATAAGAGAAGCAAGTGTCCATCTCCTAGGCTGATGCATAAAATTGGATGGATCAACAACACCTAGGATGGAATCACCAATCCAAGTGCCGGAAGGGCCGGCAAACATGCTGGAAGGACCAGCGCAATCAGAAATCCTAGACGAAAGGGGTAACAAAAATTCTATCCGAAAGGGGGTAACAGAAATCCTAGCCGAAAGGGGATAACAGAAATCCTGGCCATAAGGTGGTAACATAGATCTTAGCAGAAAAGGGGTATCCATTTTAGGTCTTTCTTGATTTCGAAATAACCAGATCAAACAGGACCTAGAATGGATCGAAACTTGAAACCCAAGTCCTCCCCTGGGGGCACGTATTCAAAATCAGTCTCCAAAGGGCTTGGGTCACCGAGTCAGTGAGATATGGGGTTGAATAAATTTTAATAAAAAACAACAAACATGTATATACATATGAATGCATATTTAATCGAGTCTTCGAAGGGCTTGGGACGCCAGGTCAGTGAGAAACGCGAGTTAAATATAAAGCACATAAACATCCTCAGGGGGGCACGCTTTCAAGTTCAAACTCTGAAGGACTTGAATTAACTAGTTATCGAAAACACGAGTAAATGCGTGAAATTTTAAGATTACAATGAACTTCGATACGGGGGTCTAACCGTAGCGTTAAAAGGAGACAGTAATGATAATTTTACATACCATAAGTCATATGACTAACAAAGTGCTTGGCCATACAAATGAATTGTTATAAGGGTGTAATGTGTGGCGCACCAGCAAGAAAGTAGCTAAGCTATAAAAAACTGCAGTACAATAAACCAGGGCCTAAAATCAATCATAAAGTAACCAACATAAGCATGTGATAATAATCGAGGCTGGCACCCGATGCAAACAAGCTAGCCTAAACGCAGTACATTAAAGTAACAATGAAAATGATTAAAGGCGAAGCTAGCCAGTCATGGCCTTCAGGTAGGAAAGGCAGTGAACTTCTCCCGGGATTCAAGGGCCTTGATAAGATCAAAATTGTCTTTCTCCAAAGTATGGATTCGATCGATGTTCTCTCTATTCAACCTCTGAAGATCACCAGCAAGAGTATGTGTGGCGCCCAATTGCCTCACAATATAGTCCCTGACTTCCATAATAAGGTCTCCAACCAAATTTGGACGTGCCTCCAACTAATCAAATTCGGCAAGTTCGCAGTCTTTCATAGCATCCATCTTGCCGACAACAATCCACTTGTCATACGAGTCTATGTTCAAGTCAGAGCACATAACTTCTAGACACCAACCCTCGAATCGATCAACAAATATGGGATGGCACGGGTCCGGAACATAAAGAGGCTTCTGTATGGTCGTTTGAGGATTAGCAGAATTTGAAGCAATGGACGGAAAAGCCAAAGATAGTTGGTCGGAGTTAGCCTGAATATCTGGGGCAAGAGGTTCGTCCATTGCACGATGTCTTTGAGGGTCACTTTTGCCCAAATTCTTCTACACTTAAGCCTGCTTTTCCTGCCAACCTTCTTCGTCGCCTTCTACTTTCGTCTTCTTAACATAAGAAATTTCATCCTTGGACCTAAGGGAAAGACCAAAAAGAAATTCAGTATGTATTGATCACCAAAGGGTCGTTTCAGTCTGAAGTTCGAATATTGATTGAAGTAAGGTAATCTAGGCATGAGTAGAGATCGTGCACATCCAAAAACAACCCAAATGGATTTAGGCATGAACATGAACCACATTTGATTTAAGTCAATAATATCTGGGGCATTCTAGCAAATAGCATATAGGCAATATCGAAATAGAAACGGCAAATGGTTCCATGTGACTCGGATTTGTTAAATGAATACAAAAAACAACACCATCATCAAAACAGACCTAATGGTTGCCAAAATACCAATCCATATTCAAATTAATCGAACCACACCTAAAACACCTTAGCTTGAAGCTATCTAAGACATCGGCAATTGCTCAAACAGAACGAGGTGGAGTAAAAAGCAAAGACTCACCCAAAACATGTTAGAGTTTGTGCCCTAGAGGCAATTCATTTGATGAGATTGATAACACTGTTGATGTTATTATTTTATTTGGAATAAAATATTATTCTATTATATTGAATTTACTATGTAATATAAATAATAATATAATAGAAGTCCTTAGAATAATAATAATACGGAATTATATAGTTCGAGTAAGACTGAATTTGAGATTATATAATTATTAAGTATTATAATTCTTAAATGTCCCTAGTCACGTTTTATTGTTTACACAGGACAACAATAAAGCATTGAGACTAGTATATTGATTGACTGATGATCACATCTCATTGATCATTAATATACGTGATATTAAAGTCAAGATATAAATAAGTATTAGAGAATATCGTATTGGGCTGACCCACCGTGAGATAACTACATGAAATATAATCAACAGTATCATAAGTTGTTCTCATAGTGACAGTGATGTAATGGTCCTTAGACCTGAAATCATTATAATTTTATTCGAGGATATTTGTGTTTTGATATCATCTAAAGTTATTTCATAATAGAGTAATGATAACGGTGATTATTGGATATATCTCAAATCGAATGAAAATTCTGAATGATATAGATGGAACTTAACACTACGATATATTCGTAGTGATATCCATGGGCCTCTTGATTGAGTGAGATTGTGAAATGCATGGCTGTGCTCAAATATTGATTTGTTTCAAACAGTCTGCTCATTGATCAAGAAAACAGATTAAATTATAAAGAGGATGATACGATCTATGCCTCCAGTTTAATCTTGGATATAACGGTTAAAAGGATTAAATTATATTGATACACTATTCACAAAGGTCATATCGAATCATTGATATTGTTGTAGCTTGGGTAACAGTGATGTGTTACTAGACGCCGCTCATTGTTTACAGTCTAAATGTTTAAACTGTTTCCAACGCTACAACAACCTATAGGGTCACACGTATGGGTGTTGCAAATGGAGAGAATATTTAAATTAAAAGGAAATCAAATTAGTTTTGACAAATTCCTTTTTGAACGAGTAAAAGGGTGAGTAAGTATCTCATAGGGTTTACTTTATAAAAGGAATGAGAAAGCCGCATTTTTTTTTCATTCATTCACTTTATTCAGAAAACCTAATTAAGATCTTAAAACCCTAGATCTCGTTTAAGTAAATCGGCTAGTACCGAACCTTCATCCTCGGATTCGATTGTCAATCTCGAGAGCATCACCCGCAGATCTCCTATAGAGTTGTTCGATTTCAAGCACTCGATTCAAAGAAGATCTGGAATTTGATTCACCGTTTTCAAGCTAAATTCTTTTCAATTTGATTCGGAAATCGTAAGAAAGGTACGAACTTTAATCTCTGTTATGGTTTCGATTGTAAATTAGGTTTAAATTTGTTAACTTCCACTGCCAATCGATCCACTTTTACTTTCAATGGTATCGGAGCGAGGTTTTACAAAATTAATCGATTGACTTATAATTGAAATTGCTTCGTGTGTGAATCGTTTAATTTTGTATCTGAGTTGACTTTCACAAACAGCTTCACGGTATTGACTGTCAATTGTTGTATGTGATAGATTACTGGATAATCGAAGCTATAATATCACGAATTCGAGACCTCTTGATATATACATTTGATTATTTTATAGTAAGTTTAAAATGTATTTGATACAAGCTTTAAAATGCTTTACTATTAACAAAGTCTTGTATTTGATATAAAACTTTGTAGTCGGTTTATAACAGGTTAAGTCTGGATTTTAACTGAAATTTTAATTACAATTATCCTGTTTAATTACTATGGAATTCCAACAAATGAAATAAAAATCAGTTTTGATTTATTATTTGCTGGTTTTACATATTAAGATATGTATATCTATGAATCTTATAGAGATACTGTCAAATAATAAGTCTAATAATTGAAAGTTGATTATGACATATATATGACTTAGTTATTGAAAGTCAATATTAAGTAGCCTGTTACACTCTGGAATAATAAGGAATCATCTTCTAAATCTGCGTGATTAATTACATTTGAATTTGCTAAACTTATGACTAGGTTTAGTTAGGATTTTGTTTTGCAACAATTGTTGTTGGAAACACGATCAAAACCATATCCCCAGTTCTATTTGAATTCTGGATAAAACAAAATTTTCCCTATCAAATAGAAATTTGGGATTACATATGGATGTTGGTTAAATTTGTTCACTTTAAACATATCCAAATTATATTTGAATCCTGTTTTGGAAATAGAGTCAATACATGATTCATTTACTTTTTCTAATGTTTATGTTGATAAACTAAACATCTTAAAGCTAGCCACATTCTGTAAGAATTTTAATGCTAGATTAATATAGTAGTCTTATCAGATGTCAGAAATCCTGTTAGATATCCACAAGTATGATATTTGTATCAAATCGATTCCGATCAATTCTCATTTTGATGATTTGATATAAAACAGTTTATATCATAACTTATTACATAATCCTTTTTCAGACCTGTTTATGTTATACAAGTTTAAGATCCTTTTATTTTGTTTAAGGTTTGATATTGGGTCATTTTAGTAATACTGTTAAATGTTATCAGTTACGCTGAATCAATTCTGTTATACAAGTTACTGTGCAAATCTCTGTATATATATGTGATATATACTGAATGGTTATATGTGAAATTATTTAGATATGTGTATATAATGATATATCATCTTATTACAAACTTACTGACATTCACTGTATTCTGAATACTAATGTAAATGTCAGATAGGATATGATCACAAGTTGTATCTGTGGGTATATTAAATTCTATATTTGATATAATTTTTATTTATATAAATTCCTTAGTCGATTTTGTAATAACTGAGTATTACAAATAATATCCGTATTCCTTTTTAATCCATGAAAATGGCTTAAATTGTAAGCTGTATAAATGCATTCATGTATGATTGGGTCTTTGTGTTGGTTTACTCGAACAATTTTGTTGTTCAAGTAATTGAATCCAATTTGATGGAGGAATATGTTTGAAATTATTGCATAAATTCTATCATTCGCTTTTACATTATAACGATAATGTACATGAAAGCCTCAAATCATAATATATATAAAATATGATTTCGTAATGATGCAAGACCTATATATATATGTGTGTGTGTGTGTGTAAACAGTATATATACTATGGACATATGTATATTTGATATACATACAAATATTAAAACCAATTGTGAATTTTAATATGATAATAAATTAAAGGGTTACTTTATTATATATATATATATATATATATATATATATATATGTTTGCAGCATTTACATTGTTATGAAGATATTATCTAAATGCTCTCATAGTTTACACATAATGAAATATGTACTTATAACACAAGCATTGATTTGATGATGTTTAGATGATGATCACATGTCAAAATACATTATTAGCTGTGTTATTTTCAAAGTCATGATTTATTGAATTGTTGTAATATATATTGGCGTATATTAAAATTGCAAGTTTGACTTACAATTACTATGTTTTGACATTTACTAATGGACCTATAATAGTTAGGAAATTTGCACATATATATATTTGTGTTAAATTTGGAAATACCAGATTGTGTTGCACTTTCTAGTTGTGTTCTGAAAATGTATGTTAATATATATATATATATATATATATATATATATATATGTGTGTGTGTGTGTGTGTGTGTGTGTGTGTGTGTGTGTATGTGTGCGCGCGTGCTAATTTTAGGCATAAACATACATTATATGAAAAGAGTTTCATAACATGAGGACAGTTGATCTGCTGCTAGATAAACCCGTCCTGTATATATGTAAATCTGTTATAAACTTGTTTTGATCATGATGATTATATGCACAATTTTGAACACTTATTTCTAGCTTATTGATAATAGTGACATTAGTTATATATATTCATATACGTTCATTTGATTATTAAATCTGTTTTATGTATTGTCTGATTAATAGAAATGAGTTGCAGATGATGTATGTATTTGTTACATTTCATTTCAAAGTATTTGAATCTGAAAGAGATCCATAGGGTATTACACTAATACATTAACCACCTGCATAGCATGTGCACACCAAGATTCTTTGGTAAAAAAATTTTAATTAGGATTTGATTCTAAATTTAAACCAGTGATAAAATTATGGTTTAAAACAAGACCAGTTTGACTTCATTATGAATGATAAAATCATTGATGGACCGCCTTACACATTTGACTGTGCATAATTACTATTTTATAATTACCCTGTATAATATCATAAAAATGTAGTGATATAACCAAATACTATCACAATCATGTATATGTATTTATACATATAGTTTTATCAGTGAGGATAGTATAAAATATAAATTAATGAACAAAGTGTTGTTTATTAGTTTTATATTAGTACTGTATATAATGATTTACAGTACGCTGATGGCTTTTGAAGCCATATGCTTGGTTATACATGCATTCTGACCAATATTGTTTAGAACAATAAAATGCAGGGGAGGGGCATCCACAGCCTGGTTGGACATTCAAAGCTTGGTCAAGCAATGCAAAAGGATATGCTGAAATGAAGTGACGAAAATCAAAAACCAAGTGTGACTTGTTGCATTTAAACACTTTATGAAACATATGCAGTGTCACAACCCAGAAAATCAAAACCAATTTAAAAATTTAAATTGGCTAAAATAATGGATTTTAAATATTTAAAATAAATATTTTAAATAACTGAGTTGAAAGGTGAGTTTGAATCGACAATTGAAAACGGATATAATTAATTCTAATTATAAACAAGGCCTGAAATGGCGCTGTAGTTTCAAGAATTGAATTCAAACTTTGTCGGACTGTACCGGGTGCAAAACAAAACGGATTTTAGTGAAACCAACAATATTTAAATATGTTAGTGAATACCTTTCTAACGAATCTGAAAAATCGAATTTTCATAGCGGAAAGCAAAAGTTATGGCCGAATGAATTTTCAGAAAGGTCATTATGGAAATTATGTAGCCCGTGAAATTGGTCATTATGCATACGACCTCGGAATTCTACGAAACCACTTTTGTTGGATCTGGGATGTGAAGTTATTACTAGGTTTCAAACTTCATAATTTTTGAAGCTAGTATGTGAGCGTGGCAAAGGAAAATGTGTTTTGGTCAATTACAGTTAAAATGGATCGACCAGAAATGGGCCTTTTTGCAAACGTCTCAGAATTCGACGAAACTAGTTTTGTTGGGACCGTATCATCAAAACATAGCTAGATTCATTTTTCTGGAATTTTTCGAATCAGTTTGTGGCCCTGGCAAATTAAAATGCACGTTCAAATCAAATATTGAATGTTTTTTTATTTTAAATTTGAAAAATAACTGACTGTAACAGTCGAATGGGCCTACGAAACATATCCCATTGTGTCCGGGATGGGGGTGTTTAGCTAGGGATGACAGACGTTTGATTTGATTTGGGGTTATGGGGTTGAACAAGAAATTTACGAATTCAAATAATATTATATTTATATATAAACCTAGATTTTATAAACCCTAACCCTCAAAAAAAAAAAAAAAAAAAAAAAAAAAATCCTGCCGCCAGCCCCTTCAGCCGATGGACAAAATCGCTCCTTTCTTTCCTCATCAAAATCTTCCAACCCAATTTGATTTAAGTGTTGGTTATTAAACAAAATTGATAGAGATTCTTAAGGACTTTCAATCTGTACCACTATGATCAATTAATTCCGAGCATTGGACGAGATTTTGGGGTTGGAAGACACTGGTTTTCGACCGGAATTGTTGATGATGGGCCCCACCGAGTTGACCTAAACCCTGTCCGCGGGGAGCTCCTGAGTAGGACGACGTCATGGTGGCTTCAGATCAACTCCTGGCGCGTCGATTCTTGTGCACGAGGGAACCCAAGGATATCGGCCAAGAAGAACGAACGATGGCCAGGGATTGTGTAGGAAGAAAGGTTAAAGATTTTAATTAATTATTATATTAATTAACTTTAAACTGTCGTTAAGGTTCATAAATCCATATCTTTTCCATAGGAGGTCGAAAAATTACAAACTTGGATCCGTTATGATCGTGATGACAAGAGCTTCGCAACAAAACTGACCGCATATTTTTCTGAGCCTTCTGCTATTTTTGGTGGAGTGGAACCCAATGTGAGATTTCTAATTTATAAACGATATGGAAAACGACAATGTATAAATTATATAGTCGATGTATGAGTTATATAAGCGTTGTACACCTCATGTATAAGCGTTGTATAAGTTGTACGTTCGATGTATAAGTTGTATATGCGTTGTAAAAATTATATATGTGTTGAAATAAAAGTGAATTGCTATATATATATATATATATATATATATATATATACATACGCCCCTCGTCCACAAACCATGGACGATATTTATTGGTTGTGATTGGTGTGAAAATTGATTGATAACGAATGGTTGTTTGGGATAGTTTGTGGTTGTTATTGATTGATTGTGGTTGAAAAATACCCATTTGTGGTTGAGAAATATTTGGTTGAAACCACATAGGATTAGTTTGTGGAAATGAAATAAAT
Source organism: Allium sativum (assembly GCA_030737875.1). Taxonomy (NCBI): domain Eukaryota; kingdom Viridiplantae; phylum Streptophyta; class Magnoliopsida; order Asparagales; family Amaryllidaceae; genus Allium; species Allium sativum. Next base: position 290,072,825 of record CM060927.1, read on the forward strand.
ATATACATCCCGCCTACGTGATGCATGATCCCCATTGTCAAAAACCGCGAGGTTTTAAGGTAGAGCGAGGAGCCGTACTAGGGACGGTCCCGGTTTTAACTACCCTGCCATTATGCTGCAGAAATTTTGAATAATATTCATGTGTTTGAATTATTTTCATTTGCTGAAACTATATTTATTCGTTGAATAGAAAACCTTCATGTGTTGAATCGATATTCATTCGTTGATTAGAAATTCATGTGTTGAATGGTATTCGCTTTCAAATATAAAAATCACATTTTTATCTATATATAGAAACTATAGAAAACCTTCATGTGTTGAATCGATATTCATTCGTTGATTAGAAATTCATGTGTTGAATGGTATTCATATTTTGAAATAAATTGTTTGATAATAAAAATCACCTTTTATCGACTATATGGACTATGTAAAATAATCTCGTTTTAAAAGAAATTGTTTTATAATAAAAATCCTATTTTTATCACCTATATAAACTATATGAAATAATAGTGTTTTGAAATGAACTGTTTTACAATAAAAATCACCTTTTTTTTACATACACGAATTGTTGAAATGTGAAGTGTTAAAAAAATAGCCACTCGTTCAAATAAATATATTTGAGTTGAAATATTCGTTAATTAGCTAATGATACGATTTTTGCCTATACATGTAACATTAGAATGAATGGTGTTTTTAAACCAAAAGGAATCAAATATGAAGTTGAATGGAAAATGATAAACGATAAGAACTGTATATATGTACATGCATATTTATTGAACAGGTTATAGCAAAGTGGCTAGAGAAGAGGAATAAAATTTTGTGCCCGACAAATAGGTACACATTTACTGCTTTGTTTAGGTGATGATTTTATGAGCCTGTTGGCTAGCCGCTTGGCTTTTTCTTTTTCTTTTCGACATGAGACGCCCGTGTGGCTATTTGGGAATTTTCCCAGCCCCTCCCGTACAAAGGAGGTTATGGCGAAATTTTCCAAAATTTTAAGGCGTTAGTGAAATATTTGAAGTAAAAACGATATTGAAATTGTTGAATGAACTATATTTATATAAATATATAAATATAAATAAAATTAAAACGAAACGTGGCCGTGCAGTTCGCGTTTTGAAACTGAGATTTCAAACAACTAGTACGGGAAATCCGACCATTGGATTTTCCCGAAACGGCAACCGTCGGGTTCGCCTTGGAAATATCTTTCCAACGGCACCAACCTTGTAAAAATCCAACGGTTGGATTGTCTGGAATGTTTAATTCAAATCTGAAGAAAAACAGCGCCAGAAACAATTATATATTTATATATATATATAAATATAATTATATTTAATCGAATAACGACGCTGCAGTTCGTATTTTGAAATCGAAACTTCAAATGATTGTACCGGGAGATCCGACCGTCGGAATTTCCCGAAACTGGAACCGTTGGATTCGTTTTGAAAAGACCTTTCTAATGATGTAAATTTTGTGAAGATCCAACAGTTAGATTTTTAGATATGTGTAAATCAAATCTGAAGAAAAACAGCGCCACGGCCGCGTTATGGCCCGAAGCGTCGTTTTGAATAAATTGGCTATTTTTAAATAAATAAAAATAGCGATAAATCGTTATAAAATATCATAAATGATATGGAATGGAAATAATCTGAATTTGCTCGATTTATGTGGTATTTGATGGTTGAATGTATTTGGTGTGAAAATTACGTTAAAGAACAAAATTGGTGTTGTCGAATGATTTAACCATTGAAATAAATTGATTTGAAATTCTAAATATACGTGAATTATTTGAAAAGGCCGAGTTAATTCTCATTTCAAATAATTGACCGATGATTGAAAGTCGAAGATGAAGACGGTGGTCGAAGACCAGAGATCTTCACCTCGTTTGGATGGTAACCGAGGTCCTGATTGGGAGGCATCCCGAAATATGGATAATGAGTGGTGATCGTCCAGTCGATGGGTTTGCGAGGTATTTAGCGCCTCCGGTTTCGTTCAGACCCAGAACGGGCTTGTAAATGGACTGTGTGTCTGACATTGGATTTTATTCTTTGTTGATTGATCTCTATTAAATATACATCTGTTTGGCGGCGAAGAATTTATTCTTTTGCTTAACGCCCTTCTTTGAAACACACAAGCTCAGAGGTTGTATATCGATGGACATCAGTCGCATGACATGAATTGCCTGTGTGGCATGCTAAGATGCAGTGATCAGGGCTTCTGTTGAAAAGCAAAGTCTTGTGGTGATGATCAAAGCACCGCCTGTGTGGCGTAGCTTTGTGTATAACGTGAATTCGCGAGCCTCACACCCCGGTATGAACCAGAAACGGGAGAAGGACCTCAGGGAGGGCATGCATTTCTTTCTAGCTAGGTTGGTGTCAGTGATCTACCAGCCCTGACATTTATATACTTTTCACCTATGTGGTTGTTACTGTCGCGAGGCGCCTCGGTTTGGTCGGACGATCCGGGTCCGATGGAGTCATTCGTTGGCTCTTTTACGCCCCAAAGGGCGGGGAAACGTATTGTTCAGGCATAATAATCCACATCGGTGGACCGGCCCTGTCGCTCTAAGGGGCAGTTGCGGCTGTTCCTGTGGCTCGGGCAAGAGAGTCACGAATTCGGTAAGGACTATCTTTTGCCTTGGTTCATGACGGAAATCCAATTTCCAAATACGACATCGTGCGGTTTTGATTGTATACCTATATATGGCGACATAGTGTTATGGGGCATTAATGCTGTCTATGATTGATAGTTATGATTTGAAATTGTTTTCAAAACATATAAACACTAGCAATAATATCAAATGCCTTTGTTTTATTCGTATCAAGCATATCTTGGCCGTTATAAGGTAAAAACTCTATCCTTCGGTTTGCGTTGCATTGTGTGATGGGAACTGAGTCTTATAATGGCTTCATTTTTATAAAATACATTGCGTTGTTGTAAAGAAAGATTTGTTTTAAAGAACTTGCAATCCAATGGAGAAAACCCGTTCCACGAAAGTGGCGTGGTCCTGTGATTAGCCAAATTATATATATGTGTTGAGTAGATTTCTCATACCAGTCCCATGACTGACTCGTAGTTTGTTTCACCTTCAAACTCGGGTGCCCCTTTTTCTTCATGGGCAGCCTTGTATTCAGGTTTAGCTGGTTCTTTCTGGATAGCTGGAGCTGAAGATGGATTCTATCATTTATCTCTTTTTATGCTGTTCAACTCCTGTTGTACATATTTTGTTTGTTTCCGTTGTAGACATATATGCATAGTTGAACTGTATTTGTACTAAGTAAGATCCTGTATACTGTGTAACTCTGATGATTACTTTTATCCAGTATATTATATTGTTCATTATCTGGTGTATTTATTTAACTCTGTTCTGTTGTTATCTGTTTCTGTGTTATATTCCACGGATTACCCTTGCCGCCGTCAGTACAGGGTTTGGGGCCGTCTCATGCAGTGATGAAAATATGAATATTATATATGAAATTTATTTACATGTACCAATATATTTATGTGTTTTGTATAATGGATGCAAAATGTATAAAATCAAACAAGTATGACTTGTTTAGGGGCTGGTCTGTATATAATTGTTATGAATATCTGCTTGATATTATAAGGAGCGCATGTTCATATGTATTGATTGCACAGATAAATATTTGTGATATGTATTATGTTATAATGCATGAAACAGGATCAGACCCTGCATATCTGATGCTTGTTTAAAATTAATCATGGAAATATTGTCAAGTTTTGAAACTCTGCATATTAACCAGTGATTTAGTATGATAATTATCTGAATCTATGTTTGGTCATATTCATTTAATTATTCTAGCATGAACATATATATTTATTGCTGCCATGGTTCATTAGAAATTATATGATCATGAATATTGTACACAAGGTCACATATTTGTGAGTTACTATACAGTAGTTTAAATTTAATTACTGTCCTTTTGAAATGTTCAAAACTAATTAAGCACATTTCCCATCATATGTATATATTATACGAATATAAAATACATATATTTGTTATATGTAAATAACTCTAATATTGTTTCCTACTACGAGTTATAAATTCCCTCTAAAGCAATTTTGTTAAATTAAGTCATGGTGGCGTCTTCCAATAATATACTCATCACTGTCCAAAATCACTGGATGTAACTAACGCCAAAGCGTTATGTACCTTTTATTTTGGTTATATGCGATGGAGTAAAATGTGGTGCTCCAATCTATTATTGGGTCTGATTTAACTAGGCTGCATAATACGATTATGGCCTAAGAGATAGAAGCATTAATTATTCTATATATTTTGAGAAAATGAATTGTACTGAACAAACTGTTCAACATGCGATCCAAGAGTTATATAGACGATATAATTGACATAAGATATCTACCTAAAAGGTTGTGTTTTGAGTTTAGCCAAAGCTGGGTCAAGGCATGACTAGATATGGATCTTGGAACACCATTATATGTATATAATGATTTACATATATAAACAGAGGGATGTTAATTTGAGTGGGAGCGTATTTTAATTTTAATTACATATTTATGTTAATATAAATTTTTATTGTCAAAATTTTGTATTAAATAAATATTACAGAATCAGTTATTATTTTATTATCTAATGTAGATATTAAATAACTCGATAATTTAAATTAATCCTTAAGAAGGATATAAATTGAATTAAATCAAATTTCTTGACTAATATTGAAATTTGAGGATTGTCCTCAAACAAATCAAACGTAATTGTTATATAAACATAAAGGATATAAAATGAAAGGTTGAGGTATGACTTCAACCGAATAATATATAAATGTTATAACAATCTACTTATACATTTCTAGTATTAGATACTAGATATAAATCACATAAATGTATGTTATTTTACATAAATTGCAAAATAAGTAGAAATCTGATAAAATGACAATAATCTTTGTAAATCTTTAACTATAATGTATTTGACATTAATGGATTAAATTTAGTGATTTAAATCCAATATACCTTTAGTATTACCAGTTAGCCCAGTAAACAAGGAAGTAAATCAAAACTCCATAATGATGGACTTTTGAAATCATTCGATTTTGAATCATATGAAGAATGCAAATCTTGTTTATTAAGGAAAATAACTGAATCACTTTTCACGTGACACAGTGAACGAGCAATATGTATTTGGTCTCGTATATAATGATGTACATGGAGCAATGAATACATAAATTAGAGGTAGATTTTATTACTTCATTACATTTACTGATGATACCAGTAGATGCAGATGTGTGTATCTTATGAAACACATATCCGAATCCTTTGAAAAGTTAAAAGAATTCAAAGTGAAGTTATAAACCAATTTCAATAGAAAATAAATACTTTCGAACAGTTCGAAAGAGAATAATTAAGCCAATAAATTTAATGACTATCCAGATGAGTTTGAAATTGTTTCACGACTCACACCACCTAGAACACTATGTTGAAATGGTGTGCCTGAAAGGAGTAATCAAACCTCATAAGATATGGTACGACCAAGATAAGTCATATAGATCTTCCAATAAATTAAATTGAGAACAATTATATTAATTCTCACTAAAATGACTTAAAGATGCTATATAAGATATGGATTAGGAAGTGTCCTAGTATGTCTAAATGCGTAGATTTGGGATGTATGGAGCTTGTTAAACGTCATTCCTATGATAAGATCGGACCCAAATCAAATAAATATTTTGTGGAATATCCAAAAGAAGAAAATGGATACTAATTCTATAAATCCTCTGAGAATAAAATGTTTATTACTCGAATTGGTATCCATATAAAAGATAGTAAGTCTCTAACATACCAATGAGAATAAAATAGAATCTGAAATGTCTCGGAGACCACAAAATACCATTGAATCTTGTATAGACAAGAAATTGAGTGGGAGTGACACAATAATTCTGATTTTATTTGATAACACATTAATTATTGTAAATGATGTTAATTTAAAAACAAGAAATAAATACTGATTCTAAGAAAGAAAAATGTTTGGATTAAGAAGTTCGTGATTGAACTTAATTCATTGTTGATCGAATGATATACATTGCGATAACAATATGGTTGTTGCTCAGGCCTAAAACATTAAACTCATCATCAATCCAAACATATATTTTAAGAAATATAATTCTTATGTGAATTTGTTCACAAAAGAAATGAACATATCTGCAAAGTTACAAAAATTATAATGATGCAGACCTACTGAATTAAACTCTGTCACAGCAGAAGTTTAATAGTCACACTAGTTTCATTACTATACGATACGTAAATGATTGACTCTAGTGCAAATGGGAGATTGTTAGAGTTTGTGCCCTAGAGGCAATTCATTTGATGAGATTGATAACACTGTTGATGTTATTATTTTATATGGAATAAAATATTATTCTATTATATTGAATTTACTGTGTAATATAAATAATAATATAATAGAAGTCCTTAGAATAATAATAATACAGAATTATATAGTTTGAGTAAGACTGAATTTGAGATTATATAATTATTAAGTTTTACAATTCTTAAATGTCCCTAGTCAGGTTTTATTGTTTACACAGGACTACAATAAAGCATTGAGACTAGTATATTGATTGACTGATGATCACATCTCATTGATCATTAATATACGTGATATTAAAGTCAAGATATAAATACGTATAAGAGAATATCGTCTTGGGCTGACCCACCGTGAGATAACTACATGGAATATAATCAACAGTATCATAAGTTGTTCTCATAGTGACAGTGATGTAATGGTCCTTAGACCTGAAATCATTATAATTTTATTCGAGGATATTTGTGTTTTGATATCATCTAAAGTTATTTCGTAACAGAGTAATGATAACGGTGATTATTGGATATATCTCAAATCGAATGAAAATTATGAATGATATAGATGGAATTTAACCCTACGATATATTCGTAGTGATATCCATGGGCCTCTTGATTGAGTGACATTGTGAAATGCATGGCCGTGCTCAAATATTGATTTGTTTCCAACAGTCTGCTCATTGATCAAGAAAACAGATTAAATTATAAAGAGGATGATACGATCCATGCCTCCAGTTTAATCTTGGATATAACGGTTAAAAGGATTATATTATATTGATACACTATTCACAAAGGTCATATCGAATCATTGATATTGTTGTAGCTTGGGTAGCAGTGATGTGTTACTAGACGCCGCTCATTGTTTACAGTCTAAATGTTTAAACTGTTGCCAACGCTACAACAACCTATAGGGTCACACGTATGGGTGTTGCAAATGGAGAGAATATTTAAATTAAAAGGAAATCAAATTAGTTTTGACAAATTCCTTTTTTAATGAGTAAAAGGGTGAGTAAGTATCTCATAGGGTTTACTTTATAAAAGGAATGAGAAAGCCGCATTTTTTTTTCATTCATTCACTTTATTCAGAAAACCTAATTAAGATCTTAAAACCCTAGATCTCGTTTAAGCAAATCGGCTAGTACCGAACCTTCATCCTCGGATTCGATTGTCAATCTCGAGAGCATCACCCGCGGATCTCCTATAGAGGTGTTCGATTTCAAGCACTCGATTCAAAGAAGATCTGGAATTTGATTCACCGTTTTCAAGCTAAAATCTTTTCAATTTGATTCGGAAATCGTAAGAAAGGTACGAACTTTAATCTCTGTTATGGTGATTCAGATCCAAAGAAAAGTTGCTCTAATCAATCAAGTGTTGCTAGAAGTGTTAAACAGAATATTGAGTTGAGGAAACCGAGTAGTTTAAAAGAAAAATCTCGGCGAAAATTAAAGGATGTGGAATACCTTGAAAGATCTCTAGAACCTTGCTACCATCAAGAGAGCTCTTCAAAGATAAGTGGTGAAATGAGGAAAGAGGAAAGTATATGAAATAAACCAATCCAAAATGTTCTTGCCACGTCAGCCTAGTCAAATTCAAAATTGTCCATTTGAACAAGTATAATGACCCATTAAACCCAACTCGCTCGAACCACCATGATGTGCCTGACAGTACGAGCAACATAGGTAAACTTTGTCTTGCTCAGCCCAGAACAACCGAAAGCCATGGACGATTACCCATTGGAAAACGAAGATTAAATCTCCAAATTGCATTATAGTCAATTATTTCAAAGTCCGTAGTCTTCTGTGAAACAAGAAAATTACGAACTTAGAGGGGCAAATGTTTATCCCTAAAAGGCACGTGTATAATTGGTGTATCAAATCTTCGTAAGACCTACAGGACGACCGCTCCAGGGCTCAGATATGCATGAACGATCCAGGACACTCAGTTCGTTCGTACAAGGTAAAAAGCAGCCCAATAAGACCAAGGACGGATGTATCAATAAAGTTTGAGCACGACAAGGAAGGACACACAATATCAAAACTGATGGGTCGCAATCCAGTCATGCAGATGGTTCAACCATACAAAGAGACAATATGGCCCAGGCAAGCTTGGAAGACGCATGTTTGATATAAGGGCTGACCGTTCCAATATCGAAGGGTCGTTTGCACATAGCCAGGAATACAACATAAATTGAAAAGTACGAGCATAGTTCAAAGGAGCGGTCGTCCATATCCGAAGAGGTCGGTCGCTTATATCTGGAAAAGTTACTTACCTCTACGACGAAAAGGCGTTTAAAAACTTTGGCATAAAGAGGACTTAACAAGAACAGTTATTTTGATAGCTCATCAAAATGAGTTGGATTAACTAGACCATGGGGAAAGTTCATATGTACAAGACAAGGAAGTGGATTGGTTCTGACCACAAGCTCCACGCTGCAGTCGTCCGTTCATACTACCCTGATCGATCGTACATAACAAGGAACACAAAGACGCCAGAAGTTGCACATGTCTCCCATGTCCGCTCGCTTGTTCCTCAGTCAATCACTAGAGCTTCAATCAGATGCTACCTATCGGTCAATCAGATGCCAGTTCCTAAAGGGCCGCACTTACATTCTGTTCTACAAGGCTTGATCATTCGCTTACGGGCTACGGTTCTAATCTTCCGTTCATCTGTAATCTGATGAGTTGCATCAACAACATACCACCTATCATACAATCATTAAAAGGTTAATACATGGAGCTCGGTCGTTCGCCTATGCACTAATCCAAAAGCTCTAATCAGCTGCCCATGTACCCCTCGCCAAACCGCTTGTTCAAATGGCTAGGTTCTATGCAACCATTCGTACCCATAAAGCTCGATCACATGCAGCAACTGAATACAGCTGTCGCCAGTTGGCTACAGCTAAGCAATGGCATACTAGTAATTAAGGAGACAAGCGACCCGTAGTCTGTATATATGATTTTCAGATCATTTCCTCATGAAGGCACACCTATAAATAGGTCGTGGCTTCTATCATAAAGGGGGAACTTTTTGCCACTATGAAGTGCTGTAGAATTCTTCCCTTCACCATTCCTTAAGCATTCCAACCATCATCCTCATCTCCATTGGAAGATGCTTCATCCACTTGGCCATGGCATCCATCGAGATCACCTAAGTAGCAAAGAGATTGAAGATTCTCCTTTATCCTCCGCTCGAACAAGGACATTCTCCTTCTCCACTGGCTTACCCTTCTCCTCCATCAATCTTATCGTTTCTTCATTGAAATCCATGAGTGTAAATGAGATCTATATGTGAGGAAGAGAATATGTTGTAAAAAGAGAGGATGCTTATATAAAGAGGGTTTATATGCTTTGTAATCATTGTCATGAGAATGCAAACTACATTCATAGTGGACGTAGGCCCAGCTTAGGGCTGAACCACTCTAAAATCTTGTCTCCATTTTATTTTCCTCACATTTTTAATATATACTTCTAATTGAGTACGGCTCCATTTACTTTCTAACCACATTGGTGAAGTACAATTCTTGTACCATTGGTGTTTGATCCATTTTTGGCGCAAATAGAGGAGTACATGAGCTCTATAAAGTAAGCCACCATAAAGCTTGCTCCACTCTAGACGAGTCCATCGCTGCCAAACTTCAGAAAAAATTATGGGATGACATCGTCTTCTACGAAAGAGAGTCAACGGGAATTGAGATCCCAACCACAGACTCACTCGTGATCATAGCTCAGATCAGTTCTGCTTTCGTCCGAAGGTATTGATCGACTCAGGGAATTCGGTCAACATTATCTTCAAAGCCGCCTATGATCTGATGAGGTTGGAAACCACGGACTTGAAACCCTGCCACACCACGATCCATGACTTCAACAAATCTTCCAGTCACGCAGTAGGCATAATCGACCTACCTATTGAACTTGGGGACGGGGATCGGAGCCAGGTCTAAGTCCTCACTTTCGTGGTAATCGAAATTATCTCTCCCTATAGTGTCATCTTTGGACGTCCTTTCCTTGCAGAATTCCGAGTCTGCATGTCACCTTGGTCTCTCCTATTGAAGTTCCCAACTGAGAACGGTATATGGACGGCTAAAGGATACCAAGCAACCGCACGAGATTTTTACGCAATAGAATGGAAGAACGCACGCAACAAGGACAAAAGAAAGACCATGCCCTTGTCTTCTTGCACAGACCATCTCCGCATAGCAATTAAAGGCGTCCGGGTCTTGGCTCAGGTGTCACTTACGCCTTTCCTACGATCCTGATCCAAGGGAGGATGAAGAGCCCGACTACGAGAGGGCTACTCCAGTTGAACCTACGATGGATGTTCCGATCTGCCCCGATGACCTATCAAAGGTCTTGAAAATATGGTTGCAACTCCACCCCGTAATAAAAATAGGATCTTGTGGATTTATTGAGGGCCAACCTAGACGTATTCGCTTAGAGCCACTTGAATGTTGGTGGTATCGGCCCACCAATTGCTTGCCACTAGTTAAATCTCGACCCCACGCTACCTCAGGTCAAACAGGAACACCGCTTCATGGGACCCGAAAGATTCAACACACTCACGGAAGAGGTAGACAAGCTACTCAACAACAACTTCATCCACGAAGCCGATTACCCTGAATGGGTCTCCAACCCAGTTCTGGTCAAAAAAGCAAACGAGAAGTTGTAAACATGTGTTGACTTCTCCGACGTAAACAAGGCATGCCCTAAGGACAACTTCCCACTTCCGAAGATTTACCGACTCATTGATGAAACCATCGGAAACCAGCTCTTATCCTTCATGGATGCTTATTCAAGCTAAAATCAGATTCTGATGTATCTTCACGACCAGGATCACACCTCTTTCATTATCGATACTGGGCTCTATTGCTACTATGTCATGCCTTTCGGTCTCAAGAATGTGGGAGGGACTAATCAATGGATGGTTAACCGTCTCTTTAAGAACCAGATTGGGAAATCCATGAAGGCATACATGGACGATATGCTAGTAAAATCTAAAATATCGGGCAACCACATCCGTGACCTCTCCAAAATGTTCGATGTCCTCTGCCAGAATAACATGAAACTCAATCCCCTGAAATTCTCCTTTGGAGTCTCCTCCAGAAAAATCTTAGGTTTCGTTGTCAATTCCCAAGGCATCGAAGCTAATCCAGACAAAATCAAAGGTATTTGGGATATTCAATTCCCTAAAAACATCAAAGATGTCCAAAGTTTAAAGGGGAAGTTCGTCGCTTTAAGCCTATTCATCTCCAAAACAACTGACAAATGAATTCCCTTTTTCAACTTGCTTCAAAAAGGGACGCGCAACTTTGAATGGACCCAGAATGCATCACCACAATCGAGGACTTATTGAATCACTTAGAGCGACCGGCTATCTTGTCCAAACCTATGGACCATGAGGACTTATATGTTTATTTGGTTGTTTCGATGCGGGCAATCAGCTCGGCAATGGTACGCATTGAAGACCGTGTCCAGCGACCCATTTAGCACATCAGCAAAAGATTAACGGGGGCAGAGAAGAATTACCTAAAGGTTGAGAAACTGGCCTAATGCTTACTGATCTCCTCCCAAAAGCTACGACTATACTTTCAGTCTCATCTCATAAAGGTCTACACTGACCAATCACTACGACAGGCAATGACCTGAGGCATTCGGATGACTATTAAAGTGGAATATAGAGCTGAGTCAGTTTGAGATTACATGCATCCCCCGTCGAGCCATCCTAGGAAAAGCTATCGCCGATTTCATAGTGGAATTCACCCCCTCCCCCCCAGAGAAATGTCCTTCAGAAGACATCGAAGCTCCTGACATTCAATGGACACTATTTGTTGATGGATCTTGCAAATTCGAATAACAAATGCTCTAGAGCCGGAGTCATGTTCATTGCTCTAGAAGAACGCCTGGTATGCTATGCTTTAAAGCTCAACTTCCATGCTACCAACAATAATGCGGAATATGAAGCCTTAATAGCCGGACTTAGAATCACGCTTGAACTTAACTTGAAGGTCGTATGGATCTTCTCTGACTCGCAGCTCATCATGTGCTAGGTACAGGTGGAATACTAGGCCAAAGGGGAACGACTCGCTCCCTATCTTGCCCAGGCTCGGGAGTTGCTCATCAACTTCGACCGCTTTAACATCACGCATATTCCTCAAGAACAGAATGAAAAAGCAAACTCGTTGGCTAAATTAGCAAGCTCCAAGGATGCACAGCTAATGGGACTCACCCTAGTCGTAGTGCTCGATTCACAATTTTTTTTAGTCTCCATCATTATACTAAAAAAATTTATTGAGACAATTGAAAATAGTGTTTCCTTGTTCCGGAATTCTTTCTCTTTACTTTATTAAAATCATTAGGTTTAGACGCTGCGTTCTTACTCTTTTCTTACTCTTAGAGCGGCAGGAGACTTTGGTCTATTCCACAACATACAAATTGGAAAATTATCCAATCAACATAATCAAGATTTTCTATTAGTATAAATGCTAAAATAGATCAAGCATTAGATAGATGCAGACTTATGAGGTCGTGAACGCCGAGACCGAAACCGAATTTTGGATGACACCGATTAAGGACTATCTACAACACGGAACCCTCCCGGGATGTTACAAGGAAAGAAGGGCGCTCACTTTCCAGTCATCTCGCTACATCATTTTGGATGGAGTGATCTATCGCAGAGGTTTCTCTATCCGTCTACATCGATGCGTAGCCCACGATGACACCAACCTTTTGCTAATAGAAGTACATAAAGGTGAATGCAGCGAACATACTAGGGGGAAAACCTTAGAAAGATCATCAGGCATGGCTACTTTTGGCCCACGCTCGATCAATACGCCACGAATCGTGCCCGCAAGTGCGACAAATGTCAGCGCTTCTCAAAGATTCCAAGAGCCCTGCCTACCGAGTTGACGCAAATGGTAAGTCCCTGGCCGTTTTCCATGTGGGGAGTAGACATTATTGGGACTCTTCCAATGGATAGAGGTGGGGCACATTATGCCATCATCGCAACCGATTACTTTCACTAAATGGGCAGAAGTCGAAGCTCTCGCCACGATCGCCACCAAGAAGGTAATCAATTTCGTCATTCAGAACATCATCACCTGTAACGGAGTACCCTAGGCCATCATCTCGGATAATGGGACCCAATTTGAGAGCGCTGAATTCAAAACCTTCTGTCAGCGGCACAACATCGAAGAGATATTCTCGGTGGTGGCTCACCCTCAAGCCAATGGGCAAGTCGAGGTTGTTAATAAAGTGATTTAATCCATCATTAGGAAGCGTCTTGAAAAATTCGAAGGCTTGTGGGAAGATGAACTCCCTCTTTCCCTATGGGCCTACCACACCACCCATAAGTCAGCAACCGGCCAAACTCCATTCTCCCTTGCCTATGGATCCGAAGTCATCATCCCCATTGAGCTAAAGCTTAAATTTCATGGATTACCTACTATGATCTAAAAACCTATCAATATTTACTTCTAGAACCGCTCAATTTACTCGAGGAGAAGAGGAACGAAGCTGAGCTCAAAAGTGCCGCCCAGTGACAACGAGTAGCTCGAGACTTCAAATCCAGAGTCCGTCATAAGGATCTCAATATCGACGGCCTCATACTAAAATGGGTCACTCCCCCATCGATTGGCCACAATCCTCACTGGGAAGGCCCGTATGTCATATAACGTAAGCTCAGAGATGGAACTTTCAAGCTAGAAACCGCAGACGGGGCTGAACTCCCAAGGGCATGGAACAACGAACATATCTGCCACTACTTTACATAACTTAGTGTATAGTTGTTTATGCTTTCCAAAGATGTTTTGTCTTCTTGAAGTTCAAGGCATTGTAAAGGCTGTTATTGCCAAAGTTATCAGCAGAAATGATATTCAATCTATTGTGTCCTCTCCATGTTTACTCCTTGCATGATATGTTTGATTAACTTTCGCAGCTGACGTGCGTGCACAAACACTCGATCTCCACATCTGCACGCCGGACACGGGAGCCGATGAAGCAATCCGAACCTCGAACCAACGTCGAGGAAAAACACCAATGGCACCGATTCGGCACCCCAAGCATGGGAGTCGACACCGCTACTTGAGGCCCTATCTCGCGACGCGACCGAGTATAAAAAACCTCACTTGAACCTCGGCCCAGCATCGAGATCGAGTATAAATTGTTCCTCTCCCAAGTCCCCTGACTTGGGGGCAACCTGCTAGCTAATCTAGTGCGATACAAAATAATCACATGGCTCCATCCGACCCCTCGGATCAGGATCCGGTACTTGTCGAATCATGGCCGGGCACCGAGACAGAGCTTAAATCATTCCAGCTCCTAATCCCCAGGGCTTGGGGAACCCCATCGGCGATAATCCGACCTCCAGGTCTTGATCCGGGCGCCCTTAGGGGAATAAACAATGCCCCCGTCCTCTAAACCCGAATGAACAACGGGAGAGCCAAAAGTGGGACGAATCGCAACGACTACACCCTCACCCTACTTGGTACTAACTGTGGGCAGTCCAAGGCAAAAGGTGCCTGGCTTGGATTCCACACCTCTCGGGATTCCTGAACAAAGGAAACCCTACAAATGGAACCAGTGCTTGATCTCCACACAACTGGAAATTTCCTAGAGCGAGATCCCTGGTCACATGTCTGTGAGTGTAACAATAGGTATGCTTATGCAAGTACTGGACGTTGCAATACACGAGAAGAATATCCGAACACTTATAATAACTAATATTTCCTTTCACACACACAAAACACACTACATGTCTATTATTTTTCCTTACTAATGACACGGTGTACATGAGAACCACACCGAGCCTTTAAAAACCAAAAGTGAGGGCGTACTCGCATATACTATCGGCTTATATAACCAAAATATCGGTAATAGCTATAATAATTGCTAATACTACTCATCCTTCTTCTTTCTTTTCTTCTTTTGGACAGATTCTGAACTCGATGGATCCCCAGAAGTGGATCTCTTTCTTCTAGAACCGTTTTCTCTTTTCTCTCCTCTTCCCTTCGGAGGGGTTACCGACTCATGAGAAATCGAGGTGCGCCTTCCCCCTTCATCCTCACCACTTGTAATCTCCATAATTTCGATGGAGGAAATGCATTGCAATGGCTTAGGGGCAGCACCAGAAGCAAGGGATAGCATGGCGCCACCCAATCCCGGAACAATCCTCCAGTTCCGCTTTCTTCTTGGCCTCTCTGGCAGCTTTCTAATTAGCCAGCTTCTCGGATTTAAGCTTGAAAATGTCGTCGACCTTTAACTTCTCATAAGTCGTTGAGGCTCTCTTTTTGGCATCATCGGCCTCTTTCTGTTTAGCCTCTCCAGCGACCCTCTGCTTAACAGCGTCATCCACGGCCTTCTCTTGCCTAGTCTCTTCGGCAACCCTCTCTTCCTCTGCATCAGCTTTCTCCATCTCCACTACAGCAGCAGTCCTTATCTCGGCATACCGCCTAGCTTCGACCTATGACTTCTACCTAACAGCCTCGTCATGCCTCCTCTTTTCCTCCTGCTCTTTAGACTTGGCCATCATCTAGGCCTTTTGGGCCTCCACCATGCTTGCATCAAGGGCTCGTTGGCCTCTACTGGATCCATCGCATATGTACTCTGGCCGTCCACCAACTCTCCTTCCTCTATAAGGCCCTTGTAAATACTGGATCCTAGCTCGACATCCGAGAAAGTGTCCAACTGACCACCTCCCTCTCCAAACCATATCCCTTACCATCCTATCCCTGGTTCAATTGTTTGGGGATGCACGGGGGAAAAAACAGGTGGCACAGCAGCTCCAGGAGGGGTTGCACAGTAAAAACACAACCTTTTTTAGTCCACAAATTCAGTAATTACATCGTCTTTGGGTATTCGGGGCAAAGAAAATTTACCTCTAGACAGGGATGATGCAGGAATAATAGGAAGAATGCTCGCCGTGGAAGTAAAAGTGGATCCAGACACCCTTAACCCTGGGTGCTCGGGATCATACTCAGAGGAGGCTTGAACTGCTGCAGTGGGTCCTCTAATCATTGTGGATTCGAAAACTGGTGGCAGATAAGAGCTTCCTTTCACAAAGGTCTCTGTGACGACCACGCTCTCCATAGGGACAAAATTTCCCATTCCGGCCACGCACTTCTCCATTGTCTCATATTTTGCATCCTCCTGTAATAATCTCCTCCTCTCTTCCAGTTTAGCACGCTCCTCATCAGTCAAGAGCTCTATCATCAGCTGGTGCTCATTCAAAGTTCCCTCATCCACCTGACATAACAAAACCTCATATGGCACCAGTCTCTCCTATGTTTGGGCCAACACCCAAGGGTAATCCTCAACCCATGAGATTCCGCGGAACTTTAGGGCCTTGACATACATATTCTGAATGTGCTCCTCTAGGGATGCCTCCACCCGAACCACTGCATCCTCGATCTCCCCCCTCAAGTTCTCCACTTCTCATAGATGCTCAGCCTTTAACCCATCCATAGAGCTTAATACGTCCTTATTACTGGCCTCGGCATCCTCCTTTTCCTTCCTTGTCATCTTAAGATGCCGTCTCAACTTGATGACCTCATCTTGAGGCTTCTGAGTTCCTGCATTCTTAGCTCTCAACCTCTCGTTCTCCTCCCTCAGAGCCCTCGTTGTCTTTTCGAAGTTGGGAAACCCTCTCATTGTCCTTCTCTAGTTCAGCATATACTTTTTCTAGACCGGCTTTATCCCTTTTCAAGGCCATGTTCTCAGTTGTTAGCGAGGTCATGGTATCCTTGAAAGTAGAACTATCATGCTCCGCCTCCTTCTTTAGCCTCTAGTGCGCCTCCTTCAGCTCAACTGAGAAAACAAAGATAAGAAGTTATCACTCATGGGTACAACTGCGAACAAAAAATAAATAAATCACTGGAAGCAAATTTAACTATCTCCTTCTTTAAGTTTCGGATGGTGATCCACTCAGTGTTAATCATCAATCCCTGGCTCTGAATCTTTACATTTTTCTTCCGAATCAAATCTGACAGATTTAAGGAGTACCTAGTAAGATCCTTAACATGAATGTATGCAGCCTTCACCTGCATCCATACCTCCACGGTATCCTTAACACGAATCAGACTGATATCGGGAAGGAATACTAGTTCATTGAAATAATGTAGGGGGATATTTCTGCTTTAGCAATGCCTTCCTCTCATCAATGGAAAGCTCTCGGGTCTCAGGTAATACCAATTCCTGCCTCTTCTTCTTAGTCATTTCCTTCGGCCTCAAATGGCTAATTGACGATTCCTTCCCCTTAGTGACTTGGGAAGGAGCCGAAGGTGCTGTGTGAGGAGGGGTTATTGATGACGAGTGCCTCGACCCTACTATGTCAAACCGGGAGTCAACCCTAGATGATCACATGGGAGGTGGTGGAGTTGGAGATTGCCGAGATCGATCTCTGTGGCAATGTTCACTGCTACAATCATGCAGAGGTGGAGATACGACTAACACGCTAGTCTCCATCTAAAAGTGTCAAGAAAAGTGTTCCTAGGGAATCAGCAACCTCCGTGCCCATAGACTTGGCCTCCACATCTTCTTGCTTTATCACCTACTAAAGAAACAACTCAACGTCAGATACTTCGCACATACAAGATGTGACGGCCCGCCTCGCACCAGCCTGCATTTCCTCCAAGAGTGCGCTGTACACATGCCCGACTAGCACAAGACGGTCGTCAGAAGAAAGGAAAGAAGAGAATGAACTAATCAAAGAACCTGTAGAATGTCTCACTGCGCATGGGATAAAATATAATAATAACATACTTGACATAAAACAGGCGAGACAGTGCATAAGCTGATAACTAATAATCAATGTCAACATCAAAGCAGCGGAAATCCATATACAGCTTATTACAACTTTCCAAATTTACTGTCTCTAACCAAAAGAAAGCTAAAATAGAAGATACACCAACAATGCCCAAGCAGTGATCTTCAACAACACAGGGAGAATATTATGTATATAGTACGTGGAAGCCTCCTGCTCGTCTCCGGACCATCTACCCGTGCATCACCAGCTAACCTGTCTCTAGTCTGCTCGTGTGAGCACCCAGAGTAATAAGAAGAGACATAAAACTCTGGGTCAGACATAAAGCCTGGTATGAGCGATAAGCATCTAAACAGGGAAATAACAGGTATACTAAACCATACCTGAACCTGGACCTGCAACCAAAGAGTTAGTACCACATACCGTACAATACTCCAAGGTGCCATAATAAATAGTGTAAGAATACGGGGGTGGGGTGTGCATGTCACAATGATAGCAAACAAATCATCCATATCAACCATCCTCACACCTCTCACTCAGTGCGTAAAGCGTACGACATCTACCACTTTGAAACACTAGACAAACTGAGGCAACGACGAATCCCGACTTGTAGAAACCCTGCTATGACCAAGCCAAACACTTGGAGTCATGACCAAACATTTCAATGACCCACTTCATTGGTCGTAGCCCTTGGTTCTACCAATGCCATAATGGCCCTGAATCCGCCTTCGTACCTCCTACCATAGTGGTCCAAAGCTATAGACGTCGATAACTCCTTAGCACGCGTCCCGCAGCAAAGCCCAACCATGAAGCGAACTCGTTGATTCCCATCTGAATCTTGAGCTCTAGCTTCTCATTTGGACTTCCTTTGCATCTCGGGTTATGGATCATCACCAGATCGGTTCGGGTCCCTTTTATCAACATTGGGATCGTGGTCTTCATCGTCTCGGTTCGTGCCTGCTACTTTGGGTCGGATCGGAGGGCACCATCGGTTCGGGTCGGATCCCTGCCTCTCCCTTGTGACAGTTCGGATCGGAGTCCTTCATGATACACTGGATCGGTTCGTGGCTTCTAGCCCCATCTGGATCGGATCGGGTTCTCCAACACGCCACGGCTCGGGTCACGCCTCCTGGTCATAGCTCCAAGTCCTTCACCCTCCTTCGAGTCTCTGGTTCGTTGTCCTCAAAGCGATCGGATCGGATCGTGTCGTCATCCCTCCAGGCGGGTCGGGTCGGAGCCTTCAGCTCGTGGCGCAGCTCGCCCCGCAACAACGATCGGTTCGGTTCGTGGTGAAGGGGAAATGGGCGGTTCGGGTCGGATAGGGCGATCCGATCCGATTTCCTGCACTAATTCCTGCGACTTCCAGCGACAGTTCTCTCGCCATTCGACGGCGTTTTTGGCCAATCTAACTATTGAAATCAATCACACAACATACCAAAGAGTCATAGCAACATATAACAGCAACCACAAGTAACAAACAACAGTTTAAATGAGCCAAAATGGATCAAAAGTGGCCAAAACCTCACATTTTCCTATAATCCCTCTTAATCATGTTTAAGCATATGATTAGCAAAACACATCGAAATTAACCCAAATTTTTAACAGGGCCTTAAAACATTATTTTAGAATTTTAAGAATTTTTCCAGAATTTATTTACGTATAAATTCGCTAATCTTCACTAATTACCCTTAATCACTGTAATTAGTGCAAAAACTATGCAAATCACTCACCTTTGCCACAACTAGAACCCCAAAACCGAAATATTCTCTGATTTGGCGCTGTTCCCAATCTTATACAGCAGCTCCAACCTTGCTTTGGTGCTTTTTCTTCTTAATTTGATGCCTCTAAGCCTTAATCCTTGATTAAGAAGTGATTTTGGGTGTTTTGAGAGAGATTTAGAGAGTGGAGGCCATGACTAGGTTAAGGGAAATGAAAGTGGCGGCTGGAAAATGTCTAAAGAAATGTTTTCTAACCCTAATCAGCACCTATATCCCCCTAAACCCGAAATCCCCCTTGGGCTAAGCTGCTAATCACCCGGTTAAGCCCAATTAAGCTGTTTTTCACCATCTGAAACTTGTTTCAGCCATATCTCCCAAACGGTGAGTCCGTTTGGCTAATGTGACCACCCTACGGAAAGAGAAACCATCATCCGGAGCCAATGGAAGTGGTTTCAGGTCAAAATTCCTATCCAGTCAAAAGTTATGGCCAAAACAGTGCCAACTAGGGGTAAAATGGTCATTTAAAAATCGGGAAAAATCATGAACATGGGAAATGACCCCAATGGTCGTCTCCCAAAGTTACACGACCATACGACTTCGTATGTGAAAGAAATAAATATTCTACGATCCTATGATGCGTAGAATGCGGGTCGTTACACTCTCCCCCCCTTAAGAAATTTCGTCCCCGAAATTCCTTAACCCAAAACATACAAAGGATCCCGCATGCCTAACAACCACATATAACAAAAATCAAACATGCAAAACAAGCAAACAAGCCTATCCTAGCATGCGGAAAATCTAAATTGAAGTCAAAATCTTACCAGACAAAGAGTTCAGGATAAGTCTTCCTAATGTTCTCCTCTGTCTCCCAAGTACAATCATTCTCGTCCTCGCCCCACTGAACCTTGACTAATTTCACCGCCTTCCTTCGAAGTTGCTTCATGTCGTGCTCGACAATACGGGCCGGCTTGCGGTTCCCAACCGCCTCGGGTTCTACTTCGAAGTCCTCCAACTGATCAGGTGAAATAGTCATATCTGAGTCGTGAACGAACTTCCTTAGTTGGGAAACATGAAATACGTTATGAACTCCCGCCATCTTCTTCGGTAAGTCAATTCTATATGCCAAATTCCCGACTAATTCAAGAACAGGGAATGGGCCAACGAATCTTGGTGCCAGCTTGCCTCTCCTGCCAAATCGTATCACGCTCTTCAACAGAGAAATCTTGACAAACACCAAGTCGCCCACGGAGAATTTTAAGTCTCTTCTCCTCTTATCAGCATAACTCTTCTGCCTATCCCGGGCAGCCTTCATTCGTTGTTGAATGACCTTGATCTTATCCGACGTTTCTCTCACCACCTCTGGTCCAAGCATAAACTTCTCGCCAGTCTCTATCCAACATGATGGTGAGTTACACGGTCTTCCGTACAAAGCTTCAAACGGAGCCATACCGATACTGGATTGGTAACTATTATTATATGCAAACTCTACTAGATGCAAATGGTCATCCCATGATCCACCAAAGTCCAACATACATGCTCTCAAGAGATCTTCCAAAATACGATTCACCCTTTCCGTCTGACCGTCGGTCTGAGGATGATATGCGGTACTGAGATGTAACTCTGACCCTAGCGCCTCTTGCAAGCTCTTCCAAAACCCACTAGTGAACAACGGGTCTCGGTCGCTCACAATGCTTTTAGGTACTCCATGAAATCTCACTACCCACTTCATATACAATTCTGCTAACTTAGCTGTCGTTCTTGTCGATTTGACTGGTATAAACCTTGCACTTTTAGTCAGTCGGTCTACAATCACCCAAATGCTATCATATCCCGATCTAGTCTTTGGTAAACCATCGACGAAATCCATCGAGACTTGCTCCCATTTCCATTCGGGAATTTCTAATGGCTGTAACAGACCACTAGGCTTCTTTTGCTCGGCTTTAACTAGCTGGCAATTCATGCACTTGGATATAAACTTCCCAACGTCTCTTTTCATTCCTTCCCAGTAGTAAGTCTGCTTCATATCTCGATACATCTTGTTACCACCGGGGTGTATAGTCAGTCTTGAGTGATGACATTCTCTAAGCACTTCATCTCTCAATCCATTGACATTGGGTACAACGAGCTTTCCATTCCTTCTAAGCCATCTATCTTGATCAAGCCCATACTTGCTCACCTCCTCATCGATACCCATCTCTAACTTGGAGATGATTTCCAATAGGTTAGGATCGTCCCTCTGACTAGAGCCGATCCGCTCAATCAAAGTGGGTCTGATCGTCAAACTCGCTAACATTTCTGGATCCAATTCGCACTTTGGTCTGAAATCAAACCCCGCGATAAACTCCAGTTGCTTCCATTCAAGGAACATAGCCCCCAAGCTGGCATGTCTTCTACTCAAGGCATCAGCCACCGCATTGCCCTTTCCCGGTGTATATGCAATGTCAAAATCATAGGAAGCTAAGAACTCTAACCATCTCTGCTGACGGAGATTTAAATCCTTCTGAGAGAATAGATACTTTAACGACTTATGATCCGTAAATAGCTCAAACCTTTCTCCCAAGAGATAGTGTCTCCACATCTTTAACGCGAACACGATCGCTGCCAATTCTAAATCATGGGTAGGGTATCTTCTCTCGTGCGGTTTCAATTGCCGACTTGCATAAGCTACAACCCTACCGCCTTGCATCAATACAGCACCCAGTCCGGTACCACAGGCATCCGTGTATACCGTCATCTCTTCATCCCCCTTAGGAATGACTAACACTGGTGCGCTTGTCAACTTGTCCTTTAGGCTTTTAAATGCATTCTCGCACCTTTCATCCCAGACAAAAGCTTGATTCTTCTTGGTCAACTGGGTCAATGGTGCTGCTATCTTGGAGAAACCTTGGATAAACTTACGATAATATCTCGCTAACCCCAAGAAACTTCTTACATCTGTTGCATTCTTGGGCGTAGGCCAATCCTGTACCGTAGCCACCTTCGCTGGGTCCACGGCAATACCATTCTCTGATACAACATGGCCCAAGAACCTCACTTCCCTCTTCCAGAAGTGACACTTAGAAAACTTTGCTTTCAATTGGTGTTTCCTCAACACTTCCATCACTATTCTTAAATGTCCCTTGTGTTCTTCCTCTGTCCTCGAGTAGACCAAAATATCATCAACGAACACAAGGACAAACTTATTCAACTGATCTCTGAATACCCTATTCATAAGATCCACAAAATATGCTGGGGCATTAGTCAGCCCAAATGGCATAACCAACCACTCATAAAATCCAGACGGCGTTCGAAATGTCGTTTTAGCTATACTCTCAGCTTCCACTCTAAGCTGATGAAAACCTGTCGCGAGATCCAACTGAGAAAATACTCTCGCGCCACTCAACTGATCAAACAAATCATCTATCCGCGGTAGAGGATACTTGTTCTTCCTCGTCACTTTGTTCAACTCGCGGTAGTCTACACACAAACGAAGGGAACCATCCGCCTTGGTAGCAAACACAACTGGTGCTCCCCATTCAGAAACACTCCTTCTGATAAATCCCTTCTTCAAAAGATCGCTGACTTGCACCTCGAGCTCACGCTGCTCTCTTGGTGCCATACGACGAAGTGGCATCACTATAGGTCTGGCATCTTTTACTAAATCAATACGGAACTCAATCTCTCGGTGTGGTGGAAGTCCGGTCACTTCTTCGAAAACATCCGGATACTGGCCAACCACGGGCAAACCTGACAACTCACTATGCGGAATGTCGAGGGAGTTTAGAAAACTAGCCAATACCCCCTTACTGGGTAGACCACCAAACACTATCCTCCGCCCATCATCCGCTCTAGCTGTCACCAACAAGCCCTCACAGTCTACCACCACCCCGTATCTTTGGAGCCAATCTACTCCCAAAATAATGCCAAACCCAGTAAAGCCCAAAACAAAGCAATCACAAACAAACATGCATCCATGACTCGATAAGACCACATTACGACAAATCATGCTAAGGCTAGCCGAACCACCAATCGGGTTCGTCACTACTAAAGGTCTATCGACAATCTCGGGCTCCAATCCCAACCTATCTACCAGGTCACTAGATATGAAAGAACTGGAAGCTCCGGTATCAAACAAAACTCTAACGGGAACATCATAAACAGAAAGCATACCTTGAATGACGACATTCTTTCCCTTCTCCGCCGCTGTTGGGGCATTCGACGAAGAAGGAATAGCATTAAGAGCATATGCTTTCACCATTTGCTTTTCTTTAGGGGGCTGTGGACACTTGTCCTTGTGATGTCCCAATTGGCCACAATTGAAGCACTTCCTATCCACTGGCTTGGCCCGACAATTACTAGCATAATGGCCCTTCTTACCACAGCTGAAGCACTCCACATCTTGCTTATTCTTTTTCTTCTGGCCATCCTTAGCCTGATTCTGCTTTCTCTTATTCTGGGAACCACCCTTGCCTCCACCACTTGCTTGTGGTTTTGGCTCTTCTGCAGATGCAACCTCAGTCTTCGACTTAGGGTAGAGACTTTCTGATCTTAACGCTTTCCCCACAATCGATTCAAACGTCTCATCGATGTGGTTAATAAGTTTTTCCCCCAAGTACTGATCCAAACCAGTTATGAATTTCTCATTCTTTTTCTCGGCAGTATCAATAAGAGATAAACCATATTTTGACAAAGTGTCAAATTCAGCAATATACTCCGAGACAGCTCTGCCATTCTGCTTGAGCTCCAAGAACTTCTTAAACAGCATTGACTTCTGAGCAGCTGGAATGAACTTCTCGCTAAAGCGAGCCTTAAACTGCTCCCAAGTAATCTGGTCTTCGGGAGTAGCTGCTTTTATAGCATTCCACCAATTCATTGCCCGCCCTTGCAGCTGACGGGACGCTAGCTTTCTCTTCATTGCATCCTCGATACCTAAATCCTCGAAGATACGTTCGCAACTATCCAACCAATCTTGAACATCCGTGGCCGACTCCGTTCCGTGGAACGGCTTCCCACCAAGGCTAGTATAGTCTTTATTCAGCTTGGCGAAGTCGACCCTCGGCGCCTGCACTATTGGACCACCACCATTTCCGCCATTGGGAGCTGCCCTCTGAACATCCCTAAGCATCTCTCTCATGAGGTCTGTAAACATCGCCCTCATGTCAGCAGCATTCCCATTATTGGCTCCCCTACCAGCACCTCTAGTATCTCGGCTCATCGTCAATCTGAAAAAGGAAACGATTAACGATTCCATAGTGGTGCTAGTGCAGTACGACTTCATCCTTATACTACTAATAGTATATATATATATAGCTTTTAAAAACCAAAGTAATCACAAATACGCTCTCTCGTATACGTATATTATCTCTCCCTGATAACTCCCCTAGGCTAACTACGCAACCTAGAGCTCTGATACCAAGTGTGACGGCCCGCCTCGCACCAGCCTGCATTTCCTCCAAGAGTGCGCTGTACACATGCCCGACTAGCACAAGACGGTCGTCAGAAGAAAGGAAAGAAGAGAATGAACTAATCAAAGAACCTGTAGAATGTCTCACTGCGCATGGGATAAAATATAATAATAACATACTTGACATAAAACAGGCGAGACAGTGCATAAGCTGATAACTAATAATCAATGTCAACATCAAAGCAGCGGAAATCCATATACAGCTTATTACAACTTTCCAAATTTACTGTCTCTAACCAAAAGAAAGCTAAAATAGAAGATACACCAACAATGCCCAAGCAGTGATCTTCAACAACACAGGGAGAATATTATGTATATAGTACGTGGAAGCCTCCTGCTCGTCTCCGGACCATCTACCCGTGCATCACCAGCTAACCTGTCTCTAGTCTGCTCGTGTGAGCACCCAGAGTAATAAGAAGAGACATAAAACTCTGGGTCAGACATAAAGCCTGGTATGAGCGATAAGCATCTAAACAGGGAAATAACAGGTATACTAAACCATACCTGAACCTGGACCTGCAACCAAAGAGTTAGTACCACATACCGTACAATACTCCAAGGTGCCATAATAAATAGTGTAAGAATACGGGGGTGGGGTGTGCATGTCACAATGATAGCAAACAAATCATCCATATCAACCATCCTCACACCTCTCACTCAGTGCGTAAAGCGTACGACATCTACCACTTTGAAACACTAGACAAACTGAGGCAACGACGAATCCCGACTTGTAGAAACCCTGCTATGACCAAGCCAAACACTTGGAGTCATGACCAAACATTTCAATGACCCACTTCATTGGTCGTAGCCCTTGGTTCTACCAATGCCATAATGGCCCTGAATCCGCCTTCGTACCTCCTACCATAGTGGTCCAAAGCTATAGACGTCGATAACTCCTTAGCACGCGTCCCGCAGCAAAGCCCAACCATGAAGCGAACTCGTTGATTCCCATCTGAATCTTGAGCTCTAGCTTCTCATTTGGACTTCCTTTGCATCTCGGGTTATGGATCATCACCAGATCGGTTCGGGTCCCTTTTATCAACATTGGGATCGTGGTCTTCATCGTCTCGGTTCGTGCCTGCTACTTTGGGTCGGATCGGAGGGCACCATCGGTTCGGGTCGGATCCCTGCCTCTCCCTTGTGACAGTTCGGATCGGAGTCCTTCATGATACACTGGATCGGTTCGTGGCTTCTAGCCCCATCTGGATCGGATCGGGTTCTCCAACACGCCACGGCTCGGGTCACGCCTCCTGGTCATAGCTCCAAGTCCTTCACCCTCCTTCGAGTCTCTGGTTCGTTGTCCTCAAAGCGATCGGATCGGATCGTGTCGTCATCCCTCCAGGCGGGTCGGGTCGGAGCCTTCAGCTCGTGGCGCAGCTCGCCCCGCAACAACGATCGGTTCGGTTCGTGGTGAAGGGGAAATGGGCGGTTCGGGTCGGATAGGGCGATCCGATCCGATTTCCTGCACTAATTCCTGCGACTTCCAGCGACAGTTCTCTCGCCATTCGACGGCGTTTTTGGCCAATCTAACTATTGAAATCAATCACACAACATACCAAAGAGTCATAGCAACATATAACAGCAACCACAAGTAACAAACAACAGTTTAAATGAGCCAAAATGGATCAAAAGTGGCCAAAACCTCACATTTTCCTATAATCCCTCTTAATCATGTTTAAGCATATGATTAGCAAAACACATCGAAATTAACCCAAATTTTTAACAGGGCCTTAAAACATTATTTTAGAATTTTAAGAATTTTTCCAGAATTTATTTACGTATAAATTCGCTAATCTTCACTAATTACCCTTAATCACTGTAATTAGTGCAAAAACTATGCAAATCACTCACCTTTGCCACAACTAGAACCCCAAAACCGAAATATTCTCTGATTTGGCGCTGTTCCCAATCTTATACAGCAGCTCCAACCTTGCTTTGGTGCTTTTTCTTCTTAATTTGATGCCTCTAAGCCTTAATCCTTGATTAAGAAGTGATTTTGGGTGTTTTGAGAGAGATTTAGAGAGTGGAGGCCATGACTAGGTTAAGGGAAATGAAAGTGGCGGCTGGAAAATGTCTAAAGAAATGTTTTCTAACCCTAATCAGCACCTATATCCCCCTAAACCCGAAATCCCCCTTGGGCTAAGCTGCTAATCACCCGGTTAAGCCCAATTAAGCTGTTTTTCACCATCTGAAACTTGTTTCAGCCATATCTCCCAAACGGTGAGTCCGTTTGGCTAATGTGACCACCCTACGGAAAGAGAAACCATCATCCGGAGCCAATGGAAGTGGTTTCAGGTCAAAATTCCTATCCAGTCAAAAGTTATGGCCAAAACAGTGCCAACTAGGGGTAAAATGGTCATTTAAAAATCGGGAAAAATCATGAATATGGGAAATGACCCCAATGGTCGTCTCCCAAAGTTACACGACCATACGACTTCGTATGTGAAAGAAATAAATATTCTACGATCCTATGATGCGTAGAATGCGGGTCGTTACACAAGCAAATTCTAAGTTATGCGGTGTTTATGAGTGTATGTCCCAAGTGTTCTCTCAAAAGACCAGATCGTGGTCCGCATGAAGGAGTGAACTCCTCCGCGGCTAAAGCTAGCTCTTCCGTAATTTTCATACCAAGACAACGAGACAAGTCTAGAGGGAGTTAATTAAGATCATCAAACTGGCCCTCTCTCTTGAGTGAGATAGCGATCTCTGAAGGAGCCGCATGAGACTGCAGCCTCGCCAACGCTTCTACCCCTACCTCGTCAGTTGAAGGCATGATATGGGAATTCAATGGACCCTCATCCCCAGCTACTACCTCCTGGCTACTAATCTCACCCCCGTTGGTTCCCTCTTGAGTCTTGGCAGCCTTGCGTGGTTTATGTCTGGCAGGGGGCATCTTCCTCTTCCGACTCGGAGAGTTTTTCTCGCCTTTTTCCTGGCATTCGATGTCCTTCCACCACTGACAACAACAGGTCTAATTATTGCTCGATCGCCGGGGAGCATCCCTGCACGACGAAGGCAATCTTGATTTAGACCTTCTCGGTAGAGTGCGATTCAGTTGGTATCACCAATAAAGCCTTAAGACGCTGTTGGTAATCAACGTTTGTGGGCGCTTAAGGATTTCCTGTCATATGGAAACAAAGTCAAACACAAATCGCAGAATCCACAATTTTTAAAGAGATGAAAAGCTCGAAGAAGGCTTACTTCCTTCCAACCATCTCCTCGCAAATCCAGGAGGGTAGCGCACAAAAAACCAATCGTGCTTGTACACAGTCAGCTTGGGACACGTCCTGACAAAAAACATAGTGGCGGGTGGAGCCTCCAGAATGTACTGAGATGACGAGATATTAGCTCTGCTCTTTAGCTGCAACAAGTAACGAATGTCTTCTCTGGTAGGTTCTAATTGCAGATACTCTCTATAGAGAATGTAGGTACCTAGGAGGGAAGCATACGCATTTGCATGAAGCTGTGATGGCGGAAGGCGAAAGCAGTCTAGGATATCCCAAATAAAGCGACTAGCTGGGGGCATGCACCCAATAAATCAAACCTACCAATTCCAGGCGGTATAACCCTCTGGAGGTGTGTGCACCCTACCATTGTCTCCTGGCGAGACATCCTCTATTTTGGGAATGTAAAACCACAATGCCATATGAATTACCATCGGCTCATCCATACGAGAAAACACCGAATCCGACGGATTTTCAAGGATAACCGTATCCACTCACATATCCGGCGCCATCGGTGCACCTTCCTCAATAATATCTATACTATATACCTCCTTGTGCACAACCAAGGAGTGTTGTCCTTCTAGATGCTCACCATGATCAGACGCTTTTAGAAAACTTGTCATCTGAGAAGGAGTGGACCTCCCGGAAGTCTTAAGCTCACTGCTCGTTGAACAAGCGTTGGTAGTTGAGTCGGAAGTGTGCGAAGACGGTAAAGAAGTCTAGGCTTCCAAAGTTTACTCTGTTATAGATCCTATCTTCATCGTTAGTTATAATTTTAATTAACAATCGTTAGACATCATAATTGAGTAACTTGTATCCCTCGTGTTGGTGTAAACTATCATGTGTGTGCAGTGCGGTGCAATTTCAGAGTAATATAGTTTAAAGAATAAAGACTTAAGACACGACAACGAATACAAGTCCATGCGAATGTGATCATTGTTATAGTCGACTAACTCCTTGAGTCCACGCCAAATCATGACTATGTTACGGTTGGAATCGATAAGGCATGACCAACGGTTCTGTAATTTCAAACACAGTCCAAGTATTTATGCTCTAGTCCTATATGTCATGATAAGTCATCGACTGGGCTGAGGTTACAATAGGTCTCAATCCTACATCAAAGTGTAACAAGGACCACGCAAGCCCGGGGGCTCATCGTTCGAAGTTCGAGTCTCGAGACGAGAAGAAGGAAGTTAGGCAAGGTGAACTCAAAGCGCAAGGACAAAGTCATCATATCACTCCAGGGTATGGATCCTCACACACCTACAAGGAGTATGAAATTCGTACCCTGCGAGGGGTACGAAACCCGTACCCAACGAGGGATACGAGACTCGTACCCCACGTGGGATACGAGATTCGTACTCTACGAGGGGTATGGAACTTGTACCCCATGAAGGGTATGGATCTTGCACCCCTTCGTGGGCACGACTGTCCACTTTAGCCTAACCTCGCTCTTCGGATCTCTCATCGATCTTTCTCCCCCTTCTCTTTACCACTCTCGAGTCTGCTCGCCTTCTCTCAGAATATCATCCCTCACAAACCCTTCTCCTCCGCCTGCTACGAAACCAAACTCACTGCTGCCCTCGACTTAAGGAACGCACACGACTCCCACCGAAGTCATCAAGATACATGGGCGATCTTGAGCCTCGAAAGATGGTCGCTCTGACGATCCGATATGGGATCGTGACTAGTCGCCACCTAGCAGTGTAAAATTCGAATTCCTTTAAGTTCCAAGCTCGAGTTCGTGCAAAGTAAAGAAAGGAGAAAAGGTTGGGGTGGGGTGTGAATTTATTGAAGAAGGGAGAATGATGAGCCCAACTTGCTGACCCTTCGTGTCCTCAAAGGGACACGAGCCCTCATACCCCTGCGGGTACGAGATTTCGTACCCCAACCGAGTATGAGTTTTTGTACCCCAAGCAAGGGATACGACAAAAAAAAAGATGCATGATGATGTGAGCGTACACATGCATGTATAACCCCACATGCGCGAACTCAATATATCATATGCACATGATGTCATAAAAATGATGTCATACCAATGACGACTCATTTACGACTACGACGTACACGAGCTCAATGACTAACATCTATTTTCATGAGTTTACAGAAAAATCAACAACTCAAGAAATACTTCTATTGTAACACCCCATAATTTTAACAACACTAAAGATGATAAATTAAAGAATAATTAATTATATATTCAGAATTAAGTGAAATGGACTGTGCCATTGCGTTTGTCTTGGAATTCTACTTTAGATAGACCCTAAGTTCGCGTAAAACGGACACCGTATGAAGAAGATATTAAGGTTTGAAGTTTGTATACGCATGAGAAGAATATATATATATATATATATATGTAATAAGTCCAGAATTCAAAATATTTCAAAAATCGAATAGGAAAAGGGGAGCGAGGAAATTCTCGCCCATGAGTGTCGACCCCATCAAGGGGGTGTCGACCCATGGGTCGACACCCATACAGGGGTATCGACACCCATGCCAACACCCACATAGGGGTGTCTACACCCCTGCCAGATCTGAGGCAGAATTCATTTTTCTGAATGTGGACATCTTTCTTGGCCGAATTCGTTGATTCTAGGCTATAAATAAGACCATATGCCTATTGTTTTATTCATTCTAAATCAATGGAGGACTAGTTGCTGCTTCTGCCTAGACTAAAATAACTTATTCTTCTTCTTCAATGGGAGTTAGACTAATTTAGAGATCTGTGATTCAACATCAGCAATCCCTCTTCTATTTCTTAGATCCGATCACAGTGAGTCTACGTTAATTTTAGATCTAAATAACTAAAAGTTAATCTTGACATGACTGTAACTTGGATCTAAGCCTATGACTGTTTGAATCATTTCAGATCTACTATAATATGTGTATCTAAGTTATTCTGACATGACTATGAACTAGATCTATGCATATACCTATTTATCATGTCAAATTTTCCTTTTTTTGTAGATCTAATTCACTGTTTAGATCACATCATGCCTGTTCCTATTATGTTTGTGGCTAAATCAGACCTGTTATTAGTTGGGTATTCGATTCACTATTTAATCTCATCATGCCTGTTTATGATACTAGAATCAGTTCTGTTATCACATGTTCGTCAGATCTGTCCCTATATGCCTATCTTGTCATTATGCCCAACTTTGTCATTGTATGTTCACTAGTTTCTATGCATATTTCTGAATTATATGTAAATCTTGTTATTATCTTTATTTTTGATCTCTTCCCTTCTTCCTTTCCCTTTTTAATTTATAGCTAGGCTACCTTCGAGCCTAGGCATATTGCTGAAATACGCGAACGTACGAAATTGGGAACGATGGGAATAATTAATTTGGGGCATAATTCATATTGTAAAACATGATTGGTTATAATGGGCATAATTCATACCTTGAGGCAAGACTTGGGATTTAGGGCATAATTTATATGTTGATCTAAATCTTAATTGGGCATAACTTGTATTGGGAAATTTGGGCACAACTTGGATTGCAAACATGAATATGGATTTGGGAGCACAAATCAAAGTTGTGATTAGAGATCTTAATTTGGGGCATGATAAACATGAAAGTTTGTTGGTAATGAACATGGCTTGGGAAAGAGGCATAAAAATCTATAAAGAATTGGGAATAAACGTGAAAGAATGAACATGCCTAGATTTACAGTAATTAGAAACTGTAACCGCACTTAGACAGAAGGTTAGATTACACTTGAGGTAGAAGTATGTCTGGATCCGCCCGGTATATCCAGCAACCACAAGTGGTGAATCTAATGTGAGGGTCTAAGCGCACAAACACGTGACATGCTAAGACATGAGGTTAAGTCCAATTTGTGGAAGAAGTCTTCTCGGACCTGCCCAGCATATCCAGCATCCACAAGTTGTAGGCTTAATGTGGGAGGTCTATCGCATTATAACCGTAAATGGATAAATGGAAATAAATTGGAGTAAACGGGGAAGAATAGTAACCTATTATAATTAGTTACTTTAATGAGAATACTATATAATGGGTAGGCTTGTCCTAGGGACAAATGGAAATTATAACATAAGTTATAATAAAAGGAAAGGAAGCTTTTTAGTAAACCTTAGTTAAGAGAACTAAGTTAATAATTAAACAACGACAAGTCGTAGTGATATGTTCAAAAGAAAGCAGGTGAGGTATACTTAATTTCGTATTAAGTAAAACATGTTGTTGTAACTATGGAATCAGATAATGAATAATAAAAAGGGATTGTAAGATTACTTCTATTAATTACAATCTAAGGGTGAATGATTGTAGATCACTTTCGCTAATTACAATCTAAAGAATAACATGTAATGGGGCTTATTAATAAACTTAAGTGGATTAAGTTATATATATATATATATAAAGTTAATAAGCAAGTGGAACTTGGCAACTTGAAAGAAGTCAATGCGAATGGGGATAACCTGTTAACCTGTAATACTTAACCCATTTGAATCCATAGGGATTACCTGAACATGTTAACTTGAGTAGGGGTCAAGTAAACATGCTTAAAATAGTGGGTGTGTTAAGTAAATTTGGGGTGGTGGATAATATTTATATATAGGCCCACAAACTTACCCTGTTGGGTTTTGCAATCATTTACTCTGGTATGGTATAACCTGTGGAAAACATAGTGGGGATGCAAGTGTAGGGGGAAGCTTGTATCATCTTGTGTGTGGGACCCGTTTCAGTCAGTAACCCATATATAGGTATCAAACGAGTACTCTGAACTAGGTCGGAGTCGGGGCACGCTTACTGTGCTGATTGTAAGAGATCCAAACATAGGGGCAGTATGGGATGCGTGTTCCAACTGAGTCATATGCGTGCATGGGTCCAGACAAGAGGTGGCTAAGACACCATGACTTCAGTAGATATGATTGTGCACATCCTGAAAACGAAGGGTTGCTACTTTAGGAAGTGATACATCCTACTATGGGGCCAGCACATGGTATCTACAGAGTAGGGAGTCGATCGATTGGGGTAGTAACTAGGGTACATTTAGAATCCGGTATGTTTAGGGTCCCATTTTTGTCCTTAGGGGTATCTCTGGTATGTTGGGCTTTCTGTTATTGTATGGGGTTAAAACCTCTTACTAGAAGTACACCTAAGTCTACCATCTTATACGTGTTGGGGATCATGTCATTCTGGTTATACTAGTATTGGTGTAGAGAAATAGAAAGTATTAGAGAAGCGCAATACACTCTATCATGTTTATCCTGTTTACCTTGTCATACCTTCATTTTATGATGTTATCTCTCTTTCCACTTTATATGCATGTCATGATACTTTAACATATTTATATGCTAAAGTTAACTAGACTCGCCAGGCTTTATGTCTGACCTATTTTGTTTTCTCTTCTTTCTCTTCCGTCCCCCCTCTTAGGTTCTCAGGGTGGGAATACTCAAACATGATCAGGAATCTGCTTTCATCTTGCTTTGAGCTGTTTTAGATGTACGGCTTGGTTTCATATCTCTCTACCAGGGCTATGTTTTGGGGATTATGCTTCTTTTATTATTGTACTCTGATGTTTTAAGTATAAGACAGAAGTTTTAATTATGTACTAGATTTTATGCATTTCAGACATATGATGTAACCATTTTTTGAACTACGAAGTTTTCTGCTTAATAAAATTTTAAATTTCGCTGCTATTTTAAATCTATCGTGTAATGTTTTTGTTTACCTATTATGCTTCATGAAACTTAATGCAATCTCTTAATGAGTGACATTAATGGACGTGGGGTGTCACATTTGCTATCAGAGCTGAAGGTTACCACATCAGATAAAAGATTTTGAATATTGTTTTCAAAAAGGTTTTAAAAGAAAGCATTTTCAGAAGGAATAGTCTTTTTTGAAAAACATATTCCCCAAAACCATAGAAAATATCTTTTGATTCTCTGTTTGAATCCCTTTTTCCTTTTCGTTTCATCATGTCTGGGGAACCGAATATTCCCGAGGGCATTCAAGTACCGGATTGGTTCCGTAGGTATCTTAAGGCTACAGCACCAACCAGGAGCCAAGGAGAAGTCCCTCCCCCAACTGCATCCGTTGTTCCTCCACCATCGCGAGTAGGTAAATCCTCTAAGAAATGTCGTGGCTGTAAACGCTTGGATCATTTGGTCAAAGATTGCTGGAAGAGGAAGAACGCTTGCTTCAACTGCTGTGAGGTCGGACATTGTAAGAGGAAATGCCTAAGGAAACAAGGACAAGATCAAAGGGCAGGATCTTATGAAGGGCAGGTGTATGTTCTCGTGGTCAGTGTACCTGATAAAGGTTGTAAAGTTTCCGTTGAATTTTTAATTTCCCCTTTCCAAAATATCCAGTTAGAACTCTTTTTGATTTAGGCTCTTCACATTCATTTACATCTGAGTCTGTGGTTGAGTCTCTACACCTTAGTACTAGTAAGGTTATGGATCCCGTTATTGTCTCAAACCCCATTGGTGGTATGGCTCATATGTCCATGATTTGTCGGGATTTGAGAATATTTGTGTTAGGCCTAAAGTTTGAGTGCGACGCATATGTGCTTGGTTTTATGGGCTATGGTTTGATTCTAAGGATGGATTGGCTAGCCATGTATGGTGCCATTCTGGATTGTGAGAGGGGGGGTCGTTAGACATTTGATTTGCCATGGGAGGACCTTCGAGATTTCTTGTGACCCAAAAGGGTCTTTCATGCTTAGTTTTCTAGAGTCACTTGATGCATTTATCGATGATCTGTGGTCTGCACCAGTAGTCTGTAAGCGTTCTGATGTTTTTGATAGGTTCGGGGATTACCTCCGAGGCGCGAGATCGATTTTCGTATATACTTAGTGGACAATGCAAAGCCAGTTGCATTGCTTATGCACCATATGGCTTTAAGAGAAAGGAGGGAGCTTAGCAAGCAAATAGGGAGCTACTTGAGAAAGGGTATACTAGGCGAAGCATATCTAAATGGGGTGCTCTGGTGGTATTCGTAACTAAAGAGGATGGTTCGCTTCGCTTATGTGTAGATTATAGGGAGTTGAATAAAATCACTGAGAAGAACATGCACCCACTTCCGAGGATAGATGATCTGTTTGACCAGCTTGTTGGTGCCTCTGTTTTCTCTCAGTTAGACTTAGTCATGGGGTTTGATCAGTTGAGGGTGGCCAGGACAGTATAGATAAGACCGCTTTTAGGACTGCAGATGGTTTCTTCGAATGGCTCGTTATGCCTTTTGGTTTGACGAATGCACCCGCCTATTTTGTTGATCTAGAGTGTTTTGGGAGTTTCTAAATAAGTTTTTCATGGTCCTTATTAATGACATCTTAATTTTATCGAAGAGTGAGGAGGAACATGCCTTACATATAAGGGAGGTTTTGAAAACTCTGTGTGTGCATCAGCTTAAGGCAAAATTCTCCAAATACCATTTTTGGAGAAAAGAGGTGAGATTTTTAGGACATGTGGTCTCTAAAGATGGGATAGCAGTAGATCCCACAAAGGTAGTTGCAGTTCCATATTGGAAAATCCCAAAGAACGCAATGGAGGTGAGAAGCTTTCTAGGATTGGAAGGCTATTATAGGAAGTTTATTAAGGACTTCACAAAGATATCAACCCAACTCACCAAAATGATGAAGAAATTTTTCACCTATGGAACATTGATTTTGAGGATGCTTATTTTGCAGCCAAAGAAGGCTCCGACAACAACCCCAGTTTTGACTTTGCCTGATGGAAACAAAGTTTATACTGATGCGAGGGGAATAGATAATAGTGTTGTCTTGATACAGAAGGGAAGGTAGTATATTATAGAGGCAGACAGCTAAGAGATCAGGAAAAGTACTACCCTACCAATGTTTTGGAATGAGCTGCTATAATATTTGTGCTTAGGACTTGACGGATGTATCTTCTCGGAGAGAGGTTTGTAGCACCCCACGTCCATTAATGTCACTCACAAAGGGAATGCATTAACATCTATGGAGCGTTTTAAGTAGGTATAGAACAGAAACTTAACAACAAGAAATATATCAACAGTACTTGAAAATTTAAAACTTGATTTCATTGCAGCGGATAAACCCATATGTTTGATTACATCATCAAAAACCAAAGTCAAAGTACATAATATCCATCCTGATAAAACAAAGTACATAATTTAAAAGACATAATCCCCAACATCAAAATAGCCATAAATAAAGAGAAGCTGAACTTTACTTCAGCGATCCAAGCAATCTTCTAAAAGCAGTCCAAAATCAAGCTCCACTGGTGCTAGTTCCAACCTGAGCATCTGGGGGGAAGGGAGAAAAGAGGAGGAAACAAAGGGGGTCAGACATAAAGTATGGCGAGTGCGATAACTTTAACAATATAATTAACAAAGTAACTAGGCTAAGGCATAAGTTGGAAAATAAGGAAATGATCATGAACCATTGAGTATGGCAGAGTAACAAGGAAACTAGATGAACAACGATATCGTTAAAGCGTACCTAACCCACTAAGATAATTACTAAACTACACCAACACTATGGGATAATTGCTATACTGCACCGCCACTAGTATACTGCACCACCACTAGTCATCCTAAGGTTGATCCCGCCTACAAACTTAATAATGATATTGGTAGTTTCGTGCACCCCTAGCTGCCTTCATAAGTGTCGTCTGCCCCTATCTCCACTAGGTGTACCCACTACCCCCAAGCGATCGGCTCCCTAACTCGTAGATACCCGTGTTGGCCCCACAGTAGGGTGTATCACTCCCCAAAGTGGCAACCCGATACCACTAAGAATGCACGGCTTATACCTACACGATGCAACAACGTCTTACCTACCAGCCCGGGTCCACACACGCATATGAACCCGTTGGACTTGCGTTGCCACCGCTAACCCGGTTTGGCCTCTTACAGTCAAGCCCAGTATGCGTGTCCCATCCTCGACTTGGGTCGAGCCCACAAAGATACGTATGGGTTACTGGTTGAAACGGGCCCCCCCATTACTTGACACAAGCTATCCACCTAAGCTTGGTCCCCTCTAGTACATCCCACTTAACCCACTTCTTATTCATGTTTCAATTACTTGTTTCAATTTTGGTTAAGTGTTTCTAATCGTATTTCCAAATGCCACCCAAGGCACCCACTAGATTCCATATGCTACCCAAGGCACCCACTTAACCCCCTCATGTCCCACTACATGCTTATCTGGTTAAGTGTTTCTTAATTCATTAAGATCGTAACCTCATAAAGACCTCTCACATTAGACTGGAATTTGGGGTAGCTGGATTTGCTGGGCGGATCCGGGCAGTCTTACACCACAAATGTAAGATCCCGTTACTTCCCCGTGAAGGAAAGAGCGGATACTTTGAGAACAACACACAAATGAACGCATACGGAAGAACATTTCATTGTTATTACAACAATTCCATCAGATACAAGAATATACAGAGTATAAATGAATATTATACATTCGAATAAATATCAGAGATTACAATTAATTATATAACAGCGGAAAATAATACGAAGCACAACTGAAGGTGGTATACGGATACAGAGTTTTCCGGATATCATTCCAGCTGAAAACCAGGATCCTGTGAATATAAATCTGCAAAACCAAAACTACTAGCTGCCCGTGCGGAAAATAGGGGCACCCAGAGTTTAGGTTAAAACAATAAACTCCAGGTCAGTCATGTGACTGGTGTGAGAACTAAAACAGTTAATCTTTATTTTTAAAGTTAGGTAAATCAAGGGACCACGCCGTATAAAACGGAACGGGTTTCCTACCAAGAATACCAGTGCATAAAACAAACAGCGCAATGCTAAATAAAGAAAAATGAAGCTGTTATAATACCCAGGTCCCATCACACAATGCAACGCAGCCGAGGATAGGGTTTTCCCTTATAACAGCCAAAGAACGCTTGATACGTTTAAAACAAATCGTTTGATACTATTATAAGTGCATAGTTCATAAAACAACTTCAAATCATAAGTATCAATCATAGGCGGCATGAGCGCCCCATCCCACTATGTCGCCATACTAGGCTCTACAAATAAAACAGCAAATGTCACGTATTTGGAAATTGGATTTCCGTCTATGAACCGAGGCAAAAGATAGTCCTCTACCGATTCGTGACTCTCTAGCCCGAGCCACAGGACCCAGACTCAGGTTGGCCCTTGGATCGTCAGGGCCGGTCCACCGATGTGGATTAAAATGCCTGAACATGCGTTCCCCCGCCCTTTGGGGCGTAAATGAGCCAACTAAATGACTCCATCGGTTCGAGAACGACCGATCTATCCGAGGCGCCTCGCAACAGCAACAACCACATAAGTCAAACTCGTCAGGGCGTGTAAAACCACTGACGCCACTTCTAACTAGAAAGAAACGCATGCCCTCCCTGAGGTCCTCTCCCATTTTTGGTTCATACCGGGTGTGAAACACGCGAAGTAAACGTTACACAAAGCTACGCCACAAAGGCCTTGCTTTGATCATCACCACAAGACTTTGCTTTTCAACAGAAACCTCGATCAATTGCCACTTAGGCATACCACACAGGCAATTCACTCCATGCGTTTGATATCCATCAATATATAACCCCTGAGCTCGTACGTCTCAGAGAAGGGCGTTAAGAAGGAGAATAAATTCTCCGCCGCCAAACAGATATATATTTAATAGAGATCAATCACACGGACTAAAATCCAATGTCCGGCACACAGTCCATTCATAAGTCCGTTCTGGGTCTGAACGAAACCAGAAGCACCTAGTACCCCGCCTACCCATCGATCTCCAAGTACGTCTGGACGATCACCAACTGTTTCCATCTTCTTGGGTGTACAGCCCAATCAAGATCATCAGTAATCACCCAAACGACGTGAAGACCTCTGGTCTTCGACCATCGTCTTCATCTTCGACTTATCGTCGTATCAGTTATTCAGAATGGGATAAACCCGGTCTTTCCGAATAACTCGCGTATATTTTAAATAAGTGTTACACAAACACAACATACGCCTCATTCCAATTCATCAGTCACTAACCGTAAATTAATCAAGAGAATAATTCCCCAAATATTAACCCCGAAGGCCGAAACCAACATCAGATCAATATTCAGAAAACCATTCTACTTGGCTAACCGACAGTTAGTTTCTAAATTGAACATTCATAGGGAAAGGTTCCCATTAATTTTATCCAAGATAAATTTCTTGAATTTATTCTTTAATCTATTTTTGAATATCAATTCAAAAACTAGTCGGGATTAGCGAACCTTACCGAAGTAATCATTTGTTTTAATTTCCCAATCCCAACCTATTCATCCCATGAAGTAAAACTGGTAGTACTTCATATCTAACACCACGGTGTTATCGGTAAATTCAATTACCATTTCACGTTCAAATCTAATTAAAGATTCAACTATCGCCTGGAGCAAAACTGGTGATACTCCATTCTCGGTCATTTCAATCTAATTAAAGATTCATCAAAACTCCACTTAGTTTTAATCGTTAACTGGGTTAAAGAATCAGTGTCAATTAAAACACGGTTCACGATAAACCCAAGATCACATTCCATTAATTATCGGGTTAAAGAACGAGTGTTATTTAAAACGCTGTTCACGATAAACCCAAAAATCAATATCAATTCTATTCCAATTAAATATTATTTAATTGGTACTCTTCATTAAATCTAAATAAAAAGATTTAATCTTTTCTCAACTGGGTTCAAGAACAGTGTTAATGAAGACACCATTCACGACAAACCCAAATCACATTTGATATTAAACACAAGGCTCTGAATAGAAAATATACCGGCTTATATTCAATATCAAATTCTACGACTAACAAATATCGTATTGGAAATAACGATATAAATATATATATATCTTTCAAATTTCCATAACAACATCTGTATAATCCCGAAATCCAACATCGAAATATTCCGATGACAATTTCGATTCAAATCCATTCCAATGCAATCATTGGAAATTCTGGTTATTTTCAAAACCATTTCAAATTCAATTTATTTACTTAAAATAAATAGAATTATAATTCTAGTTCAAAACTAGTTTATTTCGATAAAAATCTATTTTTATCTTTTCAAATATGGAGTTTTTCATCCCAATTCTTTCTAAATCATTTCTTATGATTTTACACAAATTATTACTATTTTTAATAATTTTATCAAGGCCCGTACAGTCGATTTCCACCAATGGCCATCGAACTGCACGTATAGCGACCTTTTTCAAATTTGATTTGGACATAATTCCAAATCCAACCGTTAGATTTTTAATTTATCACATTCGTTAGAAAGCTCTTTTCGATATGAACCCAACGGTTCCGGTTTTAGGAGAATCCGACGGTCGGATCTCCCGTAATGTCCGTTTGAAATAAATGGTCGAAATTCACGAACTGCCGCGGCGCGGCGCGTTCTATTCTGGCCATTATATTATATATATAATATATATAATATATATTTCGTCGATTTCTATTTAAAACGAATTATATAAATAGTTTTAAATTCGTTTCAAAAGCAATTTCAACTTCCTTTTCAATTCAAATCAAAATTGAATTCTTCTTTATAAATTCGTTTTAAAATTCATTTCTATTCAATTCAAATTTCAATTCAATTTGAATTCATTTCAATTCGCTTTCAATTCAATTTGAATTCGTTTTCAATTCAATTCATTTCAAAATCGTTTTCAATTCAATTCATTTCGAAATCGTTTTCAATTCAATTCATTTCGAAATCGTTTTCAATTCAATTCATTTCGAAATCGTTTTCAATTCAATTCATTTCGAAATCGTTTTCAATTCAATTCATTTCGAAATCGTTTTCAATTCAATTCATTTCGAAATCGTTTTCAATTCAATTCATTTCGAAATCGTTTTCAATTCAATTCATTTCGAAATCGTTTTCAATTCAATTCATTTCGAAATCGTTTTCAATTCAATTCATTTCGAAATCTTTTCAATTCAATTCATTTCGAAATCGTTTTCAATTCAATTCATTTCGAAATGAATAAAATCGATATAAATATCGTTCACGTCAAAATGGCGTCAATCTAATCAACACGGCTTCATAAATTTCTATTTTCAAATATTCTATTTCAAATATTTCTTTTTCAAAATAGTTGTTATTATCAAAATATTTCATTCAACACATGACCAATCTCAATGGATGAGTACTGTCAACACATGAACCTTTATTTTATATTGATAAAGATGTAAATTTTATTA
The DNA here is from genome assembly GCA_030737875.1 of Allium sativum. Taxonomy (NCBI): domain Eukaryota; kingdom Viridiplantae; phylum Streptophyta; class Magnoliopsida; order Asparagales; family Amaryllidaceae; genus Allium; species Allium sativum. The sequence goes on from CM060927.1 coordinate 290,114,466, forward strand.
CTAAAATATTTTGTTCAACACATGACCAATCTCAATGGATGAGTACTGTCAACACATGAACCTTTATTTTATATTGATAAAGATGGAAATTTTAATACTAAAATATTTTGTTCAACACATGACCAATCTCAATGGAAGAGTACTGTCAACACATGAACCTTTATTTTATATTGATAAAGATGGAAATTTTATTACTAAAATATTTCGTTCAACACATGACCAATCTCAATGGATGAGTACTGTCAACACATGAACCTTTATTTTATATTATTCTTTATTTTCTAAATTGGAATGAGGCCCAATCAATCACCATATAAAATTAATTATATGGATTTCCATACATCACACGCATATAATAGCATTGAAAAATAATCAACCATCAACCAAAGTGCACTACACTGTATAAGCATCAAATATAGATATTTAACGCTTATAACAGCCTGTCAATCAATCGATCGACATATTTAATCAATCAGGATGAGTGAACTTCAAATTTCATCCCAACACCCGTGTGGGGTTTCAAACCATCAAACACAGATTTTAGTTGTGCAGTTGGGCGATGTGTAAAATTTATCGTCCCAATCAATGTCATTCAAATAGGTGTACATAAAAAAACCGTCCGGTTTGTAAATGAATATTTATTTATTCACATTCACGTTAAAAATTATATTTTTAACGATAAAATATTTTATTCCAACATATGAATTTCTATTCAGTTCATTCTTTAAATAAAATGATATTTTTATTTTTCTAACATATTTTAGAAAATTTCGGCGGCATAACGGCACGATACTAGAAACGGGACAAGGCCTAGCCTTATCCCCGGTCTAGTGAAGGCCCACGCCATTCACACATCAATCAAAACCACCAAACAACCAAATTCAAATCAGATCATCTAACTAATCTATGCAACCAAACAAACAAGTCCATGGTCTGTGGACGATTGTGTCGGGTGCTACTAAGCACCGTCTGCATCCTAGTGTATATATATAACTAGAAAAAGAAATTGAAGAGTGAGAAATTCTCACCAATAGCTATCCTAACTCCACGGCATTCCTATTGTAGAGATCTTCGTCGTTCTCGCCTTTTCGTCCTCTTCATTGCCCGTAGCCACTACATATGTAAAAATCGAATTTTTACTATGCTATTCAATATATGAAAATCGAATTTTTACTTCGCTATTCAATATATAAAAAAAACCCGAATTTTTACTATGTTATTCAATTTCATATCCTTTAATCTAAAAAGGTCGAATCTTTTCAAATATAAAGATTAAATCTTTTTACCGCTCTAACATATGTGTAAAAATCAAAATTTTTATAACAGTGAATAAATAAAAAAAAGCACATTTTTAACATCAATGTTATTTATATATCGAAGTCACGTTTTCAAACTAGAACAAGTTCATATAAAGATCATATTTTTCTATTTCTAAAAACAATACTTTTCTATTTCTAAAAACAATATTTTCTATTTCTAAAAACAATATTTTCTATGAAACCAATGTTATAATACTTTAGAAATCACCTTTCGCTGTTAATCCAAGCATCATCATCAAAACAGAAACCGCTCCATTTGTTGTTGTCGTCGCTGCTCCTTCCGTGGACCGTCGCCACCACATCGGGGACCACCATCCCCTCCAACGTCGCATGCTCCTTCTATTTCGACCAGACCCGCCCCCCAACATCCCTTCAGTCGACTTGATTTTGCCCAGAGCTGCGGTCCCTTCTCGAGCTCGCCGGCGTTGATTTGCGCCACCGGAGGGCGAGTGCCACCAGCGGTGGTCAGAGCTCCCATAGCCGAGCTGATTTGTCGTTGGGTGGTTGACCAGAGGCCGCGTGGGGGAGGAGATCGGAGCATTCAAATTGGGGAGGTTTGGAACCGTCGATTTCAGAAGAGGGAGGCACGGTTTGACCACGAAGATAAGTGTTGACTGATACTTTAGGGTTAATGGGGCTTTTATATTAAATATTTTATTTTATTTTTAATTCCCTAAAAGGTTGACTTTTATTTCTAATCCTAAATCACACCCAACGACTGTCGCCTCTAGCTAATTACCCCCATTCCGAACACAATGGGATATGTTTCATAACCCAATTTTAATGTTTCGATCAGTTTCTGTTTAAATTAAAATATAAATCTATATATATTCAATTTAAACGCACATTTCAATTTACCGGGGCCACATACTAACTCGAAAAATCCCAGAAAAATATTTTCTAGCTTCGTATTGACGATACGGTCCTAACAAACCTAATTTCGTCAAATTCTGAGACCGTTAGAAAAATGGCCATTTTCCAGTCGATTAAAATCAACTAAAACTGGTCAAACGCGTTTTCCTTTACCACGCTCACATATTGATTCGAAAAATTACGAAATTTGGAATCTAGCAATAACTTTACATCTCGAACCCAAAAAAAGTGGTTTCGTCGAAATCCGAGGTCGTTTGCAAAATTCCCATTTTTAAGGGCCTGAATTCCATAGCGACTATTCAGAATTTTCAACTGGACATATCTTTTGGTCCCTGCTATGAAATTTTGATTTTTCGGATTCGTTGGAAAGATATTCTCAATTAGGTTCTATTATTTTTGGTTTCACTAAAATCCGATTTATTTTGCACCCGGTATGTTCAATTGAAGTTTGAAATCGAATTATCGAACTACCGCGCCATTTTCAATTCTATTTATAATTATATATAATTATTTATATTCTAACGACGAACTATATAATATATACGTTCGAATTTTATTCAAAATAAATTTCTCGTCGTCATTATTTAAAATAATTCATTTTAAATAATCAAAATTCGCTAAAATTGCCAAAATAAAAATTTTAAACTGGCCCAGATTTTCGGGTTGTTACAATCTCCCCCACTTAAAACTTTTCATCCCCGAAAAGGAACAAAGTCGAAAGTGGTTTGATCGATCAACGCTACGTTCGATCTGGCTTTCATTCTCCAACTTTTCAGTTTCTGAGAATTTTCAAAATTTTCAAAAATTTGGCTAACACCCTAAATTTTCGAAAAATTTCGCCATAACCTCCCCTGCACCGGGAGCATCGGGAAATCTCAAATAGCTTCCCCGGCCCTTCTAATCTCAAAAAGAAAAAGAAAAAGCCAAGCGGCTAGCCAATAGGCTCATAAAATCATCATCACCCAAACAAACAGTAAATTATGTAGTAAACATGTACCTATTTGTTGGGCAAACAAATTTTATTCTCTGGCTCTAGCCTCCTTGCTATGACCTGTTCAATGTAAGTACATGTATATGCAAGCAAATGCGACTAATTTTCAATATCGTTCAATATTTGATATAATTAGGCTAAATGGTTAAAAATTATCAACCAAATAAACAAATAACACAAACATCAATCATTTAGTGAATTAGAGTCTCAAATTCATAATTTTGATACATATACAAAAATCATGTTTTTGATGCCAAATCACAACAATAGGCCTTATCTAATTTTGGTTCTCACACCAGTCAATAGGATATATATAGAAAGCCCACTTTCGTCACTCGAACATAAATTCTAATGATGGAGCTCCATCATCAAAATCATCTCCGGGCGATTAGAGTGTAATTCTATATATATCCAGTATATTAAAATTTCGAATACACGCGATCAGACGTATACGCAAAATCTATATATACTGGATTGTCCACATCAATATAAATAAATAACCAAATACGAATAATTGATTTATATTTCAAAACAAGATTTGTTTTCATTTTCAAAAATATACTCTTCACACTCGTTCTAGGATACTACTGATCCCATCTCTAACGAGTCATTCTCGTTGGATATTACTAATCCAATTTCTGATGAATTCTTTCGTATGGTTCTAATGTGTCTTGTTCTCGAGCTCTGTAAACCAAAGCTCTGATACCAACTGTGAAAACCCGTAACTTCCCCGTAAAGGAAAGCGGCGGATAGTTCGAGAACACGCCACAACAGAACGCAGACAAAAGGACATTTCATTCTCCAACTTTCCATCAGATACAAGAATATACAGAGTATAAATGAATATTATACATTCGAGTAAATATCAGAGATTACAATTAATTATATAACAACGGAAAATAATACGAAGCACAACTGAAGGTGGTATACGGATACAGAGCTTTCCGGATATCATTCCAGCTGAAAACTAGGATCCTGTGAATATAAATCTGCAAAACCAAAACTACTAGATGCCCGTGCGGAAAATAGGGGCACCCAGAGTTTAGGTTAAAACAATAAACTCCAGGTCAGTCATGTGACAGGTGTGAGAACTAAAACAGTTAATCTTTATTTTTAAAGTTAGGTAAATCAAGGGACCACGCCGTATAACAAGGAACGGGTTTCCTCCCAAGAATACCAGTGCATAAAACAAACAGCGCAATGCTAAATAAAGAAAAATGAAGCTGTTATAAGACCCAGGTCCCATCACACAATGCAACGCAGCCGAGGATAGGGTTTTCCCTTATAACAGCCAAAGAATGCTTGATACGTTTAAAACAAATCATTTGATACTATTATAAGTGCATAGTTCATAAAACAACTTCAAATCATAAGTATCAATCATAGGCGGCATGAGCGCCCCATTCCACTATGTCGCCATACTAGGCTCTACAAATAAAACCGCAAATGTCACGTATTTGGAAATTGGATTTCCGTCTATGAACCGAGGCAAAAGATAGTCCTCTACCGATTCGTGACTCTCTAGCCCGAGCCACAGGACCCAGACTCAGGTGGGCCCTTGGATCGTCAGGACCGGTCCACCGATGTGGATTAAAATGCCTGAACATGCGTTCCCCCGCCCTTTGGGGCGTAAATGAGCCAACTAAATGACTCCATCGGTTCGAGAACGACCGATCTATCTGAGGTGCCTCGCAATAGCAACAACCACATAAGTCAAACTCGTCAGGGCGTGTAAAACCACTAACGCCACTTCTAACTAGAAAGAAACGCATGCCCTCCCTGAGGTCCTCTCCCGTTTTTGGTTCATACCGGGTGTGAAACATGCGAAGTAAACGTTACACAAAGCTACGCCACAAAGGCCTTGCTTTGATCATCACCATAAGACTTTGCTTTTCAACAGAAGCCTCGATCAATTGCCACTTAGGCATACCACATAGGCAATTCACTCCATGCGTTTGATATCCATCAATATATAACCCCTGAGCTCGTACGTCTCAGAGAAGGGCGTTAAGCAAGAGAATAAATTCTCCACCGCCAAACAGATATATATTTAATAGAGATCAATCACACGGACTAAAATCCAATGTCAGGCACACAGTCCATTCACAAGTCCGTTCTGGGTCTGAACGAAACCAGAGGCACCTTGTACCCCGCATACCCATCGATCTCCAAGTACGTCTGGACGATCACCAACTGTTTCCATCTTCTTGGGTGTACAGCCCAATCAAGATCATCAGTAATCACCCAAACGACGTGAAGACCTCCGGTCTTCGACCATCGTCTTCATCTTCGACTTATCGTAGTATCAGTTATTCAGAATGGGATAAACCCGGTCTTTCCGAATAACTCGCGTATATTTTAAATAAGTGTTACACAAACGTAACATACGCCTCATTCCAATTCATCAGTCACTAACCGTAAATTAATCAAGAGAATAATTCCCCAAATATTAACCCCGAAGGCCGAAACCAACATCAGATCAATATTCAGAAAACCATTCTACTTGGCTAATCGACAGTTAGTTTCTAAATTTAACATTCATAGGGAAAGGTTCCCATTAATTTTATCCAAGATAAATTTCTTGAATTTATTCTTTAATCTATTTTTGAATATCAATTCAAAAACTAGTCGGGATTAGCGAACCTTACCGAAGTAATCATTTGTTTTAATTTCCCAATCCCAACCTATTCATCCCATGAAGTAAAACTGGTAGTACTTCATATCTAACACCACGGTGTTATCGGTAAATTCAATTACCATTTCACGTTCAAATCTAATTAAAGATTCAACTATCGCCTGGAGCAAAACTGGTGATACTCCATTCTCGGTCATTTCAATCTAATTAAAGATTCATCAAAACTCCACTTAGTTTTGATCGTTAACTGGGTTAAAGAATCAGTGTCAATTAAAACACGGTTCACGATAAACCCAAGATCACATTCCATTAATTATCGGGTTAAAGAACGAGTGTTATTTAAAACGCTGTTCACGATAAACCCAAAAATCAATATCAATTCTATTCCAATTAAATATTATTTAATTGGTACTCTTCATTAAATCTAAATAAAAAGATTTAATCTTTTCTCAACTGGGTTCAAGAACAGCGTTAATGAAGACACCATTCACGACAAACCCAAATCACATTTGATATTAAACACAAGGCTCTGAATAGAAAATATACTGGCTTATATTCAATATCAAATTCTACGACTAACAAATATCGTATTGCAAATAACGATATAAATATATATATCTTTCAAATTTCCATAACAACATCTGGATAATCCCGAAATCCAACATCGAAATATTCCGAAGACAATTTCGATTCAAATCCATTCCAATGCAATCATTGGAAATTCTGGTTATTTTCAAAACCATTTCAAATTCAATTTATTTACTTAAAATAAATAGAATTATAATTCTAGTTCAAAACTAGTTTATTTCGATAAAAATCTATTTTTATCTTTTCAAATATGGAGTTTTTCATCCCAATTCTTTCTAAATCATTTCTTATGATTTTACACAAATTATTACTATTTTTAATAATTTTATCAAGGCCCGTACAGTCGATTTCCACCAATGGCCATCGAACTGCACGTATAGCGACCTTTTTCAAATTTGATTTGGACATAATTCCAAATCCAACTGTTAGATTTTTAATTTATCACATTCGTTAGAAAGCTCTTTTCGATACAAACCCAACGGTTCCGGTTTTAGGAGAATCCGACGATCGGATCTCCCTTAAAGCTCGTTTGAAATAAATGGTCGAAATTCACGAACTGCCGCGGCGCGGCGCGTTCTATTCAGGCCATTATATTATATATATAATATATATAATATATATTTCGTCGATTTCTATTTAAAATGAATTATATAAATAGTTTTAAATTCGTTTCAAAAGCAATTTCAACTTCCTTTTCAATTCAAATCAAAATTGAATTCTTCTTTATAAATCGTTTTAAAATTCATTTCTATTCAATTCAAATTTCAATTCAATTTGAATTCATTTCAATTCGCTTTCAATTCATTTTGAATTCGTTTTCATTTCAATTCATTTCGAAATCGTTTTCAATTCAATTCATTTCGAAATCGTTTTCAATTCAATTCATTTCGAAATCGTTTTCAATTCAATTCATTTCGAAATCGTTTTCAATTCAATTCATTTCGAAATCGTTTTCAATTCAATTCATTTCGAAATCGTTTTCAATTCAATTCATTTCGAAATCGTTTTCAATTCAATTCATTTCGAAATCGTTTTCAATTCAATTCATTTCGAAATCGTTTTCAATTCAATTCATTTCGAAATGAATAAAATCGATATAAATATCGTTCACGTCAAAATGGCGTCAATCTAATCAACACGGCTTCATAAATTTCTATTTTCAAATATTCTATTTCAAATATTTCTTTTTCAAAATAGTTGTTATTATCAAAATATTTCGTTCAACACATGACCATTCTCAATGGATGAGTACTGTCAACACATGAACCTTTATTTTATATTGATAAAGACGTAAATTTTATTACTAAAATATTTTGTTCAACACATGACCAATCTCATTGGATGAGTACTGTCAACACATGAACCTTTATTTTATATTGATAAAGATGGAAATTTTAATACTAAAATATTTTGTTCAACACATGACCAATCTCAATGGATGAGTACTGTCAACACATGAACCTTTATTTTATATTGATAAAGATGGAAATTTTATTACTAAAATATTTCGTTCAACACATGACCAATCTCAATGGATGAGTACTGTCAACACATGAACCTTTATTTTATATTATTCTTTATTTTCTAAATTGGAATGAGGCCCAATCAATCATCATATAAAATTAATTATATGGATTTCCATACATCACACGCATATAATAGCATTGAAAAATAATCAACCATCAACCAAAGTGCACTACACTGTATAAGCATCAAATATAGATATTTAACGCTTATAACAGCCTGTCAATCAATCGATCGACATATTTAATCAATCAGGATGAGTGAACTTCAAATTTCATCCCAACACCCGTGTGGGGTTTCAAACCATCAAACACAGACTTTAGTTGTGCAGTTGGGCGATGTGTAAAATTTATCGTCCCAATCAATGTCATTCAAATAGGTGTACATAAACAAACCGTCCGGTTTGTAAATGAATATTTATTTATTCACATTCATGTTAAAAATTATATTTTTAACGATAAAATATTTTATTCCAACATATGAATTTCTATTCAGTTCATTCTTTAAATAAAATGATATATTTATTTTTCTAACATATTTTAGAAAATTTCGGTGGCATAACGGCACGATACTAGAAACAGGACAAGGCCTAGCCTTATCCCCGGTCTAGTGAAGGCCCACGCCATTCACACATCAATCAAAATCACCAAACAACCAAATTCAAATCAGATCATCTAACTAATCTATGCAACCAAACAAACAAGTCCATAGTCTGTGGACGATTGTGTCGGGTGCTACTAAGCACCATCTGCATCCTAGTATATATATATATATATATATATATATATATATATATATATAACTAGAAAAAGAAATTGAAGAGTGAGAAATTCTCACCAATAGCTATCCTAACTCCACGGCATTCCTATTGTAGAGATCTTCGTCGTTCTCGCCTTTTCGTCCTCTTCGTTGCCCATAGCCACTACTTATGTAAAAATCGAATTTTTACTATGCTATTCAATTTATGAAAATCGAATTTTTACTTCGCTATTCAATATATATAAAAAAACCCGAATTTTTACTATGTTATTCAATTTCATATCCTTTTATCTAAAAAGGCCGAATCTTTTCAAATATAAAGATTAAATCTTTTTACCGCTCTAACATATGTGTAAAAATCAAAATTTTTATAACAGTGAATACATAAAAAAAAGCACATTTTTAACATCAATGTTATTTATATATCGAAGTCACGTTTTCAAACTAAATCAAGTTCATATAAAGATCATATTTTTCTATTTCTAAAAACAATACTTTTCTACTTCTAAAAACAATATTTTCTATTTCTAAAAACAATATTTTCTATTTTTGAAAACAATATTTTCTATGAAACCAATGTTATTATACTTTAGAAATCACCTTTCGCTGTTAATCCAAGCATCATCGTCAAAACAGAAACCGCTCCATTTGTTGTTGTCGTCGCTGCTCCTTCCGTGGACCGTCGCCACCACATCGGGGACAACCATCCCCTCCAACGTCGCATGCTCCTTCTATTTCGACCAGACCCGTCCCCCAACATCCCTCCAGTCGACTTGATTTTGCCCAGAGCTGCGGTCCCTTCTCGAGCTCGCCGGCGTTGATTTGCGCCACCGGAGGGCGAGCGCCACCAGCGGTGGTCAGAGCTCCCATAGCCGAGCTGATTTGTCGTTGGGTGGTTGACCAGAGGCCGCGTGGGAGGAGGAGATCGGAGCATTCAAATTGGGGAGGTTTGGAGCCGTCGATTTCAAAAGAGGGAGGCACGGTTTGACCACGAAGATAAGGGTTGACTGATACTTTAGGGTTAATGGGGCTTTTATATTAAATATTTTATTTTATTTCTAATTCCCTAAAAGGTTGACTTTTATTTCTAATCCTAAATCACACCCAACGACTGTCGCCTCTAGCTAATTACCCCCATTCTGAACACAATGGGATATGTTTCGTAACCCAATTTTAACGTTTCGATCAGTTTCTGTTTAAATTAAAATATAAATCTATATATATTCAATTTGAACGCACATTTCAATTTACCAGGGCCACATACTAACTCGAAAAATCCCAGAAAAATATTTTCTAGCTTCGTATTGACGATACGGTCCTAACAAAACTAATTTCGTCAAATTCTGGGAACGTTAGAAAAATGGCCATTTTCCAGTCGATTAAAATCAACTGAAACTGGTCAAACGCGTTTTCCTTTACCACGCTCACATATTGATTCGAAAAATTACGAAATTTGGAATCTAGCAATAACTTTACATCTCGGACCCAACAAAAGTGGTTTCGTCGAAATCCGAGGTCGTTTGCAAAATTCCCATTTTTAAGGGCCTGAATTCCATAGCGACTATTCAGAATTTTCAACTGGACATATCTTTTGGTCCCTGCTATGAAATTTTGATTTTTCGGATTCGTTGGAAAGATATTCTCAATTAGGTTCTATTATTTTTGGTTTCACTAAAATCCGATTTATTTTGCACCCGGTATGTTCAATTGAAGTTTGAAATCGAATTATCGAACTACCGCGCCATTTTCAATTCTATTTATAATTATATATAATTATTTATATTCTAACGACGAACTATATAATATATACGTTCGAATTTTATTCAAAATAAATTTCTCGTCGTCATTATTTAAAATAATTCATTTTAAATAATCAAAATTCGCTAAAATTGCCAAAATAAAAATTTTAAACTGGCCCAGATTTTCGAGTTGTTACAACAAAAGAGCCTAACCATGTGTCTTTACAATTGTTACGTATTTAGTTTATGCCTAAGACCTCTCACATTAGACTGGCATTTGTGGCAGCTAGATTTGCCGGGCGGGTCCGGGCAGTCTTACACCACAAAAGAGCATAACCTCGTGTCTTAGACGATTAATTACTCCTAATTAATCATTCCCCAATTTGAATTATTTTCCCTATTCAAATTATCAATCAATTCCAAATTTAACGATGTCTATAATTGACTCAATTATGTCCATCCATTTATGGTATGTAAAATCATACCAATTTTCACCACAATTATATTTCATGGCTTTTAAGGCGTTTATGCCAATTAAATCTTTTTAATATTATCCCCTTTACCCCCACATTGTATGGTTGTTCGTTTAACGTAAAATATACGTTAGACTTGAATAGTCTAACTCATGGAATAAAGAGAAAACATCACAACATACACATAATTAAAACATAGATCTAACATAGGGGTGAACTTGCATATGTGAATGATGTTCTACACCTAAAACTTGCACAGGCCAAAATTACAACTTGCATAAACAACATATGTCATGGATCCAAATCTAAAGGTGTGAAAAATGGCCACAAACTTGCATAAATCATGTATGTCATAGATCTATATCTAAAGGAATAGACTTGCATAGGTAATAACTCTAAACTTGCATAACATGATTCATATCCAACTCATAAACTTACATATGTGATTTATACATCGCAACAATGGTGTAAACTAGTATTTAACATGTAAAGTATCATGTAGAATTTAGCATATAACTCACACATGTTATATCCTAACTTTCAATTAAATTTTCACATAAACTAAGTGTCATAACCATGTAAGTTCACATATAATTCTACCCAACTTGTACATGATTCATGTTTGAATCAAAATCTAAACTTGTATATATATATATATATAAATATATATATGATTTATCATATGAATCAATGTAACAAACTAGCATAAGAAACATGATGATTCAACTAGACATAAACCAATCATAGGATTATAACATGGGTGATAGCATCATAACTTTACATCGTAAATGATAGCATCATAACATAATATCATAGAAATTACAACGCAATTCTACAACATAATTACAACATGCAATCAATAATTCATATCACATCCATACAATCCGCAATATAACTTAATCCAATTAAATTATTAATTATGTTGTTAAAACTATCAAACTCACAACTCAAAAGTAGTTTTGAGTTCTGAATTCTGATTTCTGGAGTTGAATTAGCTCTCCTTTGAAGAAGATTCGCTGTTAGGGTTGAGTAGTTCTGAATTGATTTGCTGTTCTTCCTCTTTAATTTGGTGGCGGCTGCTCTAGGGTTCAAGACAACAACATGACGGCCATAGTTTCAATTTTAATTCTGATTTAGGGTTTGAGTCTATGGGTCATTTTATAGAGTTTTGAATTAATTTAAGCCTTCGGATGATCTTAGGGTTAATCAAAACCATTCGGTCATGTTAGGGTGACACCTCAGCCCTAATGACTCAGCAAGGAGTCTAAAAGGACTCAGCAACATGGGTCAGTCTAAACCAGAAAGCTGTGCAGGCTTGCTGCCTCGGCCTGGGTGCACTTGGCAGGTGCGCCAGTGCAAATTTTTACTGACGCACTTCCCAAGTGCGCCAGTGCAATTTAATTTAATTTTATTTTTTTTCCACCAAACTTCGTTCATCCGTAACTCCTTCATCCGGTACTCGTCTCCCGCAAACTCGGACTCTATTTCAACCAGAATTCCGAGACGAACACAATGGCGCAACCCCATACCCTTAATTCTCACGTTTGAGATTAATTATTCTTTATTTGAGTTAATTCGATTATTGAAAAATCTGGGGTGTTACATTCTCCCCTCCTTAAAGGATTTCCCCCCCGAAATCTCCAAGTTAAGGAGAATGCATATCCTACCATCCAAACAACCATCTACTCAACCATCAAACACGGGCATCCATTGTCCTTATAAAATTTCTAATGTTGTATGAACATATGAAAGAATTGTGTGTATATGTTCCTTATCTAATGCAAAATCAGGCCGTCTACTGATTCAGTTGACCTCCTTAATGCAAACCATGATAGTGCCATGCGTCCATTATGTATGCGAAAGAACCTTATCGATACGTATCATTTCTACATGTGTGCACAACCATTCACCAAAATGCAACATCCACATGATGGTACAACCATTGTTCATACATTAACTTAAATATGTACACACATTTATATGCAATATGAAGTGACTGAGCCGATCTAGTGCCTAAAGTGTGTGTATATGCATCCACGAGCAACCACTTGCAAACACTTGCATCCACATGCATCCATCATACATAAAATGTCTCAAACACATGTTTCAACCATAGGACTATCCTATCTAAAGGTCAAAGATACTAGCGAGAGGACATACTAAAGATAAGATAGGTACAAGGTAAGCGATAAAGGAGAAATTAAAAGACATACCCTCGAAAAGAAAAGGGTATAATGAACGCATCTTCGCTTCCGTCTCCCACGTAGCGTTGCTCTCATCATCTCCCCATTGCACTTTGACTAAAAAAGTGCTTTCGTTGTTGTGGAATAAGAAGCCTTCATATCTTAATGCATGTATTTAATTTATTCGGAGCTATTAGAGCGGGATCCACTTTTTGGGGAATTTGAGTCGAAGCAATAACAAGAATATTTCTGTCTCCTAAGTAAGTTAGTTGATCCAGAAAGCCCCACCCAAAGGTCCTCATAGTGCTGCATTCTGAGGTAGTATGATAGTTTTAGCTGTTTCCTTGACTTGCGCAGTTGCCGCGAAGGTTGAACTTTCATCGGTGAGTTAAGTTAGCTTTCGTAGTTGGGGCTTTCTTATTATGACATCTCTTCTTTTGTTACTCTGATATGCGGGAAGACGATTAGCCGGTCGGAAAAGAGTCTTGTCTTATTCCCTCAAATGAAGATTTTTTGTTATCGAAGCTATTAAAGTAAGAAAGGCAGGGGCCATTACCGGTCTTAGAGAATCGGCAAAAGCATAGCTTTCCATATGTATAGTGTTTGAGTTAGCTGACTTAAGACCTTCCTAATAATGCAATTTCTATTGCTATTTCTCGAGGTAACCCACATTGATGTAATGAAAGTGAAGGACCGACGACAATGATGGAACGACACCTTGATCTTACATGGGGAAGGGGGTGAAGACTCACTAAGCCTTCTTTCATCACTCCGGGAAATGATAAGACCTCAGGGCTCTTCTCTGGTTCTGAGTCGCGTACTCTGGATCTTTTGATGGAGTACTTATGCGTTACTCAAGAAAAAGGTTCATACATTGTACCGTACCTTTCTGTGTCAACAACAGTAACTCGAGTGCAAATTAAGATAAGACTACTCTGATTGCTTAATCTGGAAGTCTTGCAGGCCCTGAACGGGTCTAAAATAGAAGGCCCCTTTTTGTGATGAGATTCCGTCTTTGTTCACTCAGAGAGAAGTAATAATAGTTCACCCAAAGGGCAAGTAAGGGAGGTATTAATATAGGCGCCTAAATACCCGTGCGTAAAGCCGGGAAGGAACCTAGTAAGCCGTTTCCGTTCTTAGTTATGCTTAAGACAGAGAAGTCCAAGAACCGTATCTATTTCAGAATCAGTAGTCGGCTAGAAGCGTATTCTTCTCTAAGGCTACGCAAGGCAGTTCTTTCATTATGCGAGGTCTCTGACCTCTCGATTCCTTAACTTCTTAATCTCCGACCCAAGAATGCGCGTAGGAGCTTATCAAATCGTCGCATCGCGCTCGATCTCCACCTCTCTAAGCAAGCTCGGCTCTACTACTTCCGCAGTCTCGTGCAAGCACTTCCTCAAATGTGATACATGGAATACGTCGTGTACACCACTAAGTCTTTCGGGCAACTCCACTCTATACGCCATCTGCCCAATCCTTTCCTTAATAGGAAACGACCCTACGAACCTTGGTGCTAACTTCCCAATGGACCCAAAGCGAACGACGTTCCGTAATGGAGACACCTTGACAAAGACCATGTCCCCGAAATCAAACTCAAGATCTGACCTCCTCTTGTCCGCATAAGATTTCTGTCTATCTTGTGCCGTCTTCATCCTCCTTCGAATCAAATCGATCTTTTCCGAAGTCTCTCTAATCATATCAGGCCCAAGCAAGATCTTATCGTAGACTCCCACCAACATGTAGGCGAACGACACGGCCGTCCATAAAGAGCCACGAACGGTGTCATGCCAATGCTAGACTGAAAGCTATTATTATATGTGAACTCTACCAACGGAAGATGTTCCTCCCATGTACCTCCAAAATCTAAGACACACAACCTCAATAAGTCCTCTAGAATATGATTCATCCTCTCGGTCTGGCCATCCGTCTGAGGAAGATATGCGGTGCTTAAACATAACTGAGTCCCTACCGCCTCTTGAAAGCTCTTCCAAAACTCGCTAGTGAAAATAGGATCGCGGTCGCTCACTATGCTAGAAGGAACACCGTGCAAACAAACTATTTCTCGAATGTATACGGAGGCTAACCATGGAGCAGTCCTCTTACTCTTCACGGGAATGAAATGGGCGCTCTTAGTAAGTCTGTCTACCACGACCCAAATTCCTGTATTACCCTTCTCGATCTCGGTAAACCGTCAACAAAGTCCATCGAGATGCTTTCCCACTTCCATTGTGGGACCTCTAATGGGTGAAGCAATCCACCGGGCTTCTTTTGCTCTACTTTTACTTGTTGGCACACCAAGCATCTAGCGACATACTCAGCCACATATTTCTTCATGCCGGCCCAAAAGTAAACTCGTCTTATGTCCATGTACATCTTGTCCCCCCCGGGATGAATGGTCATCTTCGAACGATGTGCATCATCAAGAATGGTCTTCCTCAGATTCTCCTCCTGTGGTACACAAATTCTACCTTCCCTACGCAACCAACCCTTATCATCTAGGGTATACCTACGGAGATGGCTCGATGACTCCCCTCTTTCGAGCTTTTCTACTAACTCAACCAACTGTGGGTCGTCTCGCTGTGCCTCGCCAATCCATCCCAAAAGCGTAGGTCTGACCTCTAAGGATGCTAGCAAACCCGGTATATAGTCAACGGAAGGTTTAAAGTCAAACGTAGAGATGAACTTTAAGCTTCGCCGCTCAACAAACAACAGAATCAAGGACAACCTTTTCCTACTCAAGGCATCTGCCACTACGTTACCTTTTCCAGGGGTATATGCTATCTCGAAGTCGTAGGATGCTAAGAATTCCATCCACCTTTGCTGCCTTAAGTTCAGGTCCTTTTGAGAGAATAAGTATTTTAGCGATTTGTGGTCAGTGAACAATTCGAATTTCTCTCCAAGAATATAATGACGCCAAGACTTAATCGCGAAAACGATAGCGGCCAACTCTAGGTCATGTGTAGGGTAATTTCTTTCATGCACTCTCAACTGCCTTCCACCATAGGCTACTACCCTTCCCTCTTGCATTAAGACTGCGCCTAATCCTGTCCCACAAGCATCGGTACAAACGGTAAATGGCTTTCTCCCATCTGGCAACACTAAGACTGGGGCTGTGGTCAAAGCTCTCTTTAAACGTTGGAACGCATCATCACAATCTACGTCCCACATAAAAACTAGGTTCTTCTTCGTCAAGCATGTTAATGGAGCTGATATTTTTGCGAAGTCTTTAATGAACTTCCTATAGTAGCCAGCCAACCCTAAGAAACTCCTCACCTCGGTAGCATTTTTAGGAACCTTCCAATCTTGGATGGCCACTGTCTTCGCAGGATCCACGGCTATCCCCTCTTTGGAAACCACGTGCCCTAAGAATCGCACTTCCTTCCTCCAAAAGTGACATTTAGAAAATTTAGCTTCAAGGCTATGCGCTTGAAGAGTCTCCAACACTTCCCTAAGATGTAGGGCATGCTCTTCCTCGCTCTTAGAGAAGATCAAGATGTCATCTACAAAGACTACCACGAATTTATTAAGGTACTCCCTAAACATCCTACTCATCAAATCAACAAAGTATGCGGGGGCCTTTGTCAAACCAAAGGGCATAACAAGCCACTCGAAGAAACCGTCTGGAGTCCTAAAGGAAGTCTTGTCTATGCTATCCTCAGCCACTCTCAACTGATGGAAACCAGTGGCTAAGCCCAACTGCGAAAACACTGAGGCGCCAACTAACTGATCGAAAAGATTGTCAATCCTTGGCAGTGGGTGTCTATTATTCTTAGTAAGCTTATTAAGTTCTCTATAGTCCACACAAATTCTAAGGGACCCATCCGCCTCCGTGGCAAACACTACTGGAGCACCCCACTCCGATATACTATGTCTGATGAACCCCTTTTCAAGCAATTCTTTCACTTTCTTACTGAGTTCTCTTCTCTCTCTTGGAGCCATGTGGTGCACTGGTAATGCAACCGACTTTGCATTAACTATTCGAAAGTCTATTTCACGTTTTGGGGGTAAACCCCTCACCTCATCGAAGATATCAGCATATTCACGGACTATGGGAACAGAATGTAGATCATCATTGGATGCGTCAAGGGATTCTAGGTAACTAAGAATTACCAGACCTCTAGGGTCACAAGAAATATCAAGGGTCTTTCCAGAACGAGTCCACAATCTAATTACCCTTCTTTCACAATCTAGGATGGCCCCATATCTAGTTAGCCAATCCATACCGAGAATTAAACCGTAGCCCATGAAGCCAAGAACAAAAGCGTTGCACTCAAACTCAACGCCCAAGATAAACACTCTTTTAAAGACCTGTAAATTCCCGCTCTTTGGATCGACCATAAACCACACAAGTCTGACCCAAAGGTCGGAAATCCACGAATACTTTAACTTTGGGAATACAACACATTAGAATAACAACAACAGACTTTTATAACATCATAGTAAATGTTACATCAGAGTATAGAATATATAACAGAGTACATTAAATAAATTTACAGCGGAAGATAATTTTACATTACTTTAATATAGTACAGCGGAAATAAAATAACTAAGACAGCGGAAGACTTTTCTATGCTCTGGACACAGCTTTGAGCTTCAATCCAGGATCCTGCTAAAGAGATAAATATCTGCAAAAAGCTACTCGACTGCCCGTGTGGAAAAGAGGGCACCCGAGTTTGCAAAAGTGGAAACAAACAACGGGTCAGTCGTGGGACTGGTGTGAGAATTCTTAACTAATATAACTAATAGTAATCAGGCAAATCCAAGGACCACACCACTAAAGCGGAACGGGTTTTATTCCAATGGATTGTCGTGCATAATTTAAGTAAATCGTCAAAACAACGCAATGCTTTGTAGAAAAATGAAACCATCATAAGACCCAAGTCCCATCACACAATGCAACGCAAACCGGAGGATAGGGTTTTACCTTATAATGGTCAAACATGCTTGATACGATAAAAACGATATTATTATTAGTGTGTATATGTTTTAAAACATTTCAAAGTAAATGTATCAATCCTAGGAAGCATAAGTACCATATGTTATGCCTCCGTACTAGTAATACAATCAAATCCGTAAGGTCGTATTTGGAATTTGGATTTCCATCTGAGTCAAGGCTAGAGAGGAGCTCCTTACCGATTCGAGCACTCTAGCTAGTGTCTCGGGATTCCCCGCGGAGAACCCTTGGATAGCTGCAGGGCCGGTCCGCAAATACAGCTTAGAGGATTAGTTATACCTGAACACACGTTTCCCGA
Organism: Allium sativum; assembly: GCA_030737875.1. Classification (NCBI taxonomy): domain Eukaryota; kingdom Viridiplantae; phylum Streptophyta; class Magnoliopsida; order Asparagales; family Amaryllidaceae; genus Allium; species Allium sativum. The sequence continues at coordinate 290,132,802 of CM060927.1, forward strand.
TCCTATAGGAACTATCATCCGAGGTGCCTCATTCCATCATCCACATAAGTAAAATGCCAGGCCGTGTTAAAACCCAAACACCACTTCTAGCTAGAAAGAAACGTGCTGCTCTCCCTGCGTTCCCTTCTCCCGTTTTAGACTCCACTGGTGTGTGAGGCTCGCGAAGTTACGTTATAACTACAAGGCCTTCTTTTCAACAAAGCCTTGATCATCTTCTTCTTAGCATGCCACATTGTCAATCCATACCGTACCATTGATCATCCATCAATATATAAACGGGTGTTAAGTAAAGAATAAATTCTCCACCACCAATCATTTATATATAGACAGAAAATCAATAACATGATATTAACGGAGTACAATGTCAGACACACAATCCATTTATAACTTATGCTCTGGGTCTGAGCGAAAGTCAAATCCGTACAAATCAACACTACGTCCGGACGGCAACCACTGTAGCCCCTTCAAGGTAGCTACTCCAATCACGGGCATCAGCAGTCGTCGTCCATTCGATGTGAAGACCGTCGGTCTTCTATGGTCGTCTTTAAATCTTGAATTTCAAACGTCGTTTAAATTGTTTGGAATGAGATAAACTCGGACTTCCCAAACAATTCTCGCATATATATATAAGTTGGAAATCATTTATTATCGCTTGATTTTAACTTTAATATATAATTATATATCATTCCTCATCCATTTCGTTTTTCTATATTATGCAACCAACAAATCTTCTTATCTACATCCAATGAATCATTACACACAACAAATGTTTCTTTTATTTTTATAATTTTCATACATAACCTATACACAAAATGTAAATTTGGCGTATCATTCCAATCATAACAAAAATAAATATCTTTTGTTTCCTGACTTCCATTCTACTTACATGAATATAATTTGTGTTTCAACTTCAGTACAACAAAACGACTAACTTTGTGTAAATCATTCCATGCAACCAATTTGATAATTTTGTGTTAATCTTCATTACAAACAGAATATATTCTTGTGTGTTAACCTATCTGCATAAAAATGTAAATCTCTAACTTTATCTTTCTTTTTTAATAAAAATCCAATTTAAAATGTAAACTTTCTTACTTTTATTTATTTACATTAAGGTGTGAATTTTCTTACTTTTACTAATTACATTAAGAAAATGTAACTTTACTAATTCTTTATTATACCTTGGATTCTTCATATGGTTTCACACTTATATAAGAATGTGAAACTTATTTCAACCTCTCATAACATTGGAGAATATAATCTTTTATTCCAATGTATTATTTCGTTTTAAATTGAAATCTTTTCCTTCCTCTAAATAAAAATGTAAATCTTCTTCTTTAATTACATTAAACAAAAAAAAGGTAACTTTCCTTCTTTTTTTTATATATTTAGTAGCAATGTAATCTTTTGTCTTGGATTTATATTAAACAAAAATGTAAATTTTGTTCTCTTCTTCTCTTTGAACAAAAATATGAATTTTTTTTCTTTTCTTTTCTTTAAACAAAAATGTGAATTTTTTTTTTCTAAATGACATTTACAATACTTCGCTTTATATGCAAAAGGAATGATTTTTAACTATGCACTTTATTTCATATGCCGTATTTGACCTTACAAATATATATTTCATTTCATATGCTATGCATGCAACATTAACAAATAAATATACTTTATTTCATATGCAATGCAATGCAACATTAACAAATAAATATACTTTATTTCATATGCAATGCAACATTAAAACTATAATATATTTATTTTAATCTACACTTTCTAAAAAAAAAATGTAACTTCATTCTAATGCATATTTTTGTCGTTCTTTCACATTTGTCAAAATAAATCTTTGCCATTCTTGTATTTTTATCTTTCTTTTATATTTGACAAAATGAATATTTTGTCATTCTTAAATTTTAACTTTCTTTTATATTTGACAAAATGAATATTTTGTCATTCTTAAATTTTGTTCATTTAAAATAATAATGGGATTTTCCCTATTGTCCACTTGTTATTATTTTAATCAATGAACATTTCCTTGTCTTCCAAAATTACATAAGAATGAAACTTTCAATGTCGATTTGTTCTTTTTCTCAAATAATGATCACCTTTATATTTTCTTCATTTACAATAAAAAAAAATGGGGTTTTTATTGTAAACATTTCTTTTTGATTTCAGTACATAAAGATGAAATCTTTATATTCTTTGATTTCATGGAAATGTAATATTTCTCTCTTTTATATTTGACATATAAATGTAATTCTTTTTTTTTCTAATGACATAAAAAATGAATTTTATATGTTAACAAATTTTACTTCATTTCTAATGACATATAAAAGTGAATTTATATGTAAACAATTTTATTTCATTATGAAAATGTAACATTTACATTCTTTTGATTATAATTGCACATTCCTAATCTTGTTTACATAATAAAATGTAAATTTCATTTACAATGCAAGTTCATACTTTTGTTTACATAATAAAATGTAAATTTCGTCGCTACCATTATACATTGACAAAAATATGATTTTTGTCGCAACAATTTTATACCGGCAGAAATGTTCACAACATAACATGACGGTGAAAATATTGTTTTTCTAGTTAACACAAATGACAGTAAAAATGTTCATTTCTAAATAACGTAACACGACGGTGAAGTTATTCATTTCTAAATAACATAACATGACGGTGAAGTTATTCATTTCTAAATAACATAACATGTTTTTCTTTTTCTTTCTAGATTAACAAAAAAAAATGACTTTTTACGTTTTCCTCACGTGATTTTAGGTAAGTTCTAAGTTAGACAAAAATTGACACATTTATATGCAAATTCTAAATTTGACAAAAATGGGAATTTTTGTTCCATACTTTTTAATAAATAAAAATGTGAATTTTTTCTTTTAACATAAAAATGATATCTTGAAATTCAAATCTTTTAGTCTCGCTCTATTAAGTGACAAAAATGAATGTTCGTTTACATTCTTTTAAATTAGAAAAGTGTATATCTCCCTTATGTTGAAACTCTAGTTCAACATAACGACCAAAAAGTGATATTTATATTTTTGTTAAAAATATAGTTCAACAAAATAAGAATGCAATATTTGTTCATATTTCTTCATATTTGGTTGCCAATCTAATACAGTCAAATTTATAAAATTTGATGTTCCATATAATTTAACATGAATGACCAATTTATCTCATCGAAGATCACATATTCATTTCAACATAATGACAATTTCATTTTTACATAAGGGACAAATTCATTTTAACATGAATATTTTCCATACCCAATAAAAATATAATTTTTAGTGTCAACATATTTACATTACTATATTGAGAAATTTAACATATACAATAAAGATTTGATTTTTATCACTACTCTTAACACTGACAAAAATATGAATTTATCATAACAATTTCCTATTAAACAAACAAACATGAGATATGTATTTTCGTCTACAAACATGAGATGTGTATTTTCAACTATACAAACAATCCAATTCAGCGGTCAATCGCAGTCACAACACAAATCAACACTCCAAAAAAATATACAGCATCATATGAATTTTATATGATAAATATAGATTTTACATTGAATTGAATAAATAAATAAATAAATATATTTTTTAAAATATAATTCTCACCTTGATTTCAAATTCCTCAAAATTGTAGATCGTTCTGTTTCTGCTCTGATCTATTCTGTTGTGTAGGTCTCTTCAAGACGGTTGCAAAGCATTTCGTTTCATTCCATTCCGTGTTCATATGTAAAAGATATGACATTATAAACATTGGAATAATTTAATTTTCATTAACGAATAATTAACTTTAATTAACTATTTCCTAATCCATCCTTTAACATTAATTAGTCCTCCATCTTCTTCATTTACACAGTCGCACCCGTAACCCATGGAACCGCATACCCCTAAAGTCGGCGCCTTCTTGGCAGAAATTCTCTCGATCCATTAACAATTAGAAGATCTTGCCCGTTCAGTTTGTTAAGCTTGCATAGCTCTTCAATTTAGTGTTTGGAGTTTCTAAAATCATGGCTTAGATTAGGAGATTGAATCGATTTAGTTTGGAATGAAACTATGAAGGGAGGAAGGGGAAAGAAGAAACAAGAGGATGTATATTTAAGGCATAAAAGGTACATAAATGGAATAAGATGCGTGAAAAAAAAAATGAGAAGAAAAGAATTTAATACGATTAAGGGAAAGAAATTAAAAGAATAATGCAAAGAAATGAATGCGTATTTAATAGTTTAACACTAATTGTTAGAAAGTTTGTGTCTTTCTAAATTTTAAAACACATAATATTAAAATTTTGAGAAGTTAAGGAACATTTTTCACATGTATAAACAAGTATAAGGAAGAGAAAATGGATAAAAATACGCATAGGTAATGTTGAAAGTTTTATAATTTTTTTCTTTTCTGAATATAAACAAAAAGGTGTAAAAGATAAGGGAAAAACATATATATATATGTATAAGATTTGCTTTTGGAGAGAATAATGACGGAAAACAAAAATTTATGGAATGAAAATACATAAATGAAATAGAATGCATGTAAATAGAACAAAATGGAAAGAAAATAATAGATCGAAGAAAAGAAATCAATAGAATGAAAGAAAATAAACAAATAGAATGAGGGAAAAGGAATGAATGCGTGATTAATGAAAGAAAAAAAATAAATTGGAGAGAAAGAAGCACTGAATTTAGAGAAGGAATTAATAGAATGAAGTAAAATAAATGTTGATTAATTATTTTCTAAATTTAGCTATATCCCATTTATTTCTCATTTATCTTACTTTATCATATAAAAATGTCTTTTTTTATGAGAATATAATTATTATTTTTAATGTGTCGACATTTTATTATACTCGAATCCTTTTTATATGACTAGGAAAAATGTGATCCTTTTTATTTACAAAGAAAAATGTAATTCTTTTTTTTTTTTTTATACGACGTTTCACTTATGTTGCGGGCCCCAATAATGCATGAAATAATGGGACAAACATAATGCATTGCTTATATAAATATGCTTTAACTTTTTTGTTTAATGACAATTTTTGTACAACAAAATTTCATTAAGTTTACCGTAATAAATTTAGATTTTAACGGTTTATCTAAAACAAAAGTTTTACTATTAATATTAAAGATTTCACCTTGTAAATTAAGAATTGATTTCAGACATAAATTTTCTTCTTATCGAGTTGCCTGATAAGTATTAAATTCATTTCTAAATTTATGACGGTACAACTCTTTCCATAATATTTATTTTTAAACAACGCTAAATATTCAAGTTGGTTAGTAACGCAAATCACGTTTGTTTATAAATTTATGAAATGGTTCGCACCTAAAACTTCAAATATAAATATTTATTTTACATTGCATCTTAATTTAATTTATATTTTAAATCTCAAAATGAATATCTTAAATTGATTTATACAGTGAAATCAAAATTAACAATTTTGAGTATTCGTTCATGAAGTTTATTCATAAACAATTCAATTGTTATAAATTACCATTTATCTAATTACAAATTGTTTATTAGAAATAAAATTGAAATTACTCATTAAGAACATCATTTATAAAAATAATTTTAATTTAAAAATGAATTTTATATATTTTCCAAAGTTGGAAATCAAAATCTGAAATTACCACGCCATTTGAGGCTCGGAATATAATTAATATAAATTTTAAGTTTTACTTCAAATAAAATAAATTTTTAATCGTGATTATTTAAAAGAAATTATTTTAAATAACCAAAACTCATTAAAATAACTTAAAATAAATTTTTAAATTTACCCCAAAAATTCAGGGTTGTTACAGTCTCCCCCATTAAAAACTTTTCGTCCTCGAAAAGGAACGAAGCTAAAAGTGTTTAATTATCCTACCCCATTTTTCCACTCTTATTGGTTTAAATAACTTTATAGTTGGTTAACTTTCAAATATATAATCTTTTATCCATTCAAAATCATATTTTCTAAAATAGATTATAATTACAAATACGTATATTATAGTCTTGTTACTCTCAACTCATTCTAGGGCATTACTAACCCCATCTATAATGAGTTTTCTCATTCTAGGATACTGCTGATCCTATCTCTAATGAGTATTCTTATTGGATATTACTAATCCAATCTCTGATGAGTCTTTTGTACAGTTCTAATAAGTTGTATCCTAAAGATTTGAGCTAACCAAAGCTCTGATACCAACTATAATAGCCTGGACGAAATCCGGTAGGCTTTGCAACCATCCCTTCATCCCCCAAAACAGCAGTTAAAACCCACTGTGGCTCACAGTGGTCCCCCAGTACACCTTGTTTTACGGAAACCCTCTCGAGCCTCCCGGCCACAGCCTACCAACCCTCAACAGGGACATGTGGGGGTAAGAGTCTCCCGTTCTCCACCAAACCGTGAAGCGAGAACCCCCCATCATGCTGCATCCTATTCCCGGCATGCTAAACAAGGACTGGTGTGAGATTCTTAACTAATATAACTAATAGTAATCAGGCAAATCCAAGGACCACGCCACTAAAGCGGAACGGGTTTTATTCCAATGGATTGCCGTGCATAATTTAAGTAAATCGTCAAAACAACGCAATGCTTTGTAGAAAAATGAAACCATCATAAGACCCAAGTCCCATCACACAATGCAACACAAACCGGAGGATAGGGTTTTACCTTATAATGGTCAAACATGCTTGATACGATAAAAACGATATTATTATTAGTGTGTATATGTTTTAAAACATTTCAAAGTAAATGTATCAATCTAGGAAGAATAGGTACCATATGCTATGCCTCCGTACTAGTAATACAATCAAATCCGTAAGGTCGTATTTGGAATTTGGATTTCCATCTGAGTCAAGGCTAGAGAGGAGCTCCTTACCGATTCGAGCACTCTAGCTAGTGTCTCAGGATTCCCCGCGGAGAACCCTTGGATAGCTGCAGGGCCGGTCCGCAAATACAGCTTAGCGGATTAGTTATACCTGAACACACGTTTCCCGATCCTATAGGAACTATCATCCGAGGCGCCTCATTCCATCATCCACATAAGTAAAATGCCGGGCCGTGTTAAAACCCAAACACCACTTCTAGCTAGAAAGAAACGTGCTGCTCTCCCTGCGTTCCCTTCTCCCGTTTTAGACTCCACTGGTGTGTGAGGCTCGCGAAGTTACGTTATAACTACAAGGCCTTCTTTTCAACAAAGCCTTGATCATCTTCATCTTAGCATGCCACATTGTCAATCCATACCGTACCATTGATCATCCATCAATATATAAACGGGTGTTAAGTAAAGAATAAATTCTCCACCACCAATCATTTATATATAGACAGAAAATCAATAACATGATATTAACGGAGTACAACGTCAGACACACAATCCATTTATAACTTATGCTCTGGGTCTGAGCGAAAGTCAAATCCGTACAAATCAACACTACGTCCGGACGGCAACCACTGTAGCCCCTTCAAGGTAGCTACTCCAATCACGGGCATCAGCAGTCGTCGTCCATTCGATGTGAAGACCGTCGGTCTTCTATGGTCGTCTTTAAATCTTGAATTTCAAATGTCGTTTAAATTGTTTGGAATGAGATAAACTCGGACTTCCCAAACAATTCTCGCATATATATATAAGTTGGAAATCATTTATTATCGCTCGATTTTAACTTTAATATATAATTATATATCATTCCTCATCCATTTCGTTTTTCTATATTATGCAACCAACAAATCTTCTTATCTACATCCAATGAATCATTACACACAACAAATGTTTCTTTTATTTTTATAATTTTCATACATAACCTATACACAAAATGTAAATTTGGCGTATCATTCCAATCATAACAAAAATAAATATCTTTTGTTTCCTGACTTCCATTCTACTTACATGAATATAATTTGTGTTTCAACTTCAGTACAACAAAACGACTAACTTTGTGTAAATCATTCCATGCAACCAATTTGATAATTTTGTGTTAATCTTCATTACAAACAGAATATATTCTTGTGTGTTAACCTATCTGCATAAAAATGTAAATCTCTAACTTTATCTTTCTTTTTTAATAAAAATCCAATTTAAAATGTAAACTTTCTTACTTTTATTTATTTACATTAAGGTGTGAATTTTCTTACTTTTACTAATTACATTAAGAAAATGTAACTTTACTAATTCTTTATTATACCTTGGATTCTTCATATGGTTTCACACTTATATAAAAATGTGAAACTTATTTCAACCTCTCATAACATTGGAGAATATAATCTTTTATTCCAATGTATTATTTCGTTTTAAATTGAAATATTTTCCTTCCTCTAAATAAAAATGTAAATCTTCTTCTTTAATTACATTAAACAAAAAAAAGGTAACTTTCCTTCTTTTTTTTTTATATATTTAGCAGTAATGTAATCTTTTGTCTTGGATTTATGTTTAAAAAAATGTAAATTTTGTTCTCTTCTTGTCTTTGAACAAAAATATGAATTTTTGTTCTTTTCTTTTCTTTAAACAAAAATGTGATTTTTTTTTCTAAATGACATTTACAATACTTCGCTTTATATGCAAAAGGAATGATTTTTAACTATGCACTTTATTTCATATACCATATATGACCTTACAAATATATAATTCATTTCATATGCTATGCATGCAACATTAACAAATAAATATACTTTATTTCATGTGCAATGCAATGCAACATTAACAAATAAATATACTTTATTTCATATGTAATGCAATTCAACATTAAAACTATAATATATTTATTTTAATCTACACTTTCTAAAAGAAAAATGTAATTTCATTCTAATGCATATTTTTGTCGTTCTTTTACATTTGTCAAAATAAATCTTTGCCATTCTTGTATTTTTATCTTTCTTTTATATTTGACAAAATGAATATTTTGTCATTCTTAAATTTTAACTTTCTTTTATATTTGACAAAATGAATATTTTGTCATTCTTAAATTTTGTTCATTTAAAATAGTAATGGGATTTTCCCTATTGTCCACTTGTTATTATTTTAATCAACGAACATTTCCTTGTCTTCCAAAATTACATAAGAATGAAACTTTTAATGTCGACTTGTTCTTTTTCTCAAATAATGATCACCTTTATATTTTTTTCATTTACAATAAAAAAATGGGGTTTTTATTGTAAACATTTCTTTTTGATTTCAATACATAAAGATGAAATCTTTATATTCTTTGATTTCACGGAAATGTAATATTTCTCTCTTTTATATTTGACATATAAAAGTAATTCTTTTTTTTTTTCTAATGACATAAAAAATGAATTTTATATGTTAACAAATTTTACTTCATTTCTAATGACATATAAAAGTGAATTTATATGTAAACAATTTTATTTCATTATGAAAATGTAACCTTTACATTCTTTTGATTATAATTGCACATTCCTAATCTTGTTTACATATTAAATTGTAAATTTCATTTACAATGCAAGTTCATACTTTTGTTTACATAATAAAATGTAAATTTCGTCGCTACCATTATACATTGACAAAAATATGATTCTTGTCGCAACAATTTTATACCGGCAAAAATGTTCACAACATAACATGACGGTGAAAATATTGTTTTTCTAGTTAACACAAATGACAGTAAAAATGTTCATTTCTAAATAACATAACACGACGGTGAAGTTATTCATTTCTAAATAACATAACATGACGGTGAAGTTATTCATTTCTAAATAACATAACATGTTTTTCTTTTTCTTTCTACATTAACATAAAAAAAATTGACTTTTTACGTTTTCCTAACATGATTTTAGGTAAGTTCTAAGTTTGACAAAAATTGACACATTTATATGCAAATTCTAAATTTGACAAAAATGGGAATTTTTGTTCCATACTTTTTAATAAATAAAAATGTGAATTTTTTTCTTTTAACATAAAAATGATATCTTGAAATTCAAATCTTTTAGTCTCGCTCTATTAAGTGACAAAAATGAATGTTCGTTTACATTCTTTTAAATTAGAAAAGTGTATATCTCCCTTATGTTGAAACTCTAGTTCAACATAACGACCAAAAAGTGGTATTTATAATTTTGTTAAAAATATAGTTCAGCAAAATAACATTGCAATATTTGTTCATATTTGGTTGCCAATCTAATACAGTCAAATTTATAAAATTTGATGTTCCATATAATTTAACATGAATGACCAATTTATCTCATCGAAGATCACACATTCATTTCAACATAATGACAATTTCATTTTTACATAAGGGACAAATTCATTTTAACATGAATATTTTCCATACCCAATAAAAATATTATTTTTAGTGTCAACATATTTACATTACTAACTTGAGAAATTTAACATATACAATAAAGATTTGATTTTTATCACTACTCTTAACACTAACAAAAATATGAATTTATCATAACAATTTCCTATTCAACAAACAAACATGAGATATGTATTTTCGTCTACAAACATGAGATGTGTATTTTCAACTGTACAAACAATCCAATTCAGCGGTCAATCGCAGTCACAACACAAATCAACACTCCAAAAAAATATACAGCATCATATGAATTTTATATGATAAATATAGATTTTGCATTGAATTGAATAAATAAATAAATAATTATATTTTTTAAAATAGAATTCTCACCTTGATTTCAAATTCTTCAAAACTATAGATCGTTCTGTTTCTGCTCCGATCTATTCTGTTATGTAGGTCTCTTCAAGACGGTTGCAAAGCATTTCGTTTCATTCCATTCCGTGTTCATATGTAAAAGATATGACACTATGAACATTGGAATAATTTAATTTTCATTAACGAATAATTAACTTTAATTAACTATTTCCTAATCCATCCTTTAACGTTAATTAGTCCTCCATCTTCTTCATTTACACAGTCGCACCCGTAACCCATGGAACAGCATACCCCTAAAGTCAGCGCCTTCTTGGCAGAAATTCTCTCGATCCATTAACAATTAGAAGATCATGCCCGTTCAGTTTGTTAAGCTTGCATAGCTCTTCAATTTAGTGTTTGGAGTTTCTAAAATCATGGCTTAGATTAGGAGATTGAATCGATTTAGTTTGGAATGAAACAATGAAGGGAGGAAGGGGAAAGAAGAAATAAGAGGATGTATATTTAAGGCATATAAAGTACATAAATTGAATAAGATGCGTGAAAAAAAATGAGGAGAAAGAAATTAATACGATTAAGGGAAAGAAATTAAAAGAATAATGCAAAGAAATGAATGCGTATTTAATAGTTTAAGACTAATTGTTAGAAAGTTTGTGACTTTCTAAATTTTAGAACACATAATATTAAAATTTTGAGAAGTTTAGGATCATTTTTCACATGTATAAACAAGTATAAGGTATAAGGAAGAGAAAATGGATAAAAATACGCATAGGTAATGTTGAAAGTTTTATAATTTTTTTCTTTTCTGAATATAAACAAAAAGGTATAAAAGATAAGGGAAAAACATATGTATATGTATAAGATTTGCTTTTGGAGAGAATAATGACGGAAAACAAAAATTTAAGGAATGAAAATACATAAATGAAATAGAATGCATGTAAATAGAACAAAATGGAAAGAAAATAATAGATTGAAGAAAAGAAATCAATAGAATGAAAGAAAATAAACAAATAGAATGAGGGAAAAGTAATGAATGCGTGACTAATGAAAGAAAAAGAAAAAAAAAGATTGGAGAGAAAGAAGCACTGAATTTAAAGAAGGAATTAAAAGAATGAAGGAAAATAAATGTTGATTAATTATTTTCTAAATTTAGCTATATCCCATTTATTTCTCATTTATCTTACTTTATCATATAAAAATGTCCTTTTTTTATGAGAATATAATTATTATTTTTAATGTGTCGACATTTTATTATACTTGAATCCTTTTAATGTGACTAAGAAAAATGTGATCCTTTTTATTTGCAAAGAAAAATGTAATTCTTTTTTTATTTTTTTATACGACGTTTCACTTATGTTGCGGGCCCCAACAATGCATGAAATAATGGGACAAACATAATGCATTGCTTATATAAATATGCGTTAAATTTTTTGTTTAATGACAACATTTGTACAACAAAATTTCATTAAGTTTACCGTAATAAATTTAGATTTTAACGGTTTATCTAAAACAAAAATTTTACTATTAATATTAAAGATTTCAAATTGTAAATTAAGAATTGATTTCAGACATAAATTTTCTTCTTATCGAGTTGCCTGATAAGTATTAAATTCATTTCTAAATTTATGACGGTACAACTCTTTCCATAATATTTATTTTTAAACAACGCTAAATATTCAAGTTGGTTAGTAACGCAAATCACGTTTGTTTATAAATTTATGAAATGGTTCGCACCTAAAACTCCAAATATAAATATTTATTTTACATTGCATCTTAATTTAATTTATATTTTAAATCTCAAAATGAATATCATAAATTGATTTATACAGTGAAATCAAAATTAACAATTTTAAGTATTCGTTCATGAAGTTTATTCATAAACAATTCAATTGTTATAAACTACCATTTATCTAATTACAAATTGTTTAATAGAAATAAAATTGAAATTACTCATTAATAATATCATTTATAAAAATAATTTTAATTTAAAAATGAATTTTATATATTTTCCAAAGTTGGAAATCGAAATCTGAAATTACCGCGCCATTTCAGGCTCGGAATATAATTAATATAAATTTTAAGTTTTACTTCAAATAAAATAAATTTTTAATCGTGATTATTTAAAAGAAATTATTTTAAATAACCAAAACTCATTAAAATAACTTAAAATAAATTTTTAAATTTACTCCAAAATTTAGGGTTGTTACACTCTCAAATCCCGACAAATCATAGAAAGATGAGCCGAACCACCGATAGGATTTGAGACTACTAAGGGATCAGTAACTGGACTAGTATCAAGGTGTAGTGTTTCAACTAATGATGTTGAAATAAACGAATGTGATGCACCAAAATCGAATAAAGTACGGACAGGATGATCAAATAGAAAAACTAATCTTTCAATGGAAATTGCTCTACCTCGTTCTTGCAGCGGCGGGACCACGAGAGCCTGAACTTGTCCCCTTGCCTGCCCTGGTGCCATAAGAGCTTGCACCTGTCCTCCCGAGGTAGACCCTGCCCTCTTCCCTTTCTTTGGGCAGTCCTTTATAAGATGTCCCGCTTCGCCACAGTAGAATCAACCAGTCTTCTTTTTCTTCCTACAATCTTTGCTTAGATGGCCGGGTGTCCCACAGTTAAAGCATCTTTTCTTTCCCTTAGCATTATTGCCTTTGCCACCTTTCATGTTTTGTTGTTGCTGTTGTGGCTTCTTTTGATCCCCTTTCTTCTCGGGTGCCTTATTAGCATTGGCGCCCTTCTCCTCTTCATGCATAAGCGTCATGTCAACTAATCTCTAAAAGGTAGCCCCCATGGGAATGTGGGCCATAGCTAACCCATGAAGCGGCTCGTTTAAAGCCTTAACAAATCTTAGAGCCTTCTTTTCTGGAGTATTTACCAAGTCTAAGCCTAACCTTGCCAGTTGGTTGAATTTGTTGACGTACTCTTTCACCGATAGATTCCCTTGCTTCAGCGCCAAAAATCTTTCCATGTATAGATTCTCTTCAGCTCGCGAGAGAAACTTCGCCTCAAACCTCTGCCTAAAATCTGGCCATGTATCGACTGGACGTCCACCATTAGTGACCTCCCACCAAAACGAGGCCTCATCCTTCATTAGCCAGGCAGCTAGTTGGACCTTTCTTCCATCATCCACTTCAAAGATTCCAAACAATTCTTCCACGTCCTTTAGCCAGTTACGAGCTTCAACAAATGTTTCCGTCCCGTGAAAAGGTTTTCCACCCATTGCTCTAAAGTCCTTACATATCTTTGCGAAATTATCGACACGAGGAGGAGGAGGAGGGGGAGGAGGAGGAGGAGCATTTGCTAGACCTGCGGTGGCGGCCCTAGCCTCGAGATATTGACGAAACCAACCGGGTACGTGAACACCCTCTGGTATCTCAGATGCTTTAGACATGCTAAAACGAAAAAGGAAAGATTTAATACAAAAAGGACTGAAGGAAAGATATATGGCTCTTGGGGTTATGCTTTCTAAAATATACTTTTCTCTTGAAAATACTTCCCTTAAAACATACTTTTGAAAGTACTTCTTTATAAAAGTGGTTTTGAAAAATAGTTTTTCAAAATTCATATTTGTTCTGCTAACCTTCAGCTCTGATACCACGTGTAACACCCCACGTCCATTAATGTCACTCACAAAGGGAATGCATTAACTTCTATGGAGCGTTTTAAGTAAGTATAGAACAAAAACTTAACAACAAGACAGATACAAACAGTACTTGAAAATTTAAAACTTTATTTCATTGCAGCGGATAAACCCATATGTTTGATTACATCATCAAAAACCAGAGTCAAAGTACATAATATCCATCTTGATAAAACAAATTACATAAACTGAAAGACATAATCCCCAACATCAAAATAGCCATAAATAAAGAGAAGCTGAACTTTACTTCAGAGATCCAAGCAATCTTCTAAAAGAAGTCCAAAATCAAGCTCCACTGTGCTAGTTCCAACCTGAGCACCTGGGGGGGAAAAGGGAGAAAAGAGGAGGAAACAAAGGGGGTCAGACATAAAGTCTGGCGAGTGCGATAACTTTAACAATATAATTAACAAAGTAACTAGGCTGAGGCATAAGTTGGAAAAATAAGGAAATGATCATGAACCATTGAGTATGGCAGAGTAACACGGAAACAAGATGAACAACGATATCATTAAAGCGCACCTAACCCACTAAGATAATTACTAAACTACACCCAACACTATAAGATAATTTCTATACTGCACCGCCACTAGTATACTGCACCACCACTAGTCATCGTAAGGTTGATCCCGCCTACAAACTTAATAATGAAATTGGTAGTTTCGTGCACCCCTAGCTGCCTTCATAGGTGTCGTCTGCCCCTATCTCCACTAGGTGTACCCACTACCCCCAAGCGATCGGCTCCCTAACTCGTAGATACCCGTGCTGGCCCCACAGTGGGGTGTATCACTCCCCAAAGTGGCAACCCGATACCACCAAGAATGCACGGCTTATACCTACACGATGCAACAACGTCTTACCTAGCAGCCCGGGTCCACACACGCATATGAACCCGTTGGACTTGGGTTGCCACCGCTAACCCGGTTTGGCCTCTTACAGTCAAGCCCAGTATGCGTGTCCTGTCCTCGACTTGGGTCGAGCCCACAAAGATACGTAAGGGTTACTGGTTGAAACGGGCCCCCATTACTTGACACAAGCTATCCACCTACGTTTGGTCCCCTCTAGTTCATCCCATTTAATCCACTTCTTATTCATGTTTCAATTACATGTTTTAATTTTGGTTAAGGGTTTCTAATCGTATTTCCAAATGCCACCCAAGGCACCTACTAGATTACACATGCCACCCAAGGCACCCACTTAACCCCCTCATGTCCCACTACATGCTTATCTGGTTAAGTGTTTCTTAATTCATTAAGACCGTAACCTCATAAAGACCTCTCACATTAGACTGGCATTTATGGCAGCTGGATTTGTCGGGCGGGTCCGGGCAGTCTTACACCACAAAAGAGCCTAACCTCGTGTCTTTACAATTGTTACGTATTTAGTTTATGCCTAATACCTCTCACATTAGACTAGCATTTGTGGCAGCTGGATTTGCCGGGTGGGTCTAGGCAGTCTTACACCACAAAAGAGCCTAACATCGTGTCTTAGACGATTAATTACTCCTAATTAATCATTCCCCAATTTGAATTACTTTCCCGATTCAAATTATCAATCAATTCCAAATTTAACAATGTCCATAATTGACTCAATTATGTCCATCCATTTATGGTATGTAAAATCATACCAATTTTCACCATAATTATATTTTATTCCTTTTAAGGCATTTATGCAAATTAAATATTTTTAATATTATCCCTTTTACCCCACGTTGTATGTTT
Organism: Allium sativum; assembly: GCA_030737875.1. Taxonomy (NCBI): domain Eukaryota; kingdom Viridiplantae; phylum Streptophyta; class Magnoliopsida; order Asparagales; family Amaryllidaceae; genus Allium; species Allium sativum. The sequence continues at coordinate 290,148,794 of CM060927.1, forward strand.
GTTCGTTTAACGTAAAATATACATTAGACTCGAATAGTCTAACTCATGGAATAAAGAGAAAACATCACAATATACACATAATTAAAACATAGATCTAACATAGGGGTGAACTTGCATATGTGAATGATGTTCTACACCTAAAACTTGCATAGGCCAAAATTACAACTTGCATAAACAACATATGTCATGGATCCAAATCTAAAGATGTGAAAAATGGCCACAAACTTGCATAAATCATGTATGTCATAGATCTATATCTAAAGGAATAGACTTGCATAGGTAATAACCCTAAACTTGCATAACAAGATTCATATCCAACTCATAAACTTACATTTGTGATTTATACATCGCAACAATGGTGTAAACTAGTATCTAACATGTAAAGTATCATATAGAATTTAGCATATAACTCACACATGTTATAGCCTAACTTTCAATTAAATTTTCACATAAAATAAGTGTCATAACCACGTAAGTTCGCATATAATTCTACCCAACTTGTACATGATTCATGTTTGAATCAAAATTTAAACTTGCATATATATGATTTATCATATGAATCAATATAACAAACTAGCATAAGAAACATGATGATTCAACTAGACATAAGCCAATCATAGGATTGTAACATGGGTGATAGCATCATAACTTTATATCGTAAATGATAGCATCATAACATAATATCATAGAAATTACAACACAATTCTACAACATAATTACAACATGCAATCAATAATTCATATCACATCCATACAATCCGCATTATAACTTAATCCAATTAAATTACTAATTATGTTGTTAAAACTATCGAACTCACAACTCAAAAGCAGTCTTGAGTTCTGAATTCTGATTTCTGGAGTTGAATTAGCTCTCCTTTGAAGAAGATTCGCTGTTAGGGTTGAGTAGTTCTGATTTGATTTGCCGTTCTTCCTCTTTAATTTGGTGGCGGCTGCTCTAGGGTTCAAGACAACAGCATGACGACCATAGTTTCAATTTAATTCTGATTTAGGGTTTGAGTCTATGGGTCTTTTTATAGAGTTTTGAATTAATTTAAGCCGTCGGATGATCTTAGGGTTAATCAAAACCATTCGGTCATGTTAGGGCGACACCTCAGCCCTAATGACTCAGCAAGGAGTCAGAAAGGACTCAGCAACATGGGTCATTCTGAACCAGAAAGCTGTGCAGGCTTTCTGCCTCGGCCTGGGCGCACTTGGCAGGTGCGCCAGTGCAAATTTGTACTGGCGCACTTACCAAGTGCGCAAGTGCAATTTTTTTTTGTCACTAAACTTCATTCATCCGTAACTCCTTCATCCGGTACTCGTCTCCAGCAAACTCAGACTCTATTTCAACCATAATTCCGAGACGAACACAATGGCGCTACCCCATTCCCTTAATTCTCACGTCTGAGATTAATTATTCTTTATTTTAGTTAATTCGATTATTCAAAAATTCGGGGTGTTACAAGGTTCGAGTTATACATGGACCATAAGTCACACAAGTATATGTACCCACAGAAGGATCTCAAATTAAGGCATAGAGATAGGCATCTACTTGGATCTTAAACAGTTAGAGAAACTTCAGAAAAGAATGATCTTATCCACAGGCGCATGAAGATAGCTCAGGACAAGCGGAAGTCATATGCAAATAAAGGAAGAACGATATTGAGTTGAGGTGGGGGCATGGTTTTACCAAGGTTTGTAGGACCATTTCTCATAATGGAAAGAATTCAAATGGTTTATATGGTAAAGCTACCCGAGAGATTAGCGGATGTTCTTCGGCGGAAATGTTTGCACGATACAACAGGAGTAGTTGAGCCGAGTATGCTTGAGGAAGTAGGAGTTGAACGGGGGGCGACAGTTAGACTGGTTCCTACCCCTATTCTTGGATAAAAAGTTAAGAAGCTACACAATAGAGAAGTAAAGTTGATGAAAGTTCAGAAGGGAGATAACCAAGAGGAGGCAACTTAGGAGACCGAAGACAAGATTTATGCTTCGTACCCTTTTCTTTTCAAACGAATGTTCTTAGCTTCTCTTCTAAAAGCTTTTATTTATACTTGCTTATATCATCTAAGTATATCCTATCGATCGAATCTTCAACCTTTAGGTAAGAAACCCATGGATGTGAACATGTGTTTGAGACATGTTATATTTGATGGATGCAAGCGGATACAAGTGTTTGCTAGTAGTTACTTGTGGATGCATATACACATACATTAGGCACTAGATCGACTCAATCACTCTCATATCACATATGGATGTGTGTCCATTTTTCTTTTTTCAATGGATGAAAGTTGGTATATCATCTTATGGACATTGCATTTCGATGAATGACTGCGCACGCATATAGAACTTACATGTTATAATAGGACTATTTGCATACATGTTGGATTCATGGCACTAACACACATTGCATTAAGGAGGTTAGCTGAATCAGTAAACAGCTCGTTCTTTTGCATTAGTATAAGGACATATACACACACCTTTGCATATGTTCATATAAGCACTAGAAGTGAGATGGCCCGCCCCGCACCAGCCGACATTTCCAATGAAAATGCGCTGTACCGATGTCCAACCGGCACATGACGGTCGCCAAAGAAAGGAAAAGGAAGAGAACTTACTGGTGAACTATCAAAGAACTTGTAGAATGTCTCACAGCGCATGGAATATAATATAATAATAACATACTTGACATAAAACAGGCGAGACAGTGCATAAGCTGAAAACTAAAACCATCATCATCATAGCAGCGGAAATCCAAAATACAGCTTATGATCCAACATCATTATTACAACTTTAAAACTATCTCTAAAGCAAAAGAAAGTAAAAGAAGGAGGTACACTACTAATGCCCAAGCAGTGACCTTCAACAACACGGGGAGAATATCTATATATCATACATGGGAGCCTCCTTCTCGTCTCCGGTACAGCTACCCGCGCATACCACCTAACATGTCTCTAGTCTACTCGTTTAGGAGCACCCAGAGTAATAAGAAGAGACATAAAACTTTGGGTCAGACAAAAGTCTGGTATGAGCGATAAGCAACAAAACAAAACAATAATAGGTATAATCCAATCATACCTGAACCTGGACCTGCAACCAAAGAGTTAGCACAACATACCGCTCAATACTCTAAGGTGCCACTAGCATATGGTGTAAAGAATACGGGGGGTGGGGGTGTGCATGTCATAGTGAAAGTAAACAATCAAACATAGAAACCATCCTCACATAACTCACTCAGTGCATAAAGCATACGATATCCACTATTTGGTCACCTAATCCTTTGGGCCCTGACGGAGTCCAACCACGTACAACTATCAGTACAAGCCCACTATCCGTCTCTCAGTGGTGAACCAAAGTTACGAATACCGACAACCCCTTTGCACACGTCCCGCAGCAAAGTCTAATCCTGAAGTTAACTCGTTGGTTCCCTACTGGATCCTGAGTTCTACTTCCTATTTTGGACTTCCTTTGCATCTCAGGTTTAGTTCTTCTCCTGATCGGTTCGGTTTTTCACTTTACCTTGCCTCAGATCGTGCTCCTGGTTATGTTCGGGGTCCACACCTCAAGTCCAAGATCTTCGGTTCGGCCGTGGCCTTCATCACCTCAGATCGGGTCGAGTTCCTCAAGCTCCTCCATGGTGCATCGGTTCGGGTTGGGTAACGTGGTTCGGATCGGCCGTGGTTATCACACAGCCTTCGGTTCGGAGGTGACTACACGGGTCTGGTCGGAGTTTAGTTCATGAGCTGGCTTCCGGTTTGGGTCGAAGAGCATCTAGTGGATCGGTTTGGAGAAGAGACTCCACGAGCGGTTCGGTTCGCGAGTTGCACCTCGAGTCAGTCCGTGCTCCCATCCGATCCGATCCGGTTCGGGTACTTTCCTGCACTTTCCCTACAACTTCCAGTGACTGTTTATACGCCACTCGATGTTTTTTTCGACCACTCTAACTATTTTAGATAATCACAAAGCATACCATACAGTTATAGCAACAAATAGAAGTGACTACAAAAACCAGAGCAACAACTTGATAGGTTAAAATGGATCAAACATAGCCAAAACCTCATATTTTCCCTTAAGCATGTCTAAGCAAAACAAATGATAGGATTATTAAACTTAACCAAATTAACCTTATTTTCTAACAGAGGCCTAAAACAATATTTCGAAATTTATCAATATTTTTCCACATTTTTAACATGTATAAATTCACTAATTATCACTAATTACCCTTAATCAGCCATAATTAGTGAGGAACTATGCAAATCACTCACCTTGGCTACAAATTAACTTTAGATCTGAAGTAAATCTCTGTTATAGCGTTGTTCCCAAGGCTATTCAGCTGTTCTTCCTCGGTTCTTGTGCTAATCCTCTTTGATTTGATGTAGATTTGGCTTAATTAGCGATTAGAAGGTGATTTGGGGTGTTTTAGCAAGTGGAGGCCATTGCTAGGTTGAGAGGAATGTCTTAGGCAGCTGGAAAATGAAGTGAAATTCGTTTTCTAAACCCTAGCAGCCCTCTTATACCCTTAATCCCGAAATTCCCCTTTGGGCCTAGCTGTTAATCACCTGGTTAAGCCCAACTAAGCTGTTTTTCACCCCCTGAAACTTATTTCAGCCATATCTCCCAAAGGGTGAGTCCGTTTGGCTAATGTGACCACTCTACGAAAAGGTAAACCATCATCCGGATCCAATGGAAGTTGTTTCAGGTAAAAATTCCTTTTCAGTCAAAAGTTATGGCCAAAACAAGATCAGCTAGGGGCAAAACGGTCATTTAAAATCGGCAAAAATCATGAATATGGGAAATGACCCCAATAGTCGTCTCCCAAAGTTACATGACCATACGACTTCGTATGTGAAAGAAATAAATATTCTATGATCCTTCAATGCGTAGAATGCGGGTCATTTCATTCTCCTCTCCCCCCCCCCCCTTTAAGAAATTTCATCCCCGAAATTCCTTAACGCAAAACATACAAAGGATCCCGCATGCCTACCAATTATATTTGACAATCAAACATGCAAAACAAATAAAACAACCTATCCTAGCATGCAGAAAGAATAAATCGAAACTGAAATCGTACCAGGCGAAGAGTTTTGAATACGTCTTCGTAATGCTCTCCTCTGTCTCCCAAGTACTGTCATTTTCATTCTCGCCCCATTGAACTTTGACTAATTTCACCACCTTCCTTCGAAGTTGCTTCGTATCGTTCCAAACAATACGTATACGCTTGCGGTTCCCAACCACCTCGGGTTCAACCTCGATATCATCCAGCTGATCAGGAGAAATAGTCACATCGGGGTCGTGCACGAATTTCCTTAACTGGGAAACATGAAATAAGTTATGAACTCCTGCCATCTTCTCTGGTAATTCAACTTTATATGTCAAATTCCCATCTTGCTCGAGAACTGAAAATGGACCAACAAACCTTGGTACTAACTTACCTTTCCCACCGAAACGAATCACATTCATCAACGGAGAGACCTTGACGAACACCAAGTCATTAACGAAGAATTCCAAATCTCTTCGTCTCTTATCGACATAAGTCCTCTGCCTATCTTAGGTAATCTTCATTCTCTGTTGGATAACCTTGATCTTGCCTGAAGCCCCGCTTATTATTTCTGGTCTAAGCTCAAATTTCTCACTATTCTCCAACCAACATGATGGTGCCTTGCACGGTCTTCCGTACAAAGTTTCAATTGGAACCATACCAATACAGGGCTAATAACTATAACTCAACCAGATACAAATGGCCATCCCATGACCCTCCAAAATCCAATATATAAGTTCTCAAAAGATCCTCTAGTATACGATTCACTCAAATACCATCATGACCTGACCTAGTCCTTGGTAAACCATCAATATAATTCATTGAGACTTGTTCCATTTCCATTTAGGAATTTCTAATGGTTGTAACAACCCACTAGGCTTCTTTTGCTCAGCTTTAACTAACTGGCAATTCATGCATTTGCACATAAACTTCCCAACGTCCTTATTTATCCTTTCCCAGTGGTAGGTCTGATCCATATCTCAATACATTTTATTACCACCGGGATGTATAGTCAGTTTCGAGTGATGATATGCTCTAAGCTCTTCATCTTTCAGTCCGTCTACGTTGGTTACAACTAGTCCCCCATTCTTTCGAAGTCATCCTTCTCGATCAAATCCTTGCTTGATCATTCTCTTTCCATCGATACCCATCTCTACCCTAGAGATGATTTCCAATAGGTTAGGATTGTCCTTTTAACTGGAACCAATCCACTCAATCAAAATTGATCTAATCGTCAAGCTTACTAGCGTTTCTGAATCCAATTCACTCTTGGGTTTGAAATCATATCTTGTGATATACTCTAGTTGCTTCCAACCCAGAAACATAACCTCTAGACTGGCATGCCTCCTACTCAATGCAACTGTTACCGCACCTAAATCCTTTGCTATGTCCACTCTGCCCCCATGAAGTCATGACAACTTCACTGTACTGGCTCATAGCCTTGCTACGATCACTCTGCCCCATGGAGTAATGACTACCCCATTGCACTGATATGTAGCCTAATGTCCGTCTATACTACCATCTCTTTGTTCCCCATCGCTAGAAGCCTACAGGTGATAGTCTACTCAAGAGAAGAAAGATAGGGACAAACATAGCAACTATAACATCCATCAGACAAGTCATACCTATCACCTGCTAAAGCCATGAACACATTGACACCTACATGACAGGTCTAACCAATCCCAATATGTCGATTCTTGTATGTCTGGTCCTACCAACATCAAGAACTAATGGAAGCCCAGCCTCCAAACGGACTACCGTACATCCAACATACATTTTATCCTCCAAGGATAACTTGATCACGTCCAATGGATCCAAGGTAACGGGCGTCCCCAGATACCCCTGCTTTAAGTCCGCCTAAAATACTTAAGTCCAACCTAAGTCTATCCATTATCTTGCTGCCCTCTCGAGTCCAACTCGAGCCAAATCCAATTCCTTGCAGCCTTCTTGAGCCCAACTCGAGTCAATCTATAACTTAGACCCAGTCTTGAGTATCCATTACCGACAAACTCTAGTCCAACGTGAATCGTCTCCCTATTCGTTGCATCTCCAAGATCAACGAACACCCATTTTCCTTTACGAGTTCAAGTCCAACTTGAATCGTCCCAATCTTCGTTGCATCTTCATAATCAACGAACACATCCTATTTCTTCAAAGTTCTACTATCCAAAGAGAACATCAGCATAGGGTCCTAAACAATCCATTACTTTGCATCTTTCTCGAGTCCCAGTCGAGCCATCTCATAACCCTATCGAGTCTAACTCGGGGTAGTCTATACCATTGAACAGTCTTATCATGTCATGGCAGCCCATCACTCCTCGAGTAACCCAAGATATCATCCAATGAAGAATCGCAACAACTATTTATCTCTCACGCAAACCATCGTAGTCGAACTCGACATTCCCCAAGCAGAAACAAACATACATCCATGACTCGATAAGACCACGTTACGGAATATCATACTAAGGCTAGTCGAACCACCAACCGGGTTCGTCACTACTAAAGGTCTATCGACTATCTCGGGTTTGTCAAACAATACTCGAACAGAAACATCTTAATTAGAAAGTGTACCTTTGATAACGAAGCCTTTTCCCTTCTACGCCACAGTTGGAGCATTCGGCGAAGAAGGAACAGCGTTGATAGCATATGCTTTCACAATCTGCTTCTCCTTAGGAGGTTGTGGACAATCATCCTTGTGGTGTCCCGCCTGACCGCAGTTAAAGCACTTCCTTTCCCCAGGGTTTTCTCGACAATCTCTGGCACAGTGGCCCTTCTTGCCACAACAAAAGCACTAGCCACCATTCTTATTCTTCTTATTCTGACCATCGGGTTCTGCTTCCTCTTGTTCTAAGAATTCTTCTTGCCTTCATTGCCTGCTTGCGGCTTTGGTTCCACTATAGATGCAATAGCAACTTTGGTCTTTGACTAAGGGAAAAGGCTCTCTGACCTTAACGCCTTTCCTACAATAGACTAGAACGTCTCATCGATATGGTTTATAAGTCTTTCCCCCAAGTACCCATCTGAACCAGTTATGAACTTTTCATTCTTCTTTTCGACTGTATCGATAAGGGACAATCCATATTTCGATAAAGTGTCGAATTCAGCGATATGCTCCAAGACTGCTCTACCATTCTGTTTAAGCTCCAAGAACTTCCTGAACAATTCTGATTTATGAGCAGTTGGAACAAACTTATCATAAAAGCGAGTCTTAAACTGATTTTAAGTAACTTTATCCTCAGGAGTAGCTGCCTTAATAGCATTCCACCAATTCATAGCTCGTCCTTGTAGTTGACGCGATGCTAGCTTCCTCTTCATTGCATCTTCGATTCCCAAATCTTTGACGATGCGCTCACAACTGTCTGGCCAATCTTGAACTTCTGTAGCCGACTCCATTCCGTGGAACGGCTTCCCACCAAGACTAGTGTAATCCTTGCACATCTTGGCGAAATTGGCCCTAGGCGCCTGCACTACTGCACCACCACCGTTAACAGCATTAGGAACTGCTCCCCAAGCATCCCTAAGCATCTCTCTCATGAAGTCAGTGAACATAGTCCTCATATTAGAAGCATTCCCATTATTGGCTCCTCTACCAGTATCCCTCGTATATTGGCTCATCGTTCAATCTGTACACAAAAAACGATTAACCATCTTCTTTGTGGTGTCAGTGCAGTGCAACCTCATCCCTAGATATACTAATAGTATATATAAAGCTAGCTTTTGAAAACCAAAATATAAAAAATACCCGCTCTCATATACGTATACTATCTCTCCCTGATGACTTCCCTAGGTTAACTACGCAACCTAGAGCTCTGATACCAAGTGTGATGGCCCGCCTGCACCAGCCGACATTTCCAGTGAAAGTGAGCTGTACCGAAATCCAACCGGCACGGGACGGTCGCTAAAGAAAGGAAAAAGAAGAGAACTTACTGGTGAACTATCAAAGAACATGTAGAATGTCTCATAGCGCATGGAATAAAATATAATAGTAACATACTTGACATAAAACAGGCGAGACATTGCATAAGCTGAAAACTAAAACCATCATCATCGTAGCAGCAGAAATCCAAAATACATCTTATGATCCAACATCATTATTACAACTTTAAAACTGTCTCCAAAGCAAAAGAAAGTAAAAGAAGGAGGTACACTACTAATGCCCAAGCAGTGACCTTCAACAACACAGGGAGAATATCTATATATCATACATGGGAGCCTCCTGCTCGTCTCCGGTACAGGCACTCGTGCATACCACCAAACCTTTCTCTAGTCTGCTCATTTAGGAGAACCCAGAGTAATAAGAAGAGACATAAAACTGTGGGTCAGACAAAATTCTGGTGTAATGACCCGCATTTTCCAGCGTATAATAATTAAATTATTTAATTATTTAAATAGTGAATTAAAGGATTTCATGGTTGAAGAATTAAATAACGGTGAATATTTAATTAAAATAATAAATTAAATAATATATTTAATTCCAAAATAATCAGGAATATTGGAAATCACAATATTCTGTGAACAAGGTCATCCCTATGATTTAATTCAGCTTAGAGTTGAATTATATTAACGAATATATTCAATCGACGTCAGTTTGAACGTATAATTATATTACAATTAAAATCGAGCTTGAAATGGCGCTGCAGTTCATAAATTGGCGATTCGAACTTCAAATGGATGTACAGGATTCGTTTTAAGCCGGATTACTGTGAAACAAGAAACGTGTGGAGCTGGTGGAGTATATCTTTCTAGTGGAATAGAAAATTTGGGATTTCGTCGTGTAGATTTTGATTTACGTCCAAATCAAATTTCAGAAAAGTCACCGTGGAATTCCTTTATAATTCGTAACGCTTTATTTACGTTATAATTGGATTTTCAATATAAATTGAATATGGATTCAACCTGGACTTGGAATATCGAATATATAATTACCCTGGAGTTGTATGGTATTCCACTGTGGATATATACGATAATATTTATTTTTAAATATTTAATTTATTTATATTTAAATATATTTATATATTTAAATGGGTCATCCAGAGCTTTAAAAATAGCCTCTTTTGCAAACGAAGTCGGAATTCGACGAAACTAATTTTGTTGGATCCGCAATGTCAAATAATTGTTATATTTCCAGTTTCGTGATTTTTAGAGTCAGTATGTGGCCGTACCGATTTTTAGAGTGAAAAACAGTCAGTATTTTGACAGTTAAAAATACGCTATGTTAGCATACGGAGTCGGAATTCGACGAAACCAGTTTCGTTAGGACCGTAATGTCGAACTATAGCTACATATCCAGTTTGGTGATTTTTGAGTATCATATGTGATCTCACAGATTTTTAGAAGGCAAAACGAATTAAAAAAAAGGGAATATACCGGGAATATGCCTTCTACAAAAATATCTAGTTATTTTGAAATTGCTATAAATAGCCCACCCTTACCCCTTAAACCCTAACTCAATTTCTTTTTGGTCAAACTTCCTTTTCTGCCCCGTAACTTCTCTCAACAAAAGTGTGATCAAAATAAATTCAAAAGAAATGCAAAACAATATCCTAAAATCCTAATACATGTATATATGGATTCAACAAGAGGTTCTCTTCATCTTGCTCGCGGTTTTGGAGTGTTCGACGTCAGTATTTGGGTTCGCGGTCTTCTCAGCGTCGGCTAGGGTTGAATACTGGTGGAGTTTTAGACCTTAATTCATGAAACGAGTGCTCTTTTCGAACTCATGAGGGAAATCCGCACATGGCGTTAGGTTTTGAGGGTGATTCATGGAAAAATTGGTCGTGACTTCCTATAGCTGGCGATTTTGGCTGAACGTCGGATGGCACAGGGAGCGAACGAGTTGAAAGTATTGCTGGGTGATTTCGGTTTCAAGAATTTTAGAGTAGGGAGTGAGGAATGGAGATGGTAACTCGCGTTAATGGTGTTGGCAAGGGGAGCAGCACACGTTCAATTGATTTTGGGGAAGGAGGAGTTGTGAATGGGTCGGGTTGTATGGATGGTGAATGGACCGGAGAGGAGATAAAGTGGTGAGGCCCAAATTTTATAAAATCCATGTTTTATTTGTTTAAAAATGTATACGAACTTCATAATAGCACAACTTTGTCATACGACATCAGAATGGAGCGAAACAAGTTGCGTTGGGATCGTATGGACGGGAGCAACACAATGAGACTGACCGGGAGTGAATCCGAGCTCGTTACAATTTATGGAGAAATAATTTGTATGACTGAATCAAATAACGCAAACTGTTATTTAACGGCTAACGCGCAAATGTGAGTAAATCTCACTAACTCTGAATAGTTTATAATTTCATGTTGTATTTTTAGAACTGTTAGAAATTGTCTGTTTGATTGTGTGTTGACTGTTTGATTGAACTACTAGTTAGTTAATGAAATATTATATATATATATAATATAAACAGTTATATAGTTATATATTGATTCTGTTTATCAGAATAATTCATATTGAACTGAAAGTGATGACAATCATGTTGTGTAACATCTGTGGATGCAGGGAAACGGGTTGAAGGAATCCGACTGGATTCCTCAATAGTTACTTTATTGTTTTTCATATATTTTGATATATGATGTGAATTATAACCTGTTGTTGATTTTGTGTGTATGGACGATATTGGACATCGAAATTTGATATGTTAAACACCATAACATACCAGAATGTTGGTAAGGGAATTTTCAAAGTGATAGTGAAAATAAAATATTTATAAATGGAATATTTATAAATAAGAAATATTTATAAATTGGAATATTTATAAATAGGAGATATTTAGAAAGGAAATAATTTCAAACAATTTTCTTTTTGAATGGAAAGGCCTGTGTGGCGATTTGGGGATTTTCCCGATGCCCCCGTTACAAAGGAGGTTATGGCGAATTTTTTCGAGAATTTAAAGAGTTAGAATATATTTGTAAATCAAATATAAGGGAAATATATTTGTAAATCAAATATAAGGAAATATATTTGTAAATCAAATATAAGGAAATATATTTGTAAATCAAATATAAGGGAAATATATGTGTAAATCAAATATAAGGGAAATATATTTGTAAATCAAATATAAGGGAAATATATTTGTAAAACAACATAGAGGAGATATATTTGTCAAATCAAATATAAAGGAAATATTTGTTAAACAAGTATAAAGGAAATTATTTGTAAACAAATAAAAAGAAAATATTTGTAAAACATTTACAAATGAAATTGAAAAGAAAGTATTTGTAAAACCATTTACAAATAGGATATAAAAGGAGATATTTGTAAAAACAGTTACAAATAGATTAAATGGGATTATTTATTTATTTAGGAAATAAATACAAGTATAAAGGAAATATTTATTTAGGAAATAAATAAAAGTAAAAATGGTTTATTTATTTAGGAAATAAATAAAGATTAAAGGAGATATTTATTTGTTAGAATAAATAGAATTTAAAAGAGATATTTATTTGTTAAATAAATAGAAAGGATAAATTTATAAATAATAGTTTATAAATTAAATTAAATATTTATCATTCGATAAATGGAATATATATAAGTCTGAACTCATATAGAGAAGAGATATTGGTTTTAATCCCGATAGGTTTAAATAGAATGGGTACACAACACTTGTATAAGTGAAGAACGATATTAAAGAGAACATTTGTAAAGTGCAGAACCGTTACTAAAAGTAAATCTTTATAAATGAATAAATGTTATCAAATAGGGGTACTCGAATAAGAGAAATCGATTAGAGTTAGAGTTAACCAGTTCGAGTTAAACCAGTTAGAGTTAACCAGTTAGAGTTAAACCAGTTAGAGTTAACTAGTTAGAGTTAAACCAGTAAGAGTTAATCAGTTAGAGTTAATCAGTTAGAGTTAATCAATAGAGTTAAATCGAACTAGAGTTAAATCAATGAGTTAATCGAATATTAGTTTATTCGAAGAAAGGTTAATCGAATCTAGTATTCGAGAGAAGAGCAATCAAATGTTGGTTATTCGAGGTGAGTTATCGAATTTGTTATTCGAAAGGAGTTATCGAACTTAGTTATTCAAAAAGGAGTTATCGATTTGTTAAATCGAAAGGGAAGATTATCGAATATCATTTATTCGAGAGGATATTTTCGAATATAGTTTATTCGAAGTGAGTTATAGAATATTAGTTAAATCGAAGGAGTTATCGATTATAGTTTAATCGATAAGAGTTATTCGAATTAGTTATTCGAATAAAGTTAAACACAAGGAGTTATCGAATATAAGTATTCGAAAGTAAGTTAACGAATTAGTTATTCGAAGAAGGAGTTATTGAATTAGTTATTCGAAAAGAGTTGTCGATTTTAGTTTAATCGAAAGGAGTTATCGAGTGTTGGTTATTCGAAGTTAGTTAATCCCAAGGAGTTATTCGAAGTTAGTTTAATCGAAAGGAGTTATCGAACCTTGGTTATTCGAAGTTAGTTAATCCAAAGGAGTTAGGCGAAGTTAGTTAATCAAAAGGAGTTATCGATCATAGTTTAATCGAAGAGAGTTATCGATTAGTTTAATCGAAGTGAGTTAATTGAATATAGTCGTTCGAATAGAATTAAAGGAGTTAATCAAATATAGTTATTCGAATAAAATCAAAAGAGTTAATTGAATATAGTTTGTTTAAATAGAGTTAAAGGAGTAATCGAATATAGTTGTTCGAAAGGAGTTAGGTAAGGAGATAAGTGGAAAGAGTTGATTGATTAGAGTTAAAAGAATGAACTTACCCTGTTCCGAGATTTGAAATGTTGTTCAGTTAAGGTCTGAGAGGTAGTTATACCCCAACTTGATCGACTTCGTTTTAATTTAGAAATGGTTAAGGTTCGAGAGTGAAAGTGGTTAAGTGAATTTAGTAAATAAGTATAGTGGTTTGAGTGGTCTTCGCGATGATGATTTAAACACCTGTTTAAATCCAAGTAAAGAAGATTTGGAAATGTTTTCCAAATAGAATCAGAAACGTAATCAAATATTGAAATTGGAAATATGGATTAGAAAAGGAAATGTTTTCCAGTGTTAATATATATTTTCTAAACATAGAAAATAAGGAAAATATGAATATATATATATATAGAAATATATATGATTGATGATTGATTGATAGAATTTTCATTTGGAAATAATATCGTTGTTTGCACACGTGTTTTTCTTTGATAGTTAAATCACAGACTATCAAAGTTTTGACCATTTTAACGTTGTTAATATGGAGAGACCGGTTGGATTGTTATCCAAAGAACCACTCTGTATTGGCCTAAGCGTTGCAAATCATATATGCCAAAGATAATTGAAGACGTAGTAAAGTGCAAGGGCTATTATATAAGTCTTAGATAACAGTGCCTAAGAAGGATGTACTGAATAGTGCCTTCGGTTCATCCTGTTCCTGGATGACTCGTATGGACGGATGTCTAACAGAGTATTTCCAGACGATCACGTATATTGATTTCTCCAACCGTACCAAGAGTGGAAGCGAAGAAGGAAACTTCTTTTAGCTAACACATAATGTATTGTCGAGGACGTCAATCGGTGATTGGATGGATTTGATGATGTGGCATTCAAAGTGAATTTGATGTGATGATAAAGCGTAGCTTCTAGCCTCATCATCCGGTAAATGACAGAAATCGGGCAGGCAGCATGGCTAAGTCGGTCGCACCAAAGTAGGGTGTATAATCACCTATCTAGAGAATATTCATTTGCTTCTTTAATCTATCAACGCTGTCTCATATATATACGGGAAACGGTTGCTGATCCCAACCGTTGGTGATATACATTCGATACACTCAAGCAAAATGAGTGGTCGGTCATGTGTGGCTGAGTTACAAGATGTTCTTGTTGAACTTCAGTGTATCGTTCCTTGAGTACACTGATCGGAAGGTGGTTCCATACCTTGTCATAGTTGGAAATCCATTACCCAATACATGCTTGCGGTTTTGATTGTATACTATATGTAGAACGTGAGATGAAAGTGTTTCTGCTAGATGGTTATTATATTGTGGTGGATAGACATTATTATAATATCAAAAGGTTTTTGATATAAAGATATTTTGGATTCTCATAAGGGAAAAAAGCCCGTTCCGTTATACGGCGTGGTCTTATGAGATATCGTTTACTTGTTCAAACTGTTTAAACTATTTTACTCATACCAGTCCATGTTGCGTGCTTAAGCATGTGTCGCATGATAGGGGGTTCTCGCTTTTCGTTAGGTGGAGAACGGGAGACTCTTACTCATACATGTCCCTTTGGTAGGGTTGGTTGTGAAGTCGAAAGGCTGGCCGTAAAATATGGTATTGGGGTACCAGTGTAAGCCTCAGATCTATCTAAAGGAGCTTGGAGCAGAAGGCTTCAGCGATAGTTATATAGAGTTTTGTTCCGCTGTGTTATAAGTGCTGTACTCTGATAAGTACTATTGTATACATAACTGTTATATTTCAAAGTTATGTTATCTATTATATGTTATTCGTTCCGCTGTGAGGTTCGTGTTACTCTAATGTTGTATTCTTCTTCTTCTTCTATTCTAAGTTTCTATCTTATCTATTCTCACCCTCTAATTTCTTTCATTAATTACCGGGATTTTTCGATGTTTTGGTTATCGACATCGAGCCTATGTCGATAACCAAAGTCGCTTAAAATCTGGGTCGTTACAGTTGGTATCAGAGCTTAAGTTAAGAATTAACTTGGCTCTATGGCGTGACTCGGTAGAGATAGGGTTAGTAATACCCTAGATTGAGTTTGAGTGTATATATATGAGTGAACGTATTTGATATAAAAATTTGTTTTATATTGTGGAGATTCATTGGCCGAGTTGTTTATGAGTTCTGGTCGATCAGTTTGATCCACTGTATCGGTAGGAGTAAATAAACACTTGAATACGATGAACCAACATAATATGTTTTGAAATTTACATAGTATAATTGGTTGTGTTGGTTGATAATATAATCGAATAAGATTATAAAAAGTGAAATGGTTATGTAAATAATCAGTCAGAATTCATATAAGTATAATATATGAAATAAAGATGAATTAAATCTGAATTTAAATCAGAATTGGAATTTAAAATAAGGAAATTTTAAGTTCCTGGGAGATTTTGAAAACGCTTTTCAAACTGGAAGTGATATAGTATTGAACTCACTTTGATTGCTGGAAAATAGATTCCGATGGTGAAGCATGCCATCATCGGTGTTCATTTTCGAGTTGTAAGTGACGGATTACTACCAAAGATTTTGTTTTCAAATTTGTTTAGCGAAAACAAGGTGTTCATAAATTCAAAGGTTTTTGAATTGTGATTATGATTTCAAATTGATTTGAAATAAAACCCAGGGATTTAAATCCTAGAATTTAAAATTTAACTTGTGAAGTTAAGTAGAATGAGATGTTAAAAGTTAAGTAAAACTGAAAATGATTAGAGAAAAATCTGGGATGGAATCGAGGGATAAGTTAAGAATTTGGAATCGAGAATGAAACTCGAGTTTGAAATGATATCTGGCTTGGATATAAGCGAATGATTTGGTTTTGAGGATGAACTGATTGGAGATCAAGTTGGTAATGCATTGTTATATGCAGAACTGGTGACGAATGGTAGGGATATAATGATATACCCGACAAAAAGGTACAAGTTTATATTTCATATGAGTTTGGTGATTTATGAGCCGAATTGGCAAGCCGCTTGGCTGTTTGATTTTCTTTTGGGTTGGAGATGGCCCAGAGAGGCGAGTTGGAGTTTGAGATATTGACCAGTACAAAGGAGGTGCTGGCGAAATTTTTCTAAAAGTTAAGGCGTTAGAAAATTTTCAAGATTTTTGAAAATTTTCGTTGATAAGAATTAATTAATATTTAATTGAATTTAAATTGGTTCAGTTGAAACTGAAGTTAAGAGGTGAGCAAATATGTAACACCCCACCTCCGCTAGAGTCACTCACAAAGGGAATGCACTAGGTTTGGTGAAGCATTATCGAGGTAAACATGCACAGAAATATTACAAGATAGAACACATATATAAAACAGCGGAAGTAAAACAAATTTCATTGCCTTATAAAATAAGGTCTAAAGCCTTTTACATCAGAATACATCAAAACCTGTCTTGCAATAATAAAGAAGCATAAAACCTTTTCATAAAATATTTCTCCAAATAAAACAGTAAGGTAGCCATAGCCAAGAAAAGTCCAAGGCATGCATGATGACCTTCAAGCAGAGGAAGTCCGAACTAAACAACAACATTTCCTCCCTGAAAACCGGGGGGGGGGGGGACGGAAGACAAAGAGGCGAAAGAAAACGGGGTCAGTCATAAAGACTGGTAAGTCCTATCTACTTCCAGTATAAAAACAGGTAAATGTAACATGACATGCATAAACTAAAAGTAAACATAAGGATGACGACAAGATAGATAAGCTAAACCAAGATAACTGGATGAACTACTGTAGCAAGATAAACTAAGGTATCATGATAAACTACTGTGTCAAGAATCAAGGTATCACATCGTCAGGTTTCTATCAAGTATACTATCACAAGGTATCTATCATGTATAACATCCCACGGTATCTATCATGTATATTTGCTCTGCACCTCTCGTACTAGTATCCCAACCCGCGTCATGTGTTAACTGTGAATTTCCCTTGCCTAATGTCATGTAATGGTCCATGTCAACCTAATATATAGCATATGTAGGTTTTCCCAACTCGTATGTTTCTTTCCATGTATAAGTTTAGTCCTTTGTCGTAAGCCGTACGGGCTTTCCCATGTAAATCTATACCACTTCAACGTAGTACCATTTTATCCTTGAAGTTGTTTTGGACTGCTACCCTTGATCTAGTTATGTTTTCTTACCATGAACTATCGCGTGTTCACTTAGGGTTTATGCCACCTAGGACCACTAGGGATTATGCTACCTAATGAACGTTCCCATGTCTCGGTTTGGGTTCAGGCCACCTAGGGCCACTAGGGATTATGCCACCCGTCAGCCGCGCCCTTTATCCCACGTATGTATCGTGAATCGTTTTCCATGTCTAGACGCACCTGTATCTCAACGTGCCATCCGAGTTCCGTGCCAGGGCAAATCAAGAAATACGGAACTCGGTTGGGAGCTTTAAGTCGTCTGCTAATGCAGATATCAAGGTCTGTTTTTGTATCCGTGGCTATGGTCCCACGTGACCCCTCCCTCAACTACTGAAAGGCAATCCAAGAAAAATCATGTATGAGAACTACATCCCGGCCCCACTATAGCCCCACTTTCCTATGGGCCAACCTCACCCATGACTCGATAGCAAGAACATGGTCTGTTGGGAGTTCTCTGCCTTTCCGTTCGTGCACGATTGACTAAAGATGGTAGGTAGTCGGCGACGTGCTATCTAGGGCAAAATCAAGTATCGTCGACTCCACGCTAATCCATCCCAGTCTTTAGGTCGCTCGCATAGCAACCAAGGCATACTCTTGGCTCTTCTATCGCGGACCTTAACCTCTGTGAGGCCGGGTTTCATGGACCACCTGCCACCTCATAGAGGGATAACAAGAGTACCCTCACATACCCCGAAGCTACCGCTTCGTCACCCAGTTCGCTGGAGCATTTTATCTAAGTCAGATAAGTTGCTCCTCCTCGTATACTAAGAGATGACCTACCATATCAGGTTACTCATCTCTTTATGAACTAGTCCCATGTCCTTAGCTAAGAATTATTACTTAGTTACCCTTAACTAAGGTTTACCACTTAGCTCCTCTTTCTGCTATCCTTGTTAACTACGATTTCTAACCTAGTCCCCTGTGCTAGTGTTTTGTCAAATGGGTTAAGTGTTGCTATCCAAGTTCATGACTTAACTCGCCTACGAATCATGTCAAGATTAGCTAAGTACTCAAGTTCAAGGCTTAGCCCTACAAGTTGGTTAAGTGTACCAAGAAGCTCATGACTTAACCCTATCAAGTCAAATTGGTTAAGTATTTATTTGTCTTAACCCTATCAGATTATTATGTTAGATTGATTAAGCATAGATTATCTTAATCCCATCAGATTATCGAGTCGGATTGGTTAAGTATGGGTTAGCTTAACCCCATCCACTAATCATATTACAATGGTTAAGCCTAATTTTAAAAGGTCTTGTGACTTAACCCTATCAGGTCTACCTATTAGATTGGTTAAGTATAGGTTACTTAACCTCATCAAATCATCATGTATAATTGGTTAAGTATAAGTTACTTAACCCCATTAAATTACCGTGTTAAGTTGGTTAAGTATTGGTTACTTAACCTCATTGAATTACTAAGTTTAGATTGGTTAAGTGTTTAACTTAACCCCATCGAATTACCGTGTTTAGATTAGTTAAGTGAAGGTTACTTAGCCCCATCTATTTACCATCTTTTAGATTAGTTAAGTCTAAGTTACTTAACCCCATCTAATTACCGTGTTAGATTAGTTAAGTATGGATTACTTAACCTCATCGAATTTTACCGTGTTTAGATTAGTTAAGTGTGGATTACTTAACCCCATCTAATTACCAAGTCGGATTAGTTAAGCGTAAATTACTTAACCCCATCCCCTAATTGTCTTGTATAGTTAAGTGTCATTAAGAAATCAAGCCCGGTCCCACTTAACCTACCCATTCGTGTCATATCGGTTAAGTGTCATTAGTCAAATTTACTTAACCTTATCATGTGGCATTAATTTAATTAATGCACTCTCAACCTCTCACATTAGACCTTGTTGTGGTTACTAGTTAAGCCGGGCGGGTCCGGGTAGTTTTACACCACAACCTAGTCTAACCTTGGGTCTTAAACGTGACATGACCAACTTCTCACATTGGATCCTATTGTTTGTAGCCACTAGTTAAGCCGGGCGGGTCCGGGTAGATTTATGCTACAAACTCAACCCAACCTCGAGTTGGCCACTTTCATGTTTAGTCTAGTGTCTTTTTTACACTTACAACCCACCCATGTCTAGTTCAAGTTCCATGTTCTCCCACGTGTCATGAACATATTTAAATGTATCATGAATGTCATGTTCTCACGTAAGCCCCATGTCAAGTTTTTCATGTAATACCCACGTTTTTTCTAAGCTACCCAAACGTATTTCCAACCCAAGTGGAAGCGAGTCACATAGTAGGGTATTATGCCAACATATTGGCCACAAACATGCATAGTATCATAAGGGAATTTGGCCACAAACATGCATAGTATCATAAGGGAATTTGGCCACAAGCATGCATAGTTTCATAAGGGGATTTGGCCACAAACATGCATAGTATCATAAGTGAATTTGGCCACAAACATGCATGATACATAAGGGGTTTGGGTTCATTTACATGCATAAGCCCCAAAGTCAAATCTTTGCCAATGTTTCACAAGTCAAATGGTTCCCAAAGGTTCATGCTAGCATTCCATAGATAAAGATTCAAACTTGCAAGGTAAACTAGGTTAATCATAACATGAATAGCATGATCTAGTCACTACGCATAGCCAAAAGTCATAGGTTCAAGCAAAAGAGGCATGACAAGGTTCATATAGGCTAGCATACTTAGTTTAATCTCGTTTTATTCCATGCCATCATTAAGACTACCGTTTAGATCTAAAAGTAGCTAGAACTTACATAGCGAGGCTTAGGAAAGGATCATGCGTCATCTTGACGAAGAAAGGTGGCTCCTTTGTTGAAAAATCGTCATGGAATTTGCGTAGCAACGTTGATCCCTCCTCGATTTGGTGTAGAAAGCTTGCACCTTTTGATTTGAACCCGATTTGAATGCCTAGTCTCTAGGAATTGGAGATGGAGGCCATGATCACTTGGCATTTGGGCAGCACTTCGTGGCATGAGTGATTTGTGAGGGTTTAGGCTAGGCTTAGGGGTCTTTTTATAGAGATTAGGAGTAGTTTTGGCTGTTAGATTAACCCTAGGATAGATCCAAGCCCTCAAAAATCGTCACAAGCCTCCAAAACAGGACCCAGGAGCCAAAACAGGTGCACCAGGCCGACCTGGCCGACCAGGGAGGTCGACACCCAGGTCGACCCCCAGGTCAACTCTAGAGTCGACCTGGTTGGGGGGAGGTCGACCCTAGTGTCGACCCCCCTATCGACCTGCCTGGGCGGGATTTTTCCCGCCTGCTCTGAATTTTGAAAATTTTGAATCTGTTTTGTAATTTGAATTTTTCGTGAAACTTTGCGAGGCCATATCTTGGTCATACGGACTCCGATTTACAAAATTTCGGACTCTATTTCGCGTATTTTTCCCAGACGAACGCAATGGCGCAACCTGTTTTCCTGATTCATATTTTAACATTTAATTCTGCCTTGATTCTTGTCTTAACATGTTGTTAAAATTTGGGTTGTTACATTCTCCCCTCCTTTAAGGAATTCGTCCCCGAAATCTCCAAGTTAGGAAGAACGCATCCTACCTTCCATCATCCATCTACTCAAAACATCATCCACAGGCAACCATTGTCCTTAGACGATTTCTAATGCCATATGAACATATGCAAAACGTGTGTGTATATGCTCCTTAGCTAATGCTAATGATCAGGCCTGAATGATCTTTCTAATGCAAAATATGTTTAGTGCCATGAGTCCAACATGTATGCAAATAGTCCTAGTCATATAAGTACTATATGCGTGCACAAACATTCATTCATATGCAACATCCGCATGATAACACATTCAATTTCATCCATAAACAAGTATAAATACTCGTGCATATGCAACATGAAACGTGATCGCGTCAATCTAGTATCTAATGTGTATTCGCGCATCCACGAGCAACTACTTGCAACCATTTGCAACCATATCAATCATAACATGTTTCAAATACATGTACATCCATAGGATTCTACCTAAGGTTCTCAAGATAGGATCGAGGAGATAAGCAAGATAAACTCCTTACGGGGTTTACAACAGAAACAGGGTCGAGAGGATATCCACCAAGCAATAGCATGCAAGTAAGCTCTACAAGAGAACCAGAGATCAAAGGTATCCTCCTAAAAAGAGATATAATGTGCGCATCTAAGCCGCATTTCCATGAGCTTAATTCCATTGTGCTTTGACCGCCTTTGACTTCATGATTTCGTAGCTCCTTGATTCCTATTCCCAAGATATGAGTTGGAACTCATTTCACTGTCGCTTCTCGTTTCACTTATTCTTTCCCTAGTATGCTCGGTTCAAACATATCTGCGTACTCATGCAAGCTCTCCAAAATTCACTAATGAATTTTGGATCTCGTTTACCGATGCCAATCCATGTTACCACGTGCACTTACTAGGGTGGTTCCTATAACCCATGCTTAAGCGGAATGAACCATCCGCCTTATTGGCGAACGTTACTCGATCGAATCAGAGATTTCTGATAAATGCATCAAGAGATTCTAGGTAACTAACCATGACAAAACCCAAAAGGTTTTACGAGGCTTCAAAGGTATTACCAAAGTAAGTCAAGAGTCTAACTACCCTCTTTTCAAAACCGAGAATGGTATCCCTAACTGGATAACCACTTCATCCCTAGAATCCAACCATAGCTCAACAATAGAAGTATTGCTTCTAATCCCAACACTTGACATTTACACTCTCAATTCCAAACAAGTCATTAATAAATGGACCGACTCTCCAACTAGATTTTTAGGCCAAAAGTGGGATCTTCTACCATGCTAGTACTAAGGTGCAGAGACTTAACTATCGAGGCAGACTTAAATGATGCGATGATCAATACAAAGTCTGGACGGGATGATAGAAAAGAAAGGCTATGCCTTTAACAGAAACGGTACCATTTCTCTTAGGTACGCTATAAATGAGAGCATACAATTGCCCTCTCGCTGATCTTGTCCTTATCTTCCTTTGTGGATCAAGCCATACCAACAAGTTGCTTATTCTTAAGCTCGTGTCCATTATCCTTGCTCTTATTATCCCTTCTTATAACTTCGGTAACAGGTCTCTCGAGAACTTTCTCCATCGCATGGGGAAAACACTCACGTAGTTAGACAAGGATTAGTCGCAGTTAAAACTACTATGACTACAGATGGAGGAAAGAAACGAAAAGAGATTTAATCAAGGAAACAAAGGATAGTGCTAATGGCTTTTGGGGAATAGCCTTTAAAAACTTTTCTTGAAAAATGCTTCTTTGTAAGCGGTTTTTCAAATAGTTTTCAAAAGGTTTTAAAAACTTTTGCCCAGTCTGGTAACCTTCTGCTCTGATACCAAATGTAACATCCCACCTCCGCTAGAGTCACTCACAAAGGGAATGCACTAGGTTTGGTGAAGCATTATCGAGGTAAACATGCACAGAAATATTACAAGACAGAACACATATATAAAACAGCAGAAGTAAAACAAATTTTATTGCCTTATAAAATAAGTTCTAAAGCCTTTTACATCAGAATACATCAAAACCTGTCTTGCAATAATAAAGAAGCATAAAACCTTTTCATAAAATATTTCTCCAAATAAAACAGTAAGGTAGCCATAGCCAAGAAAAGTCCAAGGCATGCATGATGACCTTCAAGCAGAGGAAGTCTGAACTAAACAACAGCATTTCCTCCCTGAAAACCTTAGGGGGGGGGGAACGGAAGACAAAGAGGCGAAAGAAAACGGGGTCAGTCATAAAGACTGGTAAGTCCTATCTACTTCCTGTATAAAAACAGGTAAAGGTAACATGACATGCATAAACTGAAAGTAAACATAAGGATGACGACAAGATAAATAAGCTAAACCAAGATAACTGGATGAACTACTGTAGCAAGATAAACTAAGGTATCATGATAAACTACGGTGTCAAGAATCAAGGTATCACATCGTCAGGTTTCTATAAAGTATACTATCATAAGGTATCTATCATGTATAACATCCCACGGTATCTATCATGTATATTTGCTCTGCACCTCTCGTACTAGTATCCCAACCCACGTCATGTGTTAACTATGAATGTCCCTTGCCCAATGTCATGTAATGGTCCATGTCAACCTAGTATATAGCATATGTAGGTTTTCCCAACTCGTATGTTACTTTCCATGTATAAGTTCAGTCCTTTGCCGTAGGCCGTACGGGCTTTCCCATGTAAATCTATACCACCTCAACGTAGTACCATTTTATCCTTGAAGTTGTTTTGGACTTCTACCCTTGATCTAGTTATGTTTTCTTACCATGAAATATCACGTGTTCACTTAGGGTTTATGCCACCTAGGACCACTAGGGATTATGCTACCTAATGAACGTTCCCGTGTCTCGGTTTGGGTTCAGGCCACCTACGGCCACTAGGGATTATGCTACCCGTCAACCGCGCCCTTTATCCCACGTATGTATCGTAAATCGTTTTCCATGTCTAGACGCACCTGTATCTCAACGTGCCATCCGAGTTCCGTGCCAGGGCAAATCAAGAAATACGGAACTCGGTCGAGAGCTTTAAGTCGTCTGCTAATGCAGATATCAAGGTCTGTTTTTGTATCCGTGGCTATGGTCCCACGTGACCCCTCCCTCAACTACTGAAAGGAAATCCAAGAAAAATCATGTATGAGAACTATATCTCGGCCCCACTATAGCCCCACTTTCCTATGGGTCAACCTCACCCATGACTCGATAGCAAGAACATGGTCTGTTGGGAGTTCTCTGCCTTTCCGTTCGCGCATGATTGACTAAAGATGGTAGGTAGTCAGCGACGTGCTATCCAGGGCAAAATCAAGTATCGTCGAATCCACGCTAATCCATCCTAGTCTTTAGGTCGCTCGCATAGCAACCAAGGCATACTCTTGGCTTTTCTATCGCAGACCTTAACCTCTATGAGGCCGGGTTTCATGGACCACCTGCCACCTCACAGAGGGATACCAAGAGTACCCTCACGTACCCCGAAGCTACTGCTTCGTCACCCAGTTCGCTGGAGCTTTTTATCCAAGTCAGAGAAGTTGCTCCTCCTCGTATACTAAGCGATGACCTACCGTATCAGGTTACTCATCTCTTTATGAACTAGTCCCATGTCCTTAGCTAATAATTATTACTTAGTTACCCTTAACTAAGGTTTACCACTTAGCTCCTCTTTCCACTATCCTTGTTAACTACGATTTCCAACCTAGTCCCCTGAGCTAGTGTTTTGTCAAATGGGTTAAGTGTTGTTATCCAAGTTCATGACTTAACCCGCCTACGAATCATGTCAAGATTGGCTAAGTACTCAAGTTCAAGGCTTAGCCCTACAAGTTGGTTAAGTGTACCAAGAAGCTCATGACTTAACCCTATCAAGTCAAATTGGTTAAGTATTTATTTGTCTTAACCCTATCAGATTATCATGTTAGATTGATTAAGCATAGATTATCTTAATCCCATCAGATTATCGAGTCGGATTGGTTAAGTATGGGTTAGCTTAACCCCATCCACTAATCATATTACAATGGTTAAGCCTAATTTTAAAAGGTCTTGTGACTTAACCCTATCAGGTCCACCTATTAGATTGGTTAAGTATAGGTTACTTAACCTCATCAAATCATCATGTATAATTGGTTAAGTATAAGTTACTTAACCCCATTAAATTACTGTGTTAAGTTGGTTAAGTATTGGTTACTTAACCTCATTGAATTACCAAGTTTAGATTGGTTAAGTGTTTAACTTAACCCCATCGAATTACCGTGTTTAGATTAGTTAAGTGAAGGTTACTTAACCCTATCTATTTACCGTGTTTTAGATTAGTTAAGTCTAAGTTACTTAACCCCTTCTAATTACCGTGTTAGATTAGTTAAGTAACGATTACTTAACCTCATCGAATTTTACCGTGTTTAGATTAGTTAAGTGTGGATTACTTAACCCCATCTAATTACCAAGTCGTATTAGTTAAGCGTAAATTACTTAACCCCATCCCCTAATTGTCTTGTATGGTTAAGTGTCATTAAGAAATCAAGCCCGGTCCCACTTAACCTACCCATTCGTGTCATATCGGTTAAGTGTCATTAGTCAAATTTACTTAACCTTATCATGTGGCATTAACCTAATTAATGCACTCTCAACCTCTCACATTAGACCTTGTTGTGGTTACTAGTTAAGCCGGGCGGGTCCGGGTAGTTTTACACCACAACCTAGTCTAACCTCGGGTCTTAAGCGCGACATGACAAACTTCTCACATTGGATCCTATTGTTTGTAGCCACTAGTTAAGCCGGTCGGGTCCGGGTAGATTTATGCTACAAACTCAACCCAACCTCGAGTTGGCCACTTTCATGTTTAGTCTAGTGTCTTTTTTACACTTACAACCCACCCATGTCTAGTTCAAGTTCCATGTTTTCCCACGTGTCATGACCATATTTAAATGTATCATGAATGTCATGTTCTCATGTAAGCCCCATGTCAAGTTTTTCATGTCATACCCACGTTTTTCCTAAGCTACCCAAACGTATTTCCAACCCAAGTGGAAGCGAGTCACATAGTAGGGTATTATGCCAACATATTGGCCACAAACATGCATAGTATCATAACGGAATTTGGCCACAAACATGCATAGTATCATAAGGGAATTTGGCCACAAGCATGCATAGTATCATAAGGGAATTTGGCCACAAGCATGCATAGTATCATAAGGGAATTTGGCCACATGCATGCATAGATTCATAAGGGGATTTGGCCACAAACATGCATAGTATCATAAGTGAATTTGGCCACAAACATGCATGATACATAAGGGGTTTGGGTTCATTTACATGCATAAGCCCCAAAGTCAAATCTTTGCCAATGTTTCACAAGTCAAATGGTTCCCAAAGGTTCATGCTAGCATTCCATAGATAAAGATTCAAACTTGCAAGGTAAACTAGGTTAATCATAACATGAATAGCATGATCTAGTCACTACGCATAGCCAAAAGTCATAGGTTCAAGCAAAAGAGGCATGACAAGGTTCATATAGGCTAGCATACTTAGTTTAATCTCGTTTTATTCCATGCCATCATTGAGACTACCGTTTAGATCTAGAAGTAGCTAGAACTTACATAGCGAGGCTTAGGAAAGGATCATGCATCATCTTGACGAAGAAAGGTGGCTCCTTTGTCGAAGAATCGTCATGGAATTTGTGTAGCAACGTTGATCCCTCCTCGATTTGGTGTAGAATGCTTGCACCTTTTGATTTGAACCCGATTTCAATGCATGGTCTCGGAATTGGAGATGGAGGCCATGATCACTTGGCATTTGGGCAGCACTTCGTGGCATGAGTGAATTGTGAGGGTTTAGGGTAGGCATAGGGGTCTTTTTATAGAGATTAGGAGTAGTTTTGGCCGTTAGATTAACCCTAGGATAGATCTAAGCCCTCAAAAATCGTCACAGGCCTCCAAAACAGGACCCAGGAGCCAAAACAAGTGCACCAGGCCGACCTGGCCGACTAGGGAGGTCGACACCCAGGTCGACCCCCAGGTCGACTCTAGAGTCGATCTGGTTGGGGGGAGGTCGACCCTAGTGTCGAGCCCCCTGTCGACCTGCCTGGGCGGGATTTTTCCCGCCTACTCTGAATTTTGAAAATTTTGAATCTGTTTTCGAATTTGAATTTTTCGTGAAACTTTGTGAGGCCATATCTTGGTCATACGGACTCCAATTTACGAAATTTCGGACTCTATTTCGCGTATTATTCCGAGACGAACGCAATGGCACAACCCGTTTTCCCTGATTCAGATTTTAACATTTAATTCTGCCTTGATTCTTGTCTTAACACGTTGTTAAAATTCGGGTTGTTACAAAATATGTTCTAACCAGTCGATAGGGTCATCCTCTACCTTAGCAATTTCGAGGACGAAATTATTTTAAGTGGGGAAGAATGTAATGACCCGCCTTTTCCAGCGGTATAATAATTAAATTATTTAATTATTTAAATAGTGAATTAAAGGATTTCATGGTCGAAGAATTAAATAATGGTGAATATTTAATTAAAATAATAAATTAAATAATATATTTAATTCCAAAATAATCAGGAATATTGGAAATCACAATATTCTGTGAACAGGGTCATCCCTAAGATTTAATTCAGCTTAGAGTCGAATTATATTGACGAATATATTCAATCGACGTCAGTTTGAACGTATAATTATATTATAATTAAAATCGAGCTTGAAATGGCGCTGTAGTTCGTAAATTGGCGATTCGAACTTCAACTGAATGTACAGGATTCGTTTTAAGCCGGATTACTGTGAAACAAGAAACGTAAATAGAGTTAATCGAACATAGTTTGTTTAAATAGAGTTAATAGAGTTTGTTTAAATAGAGTTATTCGAATAAAATCAAAAGAGTTAATCGAATATAGTTTGTTTAAATAGAGTTAAATGAGTAATCGAATATAGTTGTTCGAAAGGAGTTAAGTGGAAAGAGTTGATTGATTAGAGTTAAAAGAATGAACTTACCCTGTTTCGAGATTTGAAATGTTGTTCATTTAAGGTCTGAGAGGTAGTTATACCCCAACTTGATCGACTTCCTTTTAATTTAGAAATGGTTAAGGTTCGAGAGTGAAAGTGGTTAAGTGAATTTAGTAAATAAGTATAGTGGTTTGAGTGGTCGTCGCGATGATGATTTAAACACCTGTTTAAAACCAAGTAAAGAAGAAATGTTTTCCAAATAGAATCAGAAACGTAATCAAATATTGAAATTGGAAATATGGATTAAAAATGGAAATGTTTTCCAGTGTTAACATATATTTTCTAAACATAGAAAATAAGGAAAATATGAATATATATATATAGAGAGAAATATATATGATTGATGATTGATTGATAGAATTTCCATTTGGAAATAATATCGTTGTTTGCACACGTGTTTTTCTTTGATAGTTAAATCACAGACTATCAAAGTTTTGACCATTTTAACGTTGTTAATATGGAGAGACCGGTTGGATTGTTATCCAAAGAACCACTCTGTATTGGCCTAAGCGTTGCGAATCATATATGCCAAAGATAATTGAAGATGGAGTGAAGTGCAAGGGCTATTATATAAGTCTTAGATAACAGTGCCTAAGATGGATGTACTGAATAGTGCCTTCGGTTCATCCTGTTCCTTGATGACTTGTATGGACGGATGTCTAACAGAGTATTTCCAGACGATCACGTATATTGATTTCTCCAACCGTACCAAGAGTGGAAGCAAAGAAGGAAACTTCTTTTAGCTAACACGTAATGTATTGTTAAGGACGTCAATCGGTGATTGGATGGATTTGATGATGTGGCATTCAAAGTGAATCTGATGTGATGATAAAGCGTAGCTTCTAGCCTCATCATCTGGTAAATGACAGAAATCGGGCAGGCAGCATGGCTAAGTCGGTCGCACCGAAGTAAGGTGTATAATCACCTATCTAGAGAATATTCATTTGCTTCTTTAATCTATCAATGCTGTCTCATATATATACGGGAAAGGGTTGTTGATCCCAACCGTTGGTGATATACATTCGATACACTCAAGCAAAATGAGTGGTCGGTCATGTGTGGCTGAGTTACAAGATGTTCTTGTTGAACTCCAGTTTATCGTTCCTTGAGTACACTGATCGGAAGGTGGTTCCATACCTTGTCATAGTTGGAAATCCATTACCCAATACGTGCTTGCGGTTTTGATTGTATACTATATGTAGAACGTGAGATGAAAGCGTTTCTACTAGATGGTTATTATATTGTGGTTGATAGACATTATTATAATATCAAAAGGTTTTTGATATAAAGATATTTTGGATTCTCATAAGGAGAAAAAACCCGTTCCGTTATATGGCGTGGTCTTATGAGATATCATTTACTTGTTCAAACTGTTTAAATTGTTTTACTCATACCAGTCCATGTTGCGTGCTTAGGCATGTGTCGCATGATAGGGGGTTCTCGCTTTTCGTTAGGTGGAGAACGGGAGACTCTTACTCCTACATGTCCCTTTGGTAGGGTTGGTTGTGAAGTCGAAAGGCTGGCCGTAAAATATGGTATTGGGGTACCAGTGTAAGCCTCAGATCTATCTAAAGGAGCTTGGAGCAGAAGGCTTCAGCGTTAGTTATATAGAGTTTTGTTCCGCTGTGTTGTAAGTGTTGTACTCTGATAAGTACTATTGTATACATAACTGTTATATTTCAAAGTTATGTTATCTATTATATGTTATTCGTTCCACTGTGAGGTTTGTGTTACTCTGATGTTGTGTTCTTCTTCTTCTTCTATTCTAAGTTTCTATCTTATCTATTCTCACCCTCTAATTTCTTTCATTAATTACCGGGATTATTCGATGTTTTGGTTATCGACATCGAGCTTATGTCGATAACCAAAGTCGCTCAAAATCCGGGTCGTTACATCTGGTATGAGCGATAAGCAACAAAACAGAACAATAACAGGTATAATCCAATCATACCTGAACCTGGACCTACAACCAAAGAGTTAGCACAACATACCGCTCAATACTCTAAGGTGCCACTAACATATGGTGTAAATAATACGGAAGTGGGGGTGTACATGTCATGGTGAAAGTAAACAATCAAACATAGCAACCATCCTCACATCTCTCGCTCAGTGCGTAAAGCATACGATATCCACTATTTGGTCACCTAATCCTTTGGGTCCTGACGAAGTCCAACCCCGTACAACTATCACTACAAGCCCACTATCCGTCTCTCAGTGGTGAACCAAAGTTATGAATACCGAAAACCCCTTTGCGCACGTCCCGCAGCAAAGTCCAATCGTGAAGTTAACTCGTTGGTTCCCAACTGGATCCTGAGTTCTACTTCCTATTTGGACTTCCTTGCATCTCGGGTTTTGGTATTCTCCGGATCGGATCGGTTCTTCACTTTACCTTGCCTCAGATCGTGCTCCTGGTTTTGTTCGGGGTCCACACCTCATGTCCAAGCTCTTCGATTCGGCTCGTGGACTTCATCACCTCGGATCGGGTAGAGTTCCTCAAGCTCCTACATGGTGCATCGGTTCGGGTCGGGTAACGTAGTTCGGATCGGCTGTGGTCATCACACAGCCTCTCCTACCGGTTCGATTCGGAGGTGACTACACGGGTCGGGTCGGAGTTTAGTTCATGATCTGGCTTCCGGTTCGGGGTGAAGAGCTTCTGGCAGATAGGTTCGGAGAAGACACTCCACGAGCAGTTCGGTTCGCGAGTTGCACCTCGGGTTGGTCCGTGCTCCCATCCGATCTGATCTGGTTCAGGTACTTTCCTGCACTTTCCCTGCAACTTCCAGTGACTGTTTATATGCCACTCGATGGCGTTTTCGACCACTCTAACTATTTTAGACAATCACAAAGCATACCATACAGTCATAGCAACAAATAGAGGTGACCACAAACACCAAAACAACAACTTGATAGGTTAAAATGGACCAAACATAGCCAAAACCCCATATTTTCACTTAAGCATGTCTAAGCAAAACTAATGATAGGATTAGTAAAACTTAACCAAATTTTCTAACAGAGGCCTATAACAATATTTCGAAATTTATCAATATTTTTCCAAATTTTTAACATGTATAAATTCGCTAATTATCACTAATTATCATTAATTAGCCATAATTAGTGAGGAACTATGCAAATCACTCACCTTGGCTACAAATTAACTTTAGATCTGAAGTAAATCTCTGTTATGGCGCTGTTTCAAAGGCTATACAACAGTTCTACCTCGATTTTTGTGCTAATCCTCTTTGATTTGATGTAGATTTAGCTTAATTAGCGATTAGAAGGTGATTTGGGGTGTTTTAGCAAGTGGAGGCCATTGCAAGGTTGAGAGGAATGTCTTAGGCGGCTGGAAAATGAAGTACAATTCGTTTTCTAAACCCTAGCAGCCGTCTTATACTCTTAATCCCGAAATTCCCCTTTGGGCCTAGCTGTTAATCACCCGGTTAAGTCCAATTAAGCTGTTTTTCACCCCCTGAAACTTGTTTCAGCCATATCTCCCAAACGGTGAGTTTGTTTGGCTAATGTGACCACACTACGGAAAGGTAAACCATCATCCGAATTCAATGGAAGTGGTTTCAGGTAAAAATTCATTTTCAGTCAAAAGTTATGGCCGAAACAAGATCAGCTAGGGGCAAAATGGTCATTTAAAATCGGCAAAAATCATGAATATGGGAAATGTCCCCAGTAGTCGTCTATATGACCATACGACTTCGTATGTGAAAGAAAGAAATATTCTACGATCCTTCGATGCGTAGAATGCGGGTCGTTACAAGAAGCCAATAAAAACAATGGATGTTGGTGATTGGTGGATGAGTAGATGGGTGATGGATGTTAGGTTATACATTCTTCTTAACCTGGAGATTTCGAGGAAGAAATCCTTTGAGCTGGGGAGATTGTAACACCCCGTAATTTTAACAAAAATAAAGATGATAAATTAAATAATAATTAATTATATATTCAGAATTAAGTGAAACGGTCTGCGCCATTGCATTTGTCTCGGAATTATGCTTTTGATAGACCCCAAGTTTGCGTAAAACGGGCACCGTATGAAGAAGATATTAAGGTTTAAAGTTTGTATACGCATAAGAAGAATATATATATATAATATGTCCAGAATTCAAGAAATTTCAAAAATCGAACAGGAAAAGGGGAGTGGGAAAATCCTGCCCATGGGTGTCGACCCCATCAATGGGGTATCGACCCATGGGTCAACACCCCTGCCTGATCCGAGGCAGAATTCATTTTTCTGAACGTGGACTCCTTTCCTGACCAAATTCGTTGATTCTAGGCTATAAGTAAGACCATATACCCATTGTTTTATTCATTATAGATCAATTGAGGACTAGATGCTGCCTCTGCCTAGACTAGAATAGCTTATTCTTCTTCTTCAACGGGAGTTAGACTAATTCAGAGATCCGTGATTCAACATCAGCAATCCTTCTTCTGTTTCTTAGATCCGATCACAGTGAGTCTACACTAATTTTAGATCTAAATAATTAAAAGTTAATCTTGACATGCACTATAAGAAAAAACGCATATAGAAGCTGTAGAATCTGCTTCTAATCCGTCGTTAAACAGGCCTTAGCGACGGATTTTCTACATAACGGGGTGGTCGTTAAAAACCATAAAGGTATCTGTGTCAGATTTTGTGATGGAATTTAGTAAGAGTTTTCCAACATTTTTCCGTCATTTTACTAATTATACAATAAAAATAAATATTTATTAATTTAATTTTAATTTATATACCAACTATTTACCGACGGATAATTAATTTACAATAAATTATATTTATAAAAATCATTGGTAAATCCTTACTAATTGCTAAGGGATTAGCGACGGATATTATTGAAGTAAACTTAACCTCACTATTTTTGTTGGTAATCCGCCGCTATTCCCCTTCTGATCTGCGAATACACACACACATACGCCCACA
Organism: Allium sativum; assembly: GCA_030737875.1. NCBI lineage: Eukaryota > Viridiplantae > Streptophyta > Magnoliopsida > Asparagales > Amaryllidaceae > Allium > Allium sativum. The sequence goes on from CM060927.1 coordinate 290,182,068, forward strand.
TATATGCATACATACACATACTCATGACACATATAATTTACGTTCCATTCAATACACAATCCTAATGTAAATACAGCACAATTAATATCAACACATATCATAATCAATTTATTATATTAATCATTCATATCTAATAATCAACATTACATTTTTTTCAAATAAAATACTTTATAATCTTATTCTACTCTCGTTAGTTTACATATAATATAACAAGAAATTAATATCATCAAAACAAATCTACTACTTCACTATTCACAACCTTCCTTCATCTCAAACTCATTCCTTATTATCCCTTCCATTTCTTTTCGACCATCCATGGATATACCTCACTTTTTTTATTAGGGTTATACTTCACTCACCATAAATTAGCATCTGCCATATCTTTAAGAGACTGTTCCAAATCATCTAATTTTTGCTCCTTAGATACAATTAATAAGAACCCAACCTGCAAATTCATTCAATTAATAAGAACCATTTTCAAAATGAAACTGGTCTTATGAAAATCATCACATCTGCATGGGTTAACCATGGGCAAATCAAATTTTATCCACAGAAACTGTCATGGAGGATACAAAATTCCCAAATAAAGCAATAGACCTTCTTACAAAAGTCCGCCAGAAATCGCCACTGATTCAATGCATAACAAACTTCGTATCAATGGATATAATTGCCAACACGCTCCTCGCGTTTAACTCATCTCCTGCCATGCTCCACTCATTATCAGAAATCGATGACTTCACTCCCATATGCGATTCTGTGTACATAAATATTGGTACTTTAATGGAGCAGTGGCTGCCTTCCATGCGAGCTGTTGCAGCGAAGGCGAATGGGAAACCATGGATCCTTGATCCTGTTGTGGTTACAACTTCCAATTATTGGATGAATTCTTGCTTGGATTTGCTTGAATTGAAGCCAATTGTCATTAGAGTGAATGCTAGTAAGAATAGATTACGGGCTTGGCTGCCAAGAAAGGAGATCTTTTTGGCACTACGAGCAAAGGAGTAGATAGTTATTATAAGTCAACGGATGCAATCGAAGTAGCTAAATAGTTAGCTCTTACCAGCGATGCAATAGTTGCGGTGTCAGGATCTATTGATTATGTTACAGATGGCCATCGTGTTGTGGCGTTCGTAATGGTGTACCTATAATGCAGAAAATAACAACTACTGGGTGCGCTGTCACTGCACTCATTGCTGCTTTTGTTTCAGTGGATCCATCCAACCCATTTGGAGCAACTACATGTGCTTTTCTTGTAATGCATCAAGAGGAAGACCATTGATGTTAAGCATTTAATTATAATAGCAAATTCAATTTCAAAGTTAACCGGAATTTACAAAGTATCAAAAATAAAACTAAAGATGACTCAATAAAGTGGAGGAAAGGGGCACGAAGTATATACTTCCACTTTCTGTAAATGTTCAAAACTTTGATAGAGTTACCTATAGCAACACATACATACCATGACTGTTTTTGTTATAGTGATACATAAGATATACAAGCGCACATATGCACGGTTTAAAACAAGTTCATAAGAAAAGCATTTTGTTTACAGTGGTAACGTGATAAACATAGGAAAGCCAAAGGTGAAGTCAAAAACTATACCAAAGAAATATGGAAAAGCAAGCAACCAAAGTTACAGATGAAATAAGTAGCAAACCCAGGAAGTACGCAGTATTAAAATATAAAACATAAAGATGTGTAATCTCAACCTGGATCTCATCCACATTCCAATCAATAGATTCAAGCCATGCAGTAGCATATTCATCAACAACTCATCTTTGAGCATTGGCTTACTGATACAAAGAAAAAGCCCCAGTACACCTACAGCATCTTTATGGTTCAACCACAATATTTTTGATCTCTCTTACCTGTAAGTTTCTCGACTGTGGTCACCAGCAGCGCCGCAAGAAAGAATTCAGCTAGGTAACATGGTTGATATTTTGATGCAAAAAAGGTTGCATATTATAAATTCTTTGCCACCGTCAATCCCATGCCTAGTCCAACTAGCCACCAAGGCTAAATAACCGAGGTGCAAAATTTGCAAATAAATGAAGTGTGGAACCAAAAGCTGACTCCTGCTCTGCAATGCAAAAAAAAAGTTAAGTATAGATTGAGCTTTTAATTACCTTTCAAATTTGCACCAATAGATTCAAAGTTGTAATAGGAAAATCTGAAGGGAAATATGTAGTAAACACCATAAGAACTACGCTATCAAGTAATAACTTGTGATACCATTATCAAAGAAATAGCCTTGGCTTGTAGATTTGACAAATAGATGTCTTCGAGCACCAAATTTGAGCAGTCGATGGACCTTGGGGTAGAACTAAAATCACTCATATATACTGAGCACGCATGGTAGGTGACGACGAACAGGAAGCTAATTGCTTGCTGGCATTTGATGGCACGGCCAAATTGATGCCAGACGGAGTGGGCGTGGGGGAGTCTGAGGTGGCTCATCAGGTCAGATATTTTGATGTTAGGCTGGGTTGAGTGTTGACGGGCAAAATTGTCGCACGCCGACACCTAATGTGTATGTGTGAACAATTATCCAAATAAGCAGTAAATAATGAAAGTACGGGGAAACACAACTTTTATAGTGGTTCGGCACTAAAGCCTACACCCACTTTATGATCATCATTCATCATATCTTAGGTCCATTACAAGGTTGTACAAGTTCGGACAATAGCTAAGTTCAAAGTGTTACAATAGAATAAAAAATATATGTTTGTTCTACACTTTGATTAAATTTCCCTTCTTCTTATTCGTTGCGAAGCGTTGACTTGGTCAACAATATCTAAGTCTGGTGTTCATGTCCATGAAGTTCAAAAGTAGCATAACATTCCTTGTTAATGCTCAAGTGTTGAAGGAAAACATGCAAGCCATATTTTAGTTGTCCATGCCATCTCCCATAGCCATGGTGGAGGTATTGGAAGCCATTAATGAGTGTTTGGAGCTCTCAAGGTCCAAAAATTCCAAGGGAGAAGGATCCAAATGAAGGCCAAGGCTTGGGGTACTTATAGGAGGAAGGTTAGGTGGAAGTAGGTGAGCAGCGGGACCCATAAGAGCAATTTTCGTACCCAAAACAAGGCCACATACAGAAAATTTGCACCTGCCTCTAGGCGTGAAATTTCGCACCTGCTGGGAGCGAAACTACGCACCTGCTGGGTGCGAAACTTCGCACCTGCTGGGTGCGAAACTTCGCACCTGCTAGGTGTGAAACTCGCACCTACTGGTTGCGAAACTCGTAGCTACTGCGTGCGAATTCCGCCTCTTGAGGGGAGCGAGGACCATAGGAGTTGCTAGCTGAATCTTGACTTTGAGTCGATCTGGTAATTCTGGGAAACACACTTGTTGGTGGAAATCGGATGAATCGTGCGGTGCCCACTGGTTCGACCCAACCGGATAGGTCGATCGCCCTTGGGACTGTGGGGCCTCGGATCCCCACCTGCGCTGCGCCCGGACCCACTTGGCGGCTCGCCTTCGGCTCGACTGATGGTTTACCCAAGAGCTATATTTCAAAGCCTTGGAGCTGATGTTCTCGAGCCAAAAAGAGGTCACCTGATTGGAGTCTTGGGCCTTCTTTTATTTGTGATGTGACTTCGACGGAGCCGCTTAGTGTTTCCTGACAGTGTTCCTCATGCTTGAGCGCATCGCTAATCTAATACTTGAAGTGTGATAGCTTCGGCAAAAAAGCATTTCAACATTTGCCCCAAAAAAATATCTTGCTTGGCCACAGGAAGGTGTGTTTTGCGAGGAGAAGAGAAATCCAGAAACCAAAGCTAGTAGAAGTCTAGAGCGAGCTTCTACATTCATAAGATGGAAGAGCCATGACCACGCCGGGTCGTATTATCCAGGAAACAAAAGCCGATAAGCCGGAAATCCGTTATCACTTTGGATCATATTAGTGGAAGACCACGATCGCTTGGGATCGTATTAAGGAGAGAAATCTGACGATCGCTTGGAATCACATTAATAGAAAGCCAGAACAGCCAGAGTATCCGAGAGACTGGAGGAGCCCAGTAACCTGCATAGAAAAGGTGTACAAATAACCATATGTGAGCGGACTTGTCGTGCTACCAACAAGGCTTCCATAGGTCATCGTATTCATTTGATAGATTGCATTCAAGACGATCACACGTTAGTGAGGTTGCCAAGGCATGTTAGAGCATTCAAGGAAATCTCACGTTGGTGAGGTGGACTCGGCAAGTAGCATTCAAGGAAATCTTGCCTTAAGGAGATGGCCTTGGAAAGTGGCATTCAAGGAAATCTCGCGTTAGGAAGATGACCTTGGCAAGTGGCATTCAAGGAAATCTCGCATTAGGGAGATGATCTTGGCAAATGGCATTCAAGGAAGTCTCGTGTTAGCAAGATGACCTTGGCAAGTGACATTCAAGGACATCTCGTGTGAGGGAGATGACCTTGGCAAGTGGCATTCAAGGACATCTCGTGTGAGGGAGATGACCTTGGCAAGTGGCATTCGAGGAAATTTCGTGTGAGCGAGATGACCTTTGCAAGTGGCATTCAAGGAAATCTCGTGTGAGCGAGATGACCTTAGAAAGTGGCATTCAAGGAGAACTCATATTAGCGGGATGACCATGGCAAGTGGCATTCAAGGAAATCTCGTGTGAGGGAGATGACCTTGGAAAGTGGCATTCAAGGAAATCTCGTGTGAGCGAGATGACCTTGGCGAGTGACATTCAAGGAAATCTCGTGTTAGCGAGATGACCTTGGCAAGTGGCATTCAAGAAGATCTCATGTTAGCGAGATCACCTTGGCAAGTGGTATTCAAGGAAATCTCGTGTGAGGGAGATGACCTTGGCAATTGACATTCAAGGAAATCTCGTGTTAGCGAGATGACCTTGGCAAGTTGAGTCAAGGCACCCTTATCGAATTAGGACAAGAGGCTGAGATAATTATGAGTGGATATTCTTGTCATGTCACTGATGAGTCCACCCAACGTAATCCAAGGTCATTGACAAGGCGACCCACTAATCCAAGCGAGCAAGATCATATATGATCTGACATTCTCCATGAGTAAAGGAAATCTCGTCAAAGTTGGACGAGAAGCTTAGATAGCTGGACGGTTATTAGAGTTTGCACCCCCGTTATTGATTTCATACTTCACAAGTAAGTGTCCTTACTTTGCGAAGTAATTTTATTAAAGTTATAAAAGTTATGGACTTTTTGGTAAAGACAAAGGAAAACCCAACGGTTCATCGTCTGTAAAGAGCATGCTTTGGGAGCTGGCCTGCCCCCGTGCATGGGTAAGCGGACTTGGTCGTTTTTTAATTCCAAATTCATTCGTTAAGGAAAGTGAATAGTTTATTGTTTGGGAAGAGCATGCCCAGGATCTCATCGGTTCCAATTACATGGGTAAACAAACATAACTATTCACAATCCGAAGCCGAGAAAAGTAAACTTTTCATTAATAACCAAAAAGAAGGATACATCTAAAGGACTAAGGTCCTTAAATACAATGCCTTGGGCCAAAGCCCAAATACTTGAGCGTAGAGAGCCAGAATGAGATAGCCATAAGTGAGGAGCGCACTATTTGAGAGCCATAGAAAACCATAATAAGACTAGAAGACCGAAAATCCTTAAGATACTGATGCTAGGGAGGCTTGGACCCTAGACATCAGGTCCAGTGGTAGATTTAGCTGATGATGATGCCGTAGCGGCTGTTGGTCTCGGGCCCATCCTGATTCCTTTGAGGGGTCCGGGCAAGCCTTACCAGCTCTCCACTTCTAACATGCTCTTTAATAGCATTCTTAAGATGATGACATTCATTTGTATTGTGACTATCGGTTTCATGAAATATATAATACCGGCTGGGATCACTTAGTTGTCGAGGGGGATGCCGATCGGGAGGCTTTTTGAAGGGAGCAATAGGGTGAACTTCCCTGTAGATCTCCTCGAGATTGTGAGTACGCTCCGAGTAGGTTGAGAACCTATGTTGCCTATTAGCGTTGTTGTGATCATTCCCCATTGGAGGTTGTTGAGCAGAATCTTTAGCTTTCCCAAGATCAGAAGATTTCATGTCCTTAACAGGATTAACATCGACAACCTTCTTGCTATTGTTGGCCTTTGCATCTTCTTCTCGAAGGAACCTTTCAACTTCAAAGTAGAACTCGCCATGGTCCCTTGGCGGTCCCGGTGCAATGAAGTCCTGAATTCAGATTTATCTAGAATGTCGGATACTACGGCCATTAAGACCATGGAAGGGTCAGGTCGGTCGACTGAAGTGACCGCAGCATTGAACCATTTCAAGAACTTTCGCAGAGTCTCGCCGGACTACTGCTTAATGCTATTGAGAGTCATGACACTTTTTGGGCAAGCTATGTTGACTCTAAATTGTTCCACAAATCGGGTAATCAAAGCGTTACAAGAAGTAATGGAGTCCGGCTCCAGCTGCCTATACCACATTGCACCAATGTCTGTTAAGAAGAGAGAGAAGAACTTGGCCATGACATTTTCCGAAGCTGAGAGAACTTCCATGTATCAAATATATCTCATGAGGTGTGCGATTGGGTCCTTGCGACCATCATAAGGATCCAAGACTGGTAGTTTGAAATCAGGTGGGTTCCGAGAGTTCCTGATATCCAAAGAGGTTGGGCTGCGAGTCACATAATCCATGTCCATAGAAGAAGCACCGCCTCGAGTGAATCGACGGAGGACATCCGCAATCTCTGACCCATATCCAAAAGCGAGCAAATGGTTTAAATATTCCAAAGCCGCACTGGTGCCCCTAGTGTTCAAGTCCAAGTTGGAAGTCAGTTTGTTAAAAAGAAAGTCTGGTTGGATTCCAACTTGAGGGGCCACACTAGGCACAATCCTGGCTCCCGGAACCGTGTGAGCGCTACCTTCCAAAGCAGCGTGCGTTGGCGCTTGAGCAACATTTCCCACTGTAGAGCCTGCAACTTGTCCAAGTAAAGTAGCGCCATGAGTTGGAGCGACATCGGGATTAGGGGTGCCTCCGAGTGTAGTGGGACCGACACTGTTCCGGGGAGCGGCGTCGTCCTGTTGGTTGGTGCGTGGGGTTGCCCCCAGGTCCCAAGTCACGGGTGGAGGAACGTCGGTACTAGTCCCAATAATATCTTCCTGGCAAGTTGGCCTTGAAGCTTTCTTTATCCTGTCTTCAATACGAACGAGGAAGATATTGAAAGAATCTTCTTGTCGGTCGAGTCGAGCATTCAAATCTGTGGCGAGGTTCATGATCATATTATCGACGTCTTCTCGAGTGACATAGTTTGAAGGAACTTCTGTCGAGGAATGTTCATGACTTACTTCGTCTCACGTCGCCTCATGGGCTTCTGTGATAGCTGGGAGCTTCTTGTGCTTAACAACCATGGAGTGAAGAGAGAAAAGTCGAAGTTGGAGGCGAGGTTTGAAGGTAAATATGAATAACTAATCCGATGCAGAGGTCGAAGCAGTGTGTCCCCCCTACCAAGCACGCCAAAATATTGACGAGCAAAATTATCGCATGCAAACACCCAATGTATATGTGTGAACAATTATCCAAATAAGTAGTAAATAATGAAAGTATAGGGAAACACAACTTTCAGTGGTTCGACACTAACGCCTACATCCACTTTATGATCCTCATTCATCATATCTTTGGTCGATTACAAGGTTATACAAGTTCGGACAATAGCTAAGTTCAAATTGTTACAATAGAATAACCAAATATATGTTTGTTCTACACTTTGACTAAATTGTCCTTCTTCTTCTACGTTGAGAAGCGTTGACTTGGTCAATAATATCCAAGTTTAGTGTTCATGTCCATGAAGTTCGAAAGTAGCATAACAATCCTTGTAAATGTTCAAGTCTTGAAGGAAAACATGCAAACCATGTTTTAGTTATCCATGCCATCTCCCATGGCCATGATGGAGGTGTTGAAAGCCATTAATGAGTGTTTGGAGCTCTCAAGGTCCAAAAATTCAAAGGGAGAAAGATCCAAATAAAGGCCAATGTTTGGGGTATTTATAGGAGGAAGGTTAGGGGGGAGTGGGTGAGCATCGGGACCCACAAGAGAAATTTTTGCACCCAAAACAAGGACACATATAGAAAATTTGCACCCGCCTCTGGGCGCGAAACTTCGCACCTTCTGGGTGTGAAACTTCGCACCTGCTGGGTGTAAAACTTCGCCCAAGAGCTATACTGTAAAGCCTTGGAGAAGACGTTCTCGAGCCAAAAAGAGGTCATCTGATAGGAGTCTTGGGCCTTCTTTTGTTTGTGACGCGACTTCGACCAAGCCACTTAGTGTTTGCTGACAATGTTCTTCATGCTTGAGCTCATTGCTAATCCAATACATGGAGTGTGACAGCTTCGACAAAAAAACGTGTCAACATTAAGGGTTTTATTTTTGTTCCAGATCTAAGATTGCTTTTTGTTCGGAATGATGGAAGAAAGAGAAAAGTGCCTAGTTGTTAATGAGCAAAATTAAACTAAGGGAAGTTTGACCAAACATGTTGGGCGGTAAAATGAAATAATTTGAGGTGGTAAAATGAAATCTTTTGAGGCAGTAAAATGAAACTGTGATATTTGGACTATTGGACGATGGTTGGTTTGATGGTCGAAATAGATTTGTATATGTCTTTGAATTACTGGCTAAGTAGCATGTGTAATTTTACAAGACACGCTATTGGTACGTGCAAACAAAATCTACGTTCCACAAATCAAACTCTTAAAAATATGGGATATTATGTTTTGAAAAAAATTATAACTATATTACTTACTAGACCAAAATTATAATATTGTTAAATATAATAATCGACTATAATCATTAAATATTATCTCTTAATGTTAATTAATAAATTCAATTATTTAATAGTATTATTAAATATTATTATTTCTTAATTATTTAATATTAATTGTTATTATTTTTAAATAACCAATATTATTTATTATTTAGTAATTATTATTTACCATTTTTCACATTTTAGTATTAAATATAATTACCAATTATAACTATTGAATAATAAATAATAAATCTTAAACATCTCTTGAAAATCTGTTGGAATTATATTGAAAAATAGCTTTGTTAAATATTCGTCGGTATTCTACCTAGGTTTACAAAGGGAAATAGTGGCAGAATTTTTCTGTCGGTAATTTGACGTAATTTGCAATCGTTTAGTGAGGGATGACAGAAGATGACGGCAATAAATAAAAGAAAAAAGTTGGACAAAAAACTATCCTTGCAGATCACATGGAAATCAATGGAAATTTCCACCTCTAAATATTTGATGCTGAATCATTGTTTTCTTGTAGTGATGACTGTAACCTGGATCTAAACCTGTGACTATTTGAATCATCAGATTCGCTATAACCTGTGTGTCTACGTTTTTCTGACATGACTATGAACTAGATCTAAGCATATACCTATTTATCATGTCAGATCAGCCATTGTTTGTAGATCTAATTCACTATTTAGATCACATCATGCCTGTTCCTATTATGTTTGTGGCTAAATCAGATCTGTTATTAGTTGGGTATCTGATTCACTGTTTAGATCTCATCATGACTGTTTATAATATTAGAATCAATTCTATTATCACATGTTCATCAGATCTGTTGCTATATGCCTATCTTGTCATTATGCCCAACTTTGTCACTGTATGTTCACTAGTTTCTATGCCTATTTCTACCATTATATGAAAATCTTGTTATTATCTTTATTTCTGTTCTCTTCACTTCTTCCTTTCCCTTTTTATTTTATAGCCAGGCTATCTTCGAGCCTAGGCATACCGCTGAAATATGCGAACTTACGAAATTGGGAACAATGAGAATAATGAATTTGGGGCATAATTCATATTGTAAAACATGATTGGGAATATTGAGCATAATTCGTACCTTGAGCCAAGACTTGGGATTTGGGGCATAATTTACATGTTGATCTAAATTTTAATTGGGCATAACTTGTATTCGGAAATTTGGGCATAAGTTGGATTGAAAACATGAATATGGATTTGGTGGCACTAATCAAAGTTGTGATTTGAGATCTTAATTTGGGGCATGATAAACATGAAATTTTTTTGGTAAAGAACATGGCTTGGGAAAGGGGCATGTAAACCTATAATGAAATAGGAATAATTGTTAAAGAATGAACATTCCTAGATTTACTGTAACAACCCGTATTTTTAAACAACACGTTATAACTTAAAATAGGGCAGAATTAAATGTTAAATTCTGAATCAGGGGAAACGAGCTATGTCATTGCGTTCGTCTCAGAAAAATACGCGAAATAGAGTCCGAGTTTTCGAAAAACGGAGCCCGTATAACCAAGTTATGGCCCGGCAAAGTTTTCAGAAAATTTCAAGTTCAAAAACAGTTCAAATTTAAATTCGGAATTCAAATTCAGCCAAAACAGACTGGGGGAAAATACCCGCCCAGAGAGGTCGACAGGGGGGTCGACACTAGGGTCGACCTCCCCCCTCCAACTAGGTCGACACTAGAGTCGACCTGGGGGTCGACCTCCCTGGTCGGCCAGGTCGGCCTGGTGCACTTATTTTGGCTGTTTGGACCTGTTTCGTTGGCTAGTGACGTGATTTGATGGCTCGGATTTGATTTAGGGTTAATCCTATGGCTAAAACTAATCCTAAACTCTATAAAAAGACCCCTAAGCCTACCCTAAACTCACACAAACTAATCCTACAACTAAGTGCTGCCAAAATGCTCTCTAATCATGGCATCCACCTTCTTCATGAGAGCATGAGTGTTCCAAATCAAATCTAAGTCCAAGAATCTATCTTTCTTAGTTCAAAGAGCCATCTTTCTTCGTCATAGAAGCTATTTTACTTATTTTTCAAGGCTTAGAGTGGAGCATGTTATTTACTTTGCGGATTTGCTAGTGGCTTCGTCTCAATCTTATTATATATTATTCTAAATCACTTAGCCAAGAATTGTAAGCCCTATTCTACTCTTAGATTTAAACTATGAAGTTAATATGATCATGTAGCAAGTTGAAATGTGACTTTTGGGTATAATGCTTGTCTTTGAGCTATATTTGTATGCATAGATCCATGTATGACTCTTTTGATCTATGATTGTGGCACTATCATGAACCTAGTATCATTTACCTTGATTTTTGGGTAGAAAGCTATGAGATTTATTTGGTGGTTATGCATAATGCAACATAGAACTTGGTAGTTATGCATTATGCAACATAGATCCCCTCATGATCTTTATGTTAACTTGCCTATGATATTATGAACTATATGCTAATCACAAGTTATCACCCTATGTTAACTATGACCATGTTATCACCTATTTGCTAAGTTGATGTCATGCATGTTTTGAGGCCAATAACCTTATATGCAAGTATGTTGAACACCTTTGCCTCATATATCACCATGTTAAACTTGTGATAGACTTTGCCACTTTATGCCCAACTTGTCATATCATTATGTACCCCCTTTTTGATCTATTTGTGTTGATGCGAACTTACGTGTGATGGGGTTACGTTATGGGTAAATTTAAATGACATGAAACATGACTTGAAAACATGACATGTGATTATGATTGAAACATGAACGTGGACATGACATGTAGAAAACATGAAAGTGGCCAACACGAGGTTGGGTTGAGTTTGTAGCATAAATCTACCCGGAACCGACCGGCTTAACTAGTAGCTACAAACAATAGGACCCAATGTGAGAAGTTGGTCATGTTGCACTTAAAACCCCGAGGTTAGACTAAGTTGTGGTGTAAAGCTACCCGGACCCGCCCGGCTTAACTAGTAACCACAACAAAGTCTAACGTGAGAGGTTGGGTTGCATTAAGTTAATTAATGCCACATGGTAGGGTTAAGTCATGGACCACTTGAATACTTAACCAATTGAACACGATGGATTGTTGAGGTTAAGTCATGAACCACTTGGGTACACTTAACCAACTTGATACATGATGGGATAGGGTTAACCACACTTAACCCGTTCAAAACCCTAGTTACGTGGTCCTTTTCAGCAGTAACCCTCTTGGATGTATCAACGATACCCTAGGGACTAGGCTAGGGTGGGGCACGATTACTGGGTTGATTGTAAGCGACCAGAACGACGGCTGAGTAGGTGCGCCGGTGTAGGTTCAGGCGGACTATGGTCGTGCACATAGTCCGGAGTTGAAAAAGCAGGCACGGGCACCAGTAGGTTTAGACTGTGCGTGCTTGATTCGTGTCAGTGGTTGGCACCCAGGATTTGATACACCCTATGGTGGACCTAGCACAGTTTGACTACATTCCATGATTGGGCCGTATGACACCGACACTTGACGGGTTAGGCATATAGGGAGCCGATCGACTAGACCGTGTAGTTGGACCTTGATTTAGGTCATCTCATGATGTTGGGCCAAACTTGGGCCAAGGGATCATTTCTTGTTTATACTTGACATGGATTGGATTACTAGTACTATTGGTGCAAAACTTAACCTTGTATATGCGACACCACACTTGATCTATCTTGTTAACTTTTCACCATGCCAGTTATCATCCTGTGTTTCATCTCTATTTTACATGTCCAGTTAACTTTATTAGTTTTTATACTAATAGTAGGTAGGACTTACCAGTCTTTTTGACTGACTCGGTTTCTTTTCCCTCTTTTCTTCCGTCCCCCCCCCCCCCCAGGTTCTCAGGGTGGGAACACTAGCACCTAGCTTGGATCTTTAGCTTGCTTACTGGATAGCTCATGTACGGTTTGGACTTGAGCTCGCTATGGGTTTACTACGTCTACTTTGGGGATAGTTTACTTTATGTTATTTCTATTTTTCAGTTTATGTTTCTAGACTTGTAGTAGTTGGAAAATAATGACTAAGTACTTTTGATGTAATTTGACTATGGTTTTGAAATAGTAGTTTTATCCGCTGCTTTACTTACTCTGTTTTACTTATATGTTCTGTCTTATGATATCTTTGTGCATGTTTACCTTGTCCAACACCCCTGCAAAGCCAGTGTACTTGCAAGAGTGACCCTGGCGGAGGTGGGGTGTTACATTTGGTATCAGAGCATAAGGTTTTACTAGACCGGACAAAAGTTTTAAAAACCCTTTTGAAAAACTATTTTCAAAACCAATTAAATATTTTCCAAGAAAAGTTTAGTTTATTTTAAAAGGCTATTCCACAAAAGCCATTAGCACTATCCTTTGTTTCCTTGTTCTAAATCTATCTTTTCCTTTTTCAGCATGGCCGATCTTAACCTTCCCGAGGGAGTAACCATTTCCGGATGGTTCCGAAGGTACTTGGAAGCTAGGGCCAACGATGCGGGCCCAGCAAACACTCCCACCGTACCTGAGGTTCCTCCTCTTCCTCCTCCTCAGCGTCCACAAGTGGATTTCGCAAAGATTTGCAAAGACTTTAAGGCGATGGGTGGCAAGAATTTTATTGGGACGGATACTTTTGTTGAGGCAAGAAATTGGTTAAAAGAAAATGAAGACCTCTTTGCCATCTTTGATGTGGAAGACCGTATAAAAGTTCTGTTGGCAGTATGGCTATTGAAAGAGGAAGCTGCTTACTGGTGGGAGGTCACCAACGCTACTAGGCCTATAGAGACTTGGTCCGACTTTAGGATGAGGTTTGGGCTTAAGTTTCTATCATCTGCTGAGGAGAATCTGCAAATGGAGAAGTTTATATCTTTGAAGCAAGGGGACATGACAGTGAGGGAGTATGTGAATAAGTTTAACTAGCTTGCTCGATTCGGTTTCGACATGGTTAACACACCCCAGAAGAAGGCTCTACGCTTTGCACGAGGATTGAATGAACCATTACAAGGTTTAGCCATGTCTCATATACCCATGGGGGCCACTTTTGAAAGCCTAGTAGACATGGCATTGCTTCAGGGAGATGATAAGAATGGCAAGAAAGAAGTCAAGCCTAATGAGACTCAAACCAAGAAGGCGGACTCCAAGTGGGGAGGAAATCAGAGCAATCAGAGCAACCAGAACAACAAGAGCAACAAGAACAACAAGGGTAACAAGGCCAAAAACAACAAGGCAAAGGACCAAGAAAGTGCAACTTCTGTGGGATCGTTGGACACATATCCAAAGATTGTAGGAAGAAGAAGAGGAAGTTGGGAGAGTGCTTTCATTGCGGAGAGACTGGACACTTTAGTAAGGATTGCCCAAAGAAGCAAGGATAGGGGCAAGGACAGGATCAGCGAGCAGGACCTTCTGGAGGGCAGATGCATGCTCTCAACAATGCTCCAGTTCAGGACTGAGGTAGTATTTCTGTAGAAAGTCTTGTTTATATTTCTGGTTTTCCTGTTCGAACTTTATTTGATTCTGGCGCATCGCATACCTTTATTTCCTCTGACATTGTTGAAAGTTTGCACCTAAGTACTAGTCTGGTTGAGGATCCCGTTAGTGTTTCAAATCCAATTGGGGGTTCCGCCCATTTATCTATGATTTGTATGGATTTGAGGATTTCTATCTTGACCGTAGAATTCTCATGTAATGCTTATGTTCTCGGGTTCATGGGATATGGGTTGATTTTGGGCATGGATTGGTTGTCCAGTTATGGAGCCATTCCCGATTGTGAGCATAGGGTAGTGAGGCTTAGGACTCACCTTGGCAATACCCTAGAGATTTCTTGTAACCCTCTGGATCCCGTCATGTTATGTTATCTTGAATCCCTCGACTCGTCTATTGACAATCTTCAATCTGTAAGGGTTGTTGGAGAATATCCTAATGTTTTTGATGAGGTAAAGGGGTTACCCCCTAAACGCGAGATAGACTTCCGTATTTATCTGGTTGATAATGCCAAGCCAGTTTCATTGCATGTTAGGCACATGGCCCCGCGAGAAAGAAGGGAGCTTAGCAAGCAAATCAAGGAGTTGCTTGAGAAAAATTTCATTAGGCGAAGCATTTCAGAATGGGGTGCTCCGGTGGTATTCGCTACTAAGGCGGATGGTTCGTTTCGTCTATGTGTTGATTATCGTGAGCTGAGCAAGCTGACAAAGAAGAATAGACACCCGTTACCGAGGATTGATGATCTCTTTGACCAGCTTGTTGGGGCTTCTGTTTTCTCTCAGCTCGATCTAGCCACCGGATTCCATCAGCTTAGAGTGGCTGAGGATAGTATTGATAAGACTGCGTTTAGGACTCCAGATGGATTCTTTGAATGGCTAGTCATTCCGTTCGGTTTGACTAATGCACCCACATACTTTGTTGATTTGATGAGTAGGATGTTCAGGGAGTTCCTTAACAAGTTTGTTGTTGTCTTCGTGGATGATATTCTGGTCTTCTCTAAGGACGAGGAAGATCATGCTACACACCTCAAGGAGGTTATGGATACGCTTAGAGCTAATCAGCTGAAAGCCAAGTTCTCTAAATGCCATTTCTGGAGAAGGGAAGTTCGGTCCCTTGGGCATATAGTTTCTAAGCAGGGCATAGCTGTGGATCCCGCTAAAGTGGTGGCAGTACAAGACTGGAAAGTTCCGAAGAATGCAACTGAAATGAGAAGCTTTCTCGGTCTGCCAGGATATTATAGGAAGTTCATTAAGGACTTTGCTAGGATTTCAGCTCCTCTTACTAAGTTGACGAAGAAGAACTTAGTCTTTGCATGGGACTTAGAGTGTGAGCTTGCTTTTCAAAGGCTCAAGAAAGCCCTCACCACAGCTCCAGTTCTAGCATTACCCGATGGAGGGAAGTTGTTTACCGTGTACACCGATGCATGTGGCACGGGATTAGGCGCTGTCCTGATGCAAGAAGGGAGAGTGATATGCTTTGGGGGTAGGCAACTCAAAGTTCATGAGAAGAACTATCCCACTCTTGATTTGGAGTTGGCGGCGATCGTCTTTGCACTCAAATCCTGGCGCCACTATCTTCCAGGCGAAAGGTTTGAGTTATATACTGATCACAAGTCGCTCAAGTACCTCTTCTCGCA
Source organism: Allium sativum (assembly GCA_030737875.1). NCBI lineage: Eukaryota > Viridiplantae > Streptophyta > Magnoliopsida > Asparagales > Amaryllidaceae > Allium > Allium sativum. Next base: position 290,197,932 of record CM060927.1, read on the forward strand.
GAAAGATTTGAATCTAAGGCAGCAAAGGTGGATGGAATTCTTGGCATCATATGACTTCGAGATAGCTTATACCCCTGGAAAGGGTAATGTTTTAGCGGATGCGCTAAGCAGAATAAGGTTGACTTTGAGTCCCTTGTTTGTTGAGATGAAGAGCCTAGAGTTCTTGGAAACCTTTGATTTCACACCGGCTGTTGAGTCGATGACTGGTTCGTTAGCATCCCTTGAGCTTAGACCTATACTTCTTGACCAAGTTGGGGCTTCACAGAGGGAAGACCCACAGATAGTCGAGATCATGGACAAGTTGATCCGGGGAGAGACGTCAAGTCACCTCGCTAGATATACTATTGATGACAAGGGATGGCTAAGGCGTGATGGAAGACTATGTGTCCCACGAGTGGGAGACTTAGTAAATAAAGTTCTTGAGGAGGCACATCACTTGAGGATGACCATACATCCCAGAGGGGATAAGATGTACCGGGATATGAAGAGAGTTTTCTTTTGGGATGGGATGAAAAAGGATGTGGCAGAGTTTGTTTCTAGATGCATTGTTTGCCAGCAAGTAAAGGCCGAGTCGAAGAAGCCCGGTGGGCTACTACATCCATTGGAGGTCCCGCTATGGAAGTGGGAAAGTATCTCTATGGATTTTGTGGATGGACTGCCGAGATCAAGGAAGGGGCATACTAGCATATGGGTCATAGTTGATAGACTTACGAAGAGTGCTCATTTTATTCCGGTGAAGAGCAAGAGGACCGCATCATGGCTAGTATCTGTTTATCTTCGAGAGATAGTGCGATTGCATGGAGTTCCTTCTAGCATAGTTAGCGATCGTGACCCAATCTTCACTAGCCAGTTCTGGAATAGTTTGCAAGAAGCGATGGGTACGCGATTGAATCTAAGTACGGCCTATCACCCACAGACGGATAGCCAGACTGAAAGGGTGAATAGGGTACTAGAAGATCTGTTGAGGCTATGCATTCTTGACTTTGGTGGTACTTGGGAAGATCATCTTCCTCTAGTAGAGTTTGCTTATAAATACAGCTACCAAGCAAGCATAGGGATGGCACCATTCGAAGCTTTATATGGGAGGTCGTGCAAGTCACCAACATGTTGGTGGGAGACGACGGATAAGCTTATATTTGGGCCCGACATGATAAGGGACACATCCGAGAAGGTTGAGTTGATTCGAAGGCGGATGAAAACGGCCCAAGACTGGCAGAAATCCTATGCAGACAAGCGAAGGACAGACTTAGAGTTCGAAGTTGGAGATATGGTCTTTGTGAAGGTCTCTCCTTTACGAAATGTGGTTCGTTTTGGAGCAGTTGGGAAGCTGGCACCAAGGTTCGTAGGACCCTTCCCTATCATAGAGAGGATTGGGAATATGGCTTATAAGGTGGAATTGCCCGAGAAGCTGGCCGGAGTGTACAATGTTTTTCATGTCTCGCAACTCCGAAAATGCCTACATGAGTCAGCCGAGGTAGTTGAGCCTAGCATTCTTGAATACATGGAGGTAGAGAAAGAGGCAACCTTGAGGCGAGCTCTGATTCGTATCTTGGGAACGAAGATCAAGAAACTGAGGAATCGAGAAGTCAAGTTAGTAAAGGTTCAGTGGAGTGAAGCCGATGAAGATGCAACTTGGGAAACCGAGGAGAAGATGCGTGGGCTTTATCCATTCCTTTTTGAGGGTACATTCTCAATCTCTTTTCCTAGTTAGCATATCTTTCTTTTGCTATCCATGTTTATCTTGTTATCTCGTTAACCTTGTCATGAGAACCTTAGGTAGAAACCCTTTGGATGAAACATGTATTTGAAATATGTTATGCTTGATGTTTGCCAGTGGTTGCAAGTGTTTGCAAGTGGATACTCGTGGATGCATGATACATATTAGGCACTAAGATCGGCTCACACACCTTCATATTGCGTATGCATGAGTGCTTATACTTATTCATGGCTGAAACTTGTTATGCTATCATGTGAATGTTGCATATGGATGAATGTTATGTGCACTCATATAGAGATTATGAATTATGTTAGGAATTTGCATATATATGGACTCATTTCACTAACATACTTTGCATTAAGGAGGTTTACTGAATCAGTAACCGCCTGATTTTCGCATTAGATAAGTACATATACACACACCTTTGCATACGTTCATACAACATTTAGAATCTTTTAAGGACAATGACTGCTCGTGGATGATGTTTTGAGTAGATGGATGGTAGGATACGTTCTTCCTAACTTGATGATTTCTGGGACGAAATCCTTTAAGGTGGGGAGAATGTAACAACCCGTATTTGTAAACAACACGTTATAACTTAAAACAGGGCAGAATTAAATGTTAAATTCTGAATCAGGGGAAACGGGCTGTGCCATTGCGTTCGTCTCGGAAAAATACGCGAAATAGAGTCCGATTTTTCGAAAAACGGAGCCCGTATGACCAAGTTATGGCTCGACAAAGTTTTCAGAAAATTTCAAGTTCAAAAACAGTTCAAATTTAAATTCGGAATTCAAATTCAGCCAAAACAGATTGGGTGGGAAAATTCCCGCCCAGACAGGTCGACAGGGGGGTCGACACTAGGGTCGACCTCCCCCCCCAACCAGGTCGACACTAGAGTCGACCTGGGGGTCAACCTCCGTGGTCGGCCTGGTGCACTTATTTTGGCTGTTTAGACCTGTTTCGTTGGCTAATGACGTGATTTGATGGCTCAGATTTGATTTAGGGTTAATCCTATGGCTAAAACTAATCCTAAACTCTATAAAAAGACCCCTAAGCCTACCCTAAACTCACAAAAACTAATCCTACAACTAAGTGCTGCCAAAATGCTCTCTAATCATGGCCTCCACCTTCTTCATGAGAGCATGAGTGTTCCAAATCAAATCTAAGTCCAAGAAGCTATCTTTCTTAGTTCAAAGAGCCATCTTTCTTCGTCAAAGAAGCTATTTTACTCATTTTTCAAGGCTTAGATTGGAGCATATTATTCTCTTTGCGGATTTGCTAGTGGCTTCATCTCAATCTTATTATATATTATTCTAAATCAATTAGCCACGAATTGTATGCCCTATTCTACTCTTAGATTTAAACTATGAAGTTAATATGATCATGTAGCAAGTTGAAATGTGACTTTTGGGTATAGTGCTTGTCTTTAAGCTATATTTGTATGCATAGATCCATGTATGACTCTTTTGATCTATGATTGTGGCACTATCATGAACCTAGTATCATTTACCTTGATTTTTGGGTAGAAAGCTATGAGCTTTATTTGGTGGTTATGCATAATGCAACATAGAACTTGGTAGTTATGCATAATGCAACATAGATCCCCTCATGATCTTTATGTTAACTTGCCTATGATATTATGAACTATATGCTAATCACAAGTTATCACGCTATGTTAACTATGACTATGTTATCACCTATTTGCTAAGTTGATGTCATGCATGTTTTGACGCCAATAACCTTATATGCAAGTATGTTGAACACCTTTGCCTCATATATCACCATGTTAAACTTGTGATAGACTTTGCCACTTTATGCCCAACTTGTCATATCATCATGTACCCCCTTTTTGATCTATTTTTGTTGATGCGAACTTACGTGCGATGGGGTTACGTTATGGGTAAATTTAAATGACATGAAACATGACTTGAAAACATGACATGCGATTATGCTTGAAACATGAACGTGGACATGACATGTAGAAAACATGAAAGTGGACAACTCGAGGTTGGGTTGAGTTTGTAGCATAAATCTACCCGGAACCGACCGGCTTAACTAGTAGCTACAAACAATAGGACCCAATGTGAGAAGTTGGTCATGTTGCACTTAAAAACCCGAGGTTAGACTAAGTTGTGGTGTAAAGCTACCCGAACCAGCCCGGCTTAACTAGTAACCACAACAAAGTCTAACGTGAGAGGTTGGAGTGCGTTAAGTTAATTAATGCCACATGGTAGGGTTAAGTCATGGACCACTTGAATACTTAACCAATTGAACACGATGGATTGTTGGGGTTAAGTCATAAACCACTTGGGTATACTTAACCAATTTGATGCATGATGGGATAGGGTTAACCACACTTAACCCATTAGAAACCCTAGTTATGCGGTCCTTTTCAGCAGTAACCCTCTTGGATGTATCAACGATACCCTAGGGACTAGGCTAGGGTGGGGCATGATTACTGGGCTGATTGTAAGCGACCAGAACGACGGCTGAGTAGGTGCGCCGGTGTAGGTTCAGGCGGACTATGGTCGTGCACATAGTCCGGAGTTGAAAAAGCAGGCAAAGGCACCAGTAGGTTTAGACTGTGCGTGCTTGATTCGTGTCAGTGGTTGGCACCCTAGGATTTGATACACCCTAGGGTGGACCTAGCACAGTTTGACTACATTCTGTGATTGGGCCTTATGACACCGACACTTGACGGGTTAGGCATATAGGGAGCCGATCGACTAGACCGTGTAGTTGGACCTTGATTTAGGTCATCTCATGATGTTGGGCCAAACTTGGGCCAAGGGATCATTTCTTGTTTATACATGACATGGATTGGATTACTAGTACTATTGGTGCAAAACTTAACCTTGTATATGCGATGCCACACTTGATCTATCTTGTTAACTTTTCACCATGCCAGTTATCATCCTGTGTTTCATCTCTGTTTTACATGTCCAGTTAACTTTATTAGTTTTTATACTTATAGTAGGTAGGACTTACCAGTCTTTTTGACTGACTTGGTTTCTTTCGCCTCTTTTCTTTCGTTCCCCCCACCCCCAGGTTCTCAGGGTGGGAACACTAGCACCTAGCTTGGATCTTTAGCTTGCTTACTGGATAGCTCATGTACGGTTTGGACTTGAGCTCGCTATGGCTTTACCACGTCTACTTTGGGGATAGTTTACTTTATGTTATTTCCAGTTTTCAGTTTATGTTTCTAGACTTGTAGTAGTTGGAAAATAATGACTAAGTACTTTTGATGTAAGTTGACTATGGTTTTGAAATAGTAGTTTTATCCGCTGCTTTACTTAATCTATTTTACTTATATGTTCTGTCTTGTGATATCTTTATGCATGTTTACCTTGTCCAACACCCCTCCAAAGCCAGTGTACTTGCAAGAGTGACCCTGGCGGAGGTGGGGTGTTACATTTACACTAATTAGAAACTATAACCACGCTTAGACATGAGGTTAGATTACACTTATGGTAGAAGTCTGCCCGGATCCGCTCGGCATATCCAGCAACCACAAGTGGTGAATCTAATGTGAGGGGTCTAAGTGCATAAACACGTGATGTGCTAAGACACGAGGTTAGGTCTAACTTGTAGAAGAAGTCTGGCCGGACTCGCCCGGCATATCCAGCATCCACAAGTTGTAGATTACTGTGGGAGGTCTAGCACATTATAACCATAAATGGATAAATGAGAATAAATTGGAGTAAACAGTGAAGGATAGTAACCTATTATAATTAGTTACTTTAATGAGAATATTATATAATAGGTAGGCTTGTCCCAGGGACAGTTGGAAATTATAACATGAGTTATAATAAAAGGATAGGAAGCTTATTGGTAAACCTTAGTTAAGAGAACTAAGTTAATAAGTAAACAACAACAAGTTGTAGCGATATGTTAAAAGGAAAACAGGTGAAGTATACTTAATTACATATTAAGTAAAACATGTTATTGTAACTACGGAATCAAACAATGAATAATAAAAAGGGATTGTAAGATTACTTCCGTTAATTACAACCCACGGGTGAAAGATTGTAGATCACATTCGTTAATTACAGTCTAAAGAATAACACGTTAATGGGCTTATTAATAAACTTAAATGGATTAAGTTATACATATATATATATATATATGAAGTTAATAAGCAAGTGGAACTTGGCAATTTGAAAATAAGTCAATGCAAATGGGGATAACCTGTAATACCTAACCCGTTTTAATCCATAGGGATTACCTAAACATGTTAACTTGAGTAGGGTTTAAGTAAACTTTCTTGTAATAGTGGGTGGGTTAAGTAAATCTTGGGGTGGTTGGTAATATTTATACATAGCCCCCCCCCCAAACTGAACCTGTGGGGTTACGCAATCATTTAATTTGGTATGGCATAACCTGTGGAAAACCTTGTGGGGATGCAAGCATAGGGGGAAGCTTGTAGCATATTGTGTGTAGGACTTGTTTCAGTAAGTAACCCATATATAGGTATCAAACGAGTACTCCGAACTAGGTCGGTGTCGGGGTACGCTTAATGGGCTGATAGTAAGAGATCCAAACGTAGGGACGGTGTGGGCGGCACATTCCGACGGAGTCATGTGCGTGCATGGGTATGGACAAGAGGTGGCTAAGACGTTGTGACATCAGTAGATATGGTTGTGCACATGCTGAAAACGAAGGGTTGCCACTTTAGGAATTGATACATCCTACTGTGGGGCCAGCACAAGGTATCTACGGGTAGGGAGCCGATCAATTGGGGCAGTAACTAGGGTACATCTAGACTTTGGTATGTTTAGGAGCCCGTTATCATCCTTAGGGGTGACTCCGGTATGTTGGGCTTCCTGTTATTATATGGGGTTAAAATCTCTCACTAGAAGTACACATAAGTCTGCCATCTTATACATGTTGGGGATCATCTCTTTTTGGTTCTACTAGTATTGGTGCAGAGAAATAGAAAGTATTAGAGAAGCGCAATACACTCTATCATGGTTATCCTATTTTCCTTGTCATACCTGCCTTTTATGATGTTATCTCGTGTAACGGCCCGCAAATCCGTACTATCTGAGTTGACTAATAACACCACACGTCCAACCCAAATTGCATAGAAATACGAATCATTATTAGAAAGAAGTTAGAGGATGAGAAATAGAAAGAAAGAAGTATTAGAATGGAAGAAAATGAAGATCACAAACTCACAGCGGAACGAATAAAATATATTAGGTAACATAACTTTGAAATACAATTCGGTAACTTTATATACATACCATCAACAGAGCACATCAGCTATTTCTGGAACAGTTATAAACACCTATTTCCAGATACAAACATGGTACACAGCGGAACATATGATAGTCTATAGCTAACTGGTGAGGCCTCCTGCTTTCAGCTCTTCCAAGTGAATATGAAAAATCCCGACTACTTGACTGCCCATACAAATTTGGGAACCCAAGAGTTTAGGGAAAACAAAAACAAAATAAACTTTGGATCAGTCATAGGACTGGTGTGAGTAAACTCCAATCATTTGTTTAACTTTAAAAATCCTTTCGAAAGAAATGATAATTGTAAGACCGATCCACACATAAACAAGGATGGTTTTTACCTTACGATAACCCAAAATATGTCTGATATCAAATCCAGTGATATTATAATAATGTCTACATCAAATAAATAGAATCTAGTGGAACACTTGCATCTCACGCTCCATATATAATATAAAAACCAAAAACCGTAGGGCGCTTATTAGAGATTTGATTTCCAACATGACAAGGTATGGAACCACTTCCGATAGTGTATCTCTAGAGAGGAATACACTGGGTTCAACAAGAACGTCTTGCAACCCGGCGCACACATGACCGACCACTGATTTCGCTTGAATGTATCAAATTTATATCACCAACGGTTGGGATCAGCAATCGTTTCCCGAATGGGACAACATCGATAGATTAAAGAAGCAAATGGAATTTCTCTAGATAGGTGATTATACACCCTAATGGGAGCGACCCACATAGCCATGCTACCTGCCCGATATTTTTCATTTCCCGGTTGTTGAGGCCTGATGCTACGATTTCTTATCATTCATTGATAGCACAATCACTATGAATGCCACATTGTCAAATCCGTAAATCATTAATTGATTTGCACAGATATATTCTGGATATTATGCTAAGAGAATAAATTCTCCACCACCATTCACATCCATACAAAACAACATATGCGATCATTGGAAATACTCTGACAGACATTCGTCAATATACGTTCGTTCTGTGTTTGAACGAAACCGAAGGCACAATTTCTATTAATAGAAAAAGCCCTTGCACTTTATTTCGTCTTTGATTATCTTCATAAAATCTAATTCGCAATGCTACTGTCAATATAGAGTGGTTCTCGGATAATAATCCAACCGGTCTCTCCATATTAACAACTATATTGGCAAATACTTCGATAGTCGGTTATTTAACTATCGAAGAAAAACAAACAAACATTCATCCATAACATCAAACCATCACTGGGCCCGTTAATTAATATTTCATTATTTAAATCACCATTTCCATTTCCTTATCAATATTTGTTAAACAAATATTTTCAATAATCATCTTGTCCTCTTACGCTATTTGTTAAACACTGCATTCAACTAACTCTTATTCAAACATTTCTCTTCGAGACTGGATCTTGCTATTTATCGGTTAAAAATGAAATCAATCAAATAGGGGTATAACTACCTCTCAGACCTTGACTGAAAACATCCTTAACTTCAAAACGGACAAGACCGTTTACCTCAAATAATCAACATCATAAAAACCAATTATTCATTTTAAAAACATGTATATGGTCGCTTTCAAATCTAATTTATAGGTTTCCTTTTTGTTTACAATATTCTATTTTTAAATTTCATTTCCTTATCGAATTCTATCTATATCGATACATTGATTTCTAACTATCAAATTTTCTTAAAAATATTCTAATTCCTTAAATTTCCGGAAAAATTCGCCATAACCTTCTTTGTACCGGCAAATAGTTCAAACCTCAACTCGCCTCTCTAGGCCCTTTCCATTCAAAAAGAAAATCAAAAAGCAAAGTGGCTTGCCGATTCGGTGCATAAAACCTCATATGGAATTTAAACATGTACCTTTTTGTTAGGCATTTCAATTTATATCTCTTCATAAACTTCATTCCAAACCTTCTTAACACGTATCCAAATATTCCTATTTAGTTTCAACTCAATTCATTCATCTTAACCCAATTCGCTAATTTATTTTCTAATTAACTATTTTGTAACAACCCGGATTCCGACAGACCGAATTTTTCAAATTCTATGTATCGAAACCCGATTGGGTGCTCTAGTATCCTATAGAAAAAGATAGAGATAGAGAAACATGTCAGAATTCGTAAAACATCTCACAGCGGAAGGAATTAAAGTATAATATTCAAATATTGCTTTACCTAATTAACAATACTGCTAAACTAGTATCCAAAGAGTTACCATCTCTGTCATGAACCTAACCTGGAAGTATGTAATGAGGAGGGGGTCAGAACATAAGTTCTGTGTGAGTGGACTTAGAATAAACTTCTGTGTAATCCTACATATACCGTTCACTTATACTTTCTTTCTTATTAGGTTATTCGCGATATTAGCTCTCTAGGCTATACTCATGTCCTACTAGTAGGTTAACCTAATACAACGTATATGTAGATATCCCAACTCGTCTAATCCTTTCCATGTATATATACAGTCCCTTGCCGTATGTCGTACGGGCTTCATCATGTAAATCTATACTACTTTAGTGTAGTGCCACCATTCTCGAAATCATTTGAACTGCCGCTCTCGATCTCGCTAGATCCCGTGTGTCATCTAGATCTGATATAAGGTTTACTATCGAGCGCTTCCTAGATTCAACCAGGGTTTACGCTACCTAGGGCCACTGGGGTTTATGCTACCTATTGAACGCTTCTCGTATTTAGGGATGACGCGACCTAGGTCCAACTAGGGATTATGCTACCTATCGAATGATGACCCCTAGTCTAAGACACACTACCCAGGGCGATGTAGGTTCTTAGACTTTCCCCATGTATCTGTCGTGAATCGTTATCGATGTCTAGTTGCACATGTCCTCTATATGTGCAGCCCGAGTCCCGTGGCAGGGCTAATCAAGAAACACTGAACTCGGTCGGAAGCTTTAAGTTATCTGTCGATGCAGATGCTAAGGTCTATTTTTATCTGTGTGTGGCTATGGTCCCACTTGACCCCTCCCTCAACTAATAAAGGCACCCAAGAAAATCAAGAATGAGAACTGTACGCAGGACCTCTTTGTCCTCACAAACCTATTGGCTAACCTCACCCATAACTAGATAGCAAGGTATATGGTCCACCTTTCCGCTTGCATATCACGATTGAATTAAGATGGTAGGTAGACGACGTGCTATCACAGGGCTTAACAAGATATCATCGCCTCACGCTGAACCATCCTAGTCTTTAGGTTGCTTATATTGCGACCAAGACATACCTTTGGCTCTTCTAACGCAGACCTTAACCTCTATGAGCCCAGGAGAATCATCTGCAACCTCACAGAGGGATACCAAGTGTACCCTCATGTCCGCTCGAAGCTGCGGGCTTCATAACCCAGTTCGTTGGAGCCTTCTTCATGATCAGATGGACGTTCGCTCCTCCTCGTGTTCTACTGGGCTTTCTTGACTAAGGTTTACTACTTAGTTTTCTTAACTAAGGTTTACTACTTTGTTTCCTGAATCGTTAGCTTTCTTAACTAAGGTTTACTACTTAGTCCTCTTAACTAAGGTTTACTACTTAGTTCTCTTAATCGTTCGTTTTCTTAACTAAGGTTTACAACTTAGTCCTCTTAACTAAGGTTTACTACTTAGTTCTCTTTCTCGTTATTTACTTAGTTCTCTTAACTAAGGTTTATTACTTGGTTCTCTTAACCAAGGTTTGATACTTAGTTTCTGTCACTTAGTTCTCTTTAACTGAGGTTTGTTACTTAGTTCCTTTTAACTAAGGTTTACCAATGAATTCAAGCATGACTTAAGTTCTCTTTATCAAATGATAGCGTACGGGTGTTTTCCCACATTTCCAGGTTAGATTAACTTATTTCATGGTATAAGTCGTCCCACCCTTCGAGTCCTGTATTAAATCTTAAGTCATATCCATTTCTTATCCCTAGGATAAGTTTATCTATTATTTAATCTTATCATTCCCCTATTTTCCTTGCTTTGATATTAGTTAAGTTTGCCCATGTGTCCAAGTTGACTTAACCCCCAATCACGTATTCAATTCAACCCACGTACCATGCCAAATTGGTTAAGTGTTCTCTATCGGTTCATGTTGACTTAACCCACCCATATATCATGTCAAATTGGTTAAGTGTTATCTAGCGGTTCACGTTAACTTAACCCATGCATATATCATGTCAAATTGGTTAAGTGTTATCTAGCGGTTCACGTTGACTTAACCCACCCATATATCAAGTCAAATTGGTTAAGTGTTGTCTAGTATTTCATGTTGACTTGACCTTACCATACTAGCATGTGTTATTAGCATTAATTAATTATTAATGCCCAACCTCTCACATTAGACCTATTGTTGTGGTCACTGGATATGCCGGTTGGTTCCGAGCAGGATTACACCACAACTCAACCTAACCTCGGGTTTCAAGCACGTTATGACTAACTTCTCACATTAGAACCTATTGTTTGCGGTCACTAGAAGTGTCGGGCGGTTCCGGGCAGGAATACACCGCAAACTCATTCTAACCTCGAGTTAGCAATGTTTCATGTTTAGCCAAATAACAATTCATCTCTATTCTAGGTTCATAGGCCAATTATAAATTTACAAGCGTGTTCATGTTCATTCTTCATCTCAAATGTCAATTATCAATTCACAAGCATGTTCATGTTCATTCTAGATATCAAATGTCAATTATCAATTTATAAGCGTGTTCATGTTAAAGTTGTGCCATATTGTCAATTTCATGTTATGCGTCGTATTCCATAATTACTTAAAAACATGGTTTGTCCAACATATTCCATTTTTTTATTATGTTTCTAGGATCTTAACGGCATATCTAATTTTCAAGTCTCAAATTCAAGATTTACCCAAAACCCCCTATTTATGTTAATGTTTATAATCCTGTTAATAGGCTATACCTATTATTCCAATTCAATTTATAATTTAAACCCTCAATCCCACAATACCCAATTTCATAAAATCAATACTTTTCCTAATATATTTCCCACGTTTATACATATAATCTAATTCACCTTTTAGGCTTAATCTCAAGTCACAAACAAATTCTGCCGATTGTCCCAATATTTGCAATAATAATTGTTATGCCACAATTCCCCAAATTTCAGATTATATTCCTAGACTGCGTAAAATAGATTATGCCCAATATTCCCCTATTCCAACCGTACGTATGTATAATAAGATTTTCGTCTAGGTTTGAGATAACCTAGATCCAAAATTAAAAAGGGAAAGAAGAGTAAAAGAACAATTATTGTAACATTAATCTTGAATTGAATTTATAACTGGGGAATGATGAACGATAATAATACTATTATGCAACAAGTTTATTGTAATCCCACTCATAGTGTTTTTGCGCTCCAATTCGTAGATCTTTGATTTTCTTCTTCAATTCATGAATTTGCTTTGACTTTGATTGATTTCATGCCCCAATTTACAGATCTGATCTTCCTTTGATTTCCTTTCGCGGTGTAGGTTACGGATCTGAATCCCTCCTCTTTTCTTCCGCGGTATTTTAGATCTGAATCTCTCTTTTGTTTTATTTGCGGTAGTTGAAATCCTAAATCTCATTCTTTTTAATTTAGGAATTGATTCATGAAGAGAGAAGATGAATCTAAGATTTGGCGGAGAAGAAGAATTGTTTAGATCCATTAAGGAGGAGGAAGAAGAAAATTCTCTTTAGATTAGTTCAGAGTGGAGGCGTAATGGAGTTGTGCAGAGAAAGCACTAGGTCTAGGGGTGTTTATATAGGTAGGAACCAACGAATCTAGTTAGAAATCGCGTCCGGGTGCGAAAAAGTGAATTCTGCCCGAATTTGGGAGTAGGTCGACCCCTAGGACGGCCTCCCTGGGTAGGTCGACCCCCAGGTCAACCCGTAGGCCGACCTCCCTGCGTAGGTCGGCCCCCAGGTCGACTTGCCTGGGTATTTTCCTATGTAAATTCTGAATTTTTGTTAAATCTTCAAAAGGCCATAACTCTTTCATACGGCGTCCGATTTTCGAAAACTTGGACTCTATTCCAAGAAGAATTCCAAGACGAACGCAATGGTGATGTCCATTTTACTTAATTCATGATATTTAAATTAAGTACCCTTATTTTATTATCTTCTCTGTTACGTACACTATTATCGAATTAATTTTTCCTTCTCTTCCATATATTAATAAATTTTCATTGTACATCACCATTATATACCTATTGAAACACCCCACCTCCGTTAGGGTCACTCTCAAAGGGAATGCCCTAATTTTGGTGGAGGTTTATAAGTACAAGTCACAGATATACAAGACAGATATAAGAACACATATTTGTAAACAGCGGAAGAACAACAAACTTTTATTTCATAAAGTCAAATACGTGTTACAACAACATCCTTTCCAAAAAACATAACATAACACTTTCATAATCTGTCTTGAGTACATTATTTAAAGAAGCATAAATAAAACATAGATAAACTGCAAAAGCCCCATAGTGGATTGTCCAAAGCCATAGTTCAAAACAGGAAAGTCCAAGGAATACATTTCTCTTCTTCAAGCTGGATGTTGAGATTTGTCAAGCTGCTGTGTTCCCTCCCTGAGGACCTGGGGGGGGGGGGGGGGGAAACGGAAGAAAGAAGACGAAAGAAAAGTAGAGTCAGACATAAAGCCTGAGTAAGTCTAGTACTATTTTGTCTATGAATAAAGAACTGGGTATGATAAGTAATAACAAGAAGTGGGCATGCATTATAACTTGGTTAAGTTGTCTAGGGTCGAATACACTATCGTACCCCATGTTAATCTCTGAACCCATATACTAGTTTCCAATTTGCACCCCATAATCAGGGTGATGTGATCCATTCTATGACGATCGGCTCCTACTCGCAAAGTTACATGTGTCTTACGGCCCCCGATGTCTGTAGTTACCTATGCTGGTCCCACCATGGGGTGTATCAAGTCCCATAGTGGCAACCCGACACAACCTTAGAGTGCACAGGTATGCTACTGGTGTCCAGTGCCTTATTTTTCTGCGCCGGAGTGTGTGCACGCCCGCACTCCGTTAGAACCTACACTGCTACACCACCGCCGTCGCTTTGACCTCTTACAATCAGCCCAGTAATCGTGCCCCACCCTGCCTAGTTTCAGGGTATCCTGATACACCTTTTAGGGTTACTGCTGAAAAGGGTCCCCCGTTACTAGGTTTTCTATCTCTAGCCAACATGCTAAGTTGGTTAAGTGTTTCTAACCTAACCCCCACCAGTCCGTTTAGTTTAGCATGTTCCATTTTGATTAAGTCTTTAGTCCACTTAATCCTAACAATCCTGACTCAGCCTTAATTATCTTATTAAGGCCCTGACCTCTCACATTAGACAGGTATTGTTGTGGCTGCCTGTTGCCGGTTGGTTCCGGGCAGTCTTACGCCACAACTCAGTCTAACCTCGGGTCCTTGTTGGGCTCCATGTTTAACCTCCCACATTGGATAGGTATTGTTGTGACTACTGGACAGCCGGGCGGTTCCGGGCAGGTTTACATCACAACTCAATCCAACCTCGGGTTAAACACATCGTATTTTCTACATTTACATATCTTGTCATTCTTCTTTATTTATATGTAAATATTTGCGGCCCATTATTAAGTTAATGGTGTAAAGGTTACACCAATCACGGGCCCAACCCATACTTGAACATGGGCCCTTCTATTTTATATTTTCATTCATTAGTAATTTTTAACCCAACGTTATTTTCCCCCGTTTTACACGTCCGTTTATATATATATTGGGCTTAGCCTTTTAAAGCCCAATTTAGCCATGCGAAAAGGGGAGGCTTATGGCGTATACACAAAGAGGGGAAAGTGAGCGCATGAACTTGCAATACGACGTTGGGAATACAAAATAGAAATTGGTGTACTTGCATAGTGGCAACATAGGTGACATGAATCAAAGCATGTGGACTTGCATAGGTTTAACTACAACATGAACCTATATTCTTATTTAGGCATAATGTCAAACATAAGCATGTCATAAATATTCCTAGCATAAGCATAGCATATAAGCATGGCATAAGTAAAGTTAAATTTGTTCATGGCATAAACATAAACAAGTCATGTTCATAAGTTTTCTACATGTTTACAAAGGGGATACTTTGTTACCAACACAAAAGCATAGTTCAACTTAATCATGGTTTAAGTCTAATCACATAACGATGGTATAAACATACTTATGCATAAATATTCCTAAACATGGTGTTTGCTTTAAAACTTGCAAAAAGGGATTTTTGAGTCTAACCTAGCCATGTCTCACATATGTCATCATATAATTCTTTTAAACAAGATAGACTTAATCATAGATTTCAATTATGCCAAATATCATTCATAGCCTAGCCATATTCATAAGTTTTGCAAAAGCATAACTTAATACATGGATTATGGTGTCAAAATTCCAACATAGTTTCATATGAACTATAACAACCAAACTTGTTTCAATTACTTGCAAAATGATTTATGCACAAAATATACATCATGATGGCATAATAACAAAGCCCCAAACTTGCATGAATTTCACTCAACTACATACATGTAGCTTCAACATAGATTACATAATTTGCGCAATATTCCAAACGTATATTTGCATAGAACTACCGCATGTAGTTCTTTATAATGAATAACATAATTTTGCACAAATATGAACTACTTTATTATCCCAATTCAAGCATACAAATCAATACAATTGTTTATTCATACCAAAGTAATACTCTACTTACAATGGTTGCGGCGAATTCTCTAATTAAGAGATATGATTCCTTTGTTGAATTGATTGGCTTTAGGTTGCTTGAATTGCTTTAGGCTTTAGAACTTTCTTCCTAATTCGCTCTCTAGTTGGCGGCTACTCTTAGTCGTTCCTCAGCAACATGGCGGCTATGTTCTTAATTTTGAATGAATAGATTAGGGTTTAGTCTAGGGTTGTTTATATAGAGGTTAGGAATTGATTAGGACCATTGATGTTGCTAGGTTAGATCGTAGCCATTCATTAGGAAGAGAGACCAATAAAAACCCGCCACCTAGCCCTAATGACAAAGCAGACCACAGAAATTCGACCACACACCGACCTGGCCAGCCAGGTTGACTGGGCTCGACCAGGTCGACACCCCTGTCGACAGGGCTGTCGACAGCCCTGTCGACATGGGTAGCCCAGGTCGACAGCCCAGTCGACCTGGGTGGCCCAGGCGGGTGTTCTTCCACCCTGGCCCATTGGGCCCCACTTCGGAATATTTAATTGTTTAATTCTGTTTGAATTTTAAATTTAATTCAAAACTTCCGAAGGCCATATCTTCATCATACGGACTCCGTTTTTCGAAAACTCGGACTCTATTTCGCGTATTTTTCCGAGACGAACGCAATAGCGTATCCCGTTTCCCTTAGTTCTTTGATTTGAATTTGATTATACTTTAATTCATGAATTTCACAGTTATAGAATTTTTCGGGGTGTTACATTCTCCCCCACTTAAAAGGATTTCGTCCCCGAAATCTTCAAGTTAGGAGGAATGTATATCCTAACATCCAATCATCCATCTACTCATCCATCAAACACGAGCATCCATTGTCCTTAAAAGACTTCTAATGCTTCATGATCATATGCGAAGTGTGTGTGTATATGTACTTATCTAATGCAAAATCAGGCGGTCTACTGATTCAGTTGACCTCCTTAATGCGGATTATGTAAGTGCCATGAATCCATTATGTATGCAAATTTTCCTATTCATGATTCTACATGAGTGCACAATCATTCAATACAAATGCAACATCCACATGACAACACATTAAAGTTCAACCATATACGAATACAAACATATATGCATATGCAATATGAAGTGATTGAGCCGATCTAAAACCTAGATTGTGTGTGTATATGCAACCACGAGCAACCACTAGCAATCACTTGCAACCACTTGCAACCATCATCCATAACATGTTTCAACTACATGTTTCCATCCAAAAAGATTCTATCTAAAAGATACGGTCGAGGAAATATACCTAAAAAGATAAAAGCGCAACTTAAGGAAAGAGAAAGATCAAGGATGTACCCTCGAACAGAAAAGGGTAGGTTGTACGGATTCTAGCTTCAGTTTCCCAAGTCGCGTCTCCCTCGGCGTCGCTCCACTGAACTTTGACGAGCTTGACTTCGCGGTTGCGTAGCTTCTTCACTTCTGTTCCTAAGATGCGGGTTGGAACTTTTCTTATGGTCGCTTCGCGTTCCACTTCGGCCTCTTTGAGGATATTTGGCTCTACCACTTCAGCTGACTCATGCAGACATTTTCGGAGATGTGAAACGTGAAAAACGTTGTGGACTCCAGCCAACTTCTCGGTAGCTCTAATCTATAGGCCATTTTCCCAATCTTCTCAATAATAGGGAATGGCCCTACGAATCTTGGCGCTAGCTTTCCTGTGGTTCCAAAACGAACAACGTTTCTTAGCGGTGATACCTTGAGAAAAACTCTGTCTCCAAGCTCAAATTCAAGGTCGGTCCTCCTCTTGTCGGCATAGGACTTTTGTCTGTCTTGGGCCGTCTTCATCCTTCTTCGTATTAAGTCTACTTTCTCCGAAGTCTCTCGGATCATATCTGGTCCAAGTATAAGCTTATCAGTAGACTCCCACCAACATGTGGGCGATCGGCACGGTCTTCCATATAAAGCTTCGAAGGGCGCCATTCCGATGGTTGCTTGATAGCTGTTGTTGTAGGCAAATTCCACCAAAGGAAGGTGGTCTTCCCATGTCCCTCCGAAGTCGAGGACGCATAGCCTTAAAAGGTCTTCCAAAACTCTGTTCACTCTCTCTGTTTGGCCGTCGGTTTGGGGATGATAGGTTATGCTCAAGCATAACTGCGTTCCTACTGCTTCTTGCAGACTCCGCCAAAACTCGCTGGTGAAGATGGGGTCTCGGTCACTAACAATGCTAGATGGTATTCCATGGAGTCGAACGATTTCCTTAAGGTAAAGTGATGCTAGGGATGAGGCAGTCCTTTTACTTTTGACAGGTAAAAAGTGGGCGCTTTTAGTAAGCCTATCCACTATTACCCAAATGCTAGTGTTGCCTCTCCTAGACCTAGGCAGCCCATCGATGAAGTCCATTGAGATGCTATCCCACTTCCACTGCGGGACCTCCAGAGGATGTAGTAGTCCGCCAGGCTTTTTCTGTTCCGCCTTAACCTGTTCACACACCATACACTTAGAAACGAATTCTGCCACGTCCTTTTTCATGCCGTTCCAGAAGAAAGTCCTTTTTATGTCTTTGTACATTTTATCCCCGCCTGGGTGTATCGTCATCTTGGAGTGATGTGCTTCCACGAGAACCTTCTTTACTAAATCTTTTGTCTGTGGGACGCATAGTCTTCCGTCTCGCCTTAGCAAACCCCTATCGTCGATGGAGTATCTGTTGAGGTGACTTGAAGTCTCACCCCTAATTAGCCTATCAATTATTTCCACAAGCTGAGGGTCTTCACGTTGTGCTGCCCCTACTGAATCCACTAAAGTTGGGCGCACTTCGAGAGATGCTAGCAAGCCTGGTACGAAATCGGAGGAGGGCCTAAAATCGAAGCTGGCTATAAACTCTAGGCCTTGTCTTTCAACAAACAACGGGCTTAGGGTCAATTTCTTTCGGCTCAACGCGTCTGCCACTACGTTGCCTTTGCCCGGAGTATAGGAGATTTCGAAATCATACGAGGCAAGAAACTCCATCCACCTTTGTTGCCTCAAGTTAAGATCTTTCTGCGAGAAAAGATATTTCAACGATTTATGGTCAGTGTAAAGTTCGAACTTCTCACCTAGGAGATAGTGTCGCCAAGACTTGAGTGCAAAGACGATGGCGGCTAACTCAAGATCGTGGGTTGGGTAGTTCTTTTCGTGCACCTTCAACTGCCTTCCGCCATAAGCTACTACCCTTCCTTCTTGCATTAAGACGGCGCCTAGCCCTGTCCCACATGCATCCGTATAAACAGTGAACATCTTGCTCCCATCTGGCAGTGTCAAAACTGGGGCTGTTGTGAGAGCCCTTTTTAGTCGTTGGAAAGCAAACTCGCAATCCAAATCCCAATTGAACACTAGATTCTTCTTGGTCAATTTCGTGAGCGGAGCTGAGATTTTCGCAAAATCCCTTATAAATTTTCGATAGAAACCTGCTAGTCCTAGAAAGCTTCGGACCTCAGTTGCATTCCTTGGTGTCTTCCAATCCTGTACCGCCACTACCTTCGCAGGGTCCACCGCTAACCCTTGTTTGGATACTATGTGCCCAAGGAACCTCACCTCTTCTCTCCAAAAGTGGCATTTGGAGAATTTGGCTTTTAGTTGATGGACTCGCAAAGTTTCCATGATTGCCCTTAGGTGTTGATCATGCTCCTCTTCACTCTTTGAGAAGATAAGGATATCATCTACGAAGACTACTACGAATTTGTTGAGGAAAACTCTAAATACCCTACTCATCAGGTCCACGAAGTAAGCAGGTGCATTTGTCAAGCCGAAAGGCATGACAAGCCATTCAAAGAAACCGTCTGGGGTTCTGAACGCCGTTTTATCGATGCTATCTTCAGCCACCCTTAGCTGATGAAAACCGGTTGCTAAATCGAGTTGGGAGAAAACAGACGCTCCTACAAGCTGGTCAAACAAATCGTCAATTCTAGGGAGAGGGTGCCTATTCTTTTTCGTTAGCTTGTTGAGCTCCCTATAGTCAACACATAGACGTAGTGAACCATCTGCCTTTGTAGCGAACACCACTGGAGCGCCCCATTCTGAAATGCTCCTCCTAATGAACCCCTTTTCTAGAAGCTCTTTAATCTGTTTACTGAGCTCTTTCCTTTCTCGTGGAGCCATATGTCTAACGGGCAACGCAACGGGCTTTGCATTATCTACAAGATATATGCGGAAGTCTATTTCCCGCTTCGGAGGCAAGCCCTTCACCTCTTCAAAGACATCCGGATATTCCCGGACCACTCTAACTGATTGCAAATTTTCAACGGAGGCATCTAGCGATTCAAGATAACTAAGCATAACCGCATACGAGGGATTACAAGGAATTTCCAAAGTATTACCGAGCTGGGTTAGGAGCCTAACAA
Organism: Allium sativum; assembly: GCA_030737875.1. Lineage (NCBI taxonomy): Eukaryota > Viridiplantae > Streptophyta > Magnoliopsida > Asparagales > Amaryllidaceae > Allium > Allium sativum. Next base: position 290,217,953 of record CM060927.1, read on the forward strand.
CCCTTTTCTCATAATCAAGGATGGCCCCATTACTGGATAGCCAATCCATACCCAAAATCAAACCATACCCCGAAAAGCCCAAAACAAAGGCACTACACTGAAACTCTACGCTTAGGATAGAAATTTTCAATTCCAAACAGATCATAGACAAATGAGCTGGGCCCCCAATTGGGTTTGAAACAATTAAGGGGTCCTCTACCATACTAGTTTCTAGGTGCAGAGATTCTACTAAAGCAGACGAGATAAAGGAGTGTGATGCGCCAGAATCAAATAAAGTGCGAACGGGGTGATCATAAAGATAAACTACACTTTCTACAGAAGTATTTATACCTCGCTGTTGCAGAGGTGGCGCTTCTAGCACATGGACCTGTGCCCCTGGGGTGGATCCAGCCCTCTGCCCCTGTCCTCGTTTCTTTGGGCAGTCCTTAGCCCTATGGCCCGTCTCACCGCAAGAAAAGCACCCACCATTCTCCTTGGCCTTCTTTTTCCGGCAGTCCTTTACTAAGTGCCCCACTTTGCCACAGAAATTGCACTTCCTCTTCTCCTTGTTGCCTTTCCCGCCTTTCTTAAAGTCTGTCTTTTTAGGCTGCAAACCCTCTTTCTTCTTGCCCTTATCCTCTTCATTCAATAATGCCATTTGCACCAATCTTTCATACGTGGCTCCCATGGGTATATGGGTCATGGCCAAACTGTGTAATTGCTCATTTAACCCTTTGACGAAACGGAGAGCCTTCTTGTGCGGGGTGTTGACTAGGTCAAGCCCAAACCTAGCCAGCTCATCAAACTGATTCACATACTCTCTGACTGTCTTGTCCCCTTGCTTAAGAAATAAGAATTTTTCCAACTGCAAACTTCTTTCCGCATCTGAGAGAAATTTGGTCTCAAACCTTGCCCTAAAGTCCTCCCATGTCTCCACTGGTCTTTCAGCGTTAGTGACTTCCCAGCAGTAGGAAGCCTCGCCCTTCAATAGCCACACTGCCAACTGTACTTTTTGTCTGTCTTCTACCTCAAAAATGATGAATAGGTCCTCCGTTTCTTTCAGCCAATTCCTAGCTGCTACGAAGGACTCAGTTCCATGGAAATCCCTTCCTCCCATAGCTTTAAAATCTTTACATATCTTAGCAAACGTGTTTCCCCGAGGAGGAGGTGGAGTAAAAGGTGCTGCTGCAGCAGGATGGTTTCCTTCCGCTGGGGGAGGAGGAATGGTAGGACCTGGCTGAGTGGCCCTTGCTTCTAAGAACCGTCTAAACCAACCAGGTATTGGCACCCCTTCCGGCAAGTTAAGTTCTTCCGACATGCTGAAACAAAAAGGATAGATTCAAAACGAAGGATAAGAGATAGTACCTATGGCTTTGGGGAGTGGACTTTGCCTTTTTAAAATAAAATAACATTTTTCTTTTAAAAGGTGCTGCTTTAAATTTCCTTTTTGAAAATAATTTTTCAAAACTTTTTATCTTATCTGGTAAACCTATGCTCTGATACCAAGTGAAACACCCCACCTCCGTTAGGGTCACTCTCAAAGGGAATGCCCTAATTTTGGTGGAGGTTTATAAGTACAAGTCACAGATATACAAGACAGATATAAGAACACATATTTGTAAACAGCGGAAGAACAACAAACTTTTATTTCATAAAGTCAAATGCGTGTTACAACAACATCCTTTCCAAAAAACATAACATAACACTTTCATAATCTGTCTTGAGTACATTATTTAAAGAAGCATAAATAAAACATAGATAAACTGCAAAAGCCCCATAGTGGATTGTCCAAAGCCATAGTTCAAAACAGGAAAGTCCAAGCAATACATTTCTCTTCTTCAAGCTGGATGTTGAGATTTGTCAAGCTGCTGTGTTCCCTCCCTGAGGACCTCGGGGGGGGGGGGGAACGGAAGAAAGAAGACAAAAGAAAAGTAGAGTCAGACATAAAGCCTGAGTAAGTCTAGTACTATTTTGTCTATGAATAAAGAACTGGGTATGATAAGTAATAACAAGAAGTGGGCATGCATTATAACTTGGTTAAGTTGTCTAGGGTCGAATACACTATCGTACCCCATGTTAATCTCTGAACCCATATACTAGTTTCCAATTTGCACCCCATAATCAGGGTGATGTGATCCATTCTATGATGATCGGCTCCTACTCGCAAAGTTACATGTGTCTTACGGCCCCCGATGTCTGTAGTTACCTATGCTGGTCCCACCATGGGGTGTATCAAGTCCCATAGTGGCAACCCGACACAACCTTAGAGTGCACAGGTATGCTACTGGTGTCCAGTGCCTTATTTTTCTGCGCCGGAGTGTGTGCACGCCCGCACTCCGTTAGAACCTACACTGCTACACCACCGCCGTCGCTTTGACCTCTTACAATCAGCCCAGTAATCGTGCCCCACCCTGCCTAGTTTCAGGGTATCCTGATACACCTTTTAGGGTTACTGCTGAAAAGGGTCCCCCGTTACTAGGTTTTCTATCTCTAGCCAACATGCTAAGTAGGTTAAGTGTTTCTAACCTAACCCCCACCAGTCCGTTTAGTTTAGCATGTTCCATTTTGATTAAGTCTTTAGTCCACTTAATCCTAACAATCCTGACTCAGCCTTAATTATCTTATTAAGGCCCTGACCTCTCACATTAGACAGGTATTGTTGTGGCTGCCTGTTGCCGGTTGGTTCCGGGCAGTCTTACGCCACAACTCAGTCTAACCTCGGGTCCTTGTTGGGCTCCATGTTTAACCTCCCACATTGGATAGGTATTGTTGTGACTACTGGACAGCCGGGCGGTTCCGGGCAGGTTTACATCACAACTCAATCCAACCTCGGGTTAAACACATCGTATTTTCTACATTTACATATCTTGTCATTCTTCTTTATTTATATGTAAATATTTGCGGCCCATTATTAAGTTAATGGTGTAAAGGTTACACCAATCACGGGCCCAACCCATACTTGAACTTGGGCCCTTCTATTTTATATTTTCATTCATTAGTAATTTTTAACCCAACGTTATTTTCCCCCGTTTTACACGTCCGTTTATATATATATTGGGCTTAGCCTTTTAAAGCCCAATTTAGCCATGCGAAAAGGGGAGGCTTATGGCGTATACACAAAGAGGGGAAAGTGAGCGCATGAACTTGCAATACGACGTTGGGAATACAAAATAGAAATTGGTGTACTTGCATAGTGGCAACATAGGTGACATGAATCAAAGCATGTGGACTTGCATAGGTTTAACTAAAACATGAACCTATATTCTTATTTAGGCATAATGTCAAACATAAGCATGTCATAAATATTCCTAGCATAAGCATAGCATATAAGCATGGCATAAGTAAAGTTAAATTTGTTCATGGCATAAACATAAACAAGTCATGTTCATAAGTTTTCTACATGTTTACAAAGGGGATACTTTGTTACCAACACAAAAGCATAGTTCAACTTAATCATGGTTTAAGTCTAATCACATAACGATGGTATAAACATACTTATGCATAAATATTCCTAAACATGGTGTTTGCTTTAAAACTTGCAAAAAGGGATTTTTGAGTCTAACCTAGCCATGTCTCACATATGTCATCATATAATTCTTTTAAACAAGATAGACTTAATCATAGATTTCAATTATGCCAAATATCATTCATAGCCTAGCCATATTCATAAGTTTTGCAAAAGCATAACTTAATACATGGATTATGGTGTCAAAATTCCAACATAGTTTCATATGAACTATAACAACCAAACTTGTTTCAATTACTTGCAAAATGATTTATGCACAAAATATACATCATGATGGCATAATAACAAAGCCCCAAACTTGCATGAATTTCACTCAACTACATACATGTAGCTTCAACATAGATTACATAATTTGCGCAATATTCCAAATGTATATTTGCATAGAACTACCGCATGTAGTTCTTTATAATGAATAACATAATTTTGCACAAATATGAACTACTTTATTATCCCAATTCAAGCATACAAATCAATACAATTGTTTATTCATACCAAAGTAATACTCTACTTACAATGGTTGCGGCGAATTCTCTAATTAAGAGATATGATTCCTTTGTTGAATTGATTGGCTTTAGGTTGCTTGAATTGCTTTAGGCTTTAGAACTTTCTTCCTAATTCTCTCTCTAGTTGGCGGCTACTCTTAGTCGTTCCTCAGCAACATGGCGGCTATGTTCTTAATTTTGAATGAATAGATTAGGGTTTAGTCTAGGGTTGTTTATATAGAGGTTAGGAATTGATTAGGACCATTGATGTTGCTAGGTTACATCGTAGCCATTCATTAGGAAGAGAGACCAATAAAAACCCGCCACCTAGCCCTAATGACAAAGCAGACCACAGAAATTCGACCACACACCGACCTGGCCAGCCAGGTTGACTGGGCTCGACCAGGTCGACACCCCTGTCGACAGGGCTGTCGACAGCCCTGTCGACATGGGTAGCCCAGGTCGACAGCCCAGTCGACCTGGGTGGCCCAGGCGGGTGTTCTTCCACCCTGGCCCATTGGGCCCCACTTCGGAATATTTAATTGTTTAATTCTGTTTGAATTTTAAATTTAATTCAAAACTTCCGAAGGCCATATCTTCATCATACGGACTCCGTTTTTCGAAAACTCGGACTCTATTTCGCGTATTTTTCCGAGACGAACGCAATGGCGTATCCCGTTTCCCTTAGTTCTTTGATTTGAATTTGATTATACTTTAATTCATGAATTTCACAGTTATAGAATTTTTCGGGGTGTTACACCTATCTATGCATATATACGTATGTTTACATATTTTTTTAATTATCTTAAAAATACGGGGTGTTACATTCTCCCACCCTTAAAGAATTTCGTCCCTGAAATTCGATAAGAGTAAAATAGAAAATCCCTCGCAATATCCATCCATCAAGTGTGCATCAAATTGTTGCAAACATTGTGCACACGTGCAAAGTGAATTACATCATAGCAAATCATGTATGCCTAATTTTGGATCAACATATATGTATACAAATTTTAAAAACTTTTTTTTTCAAAACATGATGCTCACATCCTAAATATACTTGCATTTCTATATGAATGCAATATTTTTGAAAAATCAAAACGTTTTTCATCCAAATTTTCCCATACTCTTACAGTGTAAGAGCATAGTTCACCCAATTGTCGCATCCAAAATCCTACCAACCATCATTAAATTCGAAAAAAATCTAATTTTTCAAATTTGATTTCTTATGGTATAAAAACGGAAAAATTTACATCCTCCGTTTTTCTTTTCTAATTGCACTTGGATTTTTACATAACTATTCCATAAATATTTCCTATTTTCCTATCCAAGTACAACCACATAAGAAAGCTTCCTTTTGTCTTTCAGCTTATCTTGGAATTTTTTTTATATTTATTCGTCTTTTTCTTAAGATTTTTATTTCCTTTTCCCATCACATTTTGTTGCTTTACTGAATTTGTTGTTTTCTTTTTAATTAGGCTAGTCTTCTTCTTAAGTTTATTTTTCAAACAAGCTCTTCTGTTTTGAACTCAAACAGTATCCTACACAACTACAACTATGGGCCAAGAATCTTAGGACTTTGTTACTTCTAACAATCGCAAGTCCATGCAACAGGATCTATACACTTGCTTTCCCTTCACTACCTAGTAGTCACTACTAGTCCATGTTGTGTATTACTAGCCTATACTTCTCTTTCAAGCAACAATCCTAGACTCATATGGCTTATGCATTCTACAGGAAATTATTTTCCATTAGTTCAATATTATCTAATCCCTGACTATAAATTGGCAAGAAAATAACTCCCTAATTATCAACCCCGAAGATCGAAATCAACATCAGATTGACACTCAGAGAATTACTCAACTGAACCAATCCCCAGTTGGTTCTAATAGCTTTAACTTTCTCTCGTTCTTCTCTAGGCACTAATCCTTACCTACTCCATTCTTTCTAAAACATGATTTGGCCTTCTTTCTTTTCATTATATTTTCCTTCCAAGAACTAAAAGTGGTAAAACTTTTATTCTTTTCTCAAAAACTTGCTTTTGCCAAACCATAAAACAAACATCTCACAAAATAAAATGCAAAACATTTTCTTCAAATCACGAAACTGGAGTAGACAAGGAGAACTATCGAGGTTACATTGTTCCTATTTACAATGTTAACTAAACTACTCGCTATAAGGTGCAGACATCTATTCTATTCCTATAGCTTATTTTGTTTACCTAACAAAATTTCTTCGTAAATGAATAATCAAAATTTATTGGTAACCGAGTTGAATTTCAAAAATTCTTTTCATATGTGAAAACCAGCAAGATATTTATGCTCCATAATATGCACCTTCTTATGAGAGAATTCTTTTAAAACAAGAAATCATTGTTTTACACAATATACTCCACTTTACTTTAAAACCCATCATGCATTTATCAAAATACTTTTAAGATTAAATCTTGGAAAATACCACAAACTCTTTTACAGATTCAAGTTCTTAAAAGCTTATCATTGGGTTAGACTCAATGCGGGTCTTCAACTCACTAGGCTTTCCTAGGCACTTTCACGAATTCAATTATCTCGAATATATATATTCCTAATTCATTTTCATTTTTCAACCTTTTCTAGTTTCTAAGGTTACACTTCTAAACCCACTACTCTAACATTTCAGTTTCCACTTTATGGGATACTTTATTTCTCCAATGCCAAGTCATATTGTACACTTTCCAACCACCTAATGGTTTCCAAATTCCTATGTTCATTCCTTGAGTGTACAAACTAGATACCCCAACTCTTTTCATGTCTTGTGGGCTACCATATGGATTTAGGTTTATATAGATAATATATTTATATTTTAGAAAATAAAAATACGTTCACTCATTATCTCCCTAAGATCACTAAACCGAAGCTCTGATACCAGATGTAACAGCCCGAATTCCGACAGACTGGATTTTTTAAATTCTATCTATCGAAACCCGAGTTGGGTTCTCTGGTATCCTGCAGAAAAAGACAGAGATAAAGAAACATATCAGAATTTGTAAAGCATCTCATAGCGGAAGGAAATAAAGTATAATATTCAAATATTGCTTTACCTTATTAACAATATTGCTAAATCAGTATCCAAAGCTATACCATCTCTGTCATGAACCTAACCTAGAAGTATGTAATGAGGAGGGGGTCAGAACATAAGTTCTGTGTGAGTGGACTTAGAATAAACTTCTGTGTAATCCTACATATACCGTTCACTTACATTTTCTTCCTTATTAGGTTATTCGCGATATTAGCTCTCTAGGCTATACTCATGTCCCACTAGTAGGTTAACCTAACACAACGTATATGTAGATACCCCCAACTCGTCTAATCCTTTCCATGTATATATATACAGTCCCTTGCCGTATGTCGTACGGGCTTCATCATGTAAATCTATAATAGTTTAGTGTAGTACCACCATTCTCGAAATTGTTTGGACTGCCACTCTCGATCTTGCTAGATCCCGTGTGTCATCTAGATCTGATCTAAGGTTTACTATCGAGTGCTTCCTAGATTCAACCAGGGTTTACGCGACCCAGGGCCACTAGGGTTTATGCTACCTATTGAACGCTTCTCGGATTTAGGGATGACGCGTTCTAGGTCCAACTAGGGAATATGCTACCTATCGAATGATGACCCCTAGTCTAGGACACACTACCCAGAGCGATATTTTTACCTAGACTTTCCCTATGTACGTGTCGTGAATCGTTATCGATGTCTAGTTGAACATGTCCTCTATATGTGCGGCCCGAGTCCCGTGGCAGGGCTAATCAAGAAACACTGAACTCGGTCAGGAGCTTTAAGTTATCTGCCGATGCAGATGCTAAGGTATGTTTTTATCTGTGTGTGGCTATGGTCCCACTTGACCCCTCCCTCAACTAATGAAAGGCATCCAAGAAAATCAAGAATGAGAACTGTACGCAGGACCTCTTTGTCCCCACAAACCTATTGGCCAACCTCACCCATAACTAGATAGCAAAGTATATGGTCTTTTGGAGTTTTCCGCCTTTCCGCTTGCATATCACGATTGACTCAAGATGGTAGGTAGACGACGACAAGCTATCACAGGGCTAAACAAGATATCGCCGCCTCACACTGACCCATCCTAGTCTTTAGGTTGCTTATATTGCAACCAAGGCATACCTTTGGCTCTTCTAACGCAGACCTTAACCTCTGTGAGCCCAGGAGGATCATCTGCAACCTCACAGAGGGATACCAAGAGTACTCTCGTGTCTCCTCGAAGCCGCGGACTTCGTAACCTAGTTCGTTGGGGCCTTCTTCATGATCAGATGGACGTTCGCTCCTCCTCGTGTTCTACTGGGCTTTCTTGACTAAGGTTTACTACTTAGTTCTCTTAACTAAGGTTTACTACTTAGTTTCCTGAATCCTTAGCTTTCTTAACTAAGGTTTAATACTTAGTCCTCTTAACTAAGGTTTACTACTTAGTTCTCTTAATCGTTCATTTTCTTAACTAAGGTTTACAACTTAGTCCTCTTAACTAAGGTTTACTACTTAGTTCTCTTTCTCGTTATTTACTTAGTTCTCTTAACTAAGGTTTATTACTTGGTTCTCTTAACCAAGGTTTGATACTTAGTTTCTGTCACTTAGTTCTCTTTAACTGAGGTTTGTTACTTAGTTCCTTTTAACTAAGGTTTACCAATGAATTCAAGCATGACTTAATTCTCTTTATCAAATGATAGCGTATGGGTGTTTTCCCACATTTCCAGTTTAGATTAACTTATTTAATGGTATAAGTTGTCCCCACCCTTCGAGTCCTGTATTACATATTAAGTCATATCCATTTCTTATCGCTAGGATAAGTTTATCTATTATTTAATTTTATCATTCCCCACTTTTCCTTTCTTTGATATTGGTTAAGTTTGCCCATGTGTCCAAGTTGACTTAACCCCCAATCACGTATTCAATTCAACCCACGTACCATGCCAAATTGGTTAAGTGTTCTCTATCGGTTCATGTTGACTTAACCCACCCATATATCATGTCAAATTGGTTAAGTGTTATCTAGAGGTTCACGTTGACTTAACCCACCCATATATCATGTCAAATTGGTTAAGTGTTATCTAGCGGTTCATGTTGACTTAACTCACCCATATATCATGTCAAATTGGTTAAGTGTTATCTAGAGGTTCACGTTGACTTAACCCACCCATATATCATGTCAAATTGGTTAAGTGTTGTCTAGTATTTCATGTTGACTTGACCTTACCATACTAGCATGTGTTATTAGCATTAATTAATTATTAATGCCCAACCTCTCACATTAGACCTATTGTTGTGGTCACTGGATATGCCGGTTGGTTCCGAGCAGGCTTGCACCACAACTCAATCTAACCTCGGGTTTCAAGCACGTCATGACTAACTTCTCACATTAGAACCTATTGTTTGCGGTCACTGGATGTGTCGGGCGGATCCGGGCAGGATTACACCGCAAACTCATTCTAACCTCGAGTTAGCCATGTTTCATGTTTAGCCAATTAACAATTCATGTCTATTCTAAGTGTCACAGGCCAATTATAAATTTACAAGCATGTTCATGTTCAGTCTTGATATCAAATGTCAATTATCAATTCACAAGCATGTTCATGTTCATTCTAGATATCAAATGTCAATTATCAATTCACAAGCGTGTTCAAGTTATGCCATATTGTCAATTTCATGTTATGTGTCGAGTTCCATAATTACTTAAAAACATGGTTTTTCCAACATATTCCATTTTTTTATTATGTTTCTAGGGTCTTAACGGCATATCCAATTTTCAAGTCTCAAATTCAAGCTTTACCCAAAAACCCCTATTTATGTTCATGCTTATAATCCCTTTAATAGGCTATACCTATTCTTCCAATTCAATTTATCATTTAAACCCTCAATCCCATAATACCCAATTTCATAAAATCAATACTTTTCCCAATATATTTCCCCTCGTTTATACATATAATCTAATTCACCTTTTAGGGTTAATTTCAAGTCACAAACAAATTCTGCCAATTGTCCCAATATTTGCAATAATAATTGTTATGCCACAATTCCCCAAATTTCAGTTTATATTCCTCGACTGCATAAAATAGATTATGCCCAATATTCCCTTATTCCAACCGTACGTATGTATAATAATATTTTGGTCTAGGTTCGAGATAACCTAGATCCAAAATTAAAAAGGGAAAGGAGAATAAAAGAACGATTATTATAACATTAATCTTGAATTGAATTTATAACTGGGGAATGATGAACCATAATAATACTATTATGCAACAAGTTTATTGTAATCCCACTCATAGTGTTTTTGCGCTCCAATTCGTAGATCTTTGATTTTCTTCTTCAATTCATGAATTTGATTTGACTTTGATTGATTTCATGCCCCAATTTACATATCTGATCTTCCTTTGATTTCCTTTCGCTGCGTAGGTTGCGGATCTGAATCCCTCCTCTTTTCTGGCGCGGTATTTTAGATCTGAATCTCTCTTTTGTTTTATTTGCGGTAGTTGAAATCCTAAATCACATTCTTTTTAATTTAGGAATAGATTCGTGAAGAGAGAAGATGGATCTAAGATTTGGTGGAGAAGAAGAATTGTTTAGATCCATTGAGGAGGAAGAAGAAAAAAAATCTCATTAGATTAGGTCAGAGTGGAGGAGTAATGGAGTTGTGCAGAGAAAGCACTAGGTCTAGGGGTGTTTATATAGGTAGGAACTAACTAATCTAGTCCGAAATCGCGTCCAGGTGCGAACAAGTGAATTCTGCACGAATCTGGGGGTAGGTCAACCCCCAGGTCGATCCCTAGGTCGACCTCCCTCGGTAGGTCGACCCCCAGGCCGACCTCCGCTAGTAGGCCGACCCCCTGGTCGACCTGCCTGGGTATTTGCCTATGTAAATTCTAAATTTTTGTTAAATCTTCCGAAGGCCATAACTCTTTCAAATGGAGTCCGATTTTCGAAAACTTGGACTATATTCCAAGAAGAATTCCGAGTCTAACGCACTGGTGATGTCCATTTTACTTAATTCCTGATATTTAAATTAAGTATCCTTATTTTATTATCTTCTCTGCTACGTACACTATTATCGGATTAATTTTTCCTTCTCTTCCATATATTAATAAATTTTCATTGTACATCACCATTATTTACCTATCTATGCATATATACATATGTTTACATATTTTTTTATATATCTTAAAAATACGGGGTGTTATATTCTCCCACCCTTAAAGAATTTCGTCCCCGAAATTTGATAAGAGTAAAATAGAGAATCCCTCGTAATATCCATCCATCAAGTGTGCATCCAATTGTTGCAAACATTGTGCACATGTGCAAAGTGAATTACATCATAGCAAATCATGTATGCCTAATTTTGGATCCACCTATATGCATGCAAACATTTTTATTTTAAATCCCAATTCCTTTTAATCGAATTATATCCAATTATAAACCCGTTGAATTCTTCTCAATTCAGCTTATATTCCGAATTCCCAAATATAATCAATCATTTTGTTTTCAAAACTTCCCAATTTACTATTAAATTCCTATTTGAATTTAATTGGTTTATCCAAATGATAATTTATTTCACCAAATTTATAACGCTATTTATAAATTCAACTTCCTTGTTTCATATATTTAAACAAGTTCCTTTTCAAATTTCTATTTGAAACTCCATCCCTTTGATATTCCGAATTGCGGAATAAAAACCGTTGTTCCCTTTCGAATGATTTCAAGTTCTATTTTTATATTCATATTTGAATTTAGATATTCAAATTATATCTTGATAATTAATTCATTATATTTATAAACACCATTTTATAAATTTCCTTGTTTAATATATTTAAACAAGTCTATTTCGAAATCTATTTAAAACCAAAATCCTATTTTGGAAATTTCTATTTATAATAACTTATATATATATCACCCAATTTATTTTCACATTCAATTTAACATCTATTTTTCAAATTAATCAAATTCAAATCATAACTCCTTATGGATTTATTTTAGTTCAATTTATATTCTGAACATCAGAATAAATTCCATTGTTTATTTCTTTAAAACGATTTCCCCATTTCTATTTTTAAATTCACATTTGAATTTAAATATTCAAATTATCCAATGATAATTTTTCCACTTCATTTATAAACACTGTTTATAAATTCACTTCAATTCCCTGTATTATTTAATTTATAAACATCATTTATAAATTCAATACTTGTTTTATTTATTTTCAAAACAAGTAAATATCTTTAGTCCATTCTAAATTCAAATTCTATTTTAGAAAATAGAATTTTCCATTTTAAAACTCAAATATTATTTTCACGATATTTTTATAAATCAACATTTTGGTCCTTGGTGATATTTAAACAATCAAACTAACCAATTTAATCAACATGTCATATGTGATAATATATATATGAGAACAAACAAATAGTAAATTTTGAGGGATCCAGTTGGATTCCTCCAACCTGTTTTCCTGCGTCCACATACGTTAGCCAACATAAATAATACCCATCCTGCTTCGAGGCAGGATATCGCGGTATGAAGGTCATCCACAATCAGAGCATAGGGCGTATAGGGTCATCCGCTAATGATACTGCGGGCATCCGCTAATGGTACTGCGGGAATCCAACCAATCACCGATATATATATATAATATCCACAAACACAAATCCTATATAACTAATATACTTTTAACAACCAAATAATATTTTAATGCAACCAAACAACCATCAAACAATTATTTTTAATGACTAAAAATAATTCTAAATAAATATATTGAGTGAGATTTACTCACCTGGTTTTTATTGCAGCTCGCTCCACATTTAAATCAATCTGAACGATGTTCGATTTAATTTAAAATCCACTGTTGTTCCTGAAAACCCCAAACAAGACCAGGTTATAGCCCTCTGTCCTTACAAGCTCATCGTCACTCGAATCTAGTTTTTGTTTGAATTAGAGATTTATTTTATAAGCCCTCAAAAAAATACGAATAAAAATAAAAATGAAAATTTCAATTTTAAATTAAGAAAATTACCTTAATTTCCCTTTTCTTTACTAAACAATTTCAACAACTCTTCTTCACCTTACTGCCAAACTCCATGTCACACAGTATGACTCCTTCATCATGTTGACCACTACAACTTCGAACTAGTCATCACCAAAAAGGAACGACCTTTGTTCAAGTCACCATTTCCACTGTGAAAACCCGATTCCAGTCCATTTACAGGCACCATCCCATTTACAATTATACTGCAAATTCACAAATCCACTTCTTCCTACACCTGTAGCCTAACGCCACAGCACCCCCTTACCATTGTTTGATTTTGAACGCAAAAATCAATCCTTACCCAATCGCGACTTCCAGCTCCAGGTAAACTACCACCATTGATCTCAACGTGATGCCATTACTTCTTCCTTCCCAAAACAACTTTCGCACCCAATAATAATTACCCAGTTCGCACCTGATGGGAACGACGTTGGCCCCAACTCCGTAAAGAAGACCGCGACTGCGACCTCACGAGCATCTCGCGCTCACTCTACTGACGTTGCCGCACCCTTCTCTAAGGTCAGACGCTTCTTTAAAAGACCCCAAACCACAACTGTGCTTCATCCTTCACCAGAATCCCCATAAATATTCAGTTCGATCTCCATCCAACTCATCACAAACAGCCCCATCCTTCACATCGCAATGGACTACCACAATCACACTTGCTGTCACTTCTAAACAAAGCTCAAAGTTGAGTTCACACTCCTTTCCAAGTCTTGCGTGCGTATTCCCAGCTCTTAAGAGCCCATAGATTCAATCGATAAGTCGATTTTGATTTCGACTTTTTACCCTTTTCATTTATTGAACTTGATTTTAATTAAGATTAGGCAACTACTACTATATGTGGAGTTTTGATTTTTTTTGAAGATGATGGATTTACAGAGGAGCGAAAGGAAATTGAAAAGGGGTTGTCACGATTAAAAGAAATAGGGTGCGGCTAATTTAAGTCTTCAGTTTTTCTTTCAAGAGAATGAAATGAAATATAGAAATGAGAAAGGAGCCGACATTTCAGTTTGCCTGAAGCTGGCGAACAATTTACAGAAGAAAGAAGTGGAAGAAAATAAGAGGAATGTCGCTTTTATATAAACATGAAGACTTTAGCATTAAGTATTTTATCTGTGTATAGTACAAGTAATTAAATTCGATTTGATTTCTATTTAATGCGATTTGAAATAAAAAGATTTTTATCCTTTTTAAATAGATATCGATTTGATTTTCGATTGGATTTCAATCTTATCCATTACAAATATCTCGGGATCCATTATATGAATTCATGAACCATTATTTTAACATAACGACTGACGTTTAAATGTTATAACGCTACTCTGAATTGAACAGTATATATTCTGAAATTTAAATTGAATTTATATGCCATATTAAATTAGTATAATATAATTTAAATTCAGGACTAATCATTTTCTCGATAATAAATTATTATTATCGTTTTTAGTCAAATGCAAGTTTGTATTGATCATCTAAATCATTTTGATTCAGTTTCTAACTTCGATTTCAATTATATTTCGTATTGCAATAATTTAATATGTTCTATATTAAATCAAAATCGATTATTAAATTGATAACTAATATAAAAAATCATTTATATTATCAACTAAATATTTAAAACCATATTAAATATTTGAAATAAATTGTTCGAAAAATCTGAGTCGTTGCATTCTTCCCTCTTAAAAGAATTTCATCCCCGAAATTACTAAGGTAAGAAAAATGATTCTAACTCATTAACTTTTCAAAACTCATTTATGTTGAAACTCAACTCTTCACATTTCAACAACTTTAGTTCTACCAAACTTTTGGTTTTCATTCATATGGCACCCTATATATGTTAACATTCATTAAATCTGAATGACTTCAAATCTATATATTCATATCTAATTCATATTCTATTCATATGTATTCCAATTCATTCAAATTGATTTTATTCAATTTATTTAACTTTCTTAAGTTAAAATTTAATTTCACAAATTAAATTCCTGAGTTTTTCATTTCGAATCCTTTTGAAATCACACAAATATATACACCTATATTGATAACCATTTCAAATTCAAAACATTTGAATTTTCAAACCAGCTTGTTTTCTTTCAAACAAATTTCCTTTAAAGACTTTTCTAAGGTAGCAATCCATCACTTAGAAACCCGAAAATAAACACTGATGAAGCTGCAGTCACCATCAGAATTATTTTCGAGCCATTGAAGTGAGTTCAGTGCTTTAACACTTTCAGAATCCATTCAAAATGATTTTTATTCAAAAATCCTTTCAAAACATAGCAATATTCTTCTAATATACTTTAGAAAATATTTTTCCAAACACCTAGGTTCTAAATTTCAAATTCTAAGTTGAATTTAATTTTAATTCATCTCAATTGTATATCTTATTCATATACAAGTTATATTTGGTTATCTATACCCATCCCAATTTATGATCTTATTTGATTATAATTTTAACATCCAACACATCCATATATTATAATAATTTAAGAAAATTATTCTTTTTCTATCAAAATAAAATTTTGAGTAAAATTATTTCACCTACCAATTTTAAAACAATATCATGTCGAATTTTTCTATTCAAGTGTTTAGAAATTCCTATAGACTTCGTGGCGTCCCACGATTCGATCAGAAATCATAAACCACTCAACAGACTAATCAACATAATATAAAATAACTTCTATATCAATTAACAAATACGCGCTCTTGTATATACACTCAACTATTTCTAGGGTACTACTGGCCCTATCTCTAATGAGCACATGCCAACAACCCTAGGTATTCGCTCAACCTAAGCTCTGATACCAACTGTAACGGCCCGCAAATCCATGCTATCTGAGTTGACTAATAACACCATACGTCTAACCAAAATTACACATAATTACGAATCATTATTAGAAAGAAGTTAGAGTATGAGAAATATAAAGAAAGAAATATAAGAATAGAAGAAAACGAAGATCACAAACTCACAGCAGAACAAATAAAATATATTAAGTAATGTAACTTTGTAATACAATTCGGTAACTTTATATACATACCATCATCAGAGCACAATAGCTATTTCTGGAACAGTTATAAACGCCTGTTTCCAGATACAAACATGGTACACAACGGAATATATGATAGTCTATAGCTAACTAGTGAAGCCTCCTGCTTCCAGCTCTTCCAAGTGAATCTGAAAAATCCCGACTACTTGAATGCCCATACAAATTTAAGCACCCAAGAGTTTAGGGAAAACAAAAACAAAATAAACTCTAGGTCAGTCATGGGACTGGTGTGAGTAAACTCCAATCATTTGTTTAACATTAAAATCCTTTCGAAAGAAATGATAGTCGTAAGACCGATCCACACATAAACACGGATGGTTTTTACCTTACGATAACCCAAAATATTTTTGATATCAAATCAGGTGATATTATAATAATGTCTACATCAAATAAATAGAATCTAGCGGAACGCTTGCATCTCACGCTCCATATATAATATAAAAACCAAAAACCGCAGGGTGCTTTTTGGAGATTGGATTTCCAACATGACAAGGTATGGAACCACCTTCTGATAGTGTATTTCTAGAGAGGAATACACTGGGTTCAACAAGAACGTCTTGCAACCCGGCCCATACATGACCGACCACTCATTTCGCTTGAGTGTATCGAATGTATATCACCAACGGTTGGAATCAGCAACCGTTTCCCGAATGGGATAGCATCGATAGATTAAAGAAGAAAATGGAATTTCTCTAGATAGGTGAGTATACACCCTAATGGGAGCGACCCATATAGCCATGCTGCCTGCCCGATTTTTGTCATTTCCTGGTTGTTGAGGCCTGAGGCTACGTTTTCTTATCATTCATTGATAGCACAATCACTTTGAATGCCACATTAACAAATCCGTAAATCATTAATTGATTTACACAAATATATTCTGGATATTACGCTAAGAGAATAAATTCTCCGCCACCATATACATCTATACAAAACAAAATATGCGATCATTGGAAATACTCTGTCAGACATTCGTCCTTATACGTTCATTCTGGGTTTGAACAAAACCGAAAGCACGATTTCTATTAATAGAAAAGGCCCTTGCACTTTAATCCATCTTCGATTATCTTCATAAAATCTAATTCGCAACGAGACTGTCAATACAAAGTGGTTCTCGGATAATAATCCAACCGGTCTCTCCATATTGACAACAATATTGGCAAATACTTCGATAGTCGGTTATTTAACTATCGAAGAAAAACAAACAAACATTCATCCATAACATCAATCCATCACTGGGCCCATTAATTAATATTTCATTAATTAAATCACCCTTTCCATTTCCTTATCAATATTTGTTAAACAAATATTTTCAATAATCATCTTGGCCTCTTACGCTGTTTGGAACATTTCCATATATCGTCTTCTTCTATTTTCTATACTTAGAAAATATATTCTATTTACAATTGGAAACATTCCAACTACTTATCTCTTTCACGCCCGTTCATTTCTACATTCAGGAAATATTTACTTATTATATTTCTAAATTTCCACTTACTTGGGTTAAAACGAATGTCGTGTAAAACATCGTTACAACAACCCAAAACACTACATTCAACTAACTCTTATTCAAACAATTCTCTTTGAGATAGGATCTTGCTATTTATTGGTTAAAATGAAATCAGTCAAGTTGGGGTAAAACTACCTCTCAGACCTTGACTGAAAACATCCTTAACTTCAAAACGGACAAGACCACTTACCTCGAATAATCAACATCATAAAAACCAATTATTCATTTTAAAAACATGTATATGGTCGCTTTCAAATCTAATTTATAGGTTTCCTTTTTGTTTACAATATTCTACTTTTAAATTTATTTCCTTATCGAATTCTATATATATCGATACATTGATTTCTAACTATCAAATTTTCTTAAAAATATTCTAACTCCTTAAATTTCTGGAAAAAATTGCCATAACCTTCTTTGTACCAGCAAATATTTCAAACCTCAACTCGCCTCTCTAGGCCCTTTCCATTCAAAAAGAAAATCAAAAAGCCAAGTGGCTTGCAGATTCGGCGCATAAAACCTCATATGGAATTTAAACATGTACCTTTTTCTTGGGCATTTCAATTTATATCTCTTCATATACTTCATTCCAAACCTACTTAACACGTATCCAAATATTCCTATTTGTTTTCAACTCAATCCACTCGTCTTAACCCAATTCGCTAATTTATTTTCTGATTAGCTATTTTGCCTATTTCACTTCTTTGTTTGAACATAACATGTTCAAATAAAATATTTAACTTGCTTATTACCAAATTGAATTCCAATTTCAATTCAAGTTTCCTTTCGATTTTGAATATAAATTTCCAAATCGTCACTTATTCAAAGCCTAATATCAATTCAAAATCTCATTAACTAATTACTATTCAAATTAGTTAATTCTATTCAATAAATAAAAATCTGATTTCTGTTTCAAAATCATTTCACTTACTTCACTGGAGTTCATATTTATAATATATCTCCAATCTGGATTTTTCTAATGGCAATTCGGATTTTATTTCTTTAAAATCCTTTTATTTATTTAAATAAACCGTTATGGTTTAAACTATAATTATTCTAGCGCTGTTTTTTTGAAAATTTGCTTTTGACATAACTCAAAATCTATAAGACGAAATATATATTTTTCTCTTCCATTAGAAAACTATTATCAAATCGGTCCTAACGTTTCTTGTTTCAAAGAATTCCGACTTAAATTCAGTTCTGTATACACAATTGAAGTTCAAAACGCCAATTTACGAACTACCGTGCTGCGACGAGTTCGTGTTAATTATATTTAAAAATACAAACTTATACACTTCGTTTAAAATAAATTCAACTTCATTCTAATATATTTTAATATATATCAAGATAATTTTCCCAATTCAACTCACTTATTCTGATTATCTATAATCGTCGATTTTTCCTTACTCGGTTATAAATTTATTTATACCCGATTTGTTATTTTAAATCCCAATTCCTTTTATAAATAAATTATATAATTCGATATAATCAAATTCCAATTATAAACCCGTTGAATTCTTCCATTCAGCTTATATTCCGAATTCCGAAATATAATCAATCGTTTTTTTTTTCAATACACTTCCCAATTTACTATTAAATTCCAATGTGAATTTAATTGGTTTAAATTATCCAAATGATAATTTATTTCACCAAATTTATAACACTATTTATAAATTCAACTTCCTTGTTTCATATATTTAAACAAGTTCCCTTTTCAAATTTCTATTTGAAACTCCATCCCTTTGATATTCCGAATTGCGGAATAAAAACCGTTCTTCCCTTTCAAATGATTTCAAATTCTATTTTTAAATTCATATTTGAATTTAAATATTCTAATTATCTCTTGATAATTAATTCATTATATTTATAAACACCATTTTATAAATTTCCTTGTTTTATATATTTAAACAAGTCTATTTCGAAATCTATTTAAAACCAAAATCCTATTTTGGAAATTTCTATTTATAATAACTTGTATATATAACACCCAATTTATTTTCACATTCAATTTAACTACTATTTAAATAAATTCGAATTAATCGAGTTCAAATCATAAATCCTTATTAATTTTTTTAGTTCAATTTATATTCTGAACATTAGAATAAATTCCACTGTTTATTTATTTAAAACGATTTCCCCATTTCTATTTTTCAATTCACATTTGAATTTAAATATTCAAATAATCCAAAGACAATTTTACCACTTCATTTATAAACGCTGTTTATAAATTCACTTCAATTCCATGTATTATTTAATTTATAAACATCGTTTATAAATTCAATACTTGTTTTATTTATTTTCAAAACAAGTAAATTTCTTTAGTCCATTCTAAATTCAAATTCTATTTCAGAAAATAGAATTGTCCATTTTAAAACTCAAATGTTATTTTCATGATATTTTTATAAATCAACATTTTGGCCCTCGGTGATATTTAAACAATCAAACCAACCAATTTAATCAACACATCATATGTGATAATAATAAATGAGATCGAACAAATAGTAAATTTTGAGGAATCCAGTTGGATTCCTTGAGACGACCCGATTTCCCGTTCTCACGGAAACAAGGTTATCTTTGGAATATAACACAGAAACATATAATAGCAGAACAGAATTAAATAAATACACCAGAATGAACAACAAAATATACTGGATAAAAGTAATCATCAGAGTTACACAGTATACAGGATCTTACTTAGTACAAATACAGTTCAGCTATACATAAATGTCTACAGCGGAAATAAACAAAATATGTACAATAGGAGCTGAACAGCATAAAAAGAAATAAATGATAGAATCCATCTTCAGCTCCAGCTATCCAGAAAAGAACCAGCTAAACCTGAATACAAGGCTGCCCGTGTAGAAAAAGGGGCACCCGAGTTTGAAAGTGAAACAAACTACGAGTCAGTCATGGGACTGGTATGAGAAATCCACTCAACACATATATAATTGGCTAATCACAGGACCACGCCACTTTCGTGGAACGGGTTTACTCCATTGGATTGCCAGTGCTTTAAAACAAATCTTTCTTTTAAACATCGCTATGCTTTTTATAAAAATGAAGCCGTTATAAGACTCAGTTCCCATCACACAATGCAACGCAAACCGGAGGATAGAGTTTTTACCTTATAACGGCCAAGATATGCTTGATACGAATAAAACAAAGGCATTTAATATTATTGCTAGTGTTTATATGTTTTGAAATCAATTTCAAATCATAACTATCAATCATAGACGGCATTAATGCCCCATACCACTATGTCGCCATATATAGGTATACAATCACAACCGCACGATCACGTATTTGGAAATTGGATTTCCGTCATGAACCAAGGCAAAAGATAGTCCTTACCGAATTCGAGACTGCCTAGCCCGAGTCTCAGGATCAGAACGCATCGATCCTTGGATCGTCAGGGCCGGTCCACACGGAGTGGATTAAAAATGCCTGAGCACTACGTTTCGCCGCCCTTTGGGGCGTAAGCGAGCCAACAAGTGACTCCATCGGACCCGGATCGTCCGATCTAACCGAGGCGCCTCGCAACAGCAACAACCACATAAGTCAAACTCGTCAGGGCGTGTAAAACCACTGACGCCACTTTTAGCTAGGAGGAAACGCATGCCCTCCCTGATGTCCTCTCCCGTTTTAGGTTCATACCGGGGTGTGAGGCTCGCGAATTCACGTTATACACAAAGCTACGCCACACAGGCGGTGCTTTGATCATCACCACAAGACTTTGCTTTTCAACAGAAGCCCTGATCACTGCATCTTAGCATGCCACACAGAATAAATCCTATGTCAGACACACAGTCCATTTACAAGTCCGTTCTGGGTCTGAACGAAACCGGAGGCACTAAATACCTCGCAAACCCTTCGATCAACACGTACGTCTGAACGATCACCACTCATTATCCATATTTCGGGATGCCTCCCAATCAGGACCTCGGTTACCATCCAAACGAGGTGAAGATCTCCGGTCTTCGACCATCGTCTTTATCTTCGACTTTCAATCGTCGGTCAATTATTTGAAATGAGAATTAACTCGGCCTTTTCAAATAATTCACGTATATTTAGAATTTCAAATCGATTTATTTCAATGGTTAAATTATTCGACAACACCAATTGTGTTCTTTAATATAGTTTTCACACCAAACACATTCAACCATCAAACATCACATAAATCAAGCAAATTCAGTTTATTTCCATTCCATATCGCTTACGATATTTTATAACTATTTATCGCTATTTTTATTTATTTTAAAATAGCCATTTTATTCAAAACGACGCTTCGGGCCATAAGGCGGCCGTGGCGCTGTTTTTCTTCAGATTTGATTTACACATATCTGAAAATCTATCCGTTGGATCTTCACAAAATTTACATCATTAGAAAGGTATTTTCAAAACGAACCCAACGGTTCCAGTTTCGGGAAAATCCGACGGTCGGATCTCCCGGTACAATCGTTTGAAATTTCGATTTCAAAATACGAACTGCAGCGTCGTTATTCGATTAAATATAATTATATTTATATATATAAATAAATATAATCGTTTCTGGCGCTGTTTTTCTTCAGAATTGAATTAAACATTCCAGACAATCCAACCGTTGGATTTTAACAAGGTTGGTGCCGTTGGAAAGATTATTCCAAGGCGAACCCGACGGTTGAGGTTTCGGGAAAATCCAATGGTCGGATTTCCCGCACTAGTCGTTTGAAATCACGGTTTCAAAATACGAACTGCACGGCTTCGTTTCGTTTTAATTTTATTTATATTTATATAGTTATATAAATATAGTTCATTCAACGATTTCAATATCGTTTTCACTTCAAAAAAAATTTCTAACACCTTAAATTCTGGAAAAATTTCGCCATAACCTCCCCTGTACCGGGAGCGTCGGGAAATCGCAAATAGCGTCCCGGTCCTTCTAATCTCAAAAAGAAAAAGAAAAAGCCAAGCGGCTAGCCAACAGGCTCAAAATCATCACCCAAACAAATCAGTAAATGTGTACCTATTTGTCGGGCACAAATTTTATTCCTCTTCTCTAGTCCCTTTGCTATAACCTGTTCAATGAATATGCATGTACATATATATACAGTCCATATCATTTTTTTTATTATTTTCTATTCAACTTCATATTTGATTTCTATTTGGTTTAAAAACACCATTCATTCTAACGTTACATAAATAGGTGCAAATCATTTCATTAGCTAATTAATGAATATTCCAACTCATATATGTTTATTTTGAACAAGTGGCTATTTTTAACACTTCACATTTCAACGATTTATGCATACAATAAAAATGTGATTTTTATTGTAAAACAATTCATTTCAAAACACTATTTTTCTATATAGTTCATATAGTCGATAAAAGGTGATTTTTATTATCAAACAATTTATTTCAAAATATGAATACCATTCAACACATGAATTTCTAAACAACGAATGAATATCAATTCAACACATGAATGTTTTCAATAGTTTTTATATATAGATAAAAATGTGATTTTTATTATCGAACAATTTATTTCAAAATATGAATACCATTCAACACATGAATTTCTAAACAACGGATGAATATCAATTCAACACATGAATGTTTTCAATAGTTTTTATATATAGATAAAAATGTGATTTTTGTTATCGAACAATTTATTTCAAAATATGAATACCATTCAACACATGAATTGCTAAACAACGAATGAATATCAATTCAACACATGAATGTTTTCAATAGTTTTTATATATAGATAAAAATGTGATTTTTGTTATCGAACAATTTATTTCAAAATATGAATACCATTCAACACATGAATTTTTAAACAACGAATGAATATCAATTCAACACATGAATGTTTTCTATACAATGAATAAATATAATTTAAGCATATGAAAATAATTCAAACACACAAATATTATTCAAAATTTCGGCAGCATAACGGCAGGGTAGTTACACCGGCACCGTCCCTAGTACGGCTCCTCGCTCTACCTTAAAACCTCGCGGTTTTTGACAATGGGAAACATGCATCTAGTTCGCACGCAGGCGGCATGTATATATTTATTTCATTTCCACAAACTAATCCTATGTGGTTTCAACCAAATATTTCACAACCACAAATGGGTATTTTTCAACCACAATCAACCAATATCAATCACAAACAATCCCAAACAATCAATCGCTATCAATCAAATTTCCACAACAATTTCAACCAATAAATATCGTCCATGGTTTGTGGACGAGGGGCGTATATATATATATAGATATATAGATATTTATATATAGCTATTCACTTTCACTTCACATATATAGATATAAATTTTAAATCAGAAATCTCACCAATAGCTATCCAACTGCACGACACTTTCTTTATAGAAATCTTCGCCTTTTGTCGCTTTCGCCCGTATTCTCTACATATGCAAAAATAGAATTTTTACTATGCTATTCAATATATAAAAATCGAATTTTGACTTCGCTATTCAATATATAAAAATATGATTTTTACTTTTGCTTTCAACATATAAAAATATGTTTTTTTTCTTTTGCTTTCAACATATAAAAATATGATTTTCTCTTCGACTTTCAACATATAAAAATATTTTTTTTTCTATTTTTAAAGAAACCAGTTTTAACTCTTAAAAATTCCAGTTTTTATCTTTTTATAAAAATGCAGTTTTTGAATCTTTTAAAATTCAGTTTTTAACTGTATAAAAAATGCAGTTTTTATTATTTATTTTTTTATAGATCAGTTTTTAACTTTTTAAAACAAAACAGTTTTTAATACTTATTTTATAAAATCAAATCAGTTTTAAATATAAAATCAAAACAGTTTTAAATATAAAATCAAAACAGTTTAAATATAAAATCAAAACAGTTTAAATATAAAATCAAAACAGTTTTTACTGAATAAATAAAAATAAAAAAAATAAAAATAAAAAAGGGAAATGCTCACCGAAGCTGCGGAAAAAGGGGGGGGAAGAAGATGTCGTCGGCGCTCGCTTCGAGGTGGCAGCTTCGATCTGGAGGCGTCGAGACGAGGGGGGGGCGGCGGGTCGATTGTTGTCTCGAGGGGGGGCTGGCGAATTGAAGGAGGAGGAGGGCGGTGGCTTCCAGGGGGCTCGCGATGGTGCTCGTCGGCGTCAGGTCTCGAGGTGGCGACTGCTTCGCGAGGGGGAGGGCTGGATCGGCGCTAGGTTTTTTTTTTTTTTTTTTAATTTATGTTTTAACTGAATCGGGGGGGGGGGGGGGGGCCAGAAAGGAGATAAGGAGGGAAAAATAGATATTTTTTTTATTTAATTATTAAATTTAGCAAAAAGTTGACTTTTACATATGACCTCGAAACGAGGCCCACCGCCTGTCGTCCATAGCGTTTTACCCCCATTCCGAACACAATGGGATATGTATCGCAAGCTGGTTTGATCATTACAATCGGTTTCCTTTTGAATTTACATTTAAATCACTATATTGAATTTTAAACGCACATTTCAAATTACTGGGGTCACATACTAACTAGAAAAAATCTAGAAAAATATTTTCTAGCTTCGTATCAACGATACGGTCCTAACAAAACTAGTTTTGTCGAATTCTGAGACCGTTTGCAAAATGGCCAATTTCCAGTCGATTAAAATCAACGGAAACTGGTCAAACGCGTTTTCTTTTGCCACGCTCACATATTGATTCGAAAAATTATGAAATGTGAAACCTAGCAATAACTTGACACTACGGACCCAACAAGAGTGGTTTCGTCGAAATCCGAGGTCATCTGCAAAATGTCCATTTTTAAGGGCCTGAATTCCATAGCGACTATTCAGAATTTTCAACTGGACATATCTTTTGATTCCCGCTATCAAATTTCGATTGGTCAGATTCGTTAGAAAGATATTACCAATTAGATTCCATTATTTTTGGTTTCACTAAAATCTGGATTGTTTTACACCCGGTATATTCAATTGAAGTTTGAAATCGAATTATCGAACTACCGCGCCATTTTCAATTCTATATATAATTATAATTAATTATATTCGTTTTCAAATGTCGATTTCAACTCAGTTTTCATCGCCATTATTTAAAATATTTATTTTAAATATTTAAAATCCATTATTTTAGCCAATTTAAAAATTTTAAATTGGTTCAGATTTTCTGGGTCGTTACAATCTCCCCCACTTAAAACTTTTCGTCCCCGAAAAGGAATAAAGTCGAAAGTGGTTTGATAAATCTACGATCACACAATACAACAACCAATTTGTTTTTAATATTCAGAGTATAGAATAAACAATGCACATCCATGGGAAGAAAATAGCAACAGAATAGAGAATTAAAAGGTAATGCAAAGTAGGTTAAATGTACCTTGCACCAGAGTCAATCAGAGATATCTACTCGGCATCTAGGATAAGCTTTCTGAATGCTCTCCTCAGTTTCCCAAGTACAATCTCGCGGATCTCCACTCCATTGCACCTTGACTAAGTGAACCTTCTTGTTCCTCAGCTCTTTGGTTTCTTTGCCGATAATCTTTAGCGGCTCTCGCCTCACAGCTAGTTCTGGAGTAATTTCAATATCCTGCTGAGCTGCTTCTTCCACGATCAAGTCTGGATCATGAACGTGCTTTCGAAGTTGAGATATATGAAATACATCATGCACTCCAGGCAACCAGTCAGGCAGTTTGACTTTATATGCGAGAGTTCCAATCCGTTCCAGAATAGGAAACGGACCAATGAATTTGGGCGCTAACTTTCCAGTTTTACCGAACCGGATAACTCCTCTCATCGGCGATACTTTCAGATATACATAGTCGCCAACTTCAAAGGATATATCTCTTCTTCTTTTATCAGCATAGCTCTTTTATCAGCTTCGGTGAGGAGTAAATCTTTCTAAGAAAATCACTTTGAATCTGTCCCAGGTGATATCACCTTCTGGATTATCCTCTATAATCGAATCCCACCAGAACAAAGCTTCATCTTTGAGAGCCCAGGAGGCCAGTAATCTTTTCTGGTCATCTCTAAGCTTCAATGCTTCGAAGATTTTCTCAGCCGAACGAATCCAAGCTTGTGTCTTCATAATAGATTCTTCACCAGAGAACGGTATTCCACCCATATTTCGATATTTGATTAATAGGGCCTCAATATCCGGCTCTGCATTCCTTCTGTTTCTGACACTCATTTTCTAGAACTTCTGCAAATTGCAGACCAAGTGTCAGGTCACAGAAAAGGTATTTTTAAAATATAGAAACACATACTTCAAATGTAAATGTGTCTATCAAGGTGTAATTTCATTCTGCTTTACTCATACTAGGATATTACTGATCCTATCTGTATAGAGTTACCCGTCCTAGAACACTACTGGTTCTATTTCTGACGAGTTCGTTCAAATGTTATATTCCAGAACTAAGCTTAACCAAAGCTCTGATACCACGTTGAGACGACCCGATTTCCCGTTCTCACGGAAACAAGGTTATCTTTGGAATATAACACAGAAACATATAATAGCAGAACAGAATTAAATAAATACACCAGAATGAACAACAAAATATACTGGATAAAAGTAATCATCAGAGTTACACAGTATACAGGATCTTACTTAGTACAAATACAGTTCAGCTATACATAAATGTCTACAGCGGAAATAAACAAAATATGTACAATAGGAGCTGAACAGCATAAAAAGAAATAAATGATAGAATCCATCTTCAGCTCCAGCTATCCAGAAAAGAACCAGCTAAACCTGAATACAAGGCTGCCCGTGTAGAAAAAGGGGCACCCGAGTTTGAAAGTGAAACAAACTACGAGTCAGTCATGGGACTGGTATGAGAAATCCACTCAACACATATATAATTGGCTAATCACAGGACCACGCCACTTTCGTGGAACGGGTTTACTCCATTGGATTGCCAGTGCTTTAAAACAAATCTTTCTTTTAAACATCGCTATGCTTTTTATAAAAATGAAGCCGTTATAAGACTCAGTTCCCATCACACAATGCAACGCAAACCGGAGGATAGAGTTTTTACCTTATAACGGCCAAGATATGCTTGATACGAATAAAACAAAGGCATTTAATATTATTGCTAGTGTTTATATGTTTTGAAATCAATTTCAAATCATAACTATCAATCATAGACGGCATTAATGCCCCATACCACTATGTCGCCATATATAGGTATACAATCACAACCGCACGATCACGTATTTGGAAATTGGATTTCCGTCATGAACCAAGGCAAAAGATAGTCCTTACCGAATTCGAGACTGCCTAGCCCGAGTCTCAGGATCAGAACGCATCGATCCTTGGATCGTCAGGGCCGGTCCACACGGAGTGGATTAAAAATGCCTGAGCACTACGTTTCGCCGCCCTTTGGGGCGTAAGCGAGCCAACAAGTGACTCCATCGGACCCGGATCGTCCGATCTAACCGAGGCGCCTCGCAACAGCAACAACCACATAAGTCAAACTCGTCAGGGCGTGTAAAACCACTGACGCCACTTTTAGCTAGGAGGAAACGCATGCCCTCCCTGATGTCCTCTCCCGTTTTAGGTTCATACCGGGGTGTGAGGCTCGCGAATTCACGTTATACACAAAGCTACGTTTAAAGACCCGCAACTTCCCCGTAAAGGAAAGCGTCGGATAGTTCGAGAACAAACCACAGCAGAACGCATACAGAAGAACGTTTCATTGTATATTACAACAATGCATCAGATTACAAGAATATACAGAGTATAAATGAATATTACACAGAAATATCAGAGATTTAAATTACATTTAAATACATAGCAGCGGAAAATAATACAATACACAACTAGAATGAGATATACGGATACAAAGCTTTCCGGATATCGTTCCAGCTGTAAACCAGGATCCTGTGAATATAAATCTGCAAAACCAAAACTACTAGCTGCCCGTGTCGAAAATAGGGGCACCCAGAGTTTAGGTTAAAACAATAAACTCCAGGTCAGTCATGTGACTGGTGTGAGAACTAAAACAGTTATTAATCTTTATTTCAAATCATTAGGTAAATCAAGGGACCACGCCGTATAACACGGAACGGGTTTCCTCCCAAGAATACCAGTGCATAAAACCAACAGCGCAATGCTAAATAAAGAAAAATGAAGCTGTTATAAGACCCAGGTCCCATCACACAATGCAACGCAGTCGAGGATAGGGTTTTCCCTTATAACAGCCAAAGAATGCTTGATACGTTTAAAACAAATCATTTGATACTATTATAAGTGCATAGTATATAAAACACTTCAAATCATAAGTATCAATCATAGGCGGCATGAGCGCCCCATCCCACTATGTCGCCATATATAGGATATACAATCCGGTCGGATCTCCCGGTACAATCGTTTGAAATTTCGATTTCAAAATACGAACTGCAGCGTCGTTATTCGATTAAATATAATTATATTTATATATATAAATAAATATAATCGTTTCTGGCGCTGTTTTTCTTCAGAATTGAATTAAACATTCCAGACAATCCAACCGTTGGATTTTAACAAGGTTGGTGCCGTTGGAAAGATTATTCCAAGGCGAACCCGACGGTTGAGGTTTCGGGAAAATCCAATGGTCGGATTTCCCGCACTAGTCGTTTGAAATCACGGTTTCAAAATACGAACTGCACGGCTTCGTTTCGTTTTAATTTTATTTATATTTATATAGTTATATAAATATAGTTCATTCAACGATTTCAATATCGTTTTCACTTCAAAAAAATTTCTAACACCTTAAATTCTGGAAAAATTTCGCCATAACCTCCCCTGTACCGGGAGCGTCGGGAAATCGCAAATAGCGTCCCGGTCCTTCTAATCTCAAAAAGAAAAAGAAAAAGCCAAGCGGCTAGCCAACAGGCTCAAAATCATCACCCAAACAAATCAGTAAATGTGTACCTATTTGTCGGGCACAAATTTTATTCCTCTTCTCTAGTCCCTTTGCTATAACCTGTTCAATGAATATGCATGTACATATATATACAGTCCATATCATTTTTTTTTTTATTTTCTATTCAACTTCATATTTGATTTCTATTTGGTTTAAAAACACCATTCATTCTAACGTTACATAAATAGGTGCAAATCATTTCATTAGCTAATTAATGAATATTCCAACTCATATATGTTTATTTTGAACAAGTGGCTATTTTTAACACTTCACATTTCAACGATTTATGCATACAATAAAAATGTGATTTTTATTGTAAAACAATTCATTTCAAAACACTATTTTTCTATATAGTTCATATAGTCGATAAAAGGTGATTTTTATTATCAAACAATTTATTTCAAAATATGAATACCATTCAACACATGAATTTCTAAACAACGAATGAATATCAATTCAACACATGAATGTTTTCAATAGTTTTTATATATAGATAAAAATGTGATTTTTATTATCGAACAATTTATTTCAAAATATGAATACCATTCAACACATGAATTTCTAAACAACGGATGAATATCAATTCAACACATGAATGTTTTCAATAGTTTTTATATATAGATAAAAATGTGATTTTTGTTATCGAACAATTTATTTCAAAATATGAATACCATTCAACACATGAATTGCTAAACAACGAATGAATATCAATTCAACACATGAATGTTTTCAATAGTTTTTATATATAGATAAAAATGTGATTTTTGTTATCGAACAATTTATTTCAAAATATGAATACCATTCAACACATGAATTTCTAAACAACGAATGAATATCAATTCAACACATGAATGTTTTCTATACAATGAATAAATATAATTTAAGCATATGAAAATAATTCAAACACACAAATATTATTCAAAATTTCGGCAGCATAACGGCAGGGTAGTTACACCGGCACCGTCCCTAGTACGGCTCCTCGCTCTACCTTAAAACCTCGCGGTTTTTGACAATGGGAAACATGCATCTAGTTCGCACGCAGGCGGCATGTATATATTTATTTCATTTCCACAAACTAATCCTATGTGGTTTCAACCAAATATTTCACAACCACAAATGGGTATTTTTCAACCACAATCAACCAATATCAATCACAAACAATCCCAAACAATCAATCGCTATCAATCAAATTTCCACAACAATTTCAACAAATAAATATCGTCCATGGTTTGTGGACGAGGGGCGTATATATATATATATAGATATATAGATATTTATATATAGCTATTCACTTTCACTTCACACATATAGATATAAATTTTAAATCAGAAATCTCACCAATAGCTATCCAACTGCACGACACTTTCTTTATAGAAATCTTCGCCTTTTGTCGCTTTCGCCCGTATTCTCTACATATGCAAAAATAGAATTTTTACTATGCTATTCAATATATAAAAATCGAATTTTGACTTCGCTATTCAATATATAAAAATATGATTTTTACTTTTGCTTTCAACATATAAAAATATGTTTTTTTTCTTTTGCTTTCAACATATAAAAATATGATTTTCTCTTCGACTTTCAACATATAAAAATATTTTTTTTTCTATTTTTAAAGAAACCAGTTTTAACTCTTAAAAATTCCAGTTTTTATCTTTTTATAAAAATGCAGTTTTTGAATCTTTTAAAATTCAGTTTTTAACTGTATAAAAAATGCAGTTTTTATTATTTATTTTTTTATAGATCAGTTTTTAACTTTTTAAAACAAAACAGTTTTTAATACTTATTTTATAAAATCAAATCAGTTTTAAATATAAAATCAAAACAGTTTTAAATATAAAATCAAAACAGTTTAAATATAAAATCAAAACAGTTTAAATATAAAATCAAAACAGTTTTTACTGAATAAATAAAAATAAAAAAATAAAAATAAAAAAGGGAAATGCTCACCGAAGCTGCGGAAAAAGGGGGGGAAGAAGATGTCGTCGGCGCTCGCTTCGAGGTGGCAGCTTCGATCTGGAGGCGTCGAGACGAGGGGGGGCGGCGGGTCGATTGTTGTCTCGAGGGGGGCTGGCGAATTGAAGGAGGAGGAGGGCGGTGGCTTCCAGGGGGCTCGCGATGGTGCTCGTCGGCGTCAGGTCTCGAGGTGGCGACTGCTTCGCGAGGGGGAGGGCTGGATCGGCGCTAGGGTTTTTTTTTTTTTTTAATTTATGTTTTAACTGAATCGGGGGGGGGGGGGGGGCAGAAAGGAGATAAGGAGGGAAAAATAGATAATTTTTTTAATTTAATTATTAAATTTAGCAAAAAGTTGACTTTTACATATGACCTCGAAACGAGGCCCACCGCCTGTCGTCCATAGCGTTTTACCCCCATTCCGAACACAATGGGATATGTATCGCAAGCTGGTTTGATCATTACAATCGGTTTCCTTTTGAATTTACATTTAAATCACTATATTGAATTTTAAACGCACATTTCAAATTACCGGAGTCACATACTAACTAGAAAAAATCTAGAAAAATATTTTCTAGCTTCGTATCAACGATACGGTCCTAACAAAACTAGTTTCGTCGAATTCTGAGACCGTTTGCAAAATGGCCAATTTCCAGTCGATTAAAATCAACGGAAACTGGTCAAACGCGTTTTCTTTTGCCACGCTCACATATTGATTCGAAAAATTATGAAATGTGAAACCTAGCAATAACTTGACACTGCGGACCCAACAAGAGTGGTTTCGTCGAAATCCGAGGTCATCTGCAAAATGTCCATTTTTAAGGGCCTGAAGTCCATAGCGACTATTCAGAATTTTCAACTGGACATATCTTTTGATTCCCGCTATCAAATTTCGATTGGTCAGATTCGTTAGAAAGATATTACCAATTAGATTCCATTATTTTTGGTTTCACTAAAATCTGGATTGTTTTACACCCGGTATATTCAATTGAAGTTTGAAATCGAATTATCGAACTACCGCGCCATTTTCAATTCTATATATAATTATAATTAATTATATTCGTTTTCAAATGTCGATTTCAACTCAGTTTTCATCGCCAATATTTAAAATATTTATTTTAAATATTTAAAATCCATTATTTTAGCCAATTTAAAAATTTTAAATTGGTTCAGATTTTCTGGGTCGTTACATTCCTCCAACCTGTTTTCCTGCATCCACAGACGTTAGCCAACATAAATAATACCCATCCTGCTTCGAGGCAAGATATTGTTGTATGAAGGTCATCCACTATCATAGTGTGGGGCGTATAGGGTCATCCGCTAATGATACTGCGGGCATCCGCTAATGGTACTGCGAAAATCCAACAAATCACCTATATATATATAATAGCCACAAACACAAATCCTATATAACTAATATACTTTTAACAACCAAATAATATTTTAATGCAACCAAACAACCATCAAACAATTATTTTTAATGACTAGAAATAATTCTAAATAAATAAATTGAGTGATATTTACTCACCTGGTTTTATTGCAGCTCGCTCCACATTTAAATCGAGCTGAATGATGTTCGATTTAATTTAAAATCCACTGTTGATCCTGAAAACCCCCAAACAAGACCAGGTTGTAGCCCTCTGTCCTTACAAGCTCATCGTCACTCGAATCTAGTTTTTGTTTGAATTAGAGATTTATTTTATAAGCCCTCAAAAAAATCCGAATAAAAATGAAAAATTCAATTTCTAAATTAAGAAAATTTCCTTAATTTCCCTTTTCTTTTCTAAACAATTTCAACAACTCTTCTTCACCTTACTGCCAAACTCCATGTCAAACAGCATGACTCCTTCACGATGTTGACCACTACAACTTCGAACTAGTCATCACAAAAAAGGAACGACCTTTGTTCAAGTCACTATTTCCACTGTGAAAACCCGATTTCGGTCCATTTACAGGCACCATCCCTTTTACAATTATACTGCAAATTCACAAATCCACTTCTTCCAACACTTTAGCCTAACGCCACAGCACCCCCTTCCCATTGTTTGATTTTGAACCCAAAAATCAATCCTTACCCAATCGCAACTTCCAGCTTCAGGTAAATCTACCACCATTGATTTCAACGTGTTGCCATTACTTCTTCCTTCCCAAAACAACTTTCACACCCAATAATAATTACCCAGTTTGCACCTGATTGGAACGACGTTGGCCCCAACTCCGTAAAGCAGACCACGACTGCGACCTCGCGAGCATCTCGCGCTCACTCTACTGACGTTGCCGCACCCTTCTCCAAGGTCAGATGCTCCTGTGAACTCCCCCAAACCACAACTGTGCTCCATCCTTCACCGGAATCCCCAAAAGACCCAGTTCGATCTCCATCCAACTCGTCACAAACAGCCCCATCCTTCACATCACAATGGCCTACCCCAATCGCACCTGCTGTCACTTCAAAACAAAGCTCAAAGTTGAGTTAACACTCCTTCCCAGGTCTTGCATGCGTATTCCCAGCTCTTAAGAACCCATAGATTCAACTAATAAGTCGATTTCGATTTCGACTTTTTACCCTTTTCGATTATCGAACTCGATTTTAATTAAGATTAGGCAACGGCTATTATATGTGGAATTTTGATTTTTTTTTAAGATGATGGACTTACAGAGGAGCGAAAGGAAATTGAAAAGGGGTTGTCACAATTAAAAGAAATGGGGTGCGGCTAATTTAAGTCTTCAATTTTTCTTTCAAGAGAATGGAATGAAATATAGAAATGAGAAAGGAGCTGACATTTCAGTTGCCTGAAGCTTGCGAAAAATTTGCAGAAGAAAGAAGTGGAAGAAAATAAGAGGAATGTCGCATTTATATAAACATGAAGACTTCAGCATTAAGTATTTTATCTGTGTATAGTACGTGTAATTAAATTCTATTTGATTTCTATTTAATGCGATTGGAAATAAAGAGATTTTTATCCTTTTTAAATAGATATCGATTTGATTTTCGATTTGATATCGATCTTATCCATTACAAATATCTCGAGGTCCATTACATGAATTCACGAACCGTTATTTTAACATAACGACTGACGTTTAAATGTTATAACGCTACTCTGAATTGAACAGTATATATTCTGAAATTTAAATTGAACGTACATACCAAATTAAATTAATATAATATAATTTAAATTCTGAACTAATCATTTTCTCGATAATAAATTATTATTATTATCATTTTTAGTTAGATAAAAATTTGTATTGATCATCTAAATCATTTTGATTCAGTTTCTAACTTTGATTTCGATTATATTACGTATTACAATAATTTAATATATTCGATATTAAATCGAAATCGATTATTAAATTGATAACTAATATAAAAATTCATTTATATTATCAACTAAATATTTAAAACTATATTATATATTTGAAATAAATTTCTCGAAAAATCTGGGTCGTTACATCTCTCTTTCCACTTTATATGCCTATCATGACGCTTTTACTTACTTATATGCTAAAGTAACTAGACTCGCTATACTTCGTGTCTGACCTATTTTATTTCCTCTTCTTTCTCTTCCGTTCCCCCCCCCCCCCATGGTTCTCAGGGTGGGAATACTCAAACTTGATCAGGACTCTGCTTTCATCTTGCTTGGAGCTGTTTTAGATGTACGATTTGATTTCATATCTCTCTACTATGGCTATGTTTTGGGGATTATGCTTCTTTTATTATTGTACTCTGATGTTTTAAGTACAAGATAGAAGTTTTAATGATGTATTAGGTTTTATGCATTTCATACATATGATGTAACCATGTTTTGAACAACGAAGTTTTCTGCTTAATAAAATTTTAAATTCTGCTACTATTTATATTTGTCTTATAATGTTTATATTTTTGTTTACCTATATTGCTTCACGAAACTTAATGCATTCTCTTAATGAGTGATATCAACAGACGTGGGGTGTCACATCTACCAACTCAAAGTACATTATGTCAAGAAAAGACGTACTTTGGGGGGGAAATGTTAACCGAACTTTTGGTCTGGTTCCCCAAAGTATGCAAGACACGCTTGATCAACATATTGTGTGATGTTAAAGCCTAGAGTGTCTCCATGGGTTTAATGAAATAGGTCGAGAAGGGGTCGTGCAGATAAGAACCTCACCACTCCTCAAAACACTACCAAACCGATTCCCCGAACTCCATAAAGCCTTGGGTCGCATTAACCTTTGTTCATTCCAGGAACCCTCGTACCCCACCGGGTAAGAAATTCGTACCCCACTAGGTACGGGTTTCGTACCCCACTTAGGGGTACGAGTTTCTAGTGAAAAGTTAGGGGGTCCGAGTCTTTAGTAGCCTGTACTACGGGATCCGAGATTTCTGATGTTGTCCCCTACTTCTACCTACTCCCACCAAACCATTCCACTATAAATACCCCCCAAGCTCACACTCCAAAAGGGTTGGAATTTAGTTGATTTGACATTTTTTGAGAGCTCCAAGTGACCTCTTTAATGGCATCCATTCTTTGAGGAAGAAGAAGGGCAAAAGTGTCTTTTTCCTAATATTTGTACATGACAATTATGACCTCATATTACTTAGAAATGTATGTAAAAGGATGTCATGCAATAATCTCAAACTTGTAACTCTTTGTTATCAATAAAGTTCCAGCGACTCTTCCAAAGTGGACGTAGGTCCCTCACGGGACCGAACCACTATAAATTTCTTGTGTTATTTACTACTTTCTGCACTTACATTTTCATGTGAAACTATAATTCTTAAGTAACTAAGAATCTTGCGTGTTTATGACATATTTTGCCGTCAATACCTTCACCTCTTTATTTCATAATTTCTTCAAATATTTAATAAGTGGTTGTAGATACGCATCAATATCATTCCCGGGTTGTCTTGGCCTAGGAATTATTAAAGATAACATCATATTATCTTTTTGCATACAAAGCCACCGAGCAAAGTTGTACGCAACAAGAAATACTAGCAACAACTATATTTAATGTTCCATTCTTCAAAGGTATTAAAGCCATCACTTGCAAGACCAATCTTTAAAATTTATGGATCAAAAGAAGAGGAAGGATACATCTTATCAATTGTAGCCCACTGAGAAGAATCTACTGGATGATGTATTTTACCAACTTCACTCTTATGATTGCTATGCCATCTTAATTGCTCTGATGTTTCTCGGACATAAACATTCTTTTTAGTCTTGGTATTTTTGGAAAGTATCTATAGACCTTTGTAGCTGCTTTGGCTTGCTTTCCATCTTCCTTTGTCTTGTTTTTTCCAATGCGATTTTTCACATTTCAGACAAAAATCACTACATGCGAGCTCTTTCCTAAAAAGACAACAATCATTTTCGCATGCATGTATCTGTTTATAGCCTAAACCAAATGATTTCAGCATCTTCTTTGTTGCATACGTTGAATCAGGAAGCCTGTTTTCCATAAGCAACATATCTTTTAGAAGTTTAAAAGTTCCGTGAATGCTGTGTCAGATACACCATTTCGAGCTTTGTGCTTGTAAAGAAGTATTATAGCCTACAACTTTGTGTGGCTTGTACAACCAGGGTACAAAAAAATTTCAGAATTGTTT
This sequence comes from Allium sativum, assembly GCA_030737875.1. Taxonomy (NCBI): domain Eukaryota; kingdom Viridiplantae; phylum Streptophyta; class Magnoliopsida; order Asparagales; family Amaryllidaceae; genus Allium; species Allium sativum. The sequence goes on from CM060927.1 coordinate 290,254,948, forward strand.
ATAATCTCCTTAATCTCCACCTCATGTCTTACATTAGACTCCACAACCTGTCATATATTAGGCTCCACCCTCATGTCTTACGTTAGCATGATCTTCCATCTCATCATTACATACTTTTGTGTATAAGTACATTCTATATGTATTTGTCACTTCATCTCCTTCACTTTCTGAAGGGCATGCCTCCCCATGAAAAATCCATACATCATATGTCGGGTTAATTCCAAAACAAACAAAGTGTGATACAAAATCCCTTGGCGATTGGCAGATAAGATTCCTATATTTTATACAATGGCAAATAATTTTTTCTGGATTTCCCTTCCGTTCTGCATGCTCATATACAAACTTCTGAAAAGCTTTCCTATATTCTTCGTACATTCTATGACACATAAAGAAATCGATAATCAACCCTAATTGTAACACATATAAAATTGAAAATAAAAAATGACAAAATCTTTGTAGGTGGATCCATGGTTTTTCCATCTTGATAATCCCCTGATGTCAGAGCCTAAAGAAAAGACGTTATGCCCATCTTGATAATCCATGTGTTATGTTACAAATGACTATAAATATTTCTTGACAGTCGGCGGATAGGATTCCTATATTTTGAAGGGTAGCAGCAGCCTTGGCAGTGCTGCCTGGCATCACAAGTCCATTTGCTGGAACCTCTCAGTGCTGCATGCAATGGCTTATGTTGCTGCCTTATAGGCAATTCAACGCCTTCTCGGAAGGGAAAATCTCATCAAATAAGCTAGGCAAAGGTATTCAAGCTTAAGGAAGAGGGCGGTTTAAGGTTTTATAAGTTTGCATGACTGAAATAACGCTATTGCTAGTCATGATGTAGTGTACACCGCAGATATACAAAAAGGATAAACTAGCGTAATTTCAAGTAAAAACAATGTGTTCTTGCCAACTTAGCAGTCAGCACTATGTTGGTCAAAGCAGACTATGTTTATTATTAGTTTACAAACAAGATAATTTATTTAATAAGGTTTAAAAACTTGAATATATTAAAAAAATGCCTTATTTTAATTTAGAATATGGACCTGTCATACAAAGCCATGACTACAACATAACTTAAAAATGACATTGGCAAAATGGTTTATGATGTCATTTCTAGATCGAGTTATTCTGTATTTTAGTTGGAAAAACATATTTGTGTAGAGTAATTACTAATATTTCTAGCTACTCTAAAAAACATACATCGTTTGTGATTAATCTTTATTAATAGTTCAAATATACGATCTTTTAGTCTCACAAAAAATACTAATATTTATTACGAGATGGAAATTTTTAAACGTAAATAAGGTTATAAACTTTATTCCAACAAAAAAAATTATTTTAATGATATTTTTGGACATACAATGCATGTGCATATAAAGTCCTTTATTAATTATTAAATTTTTTATAATCTTTTGTAATGAAAAAATATCTATATTTTCATATGCAAGGAAATAAGTTAATTATAAGTGCTCAACCTAATACCATGTTTTTTTATCAGTTGCTAACCGAGCAGCCAAAACAATTAATAAGCAACTAATGCAGTGGATTATACATAATTCCCATGTTACAATATGGACTATTTGCTTTTCTTTTAATTTATCACAATTTATGTAGCGATGAGCAGCAATGCGTAATGATGCGCAACGATGAGCAGTGATGCGCGACGATGAGAAGTGATGCGCGACGTAGCTAGACATGCATCACTACTCATGAGTGGTCGTTTCCTCATTCATGTCTCCTTAATCCTTAATGCATCCAAACTAAATTTGTTTATTTTCCATAGGAAGTAAAAAAATTACATAGATAATTAGCTACTTGTTATCTAGTGGTTATAGTTTGAGAAGGGTAGTAGAACAAAAATGGAAATAGCACACAAGAGAACATGTCATAATTATAATCTTTATGATGCTTGCATATCCTATGTCTGGAATAACTACAGAGAACTTACAAAGAAAAGGTGTTTTTTAAAATAAGAAGAGGGGTATTTGTCACCTGTGGCAGGTTTAGTTTGATTAAATAGAAGAATAAAAGTTGTGCAGCTAATGTTAGTTATACAAACTGCAACATAATAAGGAAATTTGACCCACTGTTAGAGATATTTGACCCACTATTTTGGACATAAAAGTCGTGCAGCTAATGTTATTTATAGACTGATATTACAAGTTCTTTCTATTTACTTTCCAAAGTAGGAGCAATGTTAAGAGGGTATTGTTAGTATAGTGCGGTAATTAGCAGCAGGGGTAGTGTTAGTACTCCTAAACTGCTTTGCGTGCATACTACAGACAAAATTTATATGTTAATTTAAAGTGTCATTATCTACTTTACTCCAAGATGTATGATACTCTTTTATGTTCATTGTTTATATACCAAATTTATACTAGCAACACTACCAGAGAATATTTATGTAGTTAAATATTTATGCTCGAGTTAAATATTACTGATGCAACACTTGCAAAAAAATTACACATGCAACACTTGTAGAAAATTTATTCATGCAACACTTGCAGAGAATATTTATACATGCGAATAATCCCATATAGCTATATTAATCGCAACTAAATATTTAGCAGAGAATCAACGTTATTAAGATACATAAATAACAAATTTAACAGGCAGATATCACTTGTAGGCAGATGTTTGAAACATACAAGAATTAGAAACAAAAAAGAGTAGAAATCATAACTATTCGCTCTTCAATGATTTCAATCCCTGAATTCACCACCGATTTCACCTTCGACTTCATAGAAAAGCATTTCAGATGGATTAGAGAACGATCTGGAAAACAATCGAACTGAAGATTAGTTTTGTCATACAACAATCGAATTGGAATTAAAACTGCAAATAAAAGAAAGTAGAAATCATACCTATTCGCAGTAGATTTCGTTCGTAGTAGATTAGAACTGCAATCGATCTGTAGGCACTGAGATTAACTAAAGACTGGATTTACCCTAGATTTTTGTTCGAAGAACATTTCATTTTCCCTACTTGTAAGGAGAACGATTGAGAAAATTAGCCGTTTGCAAATGAGGAGAGGAGAATACGAGGCGTATTAAATGGCCCTTGAGAATTAGCCATTTGCCTAATTTTTCACCAATTGGTTTGTATACTAATCTTTTTTCAAACTGCTACATTGAAAATTGCTTATATATAAAAAAGTTAATTAAAAACTTTAATAAATAAATTATACTATTAAATAAATTTACTATTGGTGATATTAAACAAAAATGCTAACAACTATAAATATAATTAGTAAGTTTTCAATATTGATTTTTTTATAATATGTTGGTTTTAATGAGAGTTTTTCAATTTTAAATATAAATTACATACTAACAGCTACGATGCCAACAAAGCTAAATGTTGTTGTCTTGAAAAAGTACTAATTAATGGATGTAGCTATTTGTGTTTTCAAGAGCAATCAAGGCAAAGTTTGAAAGGGATCTGCATTTGTCTGGTACTTGGATTGATGCATGTAAATGGTTTGTTGTTAGACTTAAAGGTCTAAAAAGACTCAGAAGCTAAAAGAAAAATATCAATGGAAGTGAATTTATTTATACTTTTGATGATTTTGCACAAAAATTGGAAAAGAACTTAGGAAAAAAGCCGCTTTTCATGTTAAACGAATTCTACATCCAGATGTTATTGAGTTATGCCCTCCTCCCAAAAGGGTATCGATTCATATGTCCTCAAAAATTATGGGTCCTGTCTCCGCTGAACTCCAACCATATATTCTATATGTGGACATGATCTTCTATTTTTCTAAAACAACTAACGAAAGGTTGTGACTTAATAGACATGTATGAACAAAAAGTTTGAGGTCAGATGAATCGATCTCTACTAAAGGTGAGATGTCTCATTCTTATGTCAGTTACTTATTGACTTTACTGTTTCTACTAATTCTGGATGTTAGACGTCTAGAAAATGTCGATAAATAAATAATATTAAGTTTGTTATATAACTGAATTTTCGCTACGCAAACGTTATATTTATCCTCAATTTCATTCTCATTATTTTGCTAGCAGCATAAATTACTTTGATGATTTAATTAACAATAATAACATTATTTTTTGTACAAATGCCTTGCTTTTGCTTTGGGCACCAAAAGTCCTACGATCAGCCCTGATAAGCAGTTAAGAGTTCTCAAAAGTGTATATATTTTTACTACTAGTAAACACTATATATAATTAGTTAGTGTTTGCAGGTTTTAGTGTAATTCTTATATACCCAATTTCTATTTGAATAAAATCAATTTAAGTTCTAATTAATTAGTACTTATTATGTATAATTAATTAATACATTAATAACAAATGAAACTATTAATTAAGGAAAAATTTGCACTAATGAAAGTAATCTTGAAAATTATTTATTTATTGTAACTATTAACTAGTAAAAAAATAATTATTCTAATTAATTCATTATAATTTAATGTTAAGTATCAAGTGTTAATAACTGATATGTATATATTGTTAGTTTTTGATTTTGAACATTAACTTTCAATATAATTAAGATTAATATTATCAAATTAGTAGCATTTAACATCATGACTAATTAATATAACATCACTAATTATCAATGTAATATAACTAATGGTTAAAATTATAGTAAGAGATTTAACAACGGTCATTTAATGGTCGTTGTAATATACAAGCTCCCATTGGAAAATCCATATCTATTACAGCAGGCAAGTAAAGGACTGTAAGGGGTGATCAATCCCTTTCAACGGAAAAACCTCAATAGGAACTTGTAATGATGTGATAGAACAAATAGCTTGAATTGAATATAAATCTCAGATCATAGAAAAAAATAAAGGCAACAGAGAACACAAAAATTTATAGTGGTTCCACTATCGCGAGATAGTGTACGTCCACTTTAATGGGGAATAGATTTTATTAATACTTAAGAGATTATAGAGTTTTTAAAGTAGAGCAAAAGAAATGAAGAATACAAATGTTCTCACACATTTCATAGGAATAACATCCTTTATGCCTCTCTTTAAATAAAGAAAAGATTACTTGGGGATAAGACAATTGATTTATGTAAAATAAATCAATTTATGGAAAAAAACTAATATCCCATTAATTAATTGTCATATGATTGATTGATAATTTTCCCTTTTCTCCATCAATCAATCCCTTTTCCAATTTTAACCTCTTTCCGATTCTTTTCTTCATGAAACATGGCAACAAATTAAATGACGAATATTTCCAATATCCCCTATTCGTTAATATTCCATCCATTTCTTTCCATTCAATTCTTGCACAAAATAGGTAACAAAATTACCACGAATATCTCCATAAAATCTAATTGATTTTTGGAAATATTGTATCACCAAATTCCAATAATCTCCACCTTGATACAATATCTCTTGCACCCAAGAGTCTCCAATGTGAATGCTTCCCAATGAGTTCCTGCAAAAGCCACCCCTTATTGCACTTTGTCAGTGAACTCCGGGAAGGCCACCGCCCATTAACAAAGTGTTGGAAGCATTCAAAAAAAGCAAGGTAGACATTGTGCAACCAACTCCTATCTTTTCATACAAGAAGAATACCACATCTTCTCTTGACTTCAACCAAGTCACTATCTTCCCCATTGTGCCACCATGTGGCACCTAGCACTTCATCAAGTGAATCAAGTTCGAGCAATGCTCGAACTTAGTAGCAGGTAATGCCTTTGTAAACATGTCTGCTGCATTTTCATTTGTGTGAATCTTCTGAAGACGAACTTACTTCTCCTCATTCATAGAGATAAGGAAAGACTCTCTTACCTCTATATGCTTTGTTCTAGAACTGAAAGCTAGATTTTCAGCTAAATAAATTGCACTTTGACTGTCACAATTCACCAAACAAACATCTTGCATGAAGCCATAATCACACAATAACTTCTTCAAATAAAGTGCCTCCTTAGCTGCCTCAACTACAGCTATCAACTCTGCCTCTGTAGCAGACAAAGCAACTATAGTCTGCAACCTCGCTCTCCAACTAATAGTTGTTCCTCCAAGTGTGAACACATAGCCTGAGGTTGACTTCCTTCTATCTCTATTTCTGGCATAGTCTGAATCACTGAATCCAACCAAGTTGAAATCCTTATTTCTGCCGCAAAAAACAAGCCCATAATCTGATGTTCCTCTAAGATATCTAAAAATGTACTTCACTGCCTCCTAATGCGATTTTCCCGGATTTTCCATATATCTACTAACTAATCCAACAGCTTGAGCAATGCCGGGCCTAGTGCACACCACAACATACATCAAGCTACCTACTACTGCACTGGCATAAGGCACCTTCTTCATATAGGCCTTGTCCTTTTCCAAGATTGGAGAGCCCTGGTTAGAAAGCTGTATATGCAAAGGCATGGGTGTACTGATAGCCTTTGCACCATCCATGTTAAACCGAGCAAGCACCTTTTGAATATATTCCTTTTGAGTAAGTCTCAAAAGTCCAAGCATTCTATCTCTTTGGATTTCTATCCCCGAAATTTTCTTTGCTTCTCCAAGGTCTTTCATATTGAATTCCGCTTTTAATTTCAATTTCAACGCATCAATTTCAGCTTTATCCTTGGAAGCAATCAACATATCATCCACATATAAAAGTAAATAATACACCCAATTATTATTCTTTAAATTATTAAAATAAACACATGCATCTTTAGTACTATGATTAAAACCATGTGAAAGAATAAAAGAATCAAACCTTTTATACAATTGTCTAGGCGACTGTTTTAGACCATAAAGAGATTTCTTCAACTTGCATACCCTCTGACTTTCCATCTACAATAAATCCTTCTAGCTGCTTCATGTAAATGGTTTCCTCCAAGTCACCATGCAAGAAAGCGGTCTTCACATCAAGTTGTTCTAACTTCAAATTGTAAGCGGCAACTATTGCAAGTAGGATTCGAATTGAAATTTGTCTAACAACTGGAGCAAATATTTCATCATAGTCTAGCCCCTTTCTATGTGAAAATCCATTGGCTACTAATCTTTCTCATCAACTGAGTCTGAACCCTCTGATAAACCTTCCAAAGGTTTGAACAATGCTGACTCATCAAAAGTAACATGTCTGGAATGTATAACTTTCTTTGTAATTGGATTCCAAATTCTATATCCTTTTATGCCATCTGTATAACCAAGAAAAACAAATTTGGAGGCCCTAGGCTCCAACTTGTCATGACCTGTATTGTGAACATAAACTAGACATCCAAATATACGAAAATAACTTAATAAAGTGTTTTTACCTCTCCATACCTCCTCTGGAATCTTCCCATCAGTGGCTGAGCATAGAATCGATTAATAATATGTGCTGCAGTCGAAATAGCTTCAGCCCAGAAACCCTTAGACATACCCGAAGTCAATATTAAGCAACGGGCCTTTTCAAGTAGAGTTCTATTCATTTTGTCAGCAACCCCGTTGGATTGTAGATCACCAGGTGTAGTAAAATGTCTTCTAATACCACGCTGTCTACAGTAGTCGAGGAACTCTTTGGAGACATATTCGCTACCAATGTCAGATCTAAAAATCTTCAATTTCTTTCCTGTTTGGTTTTCAACAAGAGCTAAACAAACCTTAAACTCTCAAATACTTCCGACTTAGCTTTCATTACGTACACCCATACCTTGCGCGAGTAGTCATCAATGAAGGAAACAAAATAATATGCTCCACCAATAGAAGCTGTAGACTATGGCCCCCAAACATCTGAATGCACATAATCAAGTACCCTCTTAGAAGTATGCATGCCATCACCAAAACAAACTCTGGTTTGCTTTGCCAATACACACTCCTTGCAAAAGTCCAACTTGTTGAAGATTTCTCCCTCGATATTTTTCTTCTTACGAAGCAACTCTAAGTTCTTCTCCGAAGTATGACCTAATCTCATATGCCAAAGCTTGGTAGCATCCAAACTTTTAGAACTATCGACTCCAACACATAATTCTCCATGGACAGTGGTACCCATTAGCAAATACATATTTCGCACCATAACACTCTTCATCAATACAAGTGCCTTTCTGGAAACTCTCAAACCATCTTGAACAATGGTTATCTTGCGTCCCAATGATTCCAATTGGCCTAATGATATCAATGACTTCCGAAGACCTGGGACATAGCGAACGTTTGAAAGTGTGTGAATAATCCCATCATACATGCGAGTGCGAACTGAACCAACTCCCATAAACTTGCATGTAGCATCATTCCCTATAAGAATAGAACTTCCTTCTTTGGCATTGAAGGAAGAAAAATAATCCTTATTAGGAGTCATATGAAATGATGCTCTAGAATCTAGAATCCAGTGGTCTGCAACATCTGATACAACCGATGTCAACAAATCGCTACTGCCTTTCTCCATCGCCATAAATTAAGAACCATCAGTCTTCTTCTCCAAATCTAGACAGTCTCTTCTTCAATGGCATGGTTTATTACAATCATAGCAATTTCCATCTTCAGACTTACTCTGCGAATTAGGCTTCCTAAAATTGGAACGCCTCCTATTATTCTTCACTTTCTTCTCTGCTCTTCCTCTCTCTACAAATAAGCCTGAAGTACTACTTCCTCCACTGCTATTACCAACACCAAACTCTTTCATCTGATTTCTCAACTCTTCACTGAGCAAACTTGTCTTCACATCATCTAATTTCAATGTGTCTCTACCATAGATAAGGCTGGTAGCGAAACCAGTGTATCGCTCTGGAAGTGAGCAAAACAGAACCATTGCTTTTTGTTTTTCATCAATTTTCAACTCAACAGACTTCATCTTCGTCAACAGGTCATCAAACACACTTAGGTGTGTCTTAATTGAAGAACCTTCCTTTATCTTATAAGTGAAGAAAGTCTTCAATAGGATTAGGCGGTTGGTTAGGGATTTCTTTATGTAGAGGTCCTCCAACTTCTTTCAAATGCCTCTAGCTGTTGTCTCCTGGCTGATTTTAGAAATTACATTCTTTCCTATAGCAAGCTGAAGAGTAGTAAAGGTCCATTCTTTCATCTCTTCTAATTCCACTGATGAAATATCAGCAGGCAATGTCTTTGTATCAAATACTACTCGATGAACGCGATTTCTTCTCAAAACTGCTTTCATCATCCACTGCCACTTTTCAAAATCTCCTTCACCATTCTACTTCTCTATCATCAACTGTGATCCCGACGCCACATAGGAGCCTCTGACATATTGAGCAACTACTGGCACTGACGTATTATTTGTATTTTTTTCATCTCCTCCTTCCATTCTGCCAAACACCTTCTTTGCGAATCTAGCTCTGATACCAGTTGTAAGGGGTGATCAATCCCTTTCAGCGGAAAAACCTCTATAGGATTTTTCAATGATGTGATAGAACAAACAACTTGAAATGAATATCAATTTCAAATCACAGAAAAAAAGGCAACAGAGAACACACAAATTTATAGTGGTTCCACTATCGCGAGATAGTGTACATCCACTTCAATGGGGAAGAGTTATTAATACTCAAGAGATTACAGAATTTTTTAAGTAGAGCAAAAGAAATGAAGAATACAAATGTTCTCACACATTTCATAGGAATAACATCCTCTATTCATCTCTTTAAATAAAGAAAAGATGAAAAACCCCACCTTCGTTAAAGTCACTCACCAAGGGAATGCCTAAACTTTGGTGGAGCCTTTTTGGTAAAAGATGCAGATAAATTACAAGACAAAAAATAAACCAGTGGGAAATAAAGTGATTTAATAAACAATGTGGTTCAGTCAAGCTTTTACAACAATTGTATTAATCATAACTAAAAACAATACATGGAACTTATGTCTTGATTCAAAAACTCCCAAGTACAAAAGAAGCATAAAAATAACAATGATATTCCCCAATAAAGCATGAACCAGCCACAGTAGTGGAAGAGGGAGTCCAAAGCAATACACCGACTATCTTCGAGCTTGGAAAGAAAACTGAGCAAAGTGGTAACATTTCCTCCCTGTGGACCTGGGGAGGGGGAATGGAAGAAAAGAGGCGAAACAAACTAGGTCAGACATAATTCTGGTAAGTCCAGTGACTTTCAGCATATAAATAGGCAAAAGTATTCTGACATAAATAAACAGAATATAGGACAATACCGTGATAACAAGGATAACAAGATAACATTCAATTAGTGTAGATATGATAAGGCAAGATAAACTAAATGCGCTTCTACTCTTTCTCTGCTTCGCCACTACCTGGTTATTCTAATTTCTATATCTTTGCACCCCCTAACTAGTGTCCTAACTAGAAATATGTGTAAAATGATAATATGATAACGTGATCCCCATTCCCACAATTATGGTAGCCTTCAGGTGTACATTTAGTATGAGGATCTTGCCTCAATCAGCCTAATTGCCATGAAGATGCAAGATGTACCCTTACTACCCCATCGATCGGCTCCTTACTCGTATTAATTTTCCTTGCATATGTGTCAATTGGCCCTGTCTTGCATGTAGATACCCTGTGCTGGTCCCACCATAAGGTGTATCAGTCCCTATGATAGCAACCCGACACGATTCAAGATGCACAGTGTATAACTACTGGTACCCAGTGCCTGCTTTTTCCCACTCCGGAGTACCTGCATGCCCGTAAACCATCGAAACCTACACTGATGTACCCCTTGCCGCTATTTTGACCGCTTATAATCAGCCCAGTAATCGTGCCCCACCCTGCCTAGTTTCAGGGTACCTTGATACATCTATGTGGGTTACTGCTGAAATGGGTCTCCGTTACTAGGGTTTCTTACTGGTTAAGTTTGTGGGCCTATATTTACTAATATTAGCCACCAACCCGATATGTACTTAACCCTCCCACTGACTCAAAAATATTTACTTAATTGTTAAGTTTGTGGGCCTATATTTACTAATATTACCCACCAACCCGATATGTACTTAACCCTCCCATACATTATGTCATATTGGTTAAGTGCTGTCCATTCATGTTAACTTATCTCACCTACTCATCATGTCATGTTGGTTAAGTGTTTACTATTAGCTTAACCTCGTTCATTCATCAGGTTATATTGGTTAAGTATTTCCCATTAACTTAACCCATTCGTTCATCAGGTTACATTGGTTAAGTGTTTCTTATTAACTTAACCCCATGCGTTCATCATGCTATATTGGTTAAGTATCATCAATCAATTCAAGTTAACTTAACCTAACCATTTGTCGTGTTACATTGGTTTAGTGTTGCCTTCTTGTGTTAACTTAACCCTTCCACACATCCTGTTATATTGGTTAAGTGTTGCTCTGTTGTTTTAACTTAATCTTACCCATTCATCATGTCATATTGGTTAAGTGTTTCTTATTAACTTAACCGTTCTCATTCATCATGTTGTATTGGTTAACTTAACCCTAATCACTTGTCTAATTAACATGTTATAGCGGTTTAGTGTTCTAAATTTACTTAACCTCGCCTTCTTGTCTAACTAACATGTTATAACGGTTAAGTGTTCTAAATTTACTTAATCCCATCTTCTTATTTAATTAACAAGTTATAACGGTTAAATGTTGCCTTAGTTAACTTAACCCTACCATTCTTAACATGTCTTGTTCATTAGCATTAATTGATTTATTAATGCACCAACCTCTCACATTAGATCTATGTTGTTGCGATTACTGGATGTGTCGGGTGGTTCCGGGCAGTTTTACACCATAACTCAATCTAACCTCGGGTTTTTCTTAGGCATGATGCACTAACCTCTCACATTAGATAGGTGTTGCTGCAGTTACTGGATGTGTCGGCCAGTTCCGGGCAGTTTTACACCGCAACTCAATTTAACCTCGGGTTAGGCATGTTTATCTTTCAGCATATTTACCATACATGTCCAAGTCTAGATTTTATATGCTAATTATCCTAAATTCACAAAACTAGTCATGTTCCAATTCTCAAATTATACCTCAACAAAGCTAATTCAAGTCATGCCCCACAAATTCAAATTCAAGCTATTACCCAACATAGATTACACCCAATCTTCCCAAATTTGCAATAATAGTCATGCCCCAAAAGTCATGAAATAATGCATGCCCTAAGGTTTAGTCATATTGCACCGTACAAAATATTCTCTAAAAACCCCCAATCATGATTCACAATATAAACTATGCCAAATTATAGCCTTTAATTACAGTCCAAGCCAATTACCCAAAATCCCAGTTTAGGCGTGTTCATATTTAACAGTTATCCCTATCTTACTATAGGTTTTCATGCATAATCTTCTTCTTCCAAGTCATAAACTATCATATATAATATGCCCCAATTTTTAGGTCTTAAACCACAACATGTACTATGCCTTACACGTTTCCAGTTCAATTTATGCCCTAAACATCAAGTCATATGTCCAATATACTTTATGCCTCAATTTTCAAGTCAAATGTTCGATCCACTTTAAGTTTTAAATACAATATATGTTATGTCCTCAAATCAGTTACAAATCAAGTATGCCCAATTATACATAATTTAATACTTTTCCCAATTTTAGTGCTGGCCATGTCCAAATCATATATTATGCCCAATTTCCGTGTTGGTCATGTCCAAATCATATATTATGTCCAATTTTTTCCAACGTACGTTCATCTCTTATGAGATCTGGCTTAGGCTCGCAGTAGCCTAGCTATAAAAATAAAAAGGGAAGAAAGAAAGTAGAGACAAAGAATGGAGATAATAACATCAAATAAGATAGATCCAATGGATATAGAAAGATAGATAGAAATAAGCGTAATCTCAGATTCAGATTTATTACGATGTCTGAATCACAATTAACTTTTATATCTGAAAGTAACATGAACTTACAAATTATAGAATGGTCTTGCATTCTGGGATCTAATTTATGAATTTGATTAGCTATTTCTTTGATGTAGACTTTGATTTTTAACTTGAAAACTCTAATTTTATTGATTAAGGTGGAGGCTATGTCACTTAAGGTTTTAGCAGCATATAAACGCTTATGAATTCATGCTTAGAAAACAATAGGTTTAGGGGTATTTTTATAGGTGTATAGGGAGATTTAGAGCCTTCAGATCAGTCTAGAAGTCATCAGAATCGTTCATAGCAGAAAAATACGTCACACAGCGAATCAGGGAGTGACACATCAGCCAAAACACGTTGGCCTAGAAATTTCGTCCGGATCTGGAAAAGGAGTCGACACCCTATAGGGGCGACAACACCTATGTCGACTCCCCTGTAGGGGGTCGACTCCTATGTCGACTCCCCTTAAGGGGGGTCGACACCTATGTCGACTCCCCCTAGGGGGGTCGACACCTGTTGAACGGGGATTTTCCCGCCCACTTCCCTTTGACTGATTTCGAATTTTAGACCTGTTTGAACCTTCTGGACTTACAATATTCATATATAACCTTCCTAGTGCGTATACAAACTTGTTAGGCTTATAACTTCTTCATACGGAGTCCGATTTACGCAAACTCGGAGTCTATCTTAAGCAGAATTCCGAGATGCATGCAATGGCGCAACCCGTTTCCCTTAATTCTTCTTTTAAAGATTAATTATTCTTTAATTCGTTACTTTAATTTCTATGGGAAATACGGGGTGTTACATTCTCCCCTCCTTTAAAGGATTTCGTCCACAAAATCTCCAAGTCAAGGAGAATGTATCCTAACATCCAACATTCATCTACTCAACCATTCAATCACAGGCGTCCATTGTCCTTAAAATATTTCTAATGCTTTCATGATCATATGCATAGTGTGTGTATCTGTCCTTATCTAATGCAAAATCAGGCGGTCTACTAATTCAGTTGGCCTTCTTAATGCGAATTATGTCTGTTCCATGAGTCCATCATGTATGCAATTATTCCTAGTCGTACTTTATAACTCCTACGTGAGTGCATAATCATTCATACAAATGCAACATCCATATGATAACACATCAAGTTTCAATTCATATATAAAAATTTACTCATGCATATGCAATATGAAAGTGACTGAGCCGATCTAGTGCCTAATGTGTGTATATGCATCCACGAGCAGCCACTAGTAAGTACTTACATCCACTTGCATCCACCAAACATAACATGTTTCAAACACATGTTTACATCCATTGGCTTCTACCTAAGGATCGAGAATAGGATCGAGAGGATATACTTAAAAGACTAGCAAATGAACTTTACAAAAAAAGAGAGATTAAGGATATACCCTCAAAAAGGGCATGATGCGCGTATCTAGTCTTCAGTCTTCTAAGTAGCATCTTCTTGAGCTTCATTCCTTATTTCTCTGATTGTCTTAACTTCACGATTGCGTAGCTTCTTAATTTCCGTTTCCAGAATATGCATTGGAACTCATTTCGCTGTCGCCTCTCGTTCCACCTTTTCTTCTTATAGTATGCTTAGCACTACAACTTATGTCGTGTCATGCTAACATTTCCTCAAAATGTTTTCCAAAATCCTATTCGCCTTTCCTGTCAGAGGATGACAAGCGGTGCTTAACATAACTACGTACCTACCGCCTTTTTCGTATCACTTTTCCTTCTTGCATTGATAACTGCTTCAAGCCCGGTTCCGCAAGCAACTGTATATACTATAAATGGTTTGCTCCTATCTAGTAAAGTCAAGACTGGCGCTGATATCTTCGCAAAGTTCTTAACGAACCTCCTATATAAGCCCGCCAACCCTAGAAAACTTCTTACTTCCGTTACTTTTCTAGGAACCTTCCAACCTTGGATTCATGTGTCGTACAGGTAATGCAACTGGTTTTGCATTGTCAACTAGATATATGCGGAAATCCATCTCGCGTTTTAGGGGATAAGCCCCTAACCTGATCAAAAACATATGCGTACTCATGGACTACTCTAACGGATCGCGAATTGTCGAAAGATGCATCAAGTGATTCTAGGTAGCTAAGACAAACTGATCCCTTAGGATCGCACGAAATCTTGAGGGTATTCCCGAGGCAAGTCGAAAGTCTAACTACCCTCCTTTCACAATTACTAGCTAACCAATCCATGCCTAGAATCAACCCATAGCCCATGAAACCAAAAACATAAGCATTACACTTAAACTCAATACTTAACATAGCGATTCTCAAATCCTTACAAATTAAAGATAAATGAGCCGAACCACCAATTGGATTTGAGACAATAATGGGATCCTCTACTATACAAGCTCTAGGGTGCAGAGACTCAACTATGGAAGCAGATATAAACAAATGTGAAGTGCTAAAATCAAAAGAGTACTAATAGGATGATCAAAAGAAAGACTTTTTCAACAGGAACTCTACTACCTCTCTCTCAGATACGCTGGCGGTAAGAGCATGCACTTGCCTTCCTGAAAATCTTGTCCTTTGTTCTTGCCCTTGCACTTAATTATATGACCCGTTATAAAGACACTTCCTCTTGTCTTAAGTTTTCCTATTCTTTCTTCCCTCGTGAATGTAAAGACCCGCAAATCCCCACCCTTTGAATCGACCATAAACCACACAGGTCTGACCCAAAAAGTGAAAATCTACGAATACTTTAACTTTGGGCATACAACACATTACAACAAATAACAGAAGACTTTTATAACACTATAATGAATGTTACATCAGAGTACAGAATATACATATCAGAATACATTGGAATATAATTACAGCGGAAGATAAATACAAAAAATGTAATATACTGCAACGGAAGAACACAGCGGAAGATTCTCTATCTCTGGACACAGCTTTAAGCTTCAACCCAGAATCCTGCTTAATATATCTGCAAAAATAGCTACTCGACTGCCCGTGTGGAAAATATGGGCACCCGAGTTTGCTAGTGGACAAACTACAGGTCAGTCATGGGACTGGTGTGAGAATTCTACTTAACCTATATAATATAATAAGGCTAATCACAGGACCACGCCACTTTCGCGGAACGGGTTTTCTCCTATAGATTGTCGGTGCATGACTAAAGTAAATCGTCAAAATAACGCAATGTTTTTTAGAAAAATGAAACCATTATAAGACCCAAGTCCCATCACACAATGCAACGCAAACCGGAGGATAGGGTTTTACCTTATAATGATCAAAAGATGCTTGATACGATAAACACGGTATTATATAATAATAGTGTGCAAACAATTTGAAATACATCAAAGTAAATGTATTAATCCTAGACGGCATGAGTGCCCCATCCCACTATGTCGCCATATATAGGTATACAATCAAAACCGCGTGATGTCGTATTGGAAATTTGGGTTTCCTTCTGAGTCAAGGCTAGGGAGGAGATCCTTACCGATTCGAGACACTCTAGCAAATGCCCCAGGATTGGTACTCTGTCCAACCCTTGGATCCTGCAGGGCCGGTCCATACGTTAATGCTTAATGGATTGGCAATTCCTGAACACACGCTCCCCGGTCCTTTTGGACCTATAATACGGCCAGTGGCGACCGCATAAACCAAGGCCTCGAAAAATCCAACAACCACAATGAATAAATGCCAGCGCTGGTAGGTCCCTGGCACCACTCTGGCTAGAGAGAAAACGTGTGCACTCCCTGCGTTCCCTTCTCCCGTTTTAGACTCTACCGGGCTGTGAGGCTCGCGAAGTCACGTTACACAAAGCTATGCCTAAATAGACTATGCTTTGATCATCCCACAAGGCTCTGCTTTGCAACAATAAGCCTTGATCAAGTGCAACTTGGCATACCACATCAACAACTCATATCATGCGATCGGTAATTATTTAACATACAAAAGGGTGTTAAGCAAGAGAATAAATCCTCCGCCACCATGCATTTATATATTAAATAAAAACCAATTTAATTACATGAAATAAATTTCAATGTCAGGCATGCTATCCATTTACAAGTCCGTTCTGGGTCTGAACGAAACAACGTATCCGTCGATCTCCAGTACGTCTGGAAGATCATCACTTTTTACCTTACCTAGGGGGATCCGTTCCAATTCAAGATATCAGTCACCATCGACCAAACGATGTGAAGTTCTCAGGTCTTCAGTCACCATCTTCATCTTCGACTCTTGATCGTCGTGATGATTATTCAGAATGGGTTAGACCCGGTCTTTCTGAATAACTCGCGTATTTGTAATTAAAATCAACCATACGCCACATTCCAACTCTGAACATTCTTTTAAATAAAAATTATTATTTATATTAAAAGATATTCATTAATTTTATCAAAAATAAAATAAATTACATTTTAATCTTTCTAAAAAGATTTATTAATATTCCAATTTTGATTTTTTAATACAAGAATCATTATTACAAGATTATTAATTTTAATAAGCCAATCTTGTCTTAAATTAGGTTAAAGAACTAGTGTCATTATAAAACACAGTTCACGATAAACCCATAACTAATTTTTCAAAATATGGAATTTCTACAGAAATCAAATCAACAAATAATCATTATAAATTTCTGTATCTTTTAAATTTATAAAATAGATTTACAAATTTCAAATAGTAATTTCAGTGTAAATTGGATTAAAGGATAAATGTTATTTAAAACATCGTCCTCTACAAATCCAATCTACATATCAATCACCAAACATAAATGTCAAATTCTAATAATCTTAAATAAAAGATTTCTCTTTAAATATTTATTATTATAAGAAAAACGTATTTTAGAGATAATCATTAAAAATATTCTTTATATAAAAGATTTTTACCATTTACAAATATTCTTTGTTTAACATATACTTAATTAAAATATATATATTTAAATAAAAAGAATTTCTAATGAAAAAATATTTTTATTTAAAAGAACATCTGAATCGAAATGCGACTCAACCATTTACCATATAATTTGGATTATATGGATTTAACACACATCATATATAACAATAAAAATGTAATTATCAAGTCATCCATTTACATCCAAAGTGTAAATTCCAACTGTGTAAGCGTTAAAATTAAATAATAACGCTCATCACTACCTGTCGATCTAACGATCAACATACAACTAAATATTGGGATTAGTGTATGTTAATTTTCATCCCAACACCCGTGTGGGGTTTCATCCAACAAACAAATAATTAATTCATTTGTGCACTTGGGCGATGTGTGAAAATTATCGACCCAATCACATAAACAAGTCAGGTAACTTGTTTATGGCAGTGTAATACACAATATATAACACGACGATAAAACTGTCTCTTTTTATTTCTATTCTTTTTATTGCATGTAAAATGTCAATAAAGATGAATTCTTTATTTCTATTCTTTTATCGCATCTAAAATGACGATAAAAATAAAATCTTTATTTCAATTCCTTTCATTGTAAATAAATGAAAAAGAAAATGTAATCTTTTAATTCCATTGTAATAGGGAATACAATTAATAACAAAAATATAACTTTTCATTTCATGCTTTATTCGCACTAGAGAATGCAAATAAAGATTCAGCTTTTTGATTTGAGGTTTATTTACAACGAGGAATGTAAAAATAAATTTTAACTTTTCATTTCATAATTTATCTGCAATAAGGATTGCAAATGAAAATGGATCTTTTATTCTCATGTTGTATTTGCGTTGAGTAATGCAAATAAAAATGTAATACTTAATTTTCTACTTTTATTTACATCAAGAAATGTAAATAAAAGAACAACTTTTTATTTTATGTCTATTTACATCAAGTGAAGTAAATAAATAAAAATGTAACCTTATTTTAATGCTTTGTTCGCATTTAAAAACATGCCAAAAAATGTAACGTTTGTTTTTACTAAATTTGTTTGCATCTAAATTTGCAACAAAATGTAATTTTTATCTTCTTGTTTGTTTACGACTAAGGTTGGAAACAACAATGTAATTGTTCTTATCTTCTGGTTTTATTTGCATGATAGAATGCAAATAAAAATGTATATTCTATTTTCTACATTTCATTTGCATTGTAGAATACAAACAAAAAATATAATTTTTATTTATGTATTGTTTACATTGTGGAATGCAACAAAATGTATTTTTTTTATGGTTTGTTCACATTGTGAATGCGAACCAAAATGTAAATCTTATTTTTAATGTTTTGTTCGCATTGTGAATGCAAGCAAAAATATAAATCTTATTTTTTTCTAAAATTTTGTTCGCATTGTGAATGCGAGCAAAAATGTAAATCCTATTTTTTTCCCTATATTTTCTTGTATTTGTGAATACAAATAAAAAGAATAAATTTTATTCCAATGTTTCATTTGTATATGTAAATACAATAAAAAGAACAAATTATATTTCAATGTTTTATTTGTATTTGTGAATACAAACAAAAAGAACAAATTATATTTCAATGTTTTATTTGTATATGTAAATACAAATAAAAAGAACAAATTATATTTCAAAGTTTTATTTGTATATGTAAATACAAATAAAAAGAACAAATTATATTTCAAAGTTTTATTTGTATTTGTGAATACAAACAAAAAGAACAAATTATATTTCAAAGTTTTATTTGTATATGTAAATACAAATAAAAAGACAAACTTTATACTTACATACATTTCTAACTATAATGGCATTTACAATGATATGACATTTCATACCATAATGACATTTGAATGGTCATTTATTATGTTTCAATGTATCAATTTAAATATGACAATTCAATGTAAAAGATACTTTCCTATTTTTCATCGCTAACACAACCAATTTGACATTTTACTAATATAACATTCATAATAAAGGTGACAATTTTAATTTGTTAATTCTAATCTCAACAAGGAATGATAATTTAAGTGATAAATGTAAATCTTTCACTTTCAATCTAATTCACATGGAAATGTATTGACAAAAATCTTATATTTTATTCCATTCAAAAATGCATGTAGATTTCATCATCGAGTTCCATCTTTTAATTACAATGAAAATTGCATCGTCAACTTAAATCTCTTATTTGATTACAAATGCAACATAAAGATTCAATCTTTATACGTCATTCAAACGCAACATAAAGATTCAATCTTTACATTGGATTATTTCATGAAGACTCTAAAGTTATGTTTATTTTTCATTTTTTTTTCTTAATTTCATGTTTGCACAAAACGCTAAAATATTATTATAATTCATGTTTAACAATAACGCTAAAATTTGATTAAACTTATGTGCTTACAATGAATGCTAAAATTTAATGTATAACAACACATCATTTGGTGTCTACACGTAGTGATGATACCAAACATGAACAAAATATAGATCTATTTAGAATAGATCAAAGTATACATGAATAATTCAACATCCAAAACTCAAAGCATAGCAAATGTGATTACAAATAAACAATGAAATTTCAATGCGAACATAGATCTAGCTAATGCAGATATATTAATTAAGAAAAATAATTAAATTAAATTAAATTAAATTTTAAATTTAGAATTGCTCACCTTGGATATTAAATCAAAACCGAATCAAAAGGATCAGAGATTGTACACAACAGATCTAGAATGTTATGTTGCGTGTCGTTGTCCCAATATCACAAACGTTGTTGCGTTCTGAATCGGATTGAATCAAAAACACATTTTTAATAATTAAAATTAAGATTAGAAATGAAATCAAGCATTGCAAATTGATAAAATAAAATTTATATAACCTTTGAATTGTTCAAATCTTTGAATCATGATAACTTGAGCTACAGTTGACGGTTTTGGGTGCCGTTTGTTGGAGGATGGAGTGCTCGGAGAGGTGGATATTCGGCTGGAAGGGGGTGGGATGCGGTTGCAAGGAGGAGGGGCAGCGGATCCATAAAGTCAGCGGACTTGGAGAGATGATTCGAGAGCTACGGACAACGGTTTGATGTGAAATTGGTCGGAGAAGAAAGAGGAGGAGAAGAGCTTGAAAAACTTCCAAAGGATGGGGATCTAAAAGTGAGTGGATTAGGAGATAAGGAGGAGAGATGGAGAAGAAGACATGGCGGCTACGGGTTCAGGTGCGTGTGTTTCTGATCGGGAAGAAGAGATGCCTCGGTTTGCGCGTACTTTTATAATATTTTATTAATTTATTATCCATTAAAGGCCCCTTTTGCAACTTTGTCCAATTTCAGCCCAAAAACTGTCGTTCTTAAGGTTTTGACACCTTCTGAACGCAATGGAATGGGTCTCGGGGCCCAATTCCGAAATTTGTACATATTTTATTTAAAATTCCATTAAAAATTAATTAATTAAATATTTACCGTACATTTAAATATGCCGGGGCCACATACGGACTCCGAAAAATCCAGAAAAATTATTTTTGGCTTTCTTATGACGATACGGTTCTAACGAGACTAATTTCATCAAATTTTGAGACTGTTTGAAAAATGTCTATTTTTAAGGCGTTTAAATTTAACTGAAATAGTCAAAACACATTTTCTTTTCCCACGCTTACATATTAATTCGAAAAATTCTGAAAATTGAAACCTAGCAATAATTTGACATTCTGGTTCCAACAAAAGTGATTTCGTCGAAAACCGAGGTCGTTTGAAAAATGACTATTTTTAAGGCCAATATATTAAATATATATTTTTAAACAAATAAATCCCGAAACTCAAAATATATAAGTGTTTACTGTTTTTCAATGTAGAAACATCATTTTGAACTCAATGGAAGTGGTTTCGAGTTCCAATTCCTTTGTATGCAAAAAGTAGCATTTTGACCTTATAAATTTCATAGCGACCTTTCTAAAAATTGAATTGGCCATAACTTTTGATTTCCGCTATGAAATTCTGATTTTTCGGATTCGTTGGAAAGATATTTTTAAATAGATTCTAATATTTTTGGTTTCACTAAAATCCGTTAAATTTTGCATCCTGTACGGTCAGTCAAAGTTCAAGTTTGACTTTTCAAACTACCGCGCTATTTCTAACTCTTTTGTTAATTAAAATTAAATTATTCATTCTAACTTCGATTTAAATCAAATTTGTGATCATTATTATTTAAATAAATTATTTTATATTGTCAAAATTCATTAAAATTTTCTAAAATAAAATTTTAAATTGGTTCTGATTTTGCGGGTTGTTACAGTGAACCAAGTCCATATCCATGAGTTTCTCATCCTTGGGTTGTGTTCCTTATCCAAACTCCCTCATTCTCATCTTTGCCATCCTTGTGTGGATTTTAGACAAGTCTCTTGGAAGCTGCGTCCATCGCACAAAAACACCTACAAAGCTTGAAAGAAAATTAGCCGTAGGTGAAATTATTACGGCTATAGATGGAAGTTGGGCACTTCTTTGCCCTTTGACAGATGTCGTAGTCTCATCAAGCATGTGGAACCATGCCGCGACGACGTTATCTCCCAGAAAGCCAGGAGCTCCAAAGACTCCGGAAAGAAGAAAACAAGGATTCAAACAGAGGATCAAAAGATAGTGCATATGGCTTTGGGGAATATGCCTTTAAAACAAAACATTTCTTTTGAAAATGCTTCTTTTAAAACCGTTTCGAAAATATTTTTTTTTTAAATCTTTTATCTGATCTGTTAACCTTCAGCTCTGATACCTAGTGAAACACCCCACCTTCGTTAAAGTCACTCACTAAGGGAATTCCTTAACTTTGGTGGAGCATTTTAGGTAAAAGATGCAGATAAATTACAAGACAAACAAATAAAGCAGTGGGAAATAAAGTCATTTTATAAACAATGTTGTTTAGTCAAGCTTTTACAACAATTGTCTTAATCATACTTAAAAACAATACATAGAACTTCTGTCTTGATTCAAAAACTTCCAAGTATAAAAGAAGCATAAAAATAACAATGATATTCCCCAATAAAGCATGAACCAGCCATAGTAGTAGAAGAGAGAGTCCAAAGCAATACATTAACTATCTTCGAGATTGGAAAGAAAACTGAGCTAAGTGGTAACATTTCCTCTCCGTGTACCAGGGGGGTGGGGGAATGGAAGAAAAGAGGCGAAACAAACTAGGTCAGACATAAAGTCTGGTAAGTCTAGTGACTTTCAGCATATAAATAAGCAAAAGCATTATGACATGAATAAATTGAATATAAGACAATACCGTGATAACAAGGATAACAAGATAACATTCAATTAGCGTAGATATGATAAGGCAAGATAAACTGAATGCACTTCTACTCTTTCTCTACTTCGCTACTACCTGGTTATTCTGATTTCTATATCTCTGCACCCCATAACTAGTGTACTAACTAGAAATATGTGTAAAATGATAATATGATAACGTGAACCCAATCCTCGCAATTGTGGTAGCCTTCGGGTGTACATCTAGTATGAGGATCTTGCCTCAATCAGCCTAACTGCCATGAAGATGTTAGATGTACCCTTACTACCCCCATCGATCAACTCCTTACTCGTATTAATTTTCCTTGTGTTTGTGTCAATCGGCCCTCTCTTGCGTGTAGATACCCTATGCTGGTCCCACCATAAGGTGTCTATGATAGCAACCCGACACGATTCAAGATGCACAGTGTATAACTACTGGTACCCAGTGCCTGCTTTTTCCCACTTCGGAATATGTGCACGCCCGTAAACCGTCGGAACCTACACTGACATACCCCTTGCCGCTATTTTGACCGCTTATAATCAACCCAGTAATCGTGTCCCACCCTACCTAGTTTCAGGGTAGATTGATACATCTATGTGGGTTACTGCTGAAATGGGTCTCCGCTACAAGAGTTTCTTATTGGTTTAGTTTGTGGGCCTATATTTACTAACATTAGCCACCAACCCGATATGTACTTAACCCTCCCACTGATTCAAACATGTTTACTTAATGGTTAAGTTTGTGGGCCTATATTTACTAATATTACCCACCAACCTGATATGTACTTAACCCTCCCATACATTATCTCATATTGGTTAAGTGTTGTCCATTCATGTTAACTTAACCCACCTACTCATCATGTCATGTTGGTTAACTGTTTCCTATTAGCTTAACCCCGTTCATTCATCAGGTTATATTGGTTAAGTATTTCCCGTTAATTTAACCCATACGTTCATCAAGTTACATTGGTTAAGTGTTTCTTATTAACTTAACCCCATGCGTTCATCATGCTGTATTGGTTAAGTATCATCAATCAATTCAAGTTAACTTAACCTACCCACTTGTCGTGTTACATTGGTTAAGTGTTTCCTTCTTGTGTTAACTTAACCCTTCCACGCATCCTGTTATATTGGTTAAGTGTTGCTCTCCTGTTTTAACTTAACCCTACCCATTCATTATGTCATATTGGTTAAGTGTTTCTTATTAACTTAACCCTTCTCATTCATCATGTTGTATTGGTTAACTTAACCCTGCTCACTTGTCTAATTAACAAGTTATAGCGGTTTAGTTTTCTAAATTTACTTAACCTCACCTTGTTGTCTAATTAACATGTTATAACGGTTAAGTGTTCTAAATTTACTTAACCTCGTCTTCTTGTCTAATTAACATGTTATAACGGTTAAGTGTTGCCTTAGTTAACTTAACCCTACCATTCTTAACATGTCTTGTTCATTAGCATTAATTGATTTATTAATGCACAACCTCTCACATTAGATCTATGTTGTTGCGGTTACTGGATGTGCTGGGCGGTTCCGGGTAGTTTTGCACCACAACTCAATCTAACCCGGGTTTTTCTCGGGCATGATGCACTAACCTCACATTAGATAGGTGTTGCTGCGGTTACTGGATATGTCAGGCAGTTCCGGGAAGTTTTACACCGCAACTCAATCTAACCTCGGGTTAGGCATGTTTATCTTTTAGCATATTTACCATACATGTCCAAGTCTAGATTTTATATGCTAATTATCCCAAATTCACAAAACTAGTCATGTTCCAATTCTCAAGTTATACCTCAACAAAGCTAATTACAAGTCATGCCCCATAAATTCAAATTCAAGGTATTACCCAACATAGATTACACCCAATCTTCCCAAATTTGCAATAATAGTCATGCCCTAAAAGTCATGATATAACACATGCACTAAGGTTTAGTCATATTGCACCGTACAAAATATTCTTCAAAAACCCCCAATCATGATTCACAATATAAACTATGCCAAATTATAGCCTTTAATTACAGTACATGCCAATTACCCAAAATCCCAATTTTGGCGTATTCATATTTAACAGTTATCCCTATCTTACTATAGGTTTTCATGCATAATCTTCTTCTTCCAAGTCATAAACTATCATATATAATATGCCCCAATTTTTAGGTCTTAAACCACAACATGTACTATGCCTTTCACGTTTCCAGTTCAATTTACGCCCCAAACCCCAAGTCATATGTCCAATATAATTTATGCCTCAATTTTCAAGTCAAATGTTCGATCCACTTTATTTTTAAATACAACATATATTCTGTCCTCAAATCAGTTACAAATCAATTATGCCCAGTTATACATAATTTAATAATTTTCGCAATTTTAGCGCTGGCCATGTCCAAATCATATATTATGCCCAATTTTAGTGTTGGTCATGTCCAAATCATATATTATGTCCAATTTTTTCCAACGTACGTTCATCTCTTATGAGATCTAGCTTAGGCTCGCAGTAGCCTGGCTATAAAAATAAAAAGGGAAGAAGGAAAGTAGAGACAAAGAATGGATATAATAACATCAAATGAGATAGATCCAATGGATATAGAAAGACAGACAGAAATATGGATAATCTCAAATTCAGATTTATTACGATGTCAGAATCACAATTAACTTTTATTTCTGAAAGTAACATGAACTTACAAATTACAGAACCACCTTGCATCTGGGATCTAATTTATGAATTTGATTAGTTATTCCTTTGATGTAGACTTTGATTGTTAACTTGAAATCTCTAATTTGATTGATTAAGGTGGAGGCCAGGTCACTTCAGGTTTTAGCTGCATATAAACGCTTATGAATTCGTGTGTAGAAAACAATAGGTTTAAGGGTCTTTTTATAGGTGTATAGGGAGATTTAGAGCCTTCAGATTAGTCTAGAAGTTATCAGAATCATTAATAGTAGAAAAATATGTCACACAGCGAATTAGGGAGCGACACATCAGCCCAAACACGTCTGTCCAGAAATTTCGTCCAGATCTGGAAAAGGGGTCGACACCCTATAGGGGGGTCGACACCCAATAGGGGGGTCGACACCTATGTCGACTCCCCTATAGGGGGTCGACTCCTATGTCGACTCCCTTTAAGGGGGGTCGACACCTATGTCGACTCCCCCTGGGGGTTCGACACCTGTTGAGCGGGAATTTTCCCGCCCACTTCCCTTTGTCTGATTTCGAATTTTAAACCTGTTTGAACCTTCTGGACTATAATGGCGCGTTTTGTTAACTGTCGAATAATTAATTTATTTAATCATTTATATATCGATTTGGCGATATCGATAACTTAAAGTACAACGTTCGGACTTATAATTTATAATTATAATTAAAATGAACTTGAAACGTCGTGGCAGTTCGCAATTTGGCGATTCGAACTTCAACTGAATATACAGAATCCGTTTTAAGCCGGATTTCTGTGAAACAAGAAACGTGTGGAGCTAGTGGAGTATATCTTTCTAGTGGAAGAGAAAAATCAAGATTTCGTCGTATAGATTTTGAGTTATGTCCAAATCAAATTTCATAAAAGTCGCTGTAGAATTCCTTTATAATTTGCGACGCTTTATATACGTTATAAAAGAGATTTTCAGTATAAACTGAATACCAGGATAATCTGGAATCTGAAATATCAAACTGTATATTCTGATATGATATTCCGGAGCTGTACGATATCATATGTGAATATATACGATAATATAAATTTATTTATATTTAATTTAATTTTTATATTTAAATATATTTATATATTTAAATAGGTTATTTAGAACGTTAAAAATAGCCACGTTTGCAAACGGAGTCGGAATTCGACGAAACTAATTTTGTTGGATCCGCAATATCAAATAGTGTTAGATGTGAAGTTTCGTGATATTTAGAGTCAGTATGTGACCGTACGGATTTTTAGAGTGAAGAACAGTCGATATTTTGACCGTTAAAAATACCCTGTGTGAGCATACGGAGTCGGAATTCGACGAAACCAGTTTCGTTGGGACCGTAATGTCAAACTGTAGCTGCATGTCGGTTTTCGTGATTTTTGGGTATCGTGGGTGTTCGTAGGGATTTTTAGAGTGCTGAAACGAATATAAAACGATTAAAATATAATAACTAAAATATCTTAAAAATTGTGTGATCTAAACAAGGCCACCCACACCTCGTTCCAGCCACACAAAAAAGTGGGTTCCCGTTATAAAACATCCTTAAGCCGCCACAAAATTTGTTCCAACAACAAGTAAAATCCTCAAAAGAAAATTCAAACAAAATTCCCACAAAATTCCTTTAATTGCAAACCCCGCATCCTTGAACTCCTGCTACAATCCTCTTCACGCTAGTGAAAGTTTTATTGGGTTCGGCATCCTCTTTTATCACTCGAAAATTGAACAGTGGAGTTAGGATTCGAAATGGGTTGAGCTGGAGGCGACCGGAGGTTGGCTTGAGGGTGTGGCCGAGGTCAGGGATCAGCGCGCTTCGTATTGATGGAGATGGGAGGGACTCCGGTCGACTGGAGTTGAAAGCGACGGAGGGTGGATGTCGATTTAGGGCTACAGGTGGATTCTCGAAGGGGTGACGAGACTGACAAGGTGGAGTTGGCCAGGTGGGGTTTTTGATGGCGATGTGATTGGTGGTGGTTGCGATGGCAGTTGACGAACGAAGGAGGAGGTATGGCAGGTCAATGGCTTGGTCAACGATGGAGTTATTTGGGTATTCCTGGAGCTCGTCGAAGTATTTGGGGAAGAAAGGGGATGGGCTCGTGGTTTATACGGTGGAAGTTGGGCTGAGATAAGGTAAAAGGCCCAAATGAAATAAAAGGGGATAATATAAGTTATGATTTAATTAAATAAAAGTGTTAAACTTGGATAAGTGATATCTCGGTCATCTGTTATCAGAATCACGAACGGTCGGATCCGCTAGGATCGTATGGACGGGAGCAACACAATGAGACTGACCGGGAGTGAATCCGAGCTCATTACAATTTATGGAGAAATAAATTGTCCGACCGAGTCGAATAACGCAAACCGTTATTTAACGGTTAACGCGCAAATGTGAGTAAATCTCACAAACTCTAAACAGTTTTATTTTCACGTTGTATTCTTAGAACTGTTAAAATATTGTCTGTTTGACTGTGTGTTGATTGTTTGCTTGAACTGCTAGTCAGTTAGTAGAGATTTTATATATATATTTACGTATGTATATATATATATATATATAAACCGTCAAATAGTTATATGTTGATTCTGTTTATCAGAATATTATACTGGTGTTGTTTAACATCTGTGGATGCAGGGAAACAGGTTGGAGGAATCCAACTGGATTCCTCAACAGTTATTTTTACTGTGATTTATGTATTGTAATATATAAATGTGATGTATATAATCTGTTGTGAGCACGTGTGGTTGGACGATATTCATCGTTGTTAGGTGATGTGTTAAAAACCATAAGAAATACCAGAGTGAGATAAAAGGATTAAACAAAGTAATTGGTTAAGTTAACCGAAGCGAGTTAGTTGAGTTAATCAAAGTAATTGGTTAAGTTAACCAAAGTAAATTAGTTAAGATAAACTAAGCGGTTAATCGAAGTGAATTAGTTAAGTTAAACTAATTGGTAAATCAAAGTGAATTAGTTGCGTCAAACTAAGTGAATTAGTTAAGTTAAACTAATTGGTAAATCAAAGTGAATTAGTTGCATCAAACTAAGTGAATTAGTCAAGTTAAACTAATTGGTTAATCAAAGTAAATTAGTTGGGATAATCAAAGTGAATTAGCTGAGTTAAACTAAGTAAATCGGTTAGAGTTAATCAAAGTGAATTAACTAAGTTAAACTAAGTGGATTAGTTCAGTTAATCGAGACAAGTAAATCAAGTTAGGTTAAACCATTTGAGTTAACTAGTTAGGTTAAACCATTTGAGTTAACCAGTTAAAGTTTACCAGTTAAAGATAAACAGTTAGAGTTGACCAGTTAAAGTTGACCAGTTAAAGTTGACCAGTTAAAGTTGACCAGTTAGAGTTGATCAGTTAGAGTTACTCAGTTAGAGTTGACCAGTTAGAGTTATCCAAGTGGAGTTAATCGAGTAGAGTTGCCGAGTATCACTTATTCGAAGTAGAGTTATCGAATATAGTGTATTCGAGGGAAGAGTAATCGAATATAGTTTATTCGAGTGGAGAAATCAAATGTTATTCATTTGAGAAGAGTTACCGAATATTATTTATTCGAAGAGTAGTTATCGAATATTGGTTATTCGAAGTTAGTTAATCCAAAGGAGTTATTCGAAGTTAGTTAATCCAAAGGAGTTATTCGAAGTTAGTTATTCCAAAGGAGTTATTCGAATTTAGTAATTCGAAATGAGTTATTCGAATTAGATATTTGAATAAAGTTAAACACATTAGAGTGATTTGAATTACTTATTCGAATAGAGTTAAACACGTAAGAGTTAATTGAATATTAGTTATTCAATTTGAGTTAAACGAATTTAGTTATTCAAGAAGAGTTAAATCGAATTTAGTTATTCGAAATGAGTTATTCGAATTAGATATTTGAATAGAGTTAAACACATTAGAGTGATTTGAATTACTTATTCGAATAGAGTTAAACACGTAAGAGTTAATTGAATATTAGTTATTCAATTTGAGTTAATCGAATTCAGTTATTTGAGAAGAGTTAAATCGAATTTAGTTATTCGAAAGGAGTTAATCAATTTGAGTTAAGTTAATCGATTTGAATTAAGTTGAATCGAAATGGAGTAAATCGATTAGAATTAAGTTAATCGAGTTAGAGTAAATCGAATATTAGTTATTCGAAGGTAAGTTATTCGAATTAGTTATTTGAAGGAGTTAATCAATTAAGTTATTCGAATGAGTTATTCGAAGGAGTAAATCAAATTAAGTTAATCGATTAGAGTTGAGTTAATCGATTTGGGTTAAGTTAAGTTATCGAGTTAAGTAATCGAGTTAAGATTTATCGAGTTAAGTAATCGAGTTGAGATAATCGAGTTAAGAAAATCAAGTTGAGTTAATCGAATAAGTTACTCGATAAGAGTAAATCCATTTAAGTTAAATCGGATGTTAGTTATTCGATAAGAATTGACACATTTAAGAAAATTGAATATTTGTTATTCGATAGGAGTTAATGAAATAGAGCCAACCAAGAAGAGTTATTTGAATATTAGTTATTCAATAGGAGTTAATCGAAATAGAGTTTATCGAATATCAGTTATTAAAAAGGGAGAGTTAATCGAATAGAGATTACTCGAAAGAGAGTTATACGTCGAATTCGATTATAGCGAATTCGGGAAAGTACTATTTACTTTCCAGGGTTTAAATCATGATTTAGTTATTGATTTAGAAATTAGGTGTCTGTTAAATTATTCGAGTTAGGAAATAAATTCATAATTTAGGTTAGATATTTTAGGGGTAGGAATTATAACGTTATAGTTATAATCAAACGTTGTCATTTAAGAAGTGGATTTGTAACCTGAATCCGAGAATTTGCGTAAACAGATGATTGGAAAAAGTGAGTGACGAGCTTCATCTATTTCACAGTAAAGGACGTTGTTCAATTAAGGTCTGAGAGGTAATTATACCCCAACTTGATTGACTTCAGAATTGACAAAGGAATAGTTGTGGTTCGATAGAAAAGGTTGATTTGAAATATAGTTAAGTAATTAGCGATTAATGGATTAAGCGTAACGATGTTTTATACAACGTTCATTTGAAATCCGTAAATGAGTTTTGGGAACGTTTTCCAAATATAGTCAGATATGTTTTCTAAACATAGAAAATGAAATGTTTTCATGATAAGAATTTAAGAAATAGAGTTAAGCAAATTCAGAAACTGACTGGAGAGGGTAAGTTGAACGGTTTTCTAAGTGACGATCTGATGTTGGTTTCGACCTTCCGGATTGATACTTAGAGAATTGTTCTCATACTAGTTACAGTTAGGGACTGATAGTTGCGAAATAATAGTGATGTGAGAATAAGCTATGGAATTGTTTTCCAATGATTAATAACATATATTTTCTAAATATATGAAATAAGGAAATATGAACATATGATGATTGATCGAATTCCCATTTGGAAATAAGATCGTTGTTTGTACACCGACATGTTTTCATTTGATAGTTGAATCACAGACTATCATAATTTTGACCATTTTTACGTTGTTAATATGGAGAGACCGGTTGGATTATTATCCGAAGAACCACTCCGTATTAGCATAAGCGTTGCGAATCAAGTACGCTGAAGATAATTGAAGACGGAGTGAAGTGCAAGGGCTATTGTGAAAAGCCTAGGTAGGATGGATTCACTGAATAGTGCCTTCGGTTTATTCAGTCCCAGAACAACGTATATGGACGAGTGTCTGACAAAGTATTCTTAACGAATCATATGTTGATCTCTTTAAATGTATTACATTGGTGGCGGAGAAATTCGTTTCTCTTAGCTTTTATACTCGTGATGCCTTGAGAAATCGATAATGATTTGGCGGGTATGACGATGTGGCATTCGAAGTAATTGAAGAAATAATCTGTCAAAGTGATAAACGTGACCTCAAAACCTCACAACCGGAAAATAACAGAAGTTGGGCTAGGCAGCATGGCTAGTTGGGCCATACCCAAGCAGGGTGTATTATCACCATCTAGAGAATATTCAATTGTACTTCTTTATAATCTATTTCAATGCTGTCCCTTATCGGGATGGATGGTTGCTGATCCCAACCATCGGTGATAATATATTCGTTACACTCAAGCTAAATGAGTGGACGGTCATGTGTGGCCGGGTTGCAACACGTTCTTGTTGAACCCTAGTGTATCTCCTCTAGAGTACACTGATCGGAAGGTGCTCCCATACCTTGTCTGTTGGAATCCAATCTCCAATAAGCGCTCACGGTTTTATTTGTATACTATGTATGTGGAACGTGAGAAGCAAGCGTTCTGCTAGATTGATATCTATTTGTATTTAGACATTATTATAATATCAGAAAGATATCCTTTATTTAACCAAGTGTTGGAGTTTTATTCACACCAGTCCCATGACTGACCCGGAGTTTATTTTGTTGTTTTCCCTAAACTCTTGGGTGCCTAAATTTGTATGGGCAGTCAAGTAGTCGGGATTTTTCAGATACACTTGGAGAGCTTGGAGCAGGAGGCTTCAGGATTATAGCTATTATTATTCCGCTGTGTTGTTAAGTGTTGTACTTTGAAATGGTATATATATACGAGTACTGATTTGTATTTCAAAGTTATGTTATATTTTATTCGTTCTGCTGTGAGATTTGTGTTTACTCTGATGATGTAAGTTCTTCTTCTTCTTCTATTCTATTAGTTCAATCTTTTCTTCCTCACCCTCTACTTTCTTTCACTAACGTCTCGGAATTTTCGACTCGAGTCGAAAATTTCCAGCCGTTACATGGACTTATAATATTCATATATAACCTTCCTAGTGCATATACAAACTTCTTAGGTTTATAACTTCTTCATACGGAGTCCGATTTACGCAAACTCGGACTTTATCTTAAGCATAATTCCGAGACGAACGCAATGGCGCAACCCGTTTCCCTTAATTATTCTTTTAAAGATTAATTATTCTTTAATTCGTTGCTTTAATTTCCATAGGAAATACGGGGTGTTACAAAAGATTACTTGGGGATGTGACAATTGATTTATGTAAAATAAATCAATTTATGGAAAAAAAAATATCCCATTAATTAATTGTCATATGATTGATTGATAATTTTCACTTTTCTTCATCAATCAATCCCTTTTCCAATTTTAATTTATTTCCGTTTATTTTCTTCATGAAACATGGCAACTAATTAAATGATGAATA
The DNA here is from genome assembly GCA_030737875.1 of Allium sativum. Taxonomy (NCBI): domain Eukaryota; kingdom Viridiplantae; phylum Streptophyta; class Magnoliopsida; order Asparagales; family Amaryllidaceae; genus Allium; species Allium sativum. Next base: position 290,287,648 of record CM060927.1, read on the forward strand.
TTTCCAATATCCCTTATTCATTAATATTCCTTCCATTTCTTTCCATTCATTTCTTGCACAATACAGGTAACAAAATTACCACGAATATCTCCAAAAAATCTAATTGATATTCAAAAATATTGTATCACCAAAAAATCTAATTTATATATTTTTTAACTATTAACTAGTAAAAAAATAATTATGATAATTAATTCATTATAATTTAATGTTGATTATCAAGTGTTAATAACTGATATGCATATATTGTTAGTTTTTTATTTTGAACATTAACTTTCAATATAATTAAGATTAATATTATCAAATTAGTAACATTTAATATCATGACTAATTAATATAACATCCCTAATTCTCAATATAATATAACTAATGGTTAAAATTATACTAAGAGATTTAACAACGGTCATTTAGTGGTCGTTGTAATATACAAGTTCCTATTGGAAAATCCAAATCTATTACAGCGGGCAAGGAAAGGACGTTGTTATATTTACATCTATTACAACGGTCAAAGGAAGACCATTGTAATAGGGTCATGTTAAAACACGCTAACAGAATCTTTTGTAACAATAAAGTTGTCCAGTATAACTATTATAGCATTCAGGAAATGACTGTTGTAATATCAGTATTTTACAATGATCGTTTGTGCCCGTTGTAAAACCGACGTTGTAATAGGTCTGCTTTGTTGTGGTGACTCAGTCTATGATTAGCCGAGTTAATTTGAACATATGTTTAACAGGAAAAATCACCTTCCTGTTATAATATTGTTGTGAACATGCTATGTTTTGGTTGTTATTGACATGTTAGTGATGAGTAATATGTAAGGACATCTATTAATAGAATTCATCCCCATTCAAATATAACTTGGTTGTTAGCTATGTTGGACATCTATTGATAGTACAAAAACTCATTCTGTTATATTGTTAACTTTGACATGTATTTAGAAGAACAGTTCACCGTCTGTTATTCGTATAACTTGGTTAAGTTAAACCAAATTAGATAAGAACCATTATGGGTGTCAAGCCTCATTTGATTTTGAAATCAATAACCTATTCATTTGATAAGTACAAGATCTATTATCATTTTAAAATATATTCAAAAGATATTTAAGTAATAATCTTATCAAAGATATTATGTAGTAATGTAGTGTTTTTAACGATTTATAAAAAACCATCAATTGTTATCTGGGTTTAAAATATTTTAAAAGAATTGACTTGTTTATTTAAAGGCATTTTGAATCTTTCCTAATCAAAAAACGGAAATGGTAAATGATTAAGATATTTATTAAAGAAGTTATTAAATGAATCTGGATTTAAATGAATCATTTTATTAAGCGTATTTGAGATAATTAGTTCTATTATAGTTAATTGATTTATTAACTAACAAGATTCTGTAACAACCCGTATTTTTGGAACCAATTTAAAATTTAATTTTAACTGATTTTCATATAAATTTAATATTTCAAATGAATTATTTTAAGAATAAACGACTTAAGATTTATTTTAATCTAAGTTAGAACGTATAAGTTTAAAGTTTAATTAAAACGAACTTGAAATAGCGCGGTAGTTTGAAAATTTGATTTTAAACATTGAATGAATGTTTAGAATTCAATATAAATCAGAATTTGATAAAACAAGAAATATTGGAATATTTTGAATTGGGATTTTCAAACGAATGTAAGAAATTGAGATTTCACTTTATAAATTGAAAGTTATGTCTAAATTAAAATTTAAAGTAGTCGCTATGGAATATATATATATATTTTAATATTATATATAGCCCTTAAAAGTAGACATTTTGCAAATGACCTCCGTTTTCAATGAAACCACTTCCACTAAGTTCAAAATGTCATTTGCGTGTTCGAAAACTATAAACATTGATATCTTTGGAGTTAGAGAAATTTGGTCCTTTTCATCGGATGTATGACCAAAATATCACGTTTTACATATGGACGAATTTGGACTCGAAACCACTTCTATTGAGTTCAAAATGTCGTTTTTGGGTTCGAAAACTATAAACTTCAATATATTCTGTGCTTCAGAGTTTTAGCACCTTGGTTGGGTCTTGGTTAGGCTAACCAAACTCTCCTCATAACCCCCAAATCAGTCCCTTTCCTCGTCATTCCTTAAACTCTTAGAAAAAAAATAGAAAATGGGGAAAAGACAGGGAAATCAAAATTCCTATCCTAGGGTTTTTGATTTGGAGCTCAAATTAAGGGGAAATCAAGCATAGGAACTAGATAAGCTTCTCCATCTCATTTCCACTTCAATTCATCATAATTCCTATGACCTAATTCTTAGGAAATGTGTTCATATGATCATTGGTTGTTGATTCTAGTGTTTTTATCGAAGAGAGATCGTTCTAGCTTGTTGTTGGATCGATTCCTTGTTTCTAACCATCAAAGGTAAGTTCTTCATGAGTTCTTTATGAACTCACATCTATGTCATAAGCTATTGGCTTGCAAAAATGTACATTAGTGTTTATTTGAGTTTACATATGCATATGAATTGGTTAAATAAGTATACACTTTCTGGTTCATTAGTTTATGTTCTATTGAATTGAAAATTATGATTAGAATTGTCCACACTCTAATTCACATGCTACTAGTTGATTTTGCGATATTGTGAAGCTCCGTTGTTCCACCGACATGTTCTATGACTTCACAATTCGCTTATATCGCATTTGATTGCTTTGGTTAGAGAATTTAGACGGTTTGGAGTTTATAATCGAAATAATTGCAATCTTATGTATATACGGTTGTGCACGTATTTTTGAGCGGTTTCGGTAAGCCAAAGAGGCTTCATTTTAGCTTATGAAATGTTATAAACCATCACTGTTGATTTGAGATCGTTCAAGAACCGTTTGCACATTCATTACCTTGGAAAACATTTTCCCAGGCTTAAACTCAGACGTCTGACCATATTGGTCAGACGTCTATTAAAACTCTTGGGTAAATGTTTTCCTGTAAACAGACATCTGTCCGGGGGAAGTCAGACGTCTGTCAAAACTCCCAGGAAATTTTACCCTATAAGATCAGACGTTTGTGCATTTTATGTCGGACGTCTGACCTGTGCAGAAATGCATAATTTATCTTATGCATATTATATTGTGAGATTTATTGATCTAACTTCTTTCGAGTTGAATGTGGTGTTATAAGTTGTTTTGGCGAGCCATAGGGGCCTCATTGGTGCTTAGGAATCATCATAAACCATCACCATTGATCCGGGCTCGTCCGAGGCCGATTTCACATTCATTGGCAATCAAGATGTTTAAGTGCTTCAGCTCAGACATCTGACCAAAGTGGGTCAGACGTCTATCCAAGCTCTCGGGGAAAATAAAAAAACTACTTCATGTCCGGTTAGACGTCTGTCTAGGGGGGTCAAACGTCTATTGGCTATTTTCTATTGTTTACCAGTGGAGACCACGATCAACAGATTAGGTCCATCCAGGCTCTTTCCCGGTTGAGTTTTGACATATTTCTCCTTTATTTGTGACATTACAGTTTCTCTAATTTGCAGATCTCTGCAGCCCGATTCTTACAAAATCATTTTATAAATCATCAATTAAATAATGGCAGAGTGGAAACCAATAGTGAGAACTCTCCCACTCAAATCTTTTGTACAGTTATTTATTATTATAACTGTACATGTATAGGTTGCTTGTGATTGCAATATTGTTTTGTTGTTTGATGGATGTTTTACAGATTTAATGTTATCAATATTAAATTGTATTTATAAATGGTAATAACTAAAACGTTTATATTATAAATGATTGGGATGAAAATTACCCATCCATCTCCCAAATATTAGATAAGTTCACATGGACTATCATGTAAACCCTACACGGGTATTGGAACGATAATTTTACATGTTTCCCAAGTATGTAAATAATAATCATTGTATGTTGATTGAAAACCCCACACGGGTCAGGGGATGATAAGAACTTCACACATCTCCCTTGTGTTTAGTTGTATGTCAACCAATTGATTGACAGGTTGTTATAAGCATTATTTAATTATTTAATGCTTAATACATTTGCAAATTGCACTCTGGATGTGAATTGAATGTTTAATAGTTGTTTATCACTATTTTTGAATACACACAATGTATGAAATCCATATAAATAAAATATATGGTAATTGACTGAGTGTGATTTCATTTTAGAAATAACGAATATTTTAAAATAATATTCAGTGAAGAATCAAAATATGATTTTGATGTCCGATTTTGGATGGACACGAAGATATTGAAATACTCCAAGTTTGAAAAGATAAAAGATATTTTTATCTAATTGAAATGGTTAACAACTAGAATAAAGAATTGATATGCATTTAATATAACTAGGATTTTTCCAACATATGAGTTGAAAAGAATTTTAATGGAAATAATCTTCGGAATATTTCGATATTGGATTCCGTGATTATACAGATATTGTTGAGGAATTTGGAAGATATATATATATATCATCATTCCCAATACGATATCTGTTAGTTTTAGAGTATGATATTGAATATAAATCGATATGATTTCTATTCAAAACCTTATATTAATATCAAATTGGATTTTGGGTTGGTCGTGAATGGTTTCATTAATAATACTGTTCTTAAACCCAGTCGATATTAGAATAAATCTTTTCATTTAGATTTAATGAGATTTTCCAAATAATAATATAACTGGAATTAAATGAAAGTGGATTTTAGGTTCTTTGTGAATGATGTTTTTAAATGATATTCGTTCTTAAACCCAATTAATAGTGAAGTTTTGATTGGGAATTTATAGACTTTTATTTAAGATTAATAGGAAATTTTCCAAAGTAAAGTTTTTCCAATTTAAGATATTAAATTGGAATTGAGTGGTACTCGATTTAGTGATAATCGAAATGAGCTTATGTGAAGGAAGACTGTTACTAAATATGGAATTTAAAAGGCCTTGCCGTTATTCCACTTACAAGTATAAGTGTGATATGGAAATTTATATTGATTATATACTGTTATGATTCCCGTGAAGGGTCCAGTTTAATGGAAGATGATTTCAGGCTTACCGTGAACTGTGTTTTAAATGACATTGGTTCTTTAACCCAAGTAAAGACATAATTTTTTTCCTAAATTTGATTAATCATTAAGTAATGATTTTTGAGATTAAAACTAAGTGGAGTTTTAACGAATCTTTAATTAGACTGAAATGTGAATAAGGTAGTTAAATTTATTGAACTCAAAAAACGTTCGAGAATGGAGTACCAACATTTTTACTCCACGCGATAGTTAAATTTTTGATTAGAATTGAACATTAAGTGGTAATTAAATTTACTTGTAACTCAATGGGTGTTAGATATGGAGTGCTACCAATTTTGCTCCATGAGACAAATAGGTTGGGATTGGGATAATAAAATGAATGGTTACTTTAGTAAGGATCATTAATCCCGATTAGTTGATCAACCTTAATTTGGTATAAAATTGTTAAAAGATAATACAAAATCTTTTGCAATGGTTTTCAAATAAATATTTAAACAAGTGGTTTAAATGAATTAAATCTTTGATAAGATTTAGGGGAATGGCTCCCGATGTAATGAATATTTGAATAAAAGAATATTCTGGATTGGAATGAGGCGTACGATGTGTTTTTATAACAATTGATTATAAGATACACAAGTTATTCGGAAAGATTGGGTTTAACCCATTCTGAATAACTAATACAATGATTAAAAGTCGAAGATTTAAAGACGGTGGTTGAAGTCCGGAGATCTTCACATCGTTTGGATGATTAAGGATGTCTTGACAGGGCTGTACATCCCAGACTATGTTATAAGTGGTGATCTTCCAGACGTACTTGGAGATCGACCGGATATGCGAGGACCCTTCTCCTGTATTAGACATGTGGGACGAGGAATAAGGTTCTCCGTTTTCGTTCAGACCCAGAACGGACCTGCAAATGGATGGTGTGTTTGACATTGTATTCTTTGATCTCTGCTATATATATATATATATATATATCTGTTTGGTGGTGAAGAATTTATTTTCTTGCTTAACACCCTTCTTTCAGGCGTACAAGCTTAGAGGTTAAATATTGGTGGAAATCAATGGTACGGTATGGATTGACAATGTGGCGTGCTAAGATGCAAATGATCAAGGCTTTTGTTGAAAAGCAGGGCCTTGTAGTTGATGATCAAACCACGGATTTAATTAGCATAGCTTTGTGTATAGCTTTAATTCGCGAACCTTGCACCCCGGTTGTAACACCCCGTGTATTCTATAACTGTGGAATTAACAAATTAAAGTATAATTAATTTGAAATCAAAGAACTAAGGGAAACGGGATACGCCATTGCGTTCGTCTCAGAAAAATACGCGAAATAGAGTCCGAGTTTTCGAAAAATGGAGTCCGTATGAAGAAGATATAGCCTCCGGAAGTTTCTGAATCAAGTCTAAAATTAAAAATCGGGCCCAATTGGCCAGGGCGGGAAAAGTCCCGCCTAAGACACCCAGGTCGACTGGGCTGTCGACCTGGTCTAGCCAGGTCGACAGGGCTGTCGACAGGGCTGTCGACAGGGCTGTCGACCTGGTCCAGACCCAGGTCGAACCCAGTCCACCCTGGCTGGCCTAGTCTATATTGGTCGATTTCCAGAAGCATGCTTTGTCATTAGGGCTAGGTGGCAGGCTCTAATTGGTCTCTCTTTCGAATGAATGGCTACGATCAATCCAAGCAACATCGATGGTCCTAATCAGTTCATAAACTCTATAAAAATGACCCTAGACTCTACCTAGGTTTCTTACACAATTCTCTAGCCTCCATTGCTCTCTTCTTCTAATAAAAAAATAAAAATGGCGTCGCTGCTCTGCTGGAATTAAAACTAGAAGATAATCAACATCAGCCTAAGCAACTCAATTCAAACTAGAGATTAAAGTTTCTGCAAAGATTCTACAACAAGTTAAAGTTCTTTCTTTAATCCAATCAAGGCAAGTACAGTTATTTTCCGCTATAAACGTTAATTATAATTTTGATATGTTTTTAATTCTGAATCTGAGATTGTATATATATTCTCTTCTGTCAGATTTGTTTTTCTGTGACTGTTCTGTATCCCTTTTCTTCTTTTCTGTTTTTATAGCCAGGCTACCACGAGCCTGTGCCTAATCTCATAAGAGATGAACGTATGAACGCAAATTTTGGGATAAATAATGAATGATGCGAAATTTGACAAGACTAAATTGAATGTATGACTTTAGGTCTGAGGCATAAAATATATTGGACATATGCATAAATTTGACTATGAACATATAATTTATGCATGTTGTATGCATAGTTATGTTGTAATTTAGAACTGTAATTAATGAGCATATGTTGTAAACTAGATTTGGATCTATGCATATTCTATGATAGAAGAAAAGAGGAACCATTGTAAGATTACATATGATTTGAGACTTTGGACAAAATGCATATAAAAGTCAAGATCTGATTTTTAGAAGATATGATTTAAAGATTTATATTGTTGGGTATAGTTTGCATAATGATTCATGACTCAAAAAGAAGAAGATATGGAAACTTAGGTGTAAAGATTTACATTAATTAGGATATCTATTATTGTGATTACACCTAAATAGGGATTTTTGGATATATGGCATGCATTGAAATTAATGGTTATATTTGGTATAATTTATATGTGAATCTGCTGTAAGATGCTAGTTTAACAAAAATTGGAACATATGTTATATGGCAAATTATGTCCATATTCTGCGCTTATGCAAACATGGAGTATATGTTGTGAATCATGACAATTATGTAGGCATATGAATTTAGGCCAATTTATGATTGGGCAAGGCATGTAAATAGAACTTTTAGAAATATTAAATTTGCTAAATCTGCTAATTTGTCAAGTTGCCTAAACTACTAGTTTTGTTATATTGCCTAGACTGCTAATTAGATTGAAATGCCTAATCTGTTAAATTTGTCGGTTGAAATGCCTAACCTGTTATATGCCAAAATCTGCTAAGTTGCTAAATCTGTTAAATCCGTTAAGTCATATAAAATCTGTTATCTGCTATGTTGATATAATCATCCTGTTATTGATATAATCTGAATTGGCATATATATTGGGCGTGCGCATAAACGGTAAATTATTAATTAATTGGCCGTAAAGATAAACATGGCTAACTCGAGGTTAGAATGAGTTTGCGGCGTAAATCTGCCCGGAACCGCCCGGCACATCCAGTGGCCGCAAACAATAGGTTCTAATGTCAGAAGTTAGTCATAACATGCGTAAGACACGAGGTTAGGTCTGGCTTGTGGCAGAAGTCTGCCCGGAACCGCCCGGCATATCCAGCGGCCACAAGCTACTGACCTAATGTGAGAGGTCTGTGCATTAATAATTAATTAATGCAAAATCTAAGACAAGAATGACGTCTAAAACGTATTGGGGAAAATAGGGTTAAACCAAAGGGATTAATAGATGTAGTAAAACCCGTCCATGAATCTGTAGGCCCAATACAAAGTTAGACAAATCTGAAAAATCTGTACATCTGATCTGTTAGTCTGAAAACTTGTTAACTTAATTTGTGAATTAGTAAATCTGAATTCTGTATGTCTGAACTTGTAAATCTGAAATCCGTTAGTCTGGGGACACAAGGTTAGGAGGGGAATTACTTGTGTCATCTGTTGTTTGGGACCCATATTAGTCAGTAACCCTTTCTGGTATCAAAACTTTGACCCAACAGTAGGTAGGGTCCGGGCACGCTTACTGAACTAATTATAAGTGGTTCATTCTGATAATGGCGAGGGGTGTTGATGGTGCGTTCCAACCGGGTCATGTGCGTGCATGGATCCCTGTCTGCCTCTGAGGATGTAAGACGCCGTGACATCTGTAAATAGGTCTGTGCCAATTGGTTGTCACTTTAGGGAGTGATACACCCTACTGTGGGGCCGATACAGGATATTTATGTATTAGGGAGCCGATCGCTTGGGGTAGGGTTTTAGGGTACGCTTAGTTCTGTCTGTTTCTGTTGGTACCGTCTGTTTCTGTTGGGTGGTAACACCTGTCTGTTCCTGTGTGGTACCGTCTGTTCGGGTGGTAAAGGCCCATTACCAGTGTACACCTAATTCCACATTCTGTCTCCATAGGGATAAATCTGTTTCTTCTTCTGTCTGTTTCTGATCGGGTAGTAAAGGCCCATTATTAGCATTCTGTTTCTGTTAAAGTATTCCGTACCCGTTCCTTCTTCAATTTACACATTAGGGTTACACCTAATTCTGCTATACTAGTATTAGTGCAGAGAAGTGTAAAACAATAGTTTATATCATTCTGTTTTTCTGTTATATCTGCTACATCTGTTATAGTTATCTCACATCCAGTTTTATGTTCATATCATATTATTATTATCTGTTCATATGCTGAAAGTCACTGGACTTGCCAGACTTTTTGTCTGACCCTTGTTGTTTCGCCTCCTTTCTTCCGTTTCCCCCCCCTAGGTTATCCAAGGAGGGAAATACTTTAGCTTGATCCGGATTTCTCTTTGCTTGAAGTGCTTAAAGTATGGCTTGGCTCTGTATAGCTTCCGTTCCATGGGGATTATGATTTTAAACTATGCATTTTGAAGGCTTTTGTACAAGACTGATATTTTGTACTTGAATTCTGAAATTGAAAGGATGTAACCATATTAATTTCTGTTTCCGCTGTAATAAAGTTAAAATTTTTCAAGTACTGTTTTATCTGTCTTGTAAGTTTCTGTTCTGTTTACTAAAATGCTCCACCAAAGTTAAGGCATTCCCTTTGTGAGTGACCTTAACGGAGGTGGGGTGTTACACTTGGTATCAGAGCTGAAGGTTACCAAATTGGGTAAAGTTTTTGAAAACTGTTTTCAAAAAGGTTTTGAAAGGAAGTATTTTCAAAAATAAAGCTTATTTTGAAAAACATGATCCCCAAGAGCCATATATCTTTCTTTCAGTCCTTTTTGTATTGAACCTTTCCTTTTTCGTTCCAGCATGTCTGAAGCATCTGAGATACCAGAGGGTGTTCATGTACCGGGTTGGTTTCGTCAATATCTTGAGGCTAGGACCGCCGCTGTAGGTCCAGCAAATGATCCCCCTCCTCCACCCCCTCCTCGTGCAATTGCTTTCTCAAAGATCTGTAGAGATTTTAGGGCCATGGGTGGGAAGGATTTCAAAGGAACTGAATCATTCGTAGAAGCAAGGAATTGGCTCAAAGAAACTGAGGATCTATTCGTTATCTTCGAGGTGGACGATAGGCAGAAGGTACAGTTGGCAGTATGGCTGCTCAAAGACGAAGCTTCCTACTGGTGGGAAGTCACTAACGCCGAGAGGCCGGTTGAGACATGGATGGATTTCAGAACAAGGTTTGAGACAAAATTCCTCTCGCAAGCTGAACGAAGTTTACAATTGGAAAAGTTCTTGTCTCTTAAGCAAGGAAGTATGACGGTCAAGGAATACGTCAACCAGTTCAACCAACTAGCAAGATTCGGATTGGATTTAGTCAACACTCAGCATAAAAAGGCTCTCCGCTTTGTTAAAGGATTGAATGAGCCACTAAACAGCCTAGCCATGACCCATGTACCCATGGGAGCAACTTACGAGAAATTGGTGGATATGGCACTACTGCACGAGGAAGACAAGGGCCCGAAAGAGACAAAGAAGGAAGAACCACAGAATAAGAAAGCGGGGCCCAAAAAGGAAACACAAAAGAAGGATGAGAAGCCTGAAGATAAGAAGGGGAAAAAGTGCTTTACTTGTGGGAGCTCAACTCATCTGAACAAGGATTGCAGAAAAAGGAAGGGCGCTTGCTTCAACTGTGGGGAGATGGGACACTTCACTAGGGACTGCCCGAAGAGACGAGGACAAGGAGGGCAGGCGAACACTGTCGAGGCTAGTGGCTAGGATAGAAATAGGAAAATTTCTATAGTAGGTTTAATTTCTTTATCTGATTGTGACTTTTTCTGATTTTGGTATTTTGATTTTGTAATCGATACTCTGCACTTTAATGCTAGTATTATTTCTGAATTCCGCTATAGACTCAGACCCATAAGGGTTATGGATCATCTGTTTGAGACTGGGGTTTGAGGGATATCTGTGTTAGGCGTCAAGTATGACGCATACATTCTGAGTTTTCGTAGGGTGTCAATTTGATATTGGTTTCGGTCTTTGGGGCCGATACTTAGGACCCATGTCTAATGGGAACCAAATTTTCGTTCTATCTGTACTCGCTTCCATCATTCGACTGTATCCTATCGATCGAATATTTGAACTTTAGGTAGAAACTAATGGGTGTAAACATGTGTTTGAGACATGTTATGTTTGATGGTTGCAAGTGGATGCAAATGCTTGCTAGTGGTTGCCCGTGGATGCATATACACACACTAGGCACTAGATCGGCTCGAAAACATCCTCATACTGCATATGGATGGGTGAGCATTTTTCAATTCTTGTGGATGCAATTGGTTGATTCAGCACATGGATGTTGCATTTGAGTGAATGGTTGTGCACTCATATAGAAATAATATATATCATCAGAATTCTATTGCATACATGTTGGACTCATGGCACTGACATAATTCGCATTAAGGAGGTCAACTGAATCAGTAGACCGCCTGATCTTTGCATTAGATAAGGAACATATACACACACTTTTGCATATGTTCATACAACATTAGAAGTTTTCTAAGGACAATGGATGCTTGTGGATGATGGTTGAGTAGATGGGTGATTGGATGGTAGGACACATTCTTCTTAACTTGAAGATTTCGGGGACGAAATCCTTTTAAGTGGGGGAGAATGTAACACCCCGTGTATTCTATAACTGTGGAATTAACAAATTAAAGTATAATTAATTTGAAATCAAAGAACTAAGGGAAACGGGATACGCCATTGTATTCGTCTCGGAAAAATACACGAAATAGAGTCCGAGTTTTCGAAAAACGGAGTCCGTATGAAGAAGATATAGCCTCCGGAAGTTTCTGAATCAAGTCTAAAATTAAAAATCGGGCCCAATTGGCCAGGGCGGGAAAAGTCCCGCCTAAGACACCCAGGTCGACTGGGCTGTCGACCTGGTCTAGCCAGGTCGACAGGGCTATCGACCTGGTCTAGACCCAGGTCGAACCCAGTCCACCCTGGCTGGCCTAGTCTATATTGGTCGATTTCCAGAAGCATGCTTTGTCATTAGGGCTAGGTGGCAGGCTCTAATTGGTCTCTCTTTCGAATGAATGGCTACGATCAATCCAAGCAACATCGATGGTCCTAATCAGTTCATAAACTCTATAAAAATGACCCTAGACTCTACCTAGGTTTCTTACACAATTCTCTAGCCTCCATTGCTCTCTTCTTCTAATAAAAAAATAAAAATGGCGTCGCTGCTCTGCTGGAATTAAAACTAGAAGATAATCAACATCAGCCTAAGCAACTCAATTCAAACTAGAGATTAAAGTTTCTGCAAAGATTCTACAACAAGTTAAAGTTCTTTCTTTAATCCAATCAAGGCAAGTACAGTTATTTTCTGCTATAAACGTTAATTATAATTTTGATATGTTTTTAATTCTGAATCTGAGATTGTATATATATTCTCTTCTGTCAGATTTGTTTTTCTGTGACTGTTCTGTATCCCTTTTCTTCTTTTCTGTTTTTATAGCCAGGCTACCACGAGCCTGTGCCTAATCTCATAAGAGATGAACGTATGAACGCAAATTTTGGGATAAATAATGAATGATGCGAAATTTGACAAGACTAAATTGAATGTATGACTTTAGGTCTGAGGCATAAAATATATTGGACATATGCATAAATTTGACTATGAACATATAATTTATGCATGTTGTATGCATAGTTATGTTGTAATTTAGAACTGTAATTAATGAGCATATGTTGTAAACTAGATTTGGATCTATGCATATTCTATGATAGAAGAAAAGAGGAACCATTGTAAGATTACATATGATTTGAGACTTTGGACAAAAAGCATATAAAAGTCAAGATCTGATTTTTAGAAGATATGATTTAAAGATTTATATTGTTGGGTATAGTTTGCATAATGATTCATGACTCAAAAAGAAGAAGATATGGAAACTTAGGTGTAAAGATTTACATTAATTAGGATATCTATTATTGTGATTACACCTAAATAGGGATTTTTGGAAATATGGCATGCATTGAAATTAATGGTTATATTTGGTATAATTTATATGTGAATCTGCTGTAAGATGCTAGTTTAACAAAAATTGGAACATATGTTATATGGCAAATTATGTCCATATTCTGCGCTTATGCAAACATGGAGTATATGTTGTGAATCATGACAATTATGTAGGCATATGAATTTAGGCCAATTTATGATTGGGCAAGGCATGTAAATAGAACTTTTAGAAATATTAAATTTGCTAAATCTGCTAATTTGTCAAGTTGCCTAAACTACTAGTTTTGTTATATTGCCTAGACTGCTAATTAGATTGAAATGCCTAATCTGTTAAATTTGTCGGTTGAAATGCCTAACCTGTTATATGCCAAAATCTGCTAAGTTGCTAAATCTGTTAAATCCGTTAAGTTATATAAAATCTGTTATCTGCTATGTTGATATAATCATCCTGTTATTGATATAATCTGAATTGGCATATATATTGGGCGTGCGCATAAACGGTAAATTATTAATTAATTGGCCGCAAAGATAAACATGGCTAACTCGAGGTTAGAATGAGTTTGCGGCGTAAATCTGCCCGGAACCGCCCGGCACATCCAGTGGCCGCAAACAATAGGTTCTAATGTGAGAAGTTAGTCATAACATGCGTAAGACACGAGGTTAGGTCTGGCTTGTGGCAGAAGTCTGCCCGGAACCGCCCGGCATATCCAGCGGCCACAAGCTACCGACCTAATGTGAGAGGTCTGTGCATTAATAATTAATTAATGCAAAATCTAAGACAAGAATGACGTCTAAAACGTATTGGGGAAAATAGGGTTAAACCAAAGGGATTAATAGATGTAGTAAAACCCGTCCATGAATCTGTAGGCCCAATACAAAGTTAGACAAATCTGAAAAATCTGTACATCTGACTTGTTAGTCTGAAAACTTGTTAACTTAATTTGTGAATTAGTAAATCTGAATTCTATATGTCTGAACTTGTAAATCTAAAATCCGTTAGTCTGGGGACACAAGGTTAGGAGGGGAATTACTTGTGTCATCTGTTGTTTGGGACCCATATTAGTCAGTAACCCTTTCTGGTATCAAAACTTTGACCCAACAGTAGGTAGGGTCCGGGCACGCTTACTGAACTAATTATAAGTGGTTCATTCTGATAATGGCGAGGGGTGTTGATGGTGCGTTCCAACCGGGTCATGTGCGTGCATGGATCCCGGTCTGCCTCTGAGGATGTAAGACGCCGTGACATCTGTAAATAGGTTTGTGCCAATTGGTTGTCACTTTAGGGAGTGATACACCCTACTGTGGGGCCGACACATGATATTTATGTATTAGGGAGCCGATCGCTTGGGGTAGGGTTTTAGGGTACGCTTAGTTCTGTCTGTTTCTGTTGGTACCGTCTGTTTCTGTTGGGTGGTAACACCTGTCTGTTCCTGTGTGGTACCGTCTGTTCGGGTGGTAAAGGCCCATTACTAGTGTACACCTAATTCCACATTCTGTCTCCATAGGGATAAATCTGTTTCTTCTTCTGTCTGTTTCTGATCGGGTAGTAAAGGCCCATTATTAGCATTCTGTTTCTGTTAAAGTATTCCGTACCCGTTCCTGCTTCAATTTAGACATTAGGGTGACACCTAATTCTGCTATACTAGTATTAGTGCAGAGAAGTGTAAAACAATAGTTTATATCATTCTGTTTTTCTGTTATATCTGCTACATCTGTTATAGTTATCTCACATCCAGTTTTATGTTCATATCATATTATTATTATCTGTTCATATGCTGAAAGTCACTGGACTTGCCAGACTTTTTGTCTGACCCTTGTTGTTTCGCCTCCTTTCTTCCGTTCCCCCCCAGGTTATCCAAGGAGGGAAATACTTTAGCTTGATCCGGATTTCTCTTTGCTTGAAGTGCTTAAAGTATGGCTTGGCTCTGTATAGCTTCCGTTCCATGGGGATTATGATTTTAAACTATGCATTTTGAAGGCTTTTGTACAAGACTGATATTTTGTACTTGAATTCTGAAATTGAAAGGATGTAACCATATTAATTTCTGTTTCCGCTGTAATAAAGTTAAAATTTTTCAAGTACTGTTTTATCTGTCTTGTAAGTTTCTGTTCTGTTTACTAAAATGCTCCACCAAAGTTAAGGCATTCCCTTTGTGAGTGACCTTAACGGAGGTGGGGTGTTACACTTGGTATCAGAGCTGAAGGTTACCAGATTTGGTAAAGTTTTTGAAAATTGTTTTCAAAAAGGTTTTGAAAGGAAGTATTTTCAAAAATAAAGCTTATTTTGAAAAACATGATCCCCAAGAGCCATATATCTTTCTTTCAGTCCTTTTTGTATTGAACCTTTCCTTTTTCGTTCCAGCATGTCTGAAGCATCTGAGATACCAGAGGGTGTTCATGTACCGGGTTGGTTTCGTCAATATCTTGAGGCTAGGACCGCCGCTGCAGGTCCAGCAAATGATCCCCCTCCTCCACCCCCTCCTCGTGCAATTGCTTTCTCAAAGATCTGTAGAGATTTTAGGGCCATGGGTGGGAAGGATTTCAAAGGAACTGAATCATTCGTAGAAGCAAGGAATTGGCTCAAAGAAACTGAGGATCTATTCGTTATCTTCGAGGTGGACGATAGGCAGAAGGTACAGTTGGCAGTATGGCTGCTCAAAGACGAAGCTTCCTACTGGTGGGAAGTCACTAACGCCGAGAGGCCGGTTGAGACATGGATGGATTTCAGAACAAGGTTTGAGACAAAATTCCTCTCGCAAGCTGAACGAAGTTTACAATTGGAAAAGTTCTTGTCTCTTAAGCAAGGAAGTATGACGGTCAAGGAATACGTCAACCAGTTCAACCAACTAGCAAGATTCGGATTGGATTTAGTCAACACTCAGCATAAAAAGGCTCTCCGCTTTGTTAAAGGATTGAATGAGCCACTGCACAGCCTAGCCATGACCCATGTACCCATGGGAGCAACTTACGAGAAATTGGTGGATATGGCACTACTGCACGAGGAAGACAAGGGCCCGAAAGAGACAAAGAAGGAAGAACCACAGAATAAGAAAGCGGGGCCCAAAAAGGAAACACAAAAGAAGGATGAGAAGCCTGAAGATAAGAAGGGGAAAAAGTGCTTTACTTGTGGGAGCTCAACTCATCTGAACAAGGATTGCAGAAAAAGGAAGGGCGCTTGCTTCAACTGTGGGGAGATGGGACACTTCACTAGGGACTTCCCGAAGAGACGAGGACAAGGAGGGCAGGCGAACACTCTCGAGGCTAGTGGCTAGGATAGAAACAGGAAAATTTCTATAGTAGGTTTAATTTCTTTATCTGATTGTGACTTTTTCTGATTTTGGTATTTTGATTTTGTAATCGATACTCTGCACTTTAATGCTAGTATTATTTCTGAATTCCGCTATAGACTCAGACCCATAAGGGTTGTGGATCATCTGTTTGAGACTGGGGTTTGAGGGATATCTGTGTTAGGCGTCAAGTATGACGCATACATTCTGAGTTTTCGTAGGGTGTCAATTTGATATTGGTTTCGGTCTTTGGGGCCGATACTTAGGACCCATGTCTAATGGGAACCAAATTTTCGTTCTATCTGTACTCGCTTCCATCATTCGACTGTATCCTATCGATCGAATATTTGAACTTTAGGTAGAAACTAATGGGTGTAAACATGTGTTTGAGACATGTTATGTTTGATGGTTGCAAGTGGATGCAAATGGTTGCTAGTGGTTGCTCGTGGATGCATATACACACACTAGGCACTAGATCGGCTCGAAAACACCCTCATACTGCATATGGATGGGTGAGCATTTTTCAATTCTTGTGGATGCAAATTGGTTGATTCAGCACATGGATGTTGCATTTGAGTGAATGGTTGTGCACTCATATAGAAATAATATATATCATCAGAATTCTATTGCATACATGTTGGACTCATGGCACTGACATAATTCGCATTAAGGAGGTCAACTGAATCAGTAGACCGCCTGATCTTTGCATTAGATAAGGAACATATACACACACTTTTGCATATGTTCATACAACATTAGAAGTTTTCTAAGGACAATGGATGCTTGTGGATGATGGTTGAGTAGATGGGTGATTGGATGGTAGGACACATTCTTCTTAACTTGAAGATTTCGGGGACGAAATCCTTTTAAGTGGGGGAGAATGTAACACCCCGTGTATTCTATAACTGTGGAATTAACAAATTAAAGTATAATTAATTTGAAATCAAAGAACTAAGGGAAACGGGATACGCCATTGCGTTTGTCTCGGAAAAATACGCGAAATAGAGTCCGAGTTTTCGAAAAACGGAGTCCGTATGAAGAAGATATAGCCTCCGGAAGTTTCTGAATCAAGTCTAAAATTAAAAATCGGGCCCAATTGGCCAGGGCGGGAAAAGTCCCGCCTAAGACACCCAGGTCGACTGGGCTGTCGATTTGGTCTAGCCAGGTCGACAGGGCTGTCGACAGGGCTGTCGACCTGGTCCAGACCCAGGTCGAACCCAGTCCACCCTGGCTGGCCTAGTCTATATTGGTCGATTTCCAGAAGCATGCTTTGTCATTAGGGCTAGGTGGCAGGCTCTAATTGGTCTCTCTTTCGAATGAATGGCTACGATCAATCCAGGCAACATCGATGGTCCTAATCAGTTCATAAACTCTATAAAAATGACCCTAGACTCTACTTAGGTTTCTTACACAATTCTCTAGCCTCCATTGCTGTCTTCTTCTAATAAAAAAATAAAAATGGCGTCGCTGCTCTGCTGGAATTAAAACTAGAAGATAATCAACATCAGCCTAAGCAACTCAATTCAAACTAGAGATTAAAGTTTCTGCAAAGATTCTACAACAAGTTAAAGTTCTTTCTTTAATCCAATCAAGGCAAGTACAGTTATTTTCCGCTATAAACGTTAATTATAATTTTGATATGTTTTTAATTCTGAATCTGAGATTGTATATATATTCTCTTCTGTCAGATTTGTTTTTCTGTGACTGTTCTGTATCCCTTTTCTTCTTTTCTGTTTTTATAGCCAGGCTACCACGAGCCTGTGCCTAATCTCATAAGAGATGAACGTATGAACACAAATTTTGGGATAAATAATGAATGATGCGAAATTTGACAAGACTAAATTGAATGTATGACTTTAGGTCTGAGGCATAAAATATATTGGACATATGCATAAATTTGACTATGAACATATAATTTATGCATGTTTTATGCATAGTTATGTTGTAATTTAGAACTGTAATTAATGAGCATATGTTGTAAACTAGATTTGGATCTATGCATATTCTATGATAGAAGAAAAGAGGAACCATTGTAAGATTACATATGATTTGAGACTTTGGACAAAAAGCATATAAAAGTCAAGATCTGATTTTTAGAAGATATGATTTAAAGATTTATATTGTTGGGTATAGTTTGCATAATGATTCATGACTCAAAAAGAAGAAGATATGGAAACTTAGGTGTAAAGATTTACATTAATTAGGATATCTATTATTGTGATTACACCTAAATAGGGATTTTTGGAAATATGGCATGCATTGAAATTAATGGTTATATTTGGTATAATTTATATGTGAATCTGCTGTAAGATGCTAGTTTAACAAAAATTGGAACATATGTTATATGGCAAATTATGTCCATATTCTACGCTTATGCAAACATGGAGTATATGTTGTGAATCATGACAATTATGTAGGCATATGAATTTAGGCCAATTTATGATTGGGCAAGGCATGTAAATAGAACTTTTAGAAATATTAAATTTGCTAAATCTGCTAATTTGTCAAGTTGCCTAAACTACTAGTTTTGTTATATTGCCTAGACTGCTAATTAGATTGAAATGCCTAATCTGTTAAATTTGTCGGTTGAAATGCCTAACCTGTTATATGCCAAAATCTGCTAAGTTGCTAAATCTGTTAAATCCGTTAAGTCATATAAAATCTGTTATCTGCTATGTTGATATAATCATCCTGTTATTGATATAATCTGAATAGGCATATATATTGGGCGTGCGCATAAACGGTAAATTATTAATTAATTGGCCGCAAAGATAAACATGGCTAACTCGAGGTTAGAATGAGTTTGCGGCGTAAATCTGCCCGGAACCACCCGGCACATCCAGTGGCCGCAAACAATAGGTTCTAATGTGAGAAGTTAGTCATAACATGCGTAAGACACGAGGTTAGGTCTGGCTTGTGGAAGAAGTCTGCCCGGAACCGCCCGGCATATCCAGCGGCCACAAGCTACCGACCTAATGTGAGAGGTCTGTGCATTAATAATTAATTAATGCAAAATCTAAGACAAGAATGACGTCTAAAACGTATTGGGGAAAATAGGGTTAAACCAAAGGGATTAATAGATGTAGTAAAACCCGTCCATGAATCTGTAGGCCCAATACAAAGTTAGACAAATCTGAAAAATCTGTACATCTGACCTGTTAGTCTGAAAACTTGTTAACTTAATTTGTGAATTAGTAAATCTGAATTCTGTATGTCTGAACTTGTAAATCTGAAATCCGTTAGTCTGGGGACACAAGGTTAGGAGGGGAATTACTTGTGTCATCTGTTGTTTGGGACCCATATTAGTCAGTAACCCTTTCTGGTATCAAAACTTTGACCCAACAGTAGGTAGGGTCCGGGCACGCTTACTGAACTAATTATAAGTGGTTCATTCTGATAATGGCGAGGGGTGTTGATGGTGCGTTCCAACCGGGTCATGTGCGTGCATGGATCCCGGTCTGCCTCTGAGGATGTAAGACGCCGTGACATCTGTAAATAGGTCTGTGCCAATTGGTTGTCACTTTAGGGAGTGATACACCCTACTGTGGGGCCGACACAGGATATTTATGTATTAGGGAGCCGATCGCTTGGGGTAGGGTTTTAGGGTACGCTTAGTTCTGTCTGTTTCTGTTGGTACCGTCTGTTTCTGTTGGGTGGTAACACCTGTCTGTTCCTGTGTGGTACCGTCTGTTCGGGTGGTAAAGGCCCATTACTAGTGTACACCTAATTCCACATTCTGTCTCCATAGGGATAAATCTGTTTCTTCTTCTGTCTGTTTCTGATCGGGTAGTAAAGGCCCATTATTAGCATTCTGTTTCTGTTAAAGTATTCCGTACCCGTTCCTGCTTCAATTTAGACATTAGGGTGACACCTAATTCTGCTATACTATTATTAGTGCAGAGAAGTGTAAAACAATAGTTTATATCATTCTGTTTTTCTGTTATATCTGCTACATCTGTTATAGTTATCTCACATCCAGTTTTATGTTCATATCATATTATTATTATCTGTTCATATGCTGAAAGTCACTGGACTTGCCAGACTTTTTGTCTGACCCTTGTTGTTTCGCCTCCTTTCTTCCGTTTCCCCCCCCCAGGTTATCCAAGGAGGGAAATACTTTAGCTTGATCCGGATTTCTCTTTGCTTGAAGTGCTTAAAGTATGGCTTGGCTCTGTATAGCTTCCGTTCCATGGGGATTATGATTTTAAACTATGCATTTTGAAGGCTTTTGTACAAGACTGATATTTTGTACTTGAATTCTGAAATTGAAAGGATGTAACCATATTAATTTCTATTTCCGCTGTAATAAAGTTAAAAATTTTCAAGTACTGTTTTATCTGTCTTGTAAGTTTCTGTTCTGTTTACTAAAATGCTCCACCAAAGTTAAGGCATTCCCTTTGTGAGTGACCTTAACGGAGGTGGGGTGTTACACTTGGTATCAGAGCTGAAGGTTACCAGATTGGGTAAAGTTTTTGAAAACTGTTTTCAAAAAGGTTTTGAAAGGAAGTATTTTCAAAAATAAAGCTTATTTTGAAAAACATGATCCCCAAGAGCCATATATCTTTCTTTCAGTCCTTTTTGTATTGAACCTTTCCTTTTTCGTTCCAGCATGTCTGAAGCATCTGAGATACCAGAGGGTGTTCATGTACCGGGTTGGTTTCGTCAATATCTTGAGGCTAGGACCGCCGCTGCAGGTCCAGCAAATGATCCCCCTCCTCCACCCCTCCTCGTGCAATTGCTTTCTCAAAGATCTGTAGAGATTTTAGGGCCATTGGTGGGAAGGATTTCAAAGGAACTGAATCATTCGTAGAAGCAAGGAATTGGCTCAGAGAAACTGAGGATCTATTCGTTATCTTCGAGGTGGACGATAGGCAGAAGGTACAGTTGGCAGTATGGCTGCTCAAAGACGAAGCTTCCTACTGGTGGGAAGTCACTAACGCCGAGAGGCCGGTTGAGACATGGATGGATTTCAGAACAAGGTTTGAGACAAAATTCCTCTCGCAAGCTGAACGAAGTATACAATTGGAAAAGTTCTTGTCTCTTAAGCAAGGAAGTATGACGGTCAAGGAATACGTCAACCAGTTCAGCCAACTAGCAAGATTCAGATTGGATTTAGTCAACACTCAGCATAAAAAGGCTCTCCGCTTTGTTAAAGGATTGAATGAGCCACTGCACAGCCTAGCCATGACCCATGTACCCATGGGAGCAACTTACGAGAAATTGGTGGATATGGCACTACTGCACGAGGAAGACAAGGGCCCGAAAGAGACAAAGAAGGAAGAACCACAGAATAAGAAAGCGGGGCCCAAAAAGGAAACACAAAAGAAGGATGAGAAGCCTGAAGATAAGAAGGGGAAAAAGTGCTTTACTTGTGGGAGCTCAACTCATCTGAACAAGGATTGCAGAAAAAGGAAGGGCGCTTGCTTCAACTGTGGGGAGATGGGACACTTCACTAGGGACTGCCCGAAGAGACGAGGATAAGGAGGGCAGGCGAACACTCTCGAGGCTAGTGGCTAGGATAGAAACAGGAAAATTTCTATAGTAGGTTTAATTTCTTTATCTGATTGTGACTTTTTCTGATTTTGGTATTTTGATTTTGTAATCGATACTCTGCACTTTAATGCTAGTATTATTTCTGAATTCCGCTATAGACTCAGACCCATAAGGGTTGTGGATCATCTGTTTGAGACTGGGGTTTGAGGGATATCTGTGTTAGGCGTCAAGTATGACGCATACATTCTGAGTTTTCGTCGGGTGTCAATTTGATATTGGTTTCGGTCTTTGGGGCCGATACTTAGGACCCATGTCTAATGGGAACCAAATTTTCGTTCTATTTGTACTCGCTTCCATCATTCGACTGTATCCTATCGATCGAATATTTGAACTTTAGGTAGAAACTAATGGGTGTAAACATGTGTTTGAGACATGTTATGTTTGATGGTTGCAAGTGGATGCAAATGGTTGCTAGTGGTTGCCCGTGGATGCATATACACACACTAGGCACTAGATCGGCTCGAAAACACCCTCATACTGCATATGGATGGGTGAGCATTTTTCAATTCTTGTGGATGCAAATTGGTTGATTCAGCACATGGATGTTGCATTTGAGTGAATGGTTGTGCACTCATATAGAAATAATATATATCATCAGAATTCTATTGCATACATGTTGGACTCATGGCACTGACATAATTCGCATTAAGGAGGTCAACTGAATCAGTAGACCGCCTGATCTTTGCATTAGATAAGGAACATATACACACACTTTTGCATATGTTCATACAACATTAGAAGTTTTCTAAGGACAATGGATGCTTGTGGATGATGGTTGAGTAGATGGGTGATTGGATGGTAGGACACATTCTTCTTAACTTGAAGATTTCGGGGACGAAATCCTTTTAAGTGGGGGAGAATGTAACACCCCGTGTATTCTATAACTGTGGAATTAACAAATTAAAGTATAATTAATTTGAAATCAAAGAACTAAGGGAAACGGGATACGCCATTGTGTTCGTCTCGGAAAAATACGCGAAATAGAGTCCGAGTTTTCGAAAAACGGAGTCCGTATGAAGAAGATATAGCCTCCGGAAGTTTCTGAATCAAGTCTAAAATTAAAAATCGGGCCCAATTGGCCAGGGCGGGAAAAGTCCCGCCTAAGACACCCAGGTCGACTGGGCTGTCGACCTGGTCTAGCCAGGTCGACAGGGCTGTCGACAGGGCTGTCGACCTGGTCCAGACCCAGGTCGAACCCAGTCCACCCTGGCTGGCCTAGTCTATATTGGTCGATTTCCAGAAGCATGCTTTGTCATTAGGGCTAGGTGGCAGGCTCTAATTGGTCTCTCTTTCGAATGAATGGCTACGATCAATCCAAGCAACATCGATGGTCCTAATCAGTTCATAAACTCTATAAAAATGACCCTAGACTCTACTTAGGTTTCTTACACAATTCTCTAGCCTCCATTGCTGTCTTCTTCTAATAAAAAAATAAAAATGGCGTCGCTGCTCTGCTGGAATTAAAACTAGAAGATAATCAACATCAGCCTAAGCAACTCAATTCAAACTAGAGATTAAAGTTTCTGCAAAGATTCTACAACAAGTTAAAGTTCTTTCTTTAATCCAATCAAGGCAAGTACAGTTATTTTCCGCTATAAACGTTAATTATAATTTTGATATGTTTTTAATTCTGAATCTGAGATTGTATATATATTCTCTTCTGTCAGATTTGTTTTTCTGTGACTGTTCTGTATCCCTTTTCTTCTTTTCTGTTTTTATAGCCAGGCTACCACGAGCCTGTGCCTAATCTCATAAGAGATGAACGTATGAACACAAATTTTGGGATAAATAATGAATGATGCGAAATTTGACAAGACTAAATTGAATGTATGACTTTAGGTCTGAGGCATAAAATATATTGGACATATGCATAAATTTGACTATGAACATATAATTTATGCATGTTGTATGCATAGTTATGTTGTAATTTAGAACTGTAATTAATGAGCATATGTTGTAAACTAGATTTGGATCTATGCATATTCTATGATAGAAGAAAAGAGGAACCATTGTAAGATTACATATGATTTGAGACTTTGGACAAAAAGCATATAAAAGTCAAGATCTGATTTTTAGAAGATATGATTTAAAGATTTATATTGTTGGGTATAGTTTGCATAATGATTCTTGACTCAAAAATAAGAAGATATGGAAACTTAGGTGTAAAGATTTACATTAATTAGGATATCTATTATTGTGATTACACCTAAATAGGGATTTTTGGAAATATGGCATGCATTGAAATTAATGGTTATATTTGGTATAATTTATATGTGAATCTGCTGTAAGATGCTAGTTTAACAAAAATTGGAACATATGTTATATGGCAAATTATGTCCATATTCTGCGCTTATGCAAACATGGAGTATATGTTGTGAATCATGACAATTATGTAGGCATATGAATTTAGGCCAATTTATGATTGGGCAAGGCATGTAAATAGAACTTTTAGAAATATTAAATTTGCTAAATCTGCTAATTTGTCAAGTTGCCTAAACTACTAGTTTTGTTATATTGCCTAGACTGCTAATTAGATTGAAATGCCTAATCTGTTAAATTTGTCGGTTGAAATGCCTAACCTGTTATATGCCAAAATCTGCTAAGTTGCTAAATCTGTTAAATCCGTTAAGTCATATAAAATCTGTTATCTGCTATGTTGATATAATCATCCTGTTATTGATATAATCTGAATTGGCATATATATTGGGCGTGCGCATAAACGGTAAATTATTAATTAATTGGCCGCAAAGATAAACATGGCTAACTCGAGGTTAGAATGAGTTTGCGGCGTAAATCTGCCCGGAACCGCCCGGCACATCCAGTGGCCGCAAACAATAGGTTCTAATGTCAGAAGTTAGTCATAACATGCGTAAGACACGAGGTTAGGTCTGGCTTGTGGCAGAAGTCTGCCCGGAACCGCCCGGCATATCCAGCGGCCACAAGCTACCGACCTAATGTGAGAGGTCTGTGCATTAATAATTAATTAATGCAAAATCTAAGACAAGAATGACGTCTAAAACGTATTGGGGAAAATAGGGTTAAACCAAAGGGATTAATAGATGTAGTAAAACCCGTCCATGAATCTGTAGGCCCAATACAAAGTTAGACAAATCTGAAAAATCTGTACATCTGACCTGTTAGTCTGAAAACTTGTTAACATAATTTGTGAATTAGTAAATCTGAATTCTGTATGTCTGAACTTGTAAATCTGAAATCCGTTAGTCTGGGGACACAAGGTTAGGAGGGGAATTACTTGTGTCATCTGTTGTTTGGGACCCATATTAGTCAGTAACCCTTTCTGGTATCAAAACTTTGACCCAACAGTAGGTAGGGTCCGGGCACGCTTACTGAACTAATTATAAGTGGTTCATTCTGATAATGGCGAGGGGTGTTGATGGTGCGTTCCAACCGGGTCATGTGCGTGCATGGATCCCGGTCTGCCTCTGAGGATGTAAGACGCCGTGACATCTGTAAATAGGTCTGTGCCAATTGGTTGTCACTTTAGGGAGTGATACACCCTACTGTGGGGCCGACACAGGATATTTATGTATTAGGGAGCCGATCGCTTAGGGTAGGGTTTTAGGGTACGCTTAGTTCTGTCTGTTTCTGTTGGTACCGTCTGTTTCTGTTGGGTGGTAACACCTGTCTGTTCCTGTGTGGTACCGTCTGTTCGGGTGGTAAAGGCCCATTACTAGTGTACACCTAATTCCACATTCTGTCTCCATAGGGATAAATCTGTTTCTTCTTCTGTCTGTTTCTGATCGGGTAGTAAAGGCCCATTATTAGCATTCTGTTTCTGTTAAAGTATTCCGTACCCGTTCCTGCTTCAATTTAGACATTAGGGTGACACCTAATTCTGCTATACTAGTATTAGTGCAGAGAAGTGTAAAACAATAGTTTATATCATTCTGTTTTTCTGTTATATCTGCTACATCTGTTATAGTTATCTCACATCCAGTTTTATGTTCATATCATATTATTATTATCTGTTCATATGCTGAAAGTCACTGGACTTGCCAGACTTTTTGTCTGACCCTTGTTGTTTCGTGTAACACCCCGCGAATTATATAACTGTGAAATTAACAAATTAAAGTATAATTAATTTCAAATCAAAGAACTAAGGGGAACGGGATACGCCATTGCGTTCGTCTCGGAAAAATACGCGAAATAGAGTCCGAGTTTTCGAAAAACGGAGTCCGTATGAAGAAGATATGGCCTTCGGAAGTTTTGAATTAAATTTAAAATTCAAACAGAATAAATCAAGTTTAAATTCGAATATGGGGCCCAATAGGCCAGGGCGGAAAACATCCGCCTGACGCACCCAGGTCGACTGGGCTGTCGATCTGGTCTAACCAGGTCGACAGGCCTGTCGACAGGGCTGTCGACAGGGATGTCGACCTGGTCCAGACCCAGGTCGAGCCCAGTCTAACCCGGCTGGCCTATTCTCTATGTGGTCGATTTTCTGTGGTCTGCTTTGTCATTAGGGCTAGGTGGCAAGCTCTAATTGGTCTCTCCTTAGGATGAATGGCTACGATCAATCCAAGCAACATCAATGGTCCTAATCAGTTCCTAACCTCTATATAAACAACCCTAGACTAAACCCTAATCTATTCATTCAAAAATAAGAACATAGCCGCCATGTTGGTGAGGAACGACTAGGAGTAGCCACCAAATTGGAGAGAGGATTAGGAGGAAGATTCTAAAGCTTAAAGCAACCTAAACAAATCAATTCAACAAAGGAATTTGCGTCTTCAATCCCTAAATTAGAGAATTCATCACACCATTGTATGTAGAGTATTACTTTGGTATGAATAAACAATTGTGTTGGTTTGTATGCGTGAATTGTGGCAATAAAGTAATTCATATTTGTGCGTTCTTATCAATTTGAAATATTATGTACGTTTGGATATTTATGAATTATGTTATTCATTATAAAGAACTACATGCGGTAGTTCTATGCAAGTATACGTTTGGAATATTTCGCAAATTATGTAATCCATGTTGAAGCTACATGTATGTAGTTGATTTAAATTCATGCAAGTTTGGGGTTTGCTTCTATGCCACCATGATGTATATTTTTGGGCATAAATCATTTTGTAAGTAATTGGAACAAGTTTGGTTATTATCCATATGAAATTATGTTGAGAATTTGGCATCATGTATTAAGCCATGCTTTTGTACTAGAAAACCTATTTGCAAACTTATGAATATGATTAGGCTATGAATGATATTTGGCATAATTGAAATCCATGATTAAGTTCATCTCGTTTACAAAAATTATATGATGACATATGTGGTACATAGCTAGGTTAGGCTCAAAAATCCCTTTTTGCAAGTTTGTATGACTAAAGTAAAAATCATGATTTCATGTTAGAAATATTTATGCCATGGTTATGTGAACAAATTTAACTATACCTATGCCATGCTTATGTTTGACATTATGCCATGCTTATGTTAGAAATATTTATGCCATGCTTATGTTTGACATTATGCCTGAGATAAAAATATAGGTTCATGTTGTAGTTAGGCCTATGTGTCAATAGTGTTATTCTTAACATAACTACAAGTTTACATGCTTTGATTCATGTCACCTATGCTTTATGACCAAAGTATATGTCACTACTATGCAAGTACACCAGTTTCTATTTTGTATTTCCAACGTCATGTTGCAAGTTCATGCGCTCACCTTCCCCTTTTTGTGTATGTAATCACGCTTTAAGCCTCCCCTTTTCGCATGGCTAAATTGGGCTTTAAAAGGCTAAGCCCAATATATATAAACGGACGTGTAAAACGGGGGAAAATAACGTTGGGTTAAAATTAATTAATGAATGAAAATATAAAATAGAAGGGCCCAAGTTCAAGTATGGGTTGGGCCCATGATTGATGTAACCTTTACACCATTAACTTAATAATGGGCCGCAAATATTTACATATAAGAAATAAAGAAGAATGACAAAATATGTAAATGTAGAACATACGATGTGTTTAACCCGAGGTTGGATTGAGTTGTGATGTAAACCTGCCCGGAACCGCCCGGCTGTCCAGTAGTCACAACAATACCTATCCAATGTGGGAGGTTAAACATGGAGCCCAATAAGGACCCGAGGTTAGACTGAGTTGTGGTGTAAGACTGCCCGGAACCAACCGGCAACAGGCAGCCACAACAATACCTGTCTAATGTGAGAGGTCAGGGCCTTAATAAGACAATTAAGGCTGAGTCAGGATTGTTAGGATTAAGTGAACTAAAGACTTAATCAAAATGGAACATGCTAAACTAAACGGACTGGTGGGGGTTAGGTTAGAAAACACTTAACCAACTTAGCATGTTGGCTAGAGATAGAAAACCTAGTAACGGGGGACCCTTTTCAGCAGTAACCCTAGAAGGTGTATCAGGATACCCTGAAACTAGGCAGGGTGGGGCACGATTACTGGGCTGATTGTAAGAGGTCAAATCGACGGCGGTGGTGTAGCAGTGTAGGTTCTAACGGAGTGCGGGCATGCACACACTCCGGCGCAGAAAAATAAGGCACTGGACACCAGTAGCATACCTGTGCACTCTAAGGTTGTGTCGGGCCGCCACCATGGGACTTGATACACCCCATGGTGGGACCAGCATAGGTAACTACAACATCGGGGGCCGTAAGACACATGTAACTATGCGAGTAGGAGCCGATCATCATAGAATGGATCACATCACCCTGATTTTGGGGTGCCAGTTGGAAACTAGTTTATATGGGTTCAGAGATCAACATGGGGTACGATAGTATATTCGACCCTAGACAACCTAACCAAGTTTATAGTGCATGCCCACTTCTTGTTTATACTTATCATACCCAGTTCTTTATTCATAGACAAAATAGTACTAGACTTACTCAGGCTTTATGTCTGACTCTACTTTTCTTTCGTCTTCTTTTCTTCCGTTTCCCCCCCCCCCCCAGGTCCACAGGAAGGAAACACAGCAGCTTGACCAACCTTAACATCCAGTTTGAAGAAGAGAAATGTATTGCTTGGACTTTCCTGTTTTGAACTAAGGCTTTGGACGATCCACTATGGGGACTTTTGCAGTTTATCTATGCTTTATTTATGCTTCTTTAAATAATGTACTCAAGACAGATTATGAAAGTGTTATGTTATGTTTTTGGAAAAAGATGTAAGACAATCATGGTGTTGTTTTGTAACACGTATTTGACTTTATGAAATAAAGTTTGTTGTTCTTCCGCTGTTTACGAATATGTGTTCTTATATCTGTCTTGTATATCTGTGACTTATACTTATAAACCTCCACCAAAATTAGGGCATTCCCTTTGAGAGTGACCCTAACGGAGGTGGGGTGTTTCACTTGGTATCAGAGCATAGGTTTACCAGATAAGATAAAAAGTTTTGAAAAATTATTTTCAAAAAGGAAATTTAAAGAAGCATTTTTAAAAGAAAAATATTATTTTATTTTAAAAAGGCAAAGTCCACCCCCCAAAGCCATAGGAACCATCTCTTATCCTTCGTTTTGAATCTATCCTTTTTGTTTCAGCATGTCCCAAGAACTTAACTTGCCGGAAGGGGTGCCAATACCTGGTTGGTTTAGACGGTTCTTAGAAGCAAGGGCCACTCAGCCAGTCCTACCATTCCTCCTCCCCCAGCTGAAGGAAATCATCCAGCCGCAGCGGCACCTTTTCCTCCACCTCCTCCTCGGGGAAACACGTTTGCTAAGATATGTAAAGATTTTAAAGCTATGGGAGGAAGGGATTTCCATGGAACCGAGTCCTTCGTGGCAGCCAGAAATTGGCTGAAAGAAACGGAGGACCTATTCATCATCTTTGAGGTAGAAGATAGACAAAAAGTACAGTTGGCAGTGTGGCTATTGAAGGGTGAGGCTTCCTACTGGTGGGAAGTCACTAATGCTGAAAGACCAGTGGAGACATGGGAGGACTTTAGGGCAAGGTTTGAGACTAAATTTCTCTCAGATGCGGAAAGAAGTTTGCAGTTGGAAAAATTCTTATTTCTTAAACAAGGGGACAAGACTGTCAGAGAGTATGTGAATCAGTTCGATGAGCTGGCTAGGTTTGGGCTTGACCTAGTCAACACCCCGCACAAGAAGGCTCTCCGTTTCGTCAAAGGGTTGAATGAGCCATTACACAGTTTGGCCATGACCCATATACCCATGGGAGCCACGTATGAAAGATTGGTGCAAATGGCATTGCTGAATGAAGAGGATAAGGGCAAGAAGGAGGCAAAGGCAGAAAGCTCTCAAGGGAAGAAAGAGGGTTTGCAGCCTAAGAAGACAGACTTTAAGAAGGATGGGAAAGGCAACAAAGAGAAGAGGAAGTGCAATTTCTGTGGCAAAGTGGGGCACTTAGTAAAGGACTGCCGGAAAAAGAAGGCCAAGGAGAATGGTGGGTGCTTTTCTTGCGGTGAGACAGGCCACAGGGCTAAGGACTGCCCAAAGAAACGAGGACAGGGGCAGAGGGCTGGATCCACCCCAGGGGCACAGGTTCATGTGCTGGAAGCGCCACCTCTGCAACAGCGAGGTATAAATACTTCTGTAGAAAGTGTAGTTTATCTTTATGATCACCCCGTTCGCACTTTATTTGATTCTGGCGCATCACACTCCTTTATCTCGTCTGCTTTAGTAGAATCTCTGCACCTAAAAACTAGTATGGTAGAGGACCCCTTAATTGTTTCAAACCCAATTGGGGGCCCAGCTCATTTGTCTATGATCTGTGTGGATTGAAAATTTCTATTCTAAGCGTAGAATTTCTGTGTAGTGCCTTTGTTTTGGGCTTTTCGGGTTATGGTTTGATTTTGGGTATGGATTGGCTATCCAGTAATGGGGCCATCCTTGATTGTGAGAAAAGGGTTGTTAGGCTCCTAACCCAGCTCGGTAATACTTTGGAAATTTCTTGTAATCCCTCATATGCGGTTATGCTTAGTTATCTTGAATCGCTAGATGCCTCCGTTGAAAGTTTGCAATCAGTTAGAGTGGTCCGGGAATATCCGGATGTCTTTGAAGAGGTGAAGGGCTTGCCTCCGAAGCGGGAAATAGACTTCCGCATATATCTTGTAGATAATGCAAAGCCCGTTGCATTGCCCGTTAGACATATGGCTCCACGAGAAAGGAAAGAGCTCAGTAAACAGATTAAAGAGCTTCTAGAAAAGGGGTTCATTAGGAGGAGCATATCGGAATGGGGCGCTCCAGTGGTGTTCGCTACAAAGGCGGATGGTTCACTCTGTCTATGTGTTGACTATAGGGAGCTCAACAAGCTAACGAAAAAGAATAGGCACCCTCTCCCTAGAATTGACGATTTATTTGACCAGCTTGTAGGAGCGTCTGTTTTCTCCCAACTCGATTTAGCAACCGGTTTTCATCAGCTAAGGGTGGCTGAAGATAGCATCGATAAAACGGCGTTCAGAACCCCAGACGGCTTCTTTGAATGGCTTGTCATGCCTTTCGGCTTGACAAATGCACCTGCTTACTTCGTGGACCTGATGAGTAGGGTATTTAGAGATTTCCTCAACAAATTCGTAGTGGTCTTCGTAGATGATATCCTTATCTTCTCAAAGAGTGAAGAGGAACATGCTAAGCACTTAAGGGCAATCATGGAAACTTTGCGAGTCCATCAACTAAAAGCCAAATTCTCCAAATGCCACTTTTGGAGAGAAGTGGTGAGGTTCCTTGGGCACGTAGTATCCAAACAAGGGTTAGCGGTGGACCCTGCTAAGGTAGTGGCGGTACAGGATTGGAAGACACCAAGGAATGCAACTGAGGTCCGAAGTTTTCTAGGACTAGCGGGTTTCTATCGAAAATTCATAAGGGATTTTGCGAAAATCTCAGCTCCGCTCACGAAGTTGACAATTGTTTATTTTCAAGAGATAATTCATCTATGTGGGATACCTTCTAGTAAATGAACAAGATCCAAGATTCACTAGTGAATTTTGGAGAGCTTGCATGGAACCATGAGTACGCAGTTAGGCTTGAGCCAAGTATACTAGAAGGAGAATAAGTGAAAATGGAAACAAGAATTAAGAAGCTACGAAATTGTGAAGTTAAAGACGGACAAAGCATAATGGAGTTAAGCTCAAGAAATGCGACTTAGAAGATTGAAGACTAGATTCGTGCGTAATATCTCTTCTTAAGAGTATATCCTTGATCCCTCTCTTCCTGTAGAGCTTACTTGCATAGTATCTTTTCTGTATATCCTCTCGGTCCCATTCTCAATCCAATTTCTGTTGCAAACCACATAGGGAGTATGACTCATCTGTTAGTAACACATGTTGGGGATCGAGGGTGTTCATTGGTTTGATTAAAGTTTTTGGGTTTTTTTTTAGGATACAGATTGGTCTTAGGAAGGGACTCCCTTGTGACCTAAAAGGAGTCCGCCATGCTTAGTTTCCTAGAATCATATATGGTGGTTGGGTTGAGTAACGCTTTGGGTGTCAGTCTGATGTTGATTTCGGTCTTCGGGGCTGATGCTTAGAGAATTCTTCTCCTAATCAATATATATGTGGCATAGGTTTTCAGTTTTGACATTGCCTAATGGGCACAAAGTTTTTACTTGCTTCTATCATTCGACTATACCTTTAGATAGGAACAATTGGGAAAATGTCCTATAGATTAGAGCTACCCGTGGCTGGAGTCCACAACGTTTTTCATGTTTCACATCTCCGAAAATGTCTACATGAGTCTGCTAAAGTGGTAGAGCCAAATATACTCGAAGAGGCCGAAGTGGAACGCGAAGCAACCATAAGAAAAGTTCCAACCCGCATCTTAGGAACGGAAGTGAAGAAGCTACGCAACCGCGAAGTCAAGCTCGTCAAAGTTCAGTGGAGCGACGCCGAGGGAGACGCGACTTGGGAAACTGAAGCTAGAATACGTACTGCCTACCCTTTTCTGTTCGAGGGTACATCCTTGATCTTTCTTTTTCCTTAAGTTGCGCTTTTATCTATCTTTTTAGGTATATTTCCTCGACCGTATCTTTTAGGTAGAAACCCTTTGGATGGAAACATGTAGTTGAAACATGTTATGGATGATGGTTACAAGTGGTTGCAAGTGATTGCTAGTGGTTGCTCGTGGTTTCATATACACACACAATCTGGGTTTTAGATCGGCTCAGTCACTTCATATTGCATATGCATATATGTTTGCATTCGTATATGGTTGAACTTTAATGTGTTGTCATGTGGATGTTGCTTTTGTATTGAATGATTGTGCACTCATGTAGAATCATGAATAGGAAAATTTGCATACATAATGGATTCATGGCACTTAAATAATTCGCATTAAGGAGGTCAACTGAATCAGTAGACCGCCTGATTTTGCATTAGATAAGTACATGTACACACACACTTCGCATATGATCATGAAGCATTAGAAATCTTTTAAGGACAATGGATGCTCGTGTTTGATGGATGAGTAGATGGATGATTGGATGTTAGGATATACATTCCTCCTAACTTGAAGATTTCGGGGACGAAATCCTTTTAAGTGGGGGAGAATGTAACACCCCGCGAATTATATAACTGTGAAATTAACAAATTAAAGTATAATTAATTTCAAATCAAAGAACTAAGGGGAACGGGATACGCCATTGCGTTCGTCTCGGAAAAATACGCGAAATAGAGTCCGAGTTTTCGAAAAACGGAGTCCGTATGAAGAAGATATGGCCTTCGGAAGTTTTGAATTAAATTTAAAATTCAAACAGAATAAATCAAGTTTAAATTCGAATATGGGGCCCAATAGGCCAGGGCGGAAAACACCCTCCTGACGCACCCAGGTCGACTGGGCTGTCGACCTGGTCAAACCAGGTCGACAGGCCTGTCGACAGGCCTGTCGACAGGGGTGTCGACCTGGTCCAGACCCAGGTCGAGCCCAGTCTAACCCGGCTGGCCTATTCTCTATGTGGTCGATTTTCTGTGGTCTGCTTTGTCATTAGGGCTAGGTGGCAAGCTATAATTGGTCTCTCCTTAGGATGAATGGCTACGATCAATCCAAGCAACATCAATGGTCCTAATCAGTTCCTAACCTCTATATAAACAACCCTAGACT
Source organism: Allium sativum (assembly GCA_030737875.1). Lineage (NCBI taxonomy): Eukaryota > Viridiplantae > Streptophyta > Magnoliopsida > Asparagales > Amaryllidaceae > Allium > Allium sativum. Next base: position 290,321,640 of record CM060927.1, read on the forward strand.
AAACCCTAATCTATTCATTCAAAAATAAGAACATAGCCGCCATGTTGCTGAGGAACGACTAGGAGTAGCCACCAAATTGGAGAGAGGATTAGGAGGAAGATTCTAAAGCTTAAAGCAACCTAAACAAATCAATTCAACAAAGGAATTTGCGTCTTCAATCCCTAAATTAGAGAATTCATCACACCATTGTAAGTAGAGTATTACTTTGGTATGAATAAACAATTGTGTTGGTTTGTATGCGTGAATTGTGGCAATAAAGTAATTCATATTTGTGCGTTCTTATCAATTTGAAATATTATGTACGTTTGGATATTTATGAATTATGTTATTCATTATAAAGAACTACATGCGGTAGTTCTATGCAAGTATACGTTTGGAATATTTCGCAAATTATGTAATCCATGTTGAAGCTACATGTATGTAGTTGATTTAAATTCATGCAAGTTTGGGGTTTGCTTCTATGCCACCATGATGTATATTTTTGGGCATAAATCATTTTGTAAGTAATTGGAACAAGTTTGGTTATTATCCATATGAAATTATGTTGAGAATTTGGCATCATGTATTAAGCCATGCTTTTGTACTAGAAAACCTATTTGCAAACTTATGAATATGATTAGGCTATGAATGATATTTGGGATAATTGAAATCCATGATTAAGTTCATCTCGTTTACAAAAATTATATGATGACATATGTGGTACATAGCTAGGTTAGGCTCAAAAATCCCTTTTTGCAAGTTTGTATGACTAAAGTAAAAATCATGATTTCATGTTAGAAATATTTATGCCATGGTTATGTGAACAAATTTAACTATACCTATGCCATGCTTATGTTTGACATTATGCCATGCTTATGTTTGACATTATGCCATGCTTATGTTAGAAATATTTATGCCATGCTTATGTTTGACATTATGCCTGAGATAAAAATATAGGTTCATGTTGTAGTTAGGCCTATGTGTCAATAGTGTTATTCTTAACATAACTACAAGTTTACATGCTTTGATTCATGTCACCTATGCTTTATGACCAAAGTATATGTCACTACTATGCAAGTACACCAGTTTCTATTTTGTATTTCCAACGTCATGTTGCAAGTTCATGCGCTCACCTTCCCCTTTCTGTGTATGTAATCACGCTTTAAGCCTCCCCTTTTCGCATGGCTAAATTGGGCTTTAAAAGGCTAAGCCCAATATATACAAACGGACGTGTAAAACGGGGGAAAATAACGTTGGGTTAAAATTAATTAATGAATGAAAATATAAAATAGAAGGGCCCAAGTTCAAGTATGGGTTGGGCCCATGATTGGTGTAACCTTTACACCATTAACTTAATAATGGGCCGCAAATATTTACATATAAGAAATAAAGAAGAATGACAAAATATGTAAATGTAGAACATACGATGTGTTTAACCCGAGGTTGGATTGAGTTGTGATGTAAACCTGCCCGGAACCGCCCGGCTGTCCAGTAGTCACAACAATACCTATCCAATGTGGGAGGTTAAACATGGAGCCCAATAAGGACCCGAGGTTAGACTGAGTTGTGGCGTAAGACTGCCCGGAACCAACCGGCAACAGGCAGCCACAACAATACCTGTCTAATGTGAGAGGTCAGGGCCTTAATAAGATAATTAAGGCTGAGTCAGGATTGTTAGGATTAAGTGAACTAAAGACTTAATCAAAATGGAACATGCTAAACTAAACGGACTGGTGGGGGTTAGGTTAGAAAACACTTAACCAACTTAGCATGTTGGCTAGAGATAGAAAACCTAGTAACGGGGGACCCTTTTCAGCAGTAACCCTAGAAGGTGTATCAGGATACCCTGAAACTAGGCAGGGTGGGGCACGATTACTGGGCTGATTGTAAGAGGTCAAATCGACGGCGGTGGTGTAGCAGTGTAGGTTCTAACGGAGTGCGGGCGTGCACACACTCCGGCGCAGAAAAATAAGGCACTGGACACCAGTAGCATACCTGTGCACTCTAAGGTTGTGTCGGGCCGCCACCATGGGACTTGATACACCCCATGGTGGGACCAGCATAGGTAACTACAACATCGGGGGCCGTAAGACACATGTAACTATGCGAGTAGGAGCCGATCATCATAGAATGGATCACATCACCCTGATTTTGGGGTGCCAGTTGGAAACTAGTTTATATGGGTTCAGAGATCAACATGGGGTACAATAGTATATTCGACCCTAGACAACCTAACCAAGTTTATAGTGCATGCCCACTTCTTGTTTATACTTATCATACCCAGTTCTTTATTCATAGACAAAATAGTACTAGACTTACTCAGGCTTTATGTCTGACTCTACTTTTCTTTCATCTTCTTTTCTTCCGTTCCCCCCCCCCAAGGTCCACAGGAAGGAAACACAGCAACTTGACCAACCTTAACATCCAGCTTGAAGAAGAGAAATGTATTGCTTGGACTTTCCTGTTTTGAACTAAGGCTTTGGACGATCCACTATGGGGACTTTTGCAGTTTATCTATGCTTTATTTATGCTTCTTTAAATAATGTACTCAAGACAGATTATGAAAGTGTTATGTTATGTTTTTGGAAAAAGATGTAAGACAATCATGGTGTTGTTTTGTAACACGTATTTGACTTTATGAAATAAAGTTTGTTGTTCTTCCGCTGTTTACGAATATGTGTTCTTATATCTGTCTTGTATATCTGTGACTTATACTTATAAACCTCCACCAAAATTAGGGCATTCCCTTTGAGAGTGACCCTAACGGAGGTGGGGTGTTTCATTTCGCCTCCTTTCTTTCGTCCCCCCCCCCAGGTTATCCAAGGAGGGAAATACTTTAGCTTGATCTGGATTTCTCTTTGCTTGAAGTGCTTAAAGTATGGCTTGGCTCTGTATAGCTTCCGTTCCATGGGGATTATGATTTTAAACTATGCATTTTGAAGGCTTTTGTACAAGACTGATATTTTGTACTTGAATTCTGAAATTGAAAGGATGTAACCATATTAATTTCTGTTTCCGCTGTAATAAAGTTAAAAATTTTCAAGTACTGTTTTATCTGTCTTGTAAGTTTCTGTTCTGTTTACTAAAATGCTCCACCAAAGTTAAGGCATTTCCTTTGTGAGTGACCTTAACGGAGGTGGGGTGTTACACTGGTATGAGTCAGAAATGCGATAAGGGATGCAAGGATTGCATACGTTTCTTTCTAACTAGAAATGATGTCATGGTATAGAGCCCAGACATTTTTACTTATGTGGATGATAGATTGCGAGGCGCCTTGGATATCGAGATGACTAAAAGGCTCCGAGATATGTCTGATGGGACCGGGAAATGTATTGTTCAGGAATAGCCAATCCTCAAACATAAGAGAGGACCAGCCTTGTAGGATCCAAGGGTTGCCCAAGTGTGTAATCCTGGATCATCTTGCTGGAGGTGATCCGAATCGGTAAGGAGACCATCCCCTGCCTTGACTCATGATGGAAATCCAATTTCCAATACGCGAATTTTCGGTTTTAGTTGTAAACTTATGTATGGCAACATAATATATGGTACATATGCCGTCTATGATTGATACATTTATTTTGAAATCGTTTTGACACTATGCACTTATAGTAATATCAAATTGATTTGTTTTTAAAGTGTACCAAGCAAGTTTGGCTATTATAACGTGAAACTCTATCCTCCGACTTGCGTTGCATTGTTTGATGGGACCGAGTCTTATAATGGCTTCATTTTTCAAAAAAAAAGCATTGCGTTGTTTATATATTGTTTTTTTTAGAGTACTCATGGGAGTGAACCCGTTTCGTGACATACGGCGTGGTCCCATGATGTACCCTATTTTAAACTAAAAGTTTAACAATAGTTTTGAGTTCTCACACAAGTCCTATGACTAACTCGGAGTTTATTATTTCTACCTAAACTCTGGATGCCCATATTTTCCACATAGGCAGCTAGTTGTTTTTGTTTTGCAGATTTCTATTTAACAAGATCCTGCTTTATAGCTGGAGCTATATTCGGAAAGCTTTGTATCCGCGTATTTCTTTCAGTTGTGTTAGTTGATATATTACCACTACGCATTGTATTTATATATTTTATTTCCGTTGTTATGTAAGTAATGTATTCTATGATATTATTTTTTCGCTATATAATATTTATTCTCCCTTTGATATATTCTTTTACTATGACGTAAATTGTTGTAATAGCAATGAAATGTTCTCATGTTTGTGTTCTAATGAGTTGTGTTCTTACGCAATCTGCGCTTTTCCATCTCTTCGGAGATCGGGGAATTTCATATTGCTACAGGTTGTATCAGAGCTTTGGTTTCCAAAGCTTGAGAACAAGACAAATTTGAACCGAACAAGAGAATTCATCAGAGATAGGATTAGTAACATCTTATAAGAACGACTCATTAGAGATAGGGTTAGTAATACCCTAGAACGGGTTTGAAGAGTGTTATTTACAAAAACGAATTTAGATTTGAAAATTATATCTTATTATAAGGTTTAAGTATTTTATTTGAGTTTGGACTATCAGGTATATGAAGATTTTGCATATACGCGTCATGAACGTATGTTCCAAGTCTCAAATATACTGAGCAAATACAGAATCACACTCTAATCGCTCGGAGATGATCCTGATGATTACTATAGTATCATCAGTATTTATGTTCGGGTTTCAAAAGTGGTGTATCTATATATTTCCAATTGACTGGTGTGCGAACCAAAACATAGTTAAAATTAATTGGTTGTGACTTAGTAATAAAAATATGATTTTGAGTATATATTAAGGATATATTTTGAAAAGCTAATTAACTAATTGATTGCCGGTTGTGATGAATGATAACTAGTTTGACTAATTAAAAATATTGGAATAATAAAACCAATGTGAAAATGAAAGGGTAAAATTTAGCCAGAACGAATTTTATATTGAACTGAATTGAAAATTAGTTCGAATAGGATATCAATATCCATGTATATACGGGTTGCACAGGTTATTGCGTGGAAGCTAAGAAGGGGAATAAAATTTTATGCCCGACCAATTGGTACATTTTTAATATATTGATTGGGTTTGATGATTTTATGAGCCGAATGGCTAGCTGCTTGGCTTTTGGATTTTCTTTCAATAAATAAGAGCCTGTAGAGGCTATTTGTAGTTGTACGGATCAACCTTACAAAGGAGGTTATGGCATAAAAATTTGAAGTTTAAGACATTAGCCAAATTTTGAGAGATTAGAAAGTTCTTAGAAACTGAAAAGTTGAAGAACTAAAGCTAGAATGAAAGATGAGTTGGTTAGTTAAACAACCTTCAGCTCCGTTCCTTTTCGAGGACGAAAAGAATTCAAGTGGGGGATACTGTACAACCTGTATTATTGGAACCAATTTAAAATTTATTTTTAATTGATTTTCATAGAAATCAAATATTTTAGATGAATCATTTTGAAAACAAACGAATTAAGATTTATTTTAATCGAAGTTAGAATGTATAAATTTAAAGTTTAATTAAAACGAAATTGAAATCGCGTGGTAGTTTGAAAATTTGATTTTAAACTTTGAATGAATGTTTAGTATTCGATATAAATCAGAATTTGATAAAACAAGAAACATTGGAATATTTTGAATTGTAATTTTCTAACGAATGTAAGATATTGAGATTTCACTTTACAAAATTGAATGTTATGTCTAAATTAAAATTTAGAATAGTCGTTATGGAATATATATATATATGTATTTTAATATTATATATAGCCCTTAAAAATAGACATATTGCAAACGACCTCCGTTTTCAACAAAACCACTTCCACTGAGTTCAAAATGTCATTTGCGTGTTCGAAAACTATAAACATTGATATCTTTGGAGTTAGAGAAATTTGGTCCTTTTCATCGGATGTATGACCAAAATATCACTTTTTACATATGGACGAATTTGGACTCGAAACCACTTCCATTGAGTTCAAAATGTCGTTTACGTGTTCGAAAACTATAAACTTCGATATATTCCAAGGAGTTTTAGCACCTTGGTTGGGTCTTGGTTTGGCTAACCTAACCCTCCTTATAACCCCCAAATCAGCCCCTTTCCTGCTCATTCCTCAAAAACTTAGGAAAAAAATTAGAAATTAGGAAAAAGAAAGGGAAATCAATATTCTGATGCTAGGGGTTTTCAATTTGGAGGTCAAATCAAGAGGAAACCAAGCATAGGAACTAGGGTAAGCTTCTCCATCTCATTTCCACTTCAATTCATCATAATTCCTATGACCTAATTCTTAAAATTGTGTTCATATCATCATAGGTTGTTGATTTTAGTATTTTAATCGTAGAGAGATCATTCTAGCTTGCCTCATTTCTAACCATCAGAGATAAGTTCTTCATGAGTTCTTCATGAAATTACATCTATACCATAAGCTATTGGCATGTAAAAGTGTAATTTAGTGTTCATTTGGATTTACATATGCATACGAATTGGTTCGATAAGTATACACTTTCCGGTTCATTAGTTTATGTTCCATTGAATTGAAAATTATGAATAAAATTGTCCACACTCTAATTCACATGCTACTAGTTGATTTGGCGACATTTCGAAGCTCGTTGTCGCACCGACAAGTTCTAAGACTTTACAATTCGCTTATATCGCATTTGATTGGTTTGTTTAGAGAATTTAGACTGTTTAGAGTTTATAATCGAAATCATTGCAATCTTATGTATATACGGTTGTGCATGTGTACTTGAACGGTTTTAGTGACCTAAAGAGACTTCATTTTTGCTTATGAAACGTTATATGCTATCACCGTTAATCCAAGATCATTCGGGAACCGTTTGCACATTCATTGCCTACGCAAACATTTTCCCAGGCTTCAGCTCAAACATCTAACCATATTGGTCAGACGTCTATCAAAACTCTAGGGAAAATGTTTTCCTGTAAACAGACGTCTGTCCGGGGGAAGTTGTGACACCCCATAATTTTAATGACACTAAAGAGAACAAATTAAATGATAATCAATTTAATATTCAAAATTAAGGGAAATGGACTCGCCATTGCGTTCGTCTCGAAATATTGGTCAAAATAGACAACTGGTTTGCGTAAAACGGACACCATATGAAGTAGTTATGAAGGTTTGAAATTTGTATATGCATAAGAGAATTATATATATAATATAATTAAATCCAGAAATTCAAAAAAAATCAGTTCAAAAATCAAATTCCTGTAAGCGACAAAAATCCAGCTCAGGGGTGTCGACCCCTGGGTCAACTCCTCAAGGGGGTATCGACCCATGGGTAGACCTCCCTGCGGTAGATGAGGGAGATTAGGGTTTTGGGTTCGATTATAAATACAGCCTCATTTCTTATATTTCTGCACACCAAAAATAATGGAGAACTAGATGCTGCCTCTGCCCAGATCAAATCAAGTCTTTTCTTTTCTGGAATCAAGTTATTCAAGCTTAGAGATCTGTGATTCAACGCTAGCAATCCCTTCTCTATTTTCTAGATCCGAACACTACGAGTCCATGTTAATTTTAGATCTAAATGTTTAAAAGTAAAACTTGACATGACTATAACTTGGAACTACACCTATGAACATTTGAATCAAATCAGATCTGCTATAACCTGTTTATCTTAGTTATTCTGACATGATTATGAACTAGTATGAACCTATGCCTATTTATCATGTCAGATCTGCCTTTGATTATAGATCTAATTCACTATTTAGATCACCTTATACCTGTTCTATTATTTTTATGGCCAAATCAGATCTGTTATTAGTTGGACATCTAAATCATTGTTTAGATCACATCATGCATGTCCCTATTATGTTAGAATCAGTTCTATTATCATATGTTCATTAGATATGTTCCTATATGCCTGCCTTTTCATTATGCCACTACATTTTTTATGCCTGTATATGCCATTATATGTCCATCATGTTAGTATGATCATCTCTGTCCTTTTCCCTCTATCTTTTTCCCTTATATTTTTATATAGCCAGACTACTTTCGAGCCTAGGCACACCGCTAAAATATATGAATGCGTTAGATTGGGAACGAGAGAAAAACGTTGAATTGGGGAATAACTTTCAATTTGGAATTTGGGCATAACTTGAATAAAGTGTAATAATGTTAATTTGCGGCATATGGTTCATTATGAACATAACTGGGGAAAGGGGCATGAAAATCTATAACGAGATAGGTAAATTTGTTAATAATGGAATGCCTAGTATTACAGTAATTAGAAACTGTAACCATGTCTAGACACGAGGTTAGATTACACTTATGGTGAAAGCCTGCCCGATACCGCCCGGCATATCCAACGACCACAAGTGGTGAATCTATTGTGAGGGTTCTAGTTGTACAAACATGAGACGTGCTAAGAAACGAGGTTAAGCCCGACTTGTGGAAGAAGTCTGCCCTGAACCGACCGGCACATCCAGCATCCACAGTGGGTAGGCTAATGTGGGAGGTCTAGCACATTATAACCATAAATGAATATGGCAATAAAGTTGAATACTTAACCTAGTTGAATCCGTAGGGATTGTATGAACATGAACTTGAATAGAGGTAAAGTAAACTTGTTTGAACAGTGGGCGAGTTAAGTAAATCCAGGGTGGGTGGGTAATATTTATATATATAGGCCCATAAACTTAACCAGTTGGGGTTATGCAATTTTATAACACCAGTAGGTAGGCATAACCTGTGGAAAACCTAGTAATGAGGATGCAAGACAAAGGGGAGAGCTTCCATCATCTTGTATGTGGGACCTATTTCAGTCAGTAACCTATATATAGGTATTAAACGAGTACTGTGAATTAGGTTGGTGTAACACCCCGTATTTTCTGTAAACATACGAATAGCAAATCAAGGCAGAATTAAAATTTTAAAATAAGAACCAAGAGAAACGGGTTGCGCCATTGCATTCGTCTCGAAATTCTGCTTGAAAACAAGTCCGTGTTTTCGAAAAACGGAGTCCGTATGACCAAGTTATGACCCTCCGAAGTTTCAGGAATTTTCAGAATCGAAAACAACTCGAAATTCGAATTCAAACCCAGAAGCAGGCTATGCGGGAAATTTCCCGCCCAAAACCCAGGTCGACTGGGGAGTCGACTGGGTAGTCGACTCCCCCCTGACCAGGTCGACTGGGTAGCCGACCTGGGGGTCGACCTGCCTCCCGAACCCACTTCCTGAACCTGATGCATTCTGATGTTTTTGGCCCAATTTTCTGACCAGATTCATGACTTATGCCTAACTCTGCCTCTGTTCTAATTAAAATAAAAATGGCGTCGCTACTCTGCTGAAATCTGAATTGGAACTAGGACTAAAGCATCTTCTTCCAAACTGAATAAAATTAAAAGAGAACAACTGCAACTCTTCTTCTTCTTTAATCCAATCAAGGCAAGTGCAGTTATTTTCCGATATAAACTTTAATTTTGATTGTGACATGATTATAACTCTGAATTTGAGGTTATGTATGTTCTGTTCTATTTGGATCTATCCTATTCTGTATCTCTTTCTTCTTTCTGTTCTATAGCCAGGCTACCACGAGCCTGCGCCAAATCTCATAAGAGATTAACGCACGAACGTTAAAAAAAATGAATGATGGCATAAATGGGACATGGCTAATCTATGACTGATTTAAGGAAAAAAAAAAGACATAGGTTGTAAACTAGATTTAGATCTATGCATATTCTGTGAGTTAGGAGAAGAGGAACCATTGTATGTTAACATATGACTTGAGACTTTGACATAACACATATTTTGAATTAAGATCTAATTTTGAGGACATAGTATATGTTGTAAGTTAAGATCTATATTTGAGGCATATTTTAAGAAAAGGAAGATATGTGACTTAGGCGTAAAAATCTATAGGATAACTAGTAATTTGAATACGCCTAAAACCGAACTTTTTGATAATTGGCATAAAAGGATATAGTTTGGCATAATTCTTATTGTTTATCATGATTTATGGGTTTTGGAAAATATTCTATGCTATGCAATGTTTAACTAAAACGTAGGGTATATGATCATATTGTGAATCATGACAATTATTTAGGCATGTGAACTTAGGCCGAATTTATACTTGGGCAAGATATATAAATGAAACTTCAAGGAATGATTAAATCTGTTATATTGCCTAATTTGCTAGTTCTGCTATATTGCCTAATCTGCTAGATCTGTTCATCTGCTAAATCTGTCATCTGCTAAGTCTGCTGAAAATGCCTAATCTATTATAAGCTAAATCTGCTAAATTGCTTAATCTGTTAAATCCGTTAAGTCGCCTAATCCGCGAAATCTATTTTCTGCTATATCTGTTGAGTTGATATATTTAGTCTGTTATGGACATAATCTGAATTGGCTATAGTTATGAATAATTGACATGTATATTAGGCGGGGGCATAATTGGTAAATTATTAATTAATTGGCCGCAAAGATAAACATGGCTAACTCAAGGTTAGAATGAGTATGTGGCGTAATCCTGCCCGGAACCGCCTGGCACATCCAACGGCCGCAAACAATAGGTTCTAATGTGAGAAGTTAGTCATAACGTGCTTGAAACCCGAGGTTAGACTCAGTTTGTGGCAGAAACCTGCCCGGAACCAACCGGCCTAACAAGTAGCCGCAAACTGTCAGTCTAATGTGAGAGGTCTGGGCATTAATATTTAATTTACGAAAATCTGAGAAAAATATGATGTCTAAAACGTTTTGGGTGGATAGGGTTAAACCAACTGGACTAATGAAATTAATAAACCCGTTTCATGAATCTGTAGGCCCAGTACAAAGTTAGACAAGTCTGTAAACCTGTTAAATCTATATGTCTGATCCGTTAATCTGAAAACTTATTAACTTGATTTTCTGATCTGTGAACTAGTTGACCTGAACTCTGTATGTCTGAACTTGTAAACAAGTTAACATGAAATTTGTTAGTCTGGGGGCACAAGGTTAGGAGGGAAAATACTTGTGTCATCTGTTGTTTGGGACCCATATTAGTCAGTAACCCTTTCTGGTATCAAAAACTTCGACCTAATAGTAGGTACGGTCCAGGCATGCTTACTGAACTAATTATGAGTGGTTCATTCTGATAATGGCGAGGGGTGTTGATGGTGCGTTCCAACCGGGTCATGTGCATGCATGGATCCCGGCCTGCCTCTGTGGATGTAAGATGCCGTGACATCTGTAAATAGGTCTGTGTCATTCAAAGGTTGCCACTTTAGGGAATGATACACCCTTCTGTGGGGCTGGCATAGGGTATTTATGTAATAGGGAGCCAATCGCGTGGGGTGAGATTTGGGGTACACTTAGCTTTGTCTGTTTCTGTGGGGTACCGTCTGTTTCTGTTGGGTGGCAACACCTGTCTGCGTGGTACCATCTGTCTGTAGGGGTGGTAAAGGCCCATTTACTTGTGTACACCTAACTCTACATTTTGTTTCCATAGGGATTAATCTGTTTTTGTTTTTGTACCTTCTGTTCGGGTGGTAAAAGCCCATTTCTAGCATTCTGTTCTGTGGAAATCAATATGTTTCCTTTCTGTTTCAGTTAAGACATTAGGGTAACACCTAATCCCGTTATATTAGTTTTAGTGCAGAAAAGTGAAAAGTAATAGCTTATATCATTCTGTTCTTCTGTTATATCCGCTGCACCTGTTACCGTTATCTCTCATCCAGTTTTATTTTCATGTCATGTTATTATTATCTGTTCATAACTGAAAATCACTGGACTTGCCAGACTTTATGTCTGACCTTGCTTGTTTTCGCCCCTTTTTCTTCCGTTCCCCCTAGGTTATCCAAGGAGGGAATATTTTAGCTTGCTCCGGATTCCTTCTGCTTGAAGTGCTTAAAGTATGGCTTGGCTCTGTATAGCTTCTGTTCTGTGGGGATTATGATGTTAAAGTTTTGTACTCTGATGATTTCCTAAACAAGACTGATTTTATGTACTTGAGTTTTTTTTATTTCAGTAAAGATGTAACCATACTGAATTCTATTTCCCGCTGTAATAAAGTTATAATTTCTCAAGTATTGGTTATCTGTCTTGATATTTTCTGTTCTGTTTACTAAAATGCTCCACCAAAAGTTAAGGCATTCCCTTTGTGAGTGTCCTTAACGGAGGTGGGGTGTTACACTTGGTATCAGAGCTGAAGGTTACCAGATTGGGTAAAAATTTTGAAAAGTATTTTCAAAAATGTTTTAAAAGGAAGTATTTACAAAAGTGAAGTTTGTTTTGAAAAACATAATCCCCTAAAGCCATGTGCACTATCTCTCTCTATCCTTCGTTTTGAATCTTTCCTTTCTATTTCAGCATGTCTGGAGACCTTAACCTTCCAGAGGGAGTACCGATACCCGGCTGGTTTAGGAGTTACTTAGAAGCTAGGGCCAATGGAGCGAGCCCAGCAGACATTCCTCCTCTAGTGGCAGCGGTTCCTCCTCCTCCTCCTCCTCGTGGGAATGCCTTCGCAAAAACATGTAGAGACTTCAAGTCTATGGGTGGAAAAGACTTTTATGGGACAGAATCCTTTGTAGGAGCAAGAAACTGGCTAAAGGAGACCGAGGATCTGTTTGACATCTTCGGAGTTGATGACAGGCAAAAGATACAGCTAGCAGTGTGGTTACTTAAAGATGAAGCTTCCTATTGGTGGGAGATCACTAATGCTCAGAGGCCAGTAGAAACATGAGAAGATTTTGAGGACAAGGTTTGAGATGAAATTCCTCTCCCAAGCTGAAAGAAGCCTGCAAATGGAGAAGTTCCTAACTCTTAAACAGGGAAGCATGACGATCAAGGAGTACGTCAATCAGTTTAATCAGCTGGCCAGATTTGGGCTAGACTTAGTAAACACCCAACACAAGAAGACGCTTCGCTTCGTCAAAGGTCTGAATGAGCCTCTACGCAGCCTTGCTATGACCCATGTATCCACAGGAGCGACTTATGAAAGCTTGGTGGACATGGCATTGCTACACGAGGAAGACAAGGGCAAGACGGAGGCAAAGAAGGAAGAACCACAGAACAAGAAAGCATGGCCCAAAAAAGAAACACAAAAGAAGGATGAGAAATCTGATGATAAGAAGGAGAAAAAGTGCTTTACTTGTGGAAGCTCGACTCATCTGAACAAGGATTGCAGAAAAAGGAAGGGAACTTGCTTCAACTGTGGTGAGATGGGACACTTCACTAGGGACTGCCCGAAAAAAAGAGGGCAAGGGCAGAGGGCAGGACCAACTTCTGGAGGGCAGGCGAACACTCTCGAGGCTAGTGGATAGGATAGGATTAGGAAAACTTTCTATGGGAGGTTTAATTTCTTTATCTGATTGTTGAGTTGAAACTCTTTCCGATTCTGGCATTCTGATTCTGTAATCAATACTCTGCACTTTAATACTAGTATTGTTTCTGATTCTGCTATAGTCTTAAACCTCATAAGGGTTACAACTCATATGTTTGTGATAAGTTGGGGTTTGAGGGATATCTGTGTTAGGTGTCAAGCATGACGCATGCATTCTGGGTTTTTGCGGGATATGATTTTATCATGCTTAGTTTCCCAAGCATCATTTGATAATCTGATCTGTACTAGTAATCTGTAAATATCTGAATATTTCTGATAAGGTTAAGATTTCCAGTTTTGACATTTTCTAAAGAGGGTAATCCTCTGGGTGTCAATCTGATGTTGGTTTTGGTCTTCGGGGTTGATACTTAGAGGAATTATTTTCTCAACCAATGTCTAATAGGAATCAAGTTTTTTCGTACTTGCTTCCATCATTCAACGATATCCTATCAATCGAATCTTCAACCTTTTGGTAGAAACTAATGGGTGTAAACATGTGTTTGAGACATGTTATGTTTGATGGTTGCAAGTGGATGCAAGTGGTTGCTAGTGGTTGCTCGTGGATGCATATACACACATTAGGCACTAGATCGGCTCACAAACACTCTCATACTGCATATGGGTGAGTGTGCATTTTCAATTTTGTGGATGCAGAATGGTTGACTCATCACATGGATGTTGCATTTGGATGAATGATTGCGCACACATTTAGAAATGATATGTATCGAATAGGAAAATTGCATACATGTTGGACTCATGGCACCGACATAATTTGCATTAAGGAGGTCAACTGAATCAGTGGACAGCCTGATCTTTGCATCTAATAAAGAACATATACACATACTTTTGCATATGCTCATACAGCATTAGAAGTTTTCTAAGGACAATGGATGCTTGTGGATGATAATTGAGTAGATGGATGACTGGATGGTAGGACACATTCTTCTTAACTTGAAGATTTCGAGGACGAAATCCTTTAAGGAGGGGAGAATGTAAAACCCCGTATTTTCTGTAAACATACGAATAAAAAATCAAGGAAGAATTAAATTAGTAAAATAAGAACCAAGGGAAACGGGTTGCGCCATTGCATCTGTCTCGAAATTCTTCTTGAAAACGAGTCCGAGTTTTCGAAAAACGGAGTCCGTATGACCAAATTACGACCCTCCGAAGTTTCAGGAATTTTCAAAATCGAAAACAACTCGAAATTCGAATTCAAACCCAGAAGCAGGCTGGGCGGGAAATTTCCCGCCCAGGACCCAGGTCGACTGGGGAGTCGACTGGGTAGTCGACCCCCCTGATCAGGTCGACTGGGTAGTCGACCTGGGGGTCGACCTACCTCCCGAACCCCCTTCCTGAACCTGATGCATTCTGATGTTTTTGGCCCAGTTTTCTGACCAGATTCGTGACTCTAAAACTATATAAACAGCCCCATAGCCTCATTCTCTCTACACCATTTCATTCTGCCTATACTATGCCTCTGTTCTAATTAAAATAAAAATGGCGTCGCTACTCTGCTGAAATCTGAACTGGAACTAGGACTAAAGCATCTTCTTCCAAACTGAATAAAATTAAAAGAGAACAACTACAACTCTTCTTCTTCTTTTATCCAATCAAGGCAAGTGCAGTTATTTTCCGATATAAACTTTAATTTTGATTGTGACATGATTATAACTCTGAATTTGAGGTTATGTATGTTCTGTTTGGATCTATAATATTTTGTATCTCTTTCTTCTTTCTGTTCTATAGCCAGGCTACCACGAGCCTGCGCCAAATCTCATAAGAGATTAACGCATGAACATTAAAAAAAATGAATGATGGCATAAATGGGACATGGCTAATCTATGACTGGTTTAAGAAAAAAAGACATAGGTTGTAAACTAGATTTAGATCTATGCATATTCTGTGAGTTGGGAGAAGAGGAATCAATGTATGTTAACATATGACTTGAGACTTTGACATAACGTATATTTTGAATTAAGATCTAATTTTGAGGACATAGTATATGTTGTAAGTTAAGATCTATATTTGAGGCATATTTTAAGAAAAGGAAGATATGTGACTTAGGCGTAAAAATCTATAGGATAACTAGTAATGTGAATACGCCTAAAACCGGACTTTTTGATAATTGGCATCAAAGGATATAGTTTGGCATAATTCATATTGTTTATCATGATTTATGGGTTTAGGAAAATACTCTGTGCTATGCAATTTTTAACTAAAACGTACGGTATATGATCATATTGTGAATCATGACAATTATTTAGGCATGTGAACTTAGGCCGAATTTATACTTAGGCAAGATATATAAATGAAACTTCAAGGAATGATTAATTCTGTTATATTGCCTAATTTGCTAGTTCTGCTATATTGCCTAATCTGCTAGATCTGTTCATCTGCTAAATCTGTCATCTGCTAAGTCTGCTGAAAATGCCTAATCTGTTATATGCTAAATCTGCTAAATTGCTTAATCTGCTAAATTCATTAAGTCGCCTAATATGTGAAATCTGTTATCTGCTATAACTGTTGAGTTGATATACTTAGTCTGTTATGGACATAATCCGAATTGGCTATAGTTATGAATAATTGACATGTATATTAGGCGGGGGCATAAATGGTAAATTATTAATTAATTGGCCGCAAAGATAAACATTGCTAACTCGAGGTTAGAATGAGTTTGCGGCGTAATCCTGCCTGGAACCGCCCGGCACATCCAGTGGCCGATAACAATAGGTTCTAATGTGAGAAGTTAGTCATAACGTGCTTGAAACCCGAGGTTAGACTCGGTTTGTGGCAGAAACCTGCCCGGAACCAACCGGCCTAACCAGCAGCCGCAAACTGTCAGTCTAATGTGAGAGGTCTGGGCATTATTATTTAATTTATGAAAATTTGAGATAAATATGATGTCTAAAACGTGTTGGATGGATAGGGTTAAACCAACTGGACTAATGAAATTAATAAACCCATTTCATGAATCTGTAGGCCCAGTAAAAAGTTAGACAAGTCTGTAAACCTGTTAAATCTGTATGTCTGATCCGTTAGTCTGAAAACTTATTAACATGATTTTCTGATCTGTGAACTAGTTGACCTGAACTCTGTATGTCTGAACTTGTAAACAAGTTAATCTGAAATCTGTTAGTCTGGGGGCACAAGGTTAGGAGGGAAAAAATACTTGTGCCATCTGTTGTTTGGGACCCATATTAGTTAGTAACCCTTTCTGGTATCAAAAACTTTGACCCAACAGTAGGTAGCGTCCGGGCACGCTTACTGAACTAATTATAAGCGGTTCATTCTGATAATGGAGAGGGGTGTTGATGGTGCGTTCCAACCGGATCATGTGTGTGCATGGATCCCGACTTGCCTCTGTGGATGTAAGATGCCGTGACATCTGTAAATAGGTCTATGTCATTCAAAGGTTGCCACTTTAGGGAATGATACACCCTTCTGTGCGGCTGGCACAGGGTATTTATGTAATAGGGAGCCGATCGCGTGGGGTAGGATTTGGGGTACACTTAGCTTTGTCTGTTTCTGTGGGGTTCCGTCTGTTTCTGTTGGGTGGCAACACCTGTCTGCATGGTACCATATGTCTGTAGGGGTGGTAAAGGCCATTTACTTGTGTACACCTAATTCTACATTCTGTTTCCATAGGGATTAATCTGTTTTTGTTTCTGTACCTTCTGTTCGGGTGGTAAAAGCCCATTTTTAGCATTCTGTTCTGTGGAAATCATTATGTTTCCTTTCTGTTTCAGTTAAGACATTAGGGTAACACCTAATCCCATTATATTAGTATTAGTGCAGAAAAGTGAAAAGTAATAGCTTATATCATTCTGTTCTTCTGTTATATCCACTGCACCTGTTACCGTTATCTCTCATCCAGTTTTATTTTCATGTCATGTTATTATTATCTGTTCAAAACTGAAAAATCACTGGACTTGCAAGACTTTATGTCTGACCTTGCTTGTTTTCTCCCCTTTTCTTCCATCCCCCCCAGCTATCCAAGGAGGGGATACTTTAGCTTGCTCTGGATTCCTTCTGCTTGAAGTGCTTAAAGTATGGCTTGGCTCTGTATAGCTTCTGTTCTGTGGGGATTATGATTTTAAAGTTTTGTACTCTGATGATTTCCTAAACCAGACTGATATTATGTACTTGAGTTTTTTTTTTATTTTAGTAAAGATGTATCCATACTGATTTCTGTTTCCCGCTGTAATAAAGTTATAATTTCTCAAGTATTGGTTATCTGTCTTGAAATTTTCTGTTCTGTTTACTAAAATGCTCCACCAAAAGATAAGGCATTCCCTTTGTGAGTGTCCTAAACGGAGGTGGGGTGTTACAGTCGGAGTCGGGGAACGCTTATTGGGCTAATTGTAAGTGATCCAAAAAGTGGGGACGGTGTCCGACGGCGCGTTCCATCGGGGTCATGTTTGTGCATGACTCCGCATGCTCGGGAAAATAAGACGTTGTGACATTAGTAGATATGGTTGTGTACATCCGGGTAATGAAGGGTGCCACTTTAGGGAATGATACACCCTACTGTGGGGCCGGCGCAGTGTATTTAAGGAGTAGGGAGCCAAATGATTAGGGTAGTAATTAGGGTACATTTAGACTCCGATATGTTTAGGAGCCCGCTAATACCCCAAGAGGGGATTCCGGAATGTTGGGCTGCCTGTTGTTTGTATGGGGAAAATCGTCTCACTGGAAGTACGCCTAAGTCTACCGTCTTATAGTTGTTGGGATCATCTCATTCTGGTTATACTAGTATCGGTGCAGAGGAATCATTAGAAGAAGCGTATACACTCTATCATGTTTATCTTGTTTTCCTTGTCATGCCTACCTTTTATGATGTTATCTTTCTTATCCACTTTATATATGTGTCATGATACTTTTACTTATTTATTTGCTAAAAGTAATTGGATTATCCAGACTTTATTTCTAACCCATTTTGTTTTCTCTTCTTTCTCTTCCGTTTCCCTAACCCCCCCTCTCCTGGGTTCTCAGGGTAGGAACACTCAAGCTTGATCAGGATACTGCTATTGTCTTACTTGGAGCTGCTTAGATGTATTGCTCAAGTTCTTATCTTTGCTACGGTGGCTATGTTTCTTTTGGGGATTATGCTTCTTTTATTTTTGTACTCTGATGTTTTAAGTGCAAGACAGAAATTTTGATGATGTACTGGGTTTATGTATTTTCAAACATATGATGTTTTGAACCACGATGCTTTATGATTAATAAAGTTTTTAAATTCCGCTGCTATTTTATATCTGTCTTGTAATGTTTCTACGTGAGTTTACCTATAACGCTTCACGAAACTTAATGCATTCTCTTAATGAGTGACATTAACGGACATGGAGTGTCACACTTGGTATCAGAGATGAAGGTTACTAGATTAGGTAAAAGTTTTTGAAAATTATTTTCAAAAAGGTTTTAAAAGAAAGCATTTTAAAAAAGAAAAGTCTATTTTAAAAAACATATTCCCCAAATCCATATGTAAAATCTTTCGATCCTTTGTCTAAATCTCTTTCCTTTTCTTTTCAGCATGTCCGGAGAACCTAATGCTCCAGAGGGCGTTACAATATTAGGCTGGTTCCATAAGTATCTAGAGGCCGCGGCGCCTGCCGGTGGTCAAGCTGATGTTCCTCCCCCTGTTGCACCAGTCATTCCTCCTCTTCTACATGTAGATAATATCTCTAAGATCTGCATTGGTTTTTGTGATATGGGAGGAAAGCCATTCTGTGGATTTGATACATTTGTAGAGACAAGGAATTGGCTCAAGGAGACAGATGACTTATTTGGAATTTTTGAAGTGGACGATCGTAGGAAGATTCAGCTTGCCATCAAGCTGCTGAAAGATGAAGCTTCATCCTGGTAGGAAGTAACGCAAGCGGGGCGTACGGTGGAAACTTGGGATGATTTTAGATAGAGGTTTGAAATGAAATTTCTTTCTCAATCTGAGAAAAGCATGCAAATGGAAAGGTTCTTGGCGCTCGAGCAAGGAAACATGATTGTTAAAGAATATGTTAACAAATTCAACCAGATAGCAAGGTTTGGATTGGAACTGGTAGATACTCGCATAAGAAAGCTTTGTGTTTTTTAAAGGACTGAATGAACCCCTTCATGGGTTAGCTATATCCCATATTCCAATGGGAGCAACTTTTGAATGGATTGTTGATATAGCCTTGATGAATGAGGAAGACAAAAGCGACAAGAAGGAAGCTAAGGTTGAGGAAACACAAAACAAGAAGATATGGCCCAAGAAAGGACAGCAACAACAACAACAACAACAACAAAAGAAGGGCGAAAAGAATGATAAGGCTAAGGATAAGAGGAAGTGCCACAATTGTGGGCGAGATGGTCGTTTGATCAAGGACTGCAAAAGTAGGAAGAATTTTTGCTTCAGTTATGGAGAGGTCGGACACTTTGCTAAGGAGTGCCCGAAGAAACACGGACAACGTCAAAAAGCAGGAGTTTCTAGAGGGCAGGTGCATGCTCTCGCAACCAGTGCTCCAGATAGAGGTAGGAAAGTTTATGTGGAAGGTTTGATTTCTCTTTCCTATCATCCTATTAGAACTCTTTTTGATTCTGGCGCTTCACATCCATTTATATCAAGTTTTGTGCTTGAGTCTCTGCACCTCAATACTAGTATGGTAGTGGATCCCGTTATTGTCTCAAAACCTATTGGTGGTTTGGCTCATTTGTCCATGATTTGTCGGGGTTTGAGAATATCTGTGTTAGGCGTCGAATTTGAGTGCCACGCATATGTGCTCGGTTTTATGGGCAACGGTTTGATTCTAGGGTTGGATTGGCTAGCCATGTATGGTTCCATTCTGGATTATGAGAGGAGGGTTATTAGATTTTTGACTTGCCATGGGAGGACCCTCGAGATTTCTTGTGACCCGCAAGGGTCTGTCATGCTTTGTTTCCTAGAGTCTCTTGATGCATCTATCGATGATTTACGTTCTGTGCCAGTAGTCCGAGACTATCCTGCTGTTTTTGATAAGGTACGGGGCATACCTCCAAGGCACAAGATTGATTTTCATATATATTTAGTGGACAATGCAAAGCCAATTGCATTACATGTGGGCCATATGGCTCCAAGGTAAAGAAGGGAGCTTAGTAAGAAAGTATGGGAGCTACTTGAGAGAGGAGTTATTAGGCGAAGCATATCTAAATGTGTTGCTCCGGTAGTATTCGCAACTAAGGCGGATGGTTCGCTTCGCTCATGTGTGGAATATAGAGTGTTGAAAAAATTCACAAAGAAGAACAGGCACCCACTCCCAAGGACAAATGATATGTTTGACCAGCTTGTTGGTGCATCGGTATTCTCTCAGTTAGACCTAGCCATGGGGTTTCATCAGTTGAGGGTGGCTGAGGACAGTATAGACAAGACCGCTTTTAGGAAAGTCAGTTTCTTTGAATAGCTCGTTATGCCTTTTGGGTTGACGAATGCACCTGCCTATTATGTTTATCTGATGAGTAGGGTGTTTCTAACTAAATTTGTCGTGGTCTTTATTGATGATATCTTGATCTTCTCAAAGAGAGAGGAAGAGCATGCCCATCATTTGAGAGAACTTTTGAAAACTCTGCGTATGCACCATCTTAAGGCAAAGTTCTCTAAATGTCATTTTTGGAGAAAAGAGGTGAGATTTCTAGGGCATGTGTTATCCAAAGATGGGGTAGCAGTAGATCCCGCAAAGATAGTTCCTGTTCAAGATTGGAAAATTCCGAAGAATGCAACGGAGGTGAGAAATTTTCTTGAATTGGTAGGCTAGTATAGGAAGTTCATTAAGGACTTCACAAAATTAAAAGCCCCACTCACCATGCTGACAAACGAGAATTTGTCATTTTCATGGAATATAGATTGTGACGTTTCTTTCCAATGATTGAAGAGGGCTCTAACAACAGCCCTAGTCTTGACCTTTCCTGACGGGAATAAAGTGTTTACATTATACACTGATGCATGTGGTATAGGGCTTGGTGTGGTTCTGATGCAAGAGGGAAAGGTAGTATATTATAGGGGTAGAGAGCTAAGGGTTCATGAGAAGAACTACCTTACCCATGATTTAGAGCTAGCTACCATAGTATTCGCGCTTAAGACGTGTGTGACACCTCACGTCCATTAATGTCACTCACTAAGGGAATGCATTAAGTTTTGTGAAGTGTTATAGGTAAAAAGAAACAGAAATATTACAAGACAAATATAAAAGCAACAGCAGAATTTAAAAACTTTATTTATCATAAGATATCGTGGTTTAAAAATAGAACATATCTGAAATACACATAAACCATTACATCATAAAACTATTGTCTTGTACTTTAAAACATCAAAGTACATAAAAAGCTTAATTCCCTAAATAAATCATAGCCATAGTAGCAAGGATAAAAGCTTGAGTCATACGTTTAAGCAGCTCCAGCAAAATGAAAGCAGAATCACGGTCAAGCCAGATTGTTCCCACCTTGAGAACCTGGGGGGAAACGGAAGAAAGAGGAGGAAACAAAAAGGATTAGACATAAAGTTTGGTGAGTCTAGTTACTTTTAGCAAGTAAATAAATAAAAGTAGCATGACAGGCATATAAAGTGGATAAGAGAGATTACTACATAAAAGGGAGGTATGACAAGGTAAACTGGACAACAGGATAGAATAGATAGCGCTTCTTAATACTTTCCTTGCTCTGCACCAATACTAGTATAACAGATATGTAATAGGATTACATACTCCCCAATTGCTTAACAGAAACATGATGATCCCAACAGAAACATAATGGTAGTTTTAGGTGTATCTAGTAATGGGTTTTAACCCAAACAGAACTGGTACCTAAACAGAAATAATGGGTGTTAGCCCAGACAGAAACATAGATACCCTACAGAAACAGACAGGACTAGATGCACCCTATTCACTACCCCCAATCGATCGGCTCCCTATTCCGTAGATACCTTGTACTGGCCCTCCAGTAGGGTGTATCACTCCCTAAAGTGGCAACCCTTCATTTCCTGGATGTGCACAACCATATATACTGACGTCACAACGTCTTATTTTCCCAAGCAGGCGGAGTCATGGACGCACATGACCCTGATGGAATGCCCCATCATGACACCGTCCTCAACATTTGGATCTCTTATATTCAGCTCAGTAAGCATGCCCCACTCCGACCAAGTTCGGAGTACCTGTTTGATACCTATTTAAGGGTTATTGACTGAAATGGGTCCCACACAAGATGATGCAAGTTCTCCCCTTTTTCTTGCATCCCCACTACTAGGTTTTCCACTTGTTATATTTATCTAACGGTGTCTTTAATTACATAACCCCAACAGGTTAAGATCGTGGGCCTATATATACAAAAACTACCCACCAACCCAAGATGTACTTAACCCTCCCATTGATTCAAGCATATTTATTTAACAGTTAAGTTTGTGGGCCTATATATAATAATATTACCCACCTACCCAATAGTTACTTAACTTAACCCACCCACTATCCAACCAGTTTTTACTTGACCCTAACTTTAGTTCATAATCATACAATCCCTATGGATTAGATTAGGTTAAGTAGTCCAATTCATTACCATGTCCATTCATGGTTATAATAGGCTAGACATCCCACATTAAGCCTGCAACTTGTGGATGCTGGATATGTCAGTCGGGTCCGAGCAGACTTCTTCCATAAGTTGGGCCTAACCTCATGTCTTAGCCTAATTCGTATTTGCGCACTTAGACCTCTCACATCAGGTTCAACATTAGTGGTTGCTGGATATGTCGGGTCCGGGTAGACTTCCACCACTAGTGCAACCTAACCTCATGTCATAAGTGCAACAACAATTTCTAATTGTAATTATTAAACATTCCATTTTTATCCAATTCTTACCTATGTCTTAATAGGTGATTATGTTCCCACTTCCCCCTTTCGAATTTTATGTCCAACTCATGTTTATATTCAAATTATGCCAATATTAACCTTTTCCCTCCCCGTTCCCTAACTAGCGTGTTCACATAATTTACGGCATGTATAAGCTATATAATAGCCTAATCATAAACGATAAAAAGGGAAGGTAATGGAAATATGACAAAGGTGAATGTTCTAACATAACTAGCATAAACATGTACTAACATGGTGAACATATAAGCATAGATCTAATGAACTTGTGGCAGTTAACTAGTTGTAACATAAAAAAGGTGATAAAATGAACATGAAAAGATCTAAATTTAATTTAGATGTCCAACAAGTTCAGATCTAATATGAGAAGCACAAGGGGATCCAAATAATAAACAAGATCTAATTAATAATTTAGGTGTCCACATAATACAGATCTAATAGGTAAAATTAGATCTAACAAATAGTGATTAAATCTATATCATAGAATGTCCACATAATTCATATCTAAGAGATAAAAGTAGATCTAACACAAATAGGGATAAGATCTACATCATATAATGTCCACAAAATTCAGATATAATAGATAAAACTTGATCTAACACAAATAGGGATAAAATCTGCATCATAGAATGTCTACATAATTCAAATCTAATGTATAAAACTAGATCTAACACAAATAGGGATAAGATCTACATCATAGAATGTCTATATAATTCAGATCTAATAGATAAAAGTAGATCTAACACAAATAGGGATAAAATCTACATCATAGAATGTCTACATAATTTAGATCTAATAGATAAAAGTAGATCTATCACAATTAGCGATAAGATCTACATCATAAAATGTCTACATAATTCAGATCTAATAGATAAAAGTAGATCTAACACAAATAGGGATAAGATCTACATCGTAGAATGCCTACATAATTCAGATCTAATAGATAAAAGTAAATCTATCACAAATAGGGATTAAGATCTACACTATAGAAATTTAGATCCAAGTTATAACCAATCCAAAATGTCGTATGTTCATAATTTACAATGGATCCAACATAATATAGGCACATGAACAAATCCAAACTATAATCCTATCAAGTTTACTTTTCAATATTTAATTCTAAAAGTAACTTAGAACTCACAAATTTTGGATTAGAAGATAGAACAAGAAAAGATTGGATATTGAATTTCCAATAGATTTGCTTTAGTTGATAGTTGTAGAAGATAAAGGATCCAATTCAGTGCAGATGCCGGTAGAGTTTGGCCTCCATGGATTCTCAATGAAGAAAACAAGAGAAATGACCATGTATTTATAGCTGCCAGCTTCCTGGATTCAGATGCTACATCAGCCTTAGGGCGAATCGGGCCACAGGTCAACATCCAAACACCCTGGATCGACCCAGCGGGTCTTGGGTCGACCCTCAAAATGGGGCGGTTCGGCTATTCCCCCTCCCGATTCGCTGTTTTGAATTTTTTTTGAATATTTATTTATTTAATTATATATATATATATATATATATATATATATATATATATATTTCTCATATGCATACAAACTTTAAGGCTTAATAACTTCTTCATACAGTGTTCGTTTTACGCAAACCAAATGTCTATCTTGACCAAAATTTCGAGACAAATGTAATGGTACAACGTGGCATCATTATTTGCTTGGAGAGAAGTTCGAATTGTACACCGATCATAAATCGTTCAAGTACTTGTTTTCCCTGGAAGATCTTAATTTAAGGCAACAAAGGTGGATGGAGTTTCTAGCTTCTTATGATTTCGAGATTTCTTATACCCCTGGCAAGATCAATGTGGTGGCAGACGCACTGAGTACGCAGAGGATGGTCTTAAGTCCTCTGTTTGTGCAAAGGAAAAGCTTGGAGTTCATATTGACTTTTGACTTTAGACCCTACACCGATTTTTTTCCTAGTTTGTTTGCATCACTAGAGATAGGACTTACTCTTATTGATCAGATAGGAGCTTCGCATCGAGATGATCCACAGATTTCAGACATGCTGGATAGGCTCAGTAAAGGGGAGACTTCTAGTCACCTCAATAGATATTCCATACACGATAAAGGGTGGTTGCGACGAGATGGAAGACTTTGTGTTCCCCAAACTGGGAGTTTGTTAAAGACAATCTTAGAAGAAGCCCATCATTCCAAGATGACTATTCATCCAAGCAGTGATAAGGTGTATAGAGACATGAAGAGGGTTTTATATTGGGATGGGATAAAGAAAGATGTGGCAGAGTTTGTTTCTCAATGTTTGGTTTGCCAGCAAGTCAAAGCTAAGCAAAAGAAGCCCGATGGTTTACTTCATCCTTTGGAGGTTCCACAGTGGAAGTGGGAGAGCGTCTCTATGGATTTCATCGATGGTTTTCCTAGATCGAGGAAGGGCAATAACAGTATTTGGGTTGCAGTAGATAGATTTACTAAGAGCGCTCATTTCATTCCAATTAAGAGCAAGAGGATTGCAGCATGGTTGGCAGCAGTTTATGTTCCTGAGATAGTCCGTCTTTATGGAGTACCTTCCAGCATCCTAAGAGATCGTGACCCCATTTTTTCCAGTGAATTTTGGAAAAGCTTGCAAGAAGCATTAGGTACACAGTTGCGTTTGAGCACCGATTATCACCATCAGACCGATGGATATACAGAAAGGGTAAACAAAGTTCTTGAGGATCTTTTAAGGCTGTGTATCCTAGACTTTGGAGGGACTTGGGAAGAGCATCTTCCTTTAGTAGAGTTCACCTACAACAATAGTTATCAAGCTAGCATTTATATGGCACCCTTCGAAGCATTATACGAACGACCCAGTAGATCACCGACTTGTTGGTCGGAATCTACAGAAAGTCTACTACTTGGACCAGATATGGTTAGAGAGACGTTCGAAAAGATTGATCTTATTAGCTAGTGAATGAAGACCGCTCAAGATATGCAGATATACTACGCAGACAAGAGAAGGACTGACATTGAATTTTAGGTAGAAGACATGGGTTTTATTAAAGTGTCACCTTTGAGGAATGTGGTTTGCTTCGGATCTGTAGGGAAATTGGCACCACGATTTGTAGGGTTATTTCCCATAACAGAAAGGATTGGCCAAATGGCCTATAGATTAAAGCTACCAGAGATACTATCCAGCGTTCATGATGTTTTTCCATGTTTCTCATCTGCGGAAGTGTTTGCTTGATACCGCGGAAGTTGTTGAGCCAAGTATATTGGAGGAAGTAAAGGTGGAACGGGAGGCGACAGTCAGACGAGTTCCTACCTGTATTCTTGGATTAGAAGTTAAGAAGCTATGCAATAGAGAAGTCAAGTTGATGAAGGTTTAGTAGGGAGATAAACCAGAGGATGCAACTTAGGAAACTGAAGACAAGATTCGTGCTTCATACCCTTTTCTTTTCGAGGGTATGTTCTTAACTTACTTTCCAAAGCTTTTATTTATGCTTGTTCCTATCATTTAAAGTATATCCTATCGATCGAATCTTCGACCTTTAGGTAGGAATCTCATGGATGTAAACATGTATTTGAGACATGTTATGTTTGATGGATGCAAGTGGATGCAAGTGTTTGCTAGTGGTTTCTTGTGGATGCACATACACACACATTAGGCACTATATCTACTCAATCACTCTCATAATGCACACGGATGTGTACTCATTTTTCTTTTTTTAATGGATGAAAATGAGTGTATCATCATATGGATTTTGCATTTGGATGGATGATTGTGCACACATATAGAACTTACATGTTCTAATAGGATTGTTGCATACATGTTGGATTCATGGCACTAACATGCATTACATTAAGGAGGTCGACCGAATCAGTAGACCACCTGATCTTCTCATTAGTATGGGGACATATACACACACCTTTGCATATGTTCATATAAGCATTAGAAGACTTTAAGGGCAATGGATGCTTGTGATTAATGGATGAGTAGATGGGTGATGGATGTTAGGATATACATTCTTCTTAACTCGGATATTTCGGGGACGAAATCATTTGAGTAGGGGAGAATGTAACACCCTGTAATTTTAACGACACAAAAGAGGACAAATTAAAGAACAATTAATTTAATATTCAGAATTAAGGGAAACAGACTGCGCCATTGCCTTCGTCTCGAAATTATGGTCAAAATAGACACCTGGTTTGCGTAAAACGAACACCGTATGAAGAGGTTATGAAGGTTTGAAGTTAGTATACGCGCAAGAGAACCATATATATAATTAAATCCAGAAATTTAAAAATATCTGTTCCAAAATCAAATTCCGGTGAGTGGCAAAACTCCCGCTAAGGGGTGTTGTAACGACCCAGAAAATCTGAACCAATTTAAATTTTTTAAATTGGCTAAAATAATGGATTTTAAATATTTAAAATAAATATTTTAAATAATGGCAATGAAAAGTGAGTTTGAATCGATAATTGAAAACGAATATAAATAATTATGATTATAAACAAGGCCTGAAATGGCGCTGCAGTTTCAAAAATTGAATTCAAACTTTGTCGGACTGTACCGGGTGCAAAACAAAACGGATTTTAGTGAAACCAAAAATATTTAAATCTGTTAGTGAATACCTTTCTAACGAATCTGAAAAATCAAATTTTCATAATGGAAAGCAAAAGTTATGGCCAAATGAATTTTCAGAAAGGCCGCTATGGAATTTATATAGCCCGTGGAATTGGCCATTTTGCATACGACCTCGGAGTTCGACGAAACCACTTTTGTTGGATCCGGGATGTGAAGATATCACTAGGTTTCAAATTTCATAATTTTTGAAGCTAGTATGTGAGCGTGGCAAAGTAAAACGTGTTCTGGTCAATTACAGTCAAATTGGATCGACCAGAAATGGGCCTTTTGGCAAACGGTCTCACAATTCGACGAAACTAGTTTTGTTAGGACCGTATCGTCAAAACATAGCTAGATTTATTTTTCTGGAATTTTTCGAATCAATTTGTGGCCGTGGCAAATTGAAATGTACGTTCAAATTAAATATTGAATGTTTTATATTTTAATTTGAATGGAAATTGACTGAAACAGCCGAATGGGCCTACGAAACATATCCCATTGTGTTCAGAATGGGGGTAAAACGCTAGGGACGACAGTCGTTGGGTTTGGATTAGAGTTCGTGTGTGAAAGACGGTATTTTCGGATTTTTAAAAATATATAAATAAACAAAAAAATATCATTGGTCAGAAAATCTATTTTCTCTCTCCCCGTCGTCGATAGCAGGCGGAACTTCTTCAATCCCTTCTCTCCTCGATTTCTCTCAATCCGCTCAAAATTAGACCTCCATCGTGTTGAGGATTTTGTAGAGCTTGACAAGACCTTCAAATCCATAGCAAGTTTGGCTTTTTTTCATTGAGTATTCTTCGAGTTACGGGTCCCCGAAGTCGCGACGTTCAAGTCACCGCCGCCGCCGCCTCAAGCGATCGAACGCCACCGCACCCCCCTGCGCTGGAAGCTCTCTCCTCCCTCTTCGACCTCATGCAACCCGATTCCAATATCGTGCAATTGTTTGGGCAAAAGATCAAAACCTAGTTTTAAAGAAAATAGAGGTATACGGCTATATATATTTTCAACAGTTTTAACACCTTTAAACCGTTGCAAACTTTGAAAAATCATATCTTTTTCGTTTCTTGTCGAAATTCGATGAAACAGGAAGCATCGCGACCGTGTGGACGTCTTCTACATTTTAGAAGAGACTGCATATTTTTCTGAGCCTTTTGCTATTTTTGGTGGAGTGGAACCCAATGTGAGATTTCTAATATATAAACGATATGGAAAAACGACAATGTATAAATTGTATAGTCGATGTATGAGTTATATAAGCGTTGTACACCTCTTGTATAAGCGTTGTATAAGTTGTACGTTCGATGTATAAGTTATATATGCGTTGTAAAAATTATATATGTGTTGAAATAGAAGTGAATTGCTATATATATATATATATATATATATATATATATACGCCCCTCGTCCACAAACCATGGACGATATTAATTGGTTGTGATTGGTGTGAAAATTGATTGATAGCGAATGGTTGATTGGGATTGTTCGTGGTATATATTGATTGATTGTGGTTGAAAAATACCCATTTGTGGTTGAGAATTATTTGGTTGAAACCACATAGGATTAGTTTGTGGAAATGAAATAAATATATACATTCCGCCTGCGTGCGAACTAGATGCATGATCCCCATTGTCAAAAACCGCGAGGTTTTAAGGTAGAGCGAGGAGCCGTACTAGGGACGGTCCCGGTTTTAACTACCCTGCCGTTATGCTGCCGAAATTTTGAATAATATTCATGTGTTTGAATTATTTTCATTTGCTGAAACTATATTTATTCGTTGAATAGAAAACCTTCAAGTGTTGAATCAATATTCATTCGTTGATTAGAAATTCATGTGTTGAATGGACTTCGTGTTTTAAATATAAAAAACATATTTTTTTATTATAAACTATAGAAAACCTTCATGTGTTGAATCGATATTCATTCGTTGATTAGAAATTCATGTGTTGAATGGTATTCATATTTTGAAATAAATTATTCTATAATAAAAATCACCTTTTTATCATCTATATTGACTATATAAAACAATAGTGTTTTGAAAAGAATTGTTTTACAATAAAAATCACATTTTTATTATATACATGAGTTGCTGAAATGTGAAGTGTTAAAAATAGCCACTCGTTCAAATAAATATGCATGAGTTGAAATATTCATTAATTAGCCAATGGTAGGATTTTTGACTATGCATACAACATTAGAATGAACGGTGTTTTTGAACCAAATGGAATCAAATATGAAGTTGAATGGAAATTGATAAGTGATAAGAACTGTATATATGTACATGCATATTTATTGAACAGGTTATAGCAAAGGGGCTAGAGAAGAGGAATAAAATTTTGTGCCCGACAAATAGGTACACATTTACCGTTTTGTTTGGGTGATGATTTTATGAGCCTGTTGGCTAGCCGCTTGGCTTTTTCTTTTTCTTTTTGACATTAGACGCCTGTGTGGCTATTTGGAAATTTTTCCAGCCCCTCCCGTACAAAGGAGGTTATGGCGAAATTTTCCAAAATTTAAAGGCGTTAGTGAAATATTTGAAGTGAAAACGATATTGAAATTGTTGAATGAACTATATTTATATAAATATATAAATATAAATAAAATTTAAACGAAACGTGGCCGTGCAGTTCGTGTTTTGAAACCGTGATTTCAAACAACTAGTGCGGGAAATCCGACCATTGGATTTTCCTGAAACTGCAACCGTTGGGTTTGCCTTGGAAATATCTTTCCAACGGCACCAACATTGTAAAAATCCAACGGCTAGATTTTCAGATATGTGTAAATCAAATCTG
Source organism: Allium sativum (assembly GCA_030737875.1). NCBI lineage: Eukaryota > Viridiplantae > Streptophyta > Magnoliopsida > Asparagales > Amaryllidaceae > Allium > Allium sativum. Next base: position 290,352,130 of record CM060927.1, read on the forward strand.
AAGAAAAACAGCTCTAGAATCGATTATATTTATATATATATATATATAAATATAATTATATTTAATCGAATAACGACGCTGCAGTTCGTATTTTGAAATCGAAACTTCAAGCGATTGTACCGGGAGATCCGACCGTCGGATTTTCCCGAAACTAGAACCGTTGGATTCGTTTTGAAAAGACCTTTCTAATGATGTAAATTGTGTGAAGATCCAACGGTTAGATTTTCAAATATGTGTAAATCAAATCTAAAGAAAAACAGCCCCACGGCCGCGTTATGGCCCGAAGCGTCGTTTTGAATAAATTGGCTATTTTAAAATAAATAAAAATAGCGATAAATCGTTATAAAATATCATAAACGATATGGAATGGAAATAAACTGAATTTGCTCGATTTATGTGGTATTTGATGGTTGAATGTGTTTGGTGTGAAAATTACATTAAAGAACAAAATTGGTGTTGTCGAATGATTTAACCATTGAAATAAATTGATTTGAAATTCTAAATATACGTGAATTATTTGAAAAGGCCGAGTTATTTCTCATTTCAAATAATTGACCGACGATTGAAAGTCGAAGATGAAGACGGTGGTCGAAGACCGGAGATCTTCACCTCGTTTGGATGGTAACCGAGGTCCTGATTGGGAGGCATCCCGAAATATGGATAATGAGTGGTGATCGTCCAGACGTACGTGGTGATCGATGGGTTTGCGAGGTATTTAGTGCATCCGGTTTCGTTCAGACCCAGAACGTACTTGTAAATGGACTGTGTGTCTGACATTGGAGTTTATTCGGTGTTGATTGATCTCTGTTAAATATACATCTGTTTGGCGGCGGAGAATTTATTCTTGTGCTTAACGCCCTTCTCTGAAACGCACGAGCTCAGAGGTTGTATATCGAAGGACATCAGTCGCATGGCATGAATTGCTAGTGTGGCATGCCTAAGTGGAAAATGATCAAGGCTTCTGTTGAAAAGCAAAGTGTTGTGGTGATGACCAAAGCCCCGCCTGTGTGGCGTAGCTTTGTGTATAATGTGAATTCGCGAGCCTCACACCCCGGTATGAACCAGAAACGGGAGAAGGACCTCAGGGAGGACATGCGTTTCTTTCTAGCTAGGGTGGTGTCAGTGACCTACCAGCTCTGACATTTATTTACTTTTCACCTGTGTGGTTGTTGCTGTTGCGAGGCGCCTCGGTTTGATCGGACGATCCAGGTCCGATGGAGTCATTCGTTGGCTCGTTTACGCCCCAAAGGGCGGGGAAACGTATTGTTTAGGCACTACAATCCACTCCATGTGGACCGACCATGTCGCTCCAAGGGGCAGTTGCGGCTGTTCCGGTGGCTCGGGCTAGAGAGTCACGAATCCGGTAAGGACTATCTTTTGCCTAGGTTCATGACGGAAATCCAATTTCCAAATGCGTGACTGTGCGGTTTTGATTATATATATATATATATATATAGCGACATGATATATGGTACCCATGCCGTCTATGATTGATAGTTATGATTGAAATTGTTTTTGAAACATATAAACACTAGTAATAATATCAAATGCTTTTGTTTTATTCGTATCAATCATATTTTGGCCATTATAAGGTAAAACTCTATCCTCCGGTTTGCGTTGCATTGTGTGATGAGAACTGAGTCTTATAATGGCTTCATTTTTATAAAAAGCATTGCGATGTTTAAAAAGGAAGATTTGTTTTTAAAGCACTGGCAATCCGATGGAGTAAACCCATTCCACGAAAGTGGCGTGGTCCTGTGATTAGCCATATTTTGAATGTGTTGAGTAGATTTCTCATACCAGCCCCATGACTGACTCGTAGTTTTTTTCACTTTCAAACTCGGGTGCCCCTTTTTCTACACGGGCAGCCTTGTATTCAGGTTTAGCTGGTTCTTTCTGGATAGCTGGAGCTGAAGATGGATTCTATTATTTATCTCTTTTTATGCTGTTCAGCTCCTACTGTACATATTTTGTTTATTTCCGCTGTAGACATTTATGTATAGCTGAACTGTATTTGTACTAAGTATGATCCTATATACTGTGTAACTCTGATGATTACTTTTATCTTGTATATTCTATTGTTCATTATCTGGTGTATTTATTTATTTTTGTTCTGCTATTATCTGTTTCTGTGTTATATTCCAAAGATAACCCTTGTCTTCGTCTATACGGGATTTGGGTTCGTCACAACGAGGTATCAGAGCTTTGGTTTAGCTTAGTTCTGGAATATAACATTTGAACGAACTCGTCAGAAATAGAACCAGTAATGTTCTAGGACGGGTAACTCATTACAGATAGGATCAGTAATATCCTAGTATGAGTAGCAGAATGAAATAACACCTAAATAGACACATTTACATTCAAGTATTTGTCCCTATATTTTGAAATATCTTTTCTGTTGACCTGACACTTGGTCTGCTGATTGCAGACGTACTGGAAAATGAGTGCCAGAAACAGAAGAAGTAATATTGACTCGGATATAAAAGCTCTATTTATGAAATATAGAAATCTGGGTGGAAAACCCTTCACGGGTGAAGAAGAAATTATGAAAACACAAGCTTGGATTCGTTCAGCTGAGAAAATCTTCGAAGCATTAAAGCTGAGGATGACCAGAAAAGATTACTGGCCTCCTGGGCACTCAAAGACGAAGCTTTGTTCTGGTGGGATTCAGTTATCAAAGATAATCCAGAAGGTGATATCACCTGGGATATATTCAAAGTGATTTTCCTGGAAAGATTTACTCCTCCCGAAGCGACTGAGCGATTATGCGATGAATTTTCTTATCTGATACAAGGCGATATGACAATCCCAGAATATCATAAGAAATTCAATGAACTTTCTCACTTTGCTCCTCATCTAATTCAAAATCCGAAGAGGAAGAATTTGTGATTTATCAATGGGCTTTAAAGGAAATACCAGAACAAAGTATTGGGGCACGTGAAGCTCCCCTTTTCTGAAATGATATACATGGCTTACCAGTACGAAGATCTCGACAAGAAAGGGATGTTACAGTACGATGAGGAAGTCAGCTCTAGTAATAAAATTGAGTCTGAAACTGATCGTCCTAAGGCCAGTACAATGTCTGAGGTCAGTAAGAAGCCCAGTACCAAGAGAAAAAGGGCCAAATCTGAGAAGAAACCAGTAACGACAACTGTATGCTCTAACTGGAATAAGCAAGGACATCTCTCGATAAGTTGCCGATCTCTAAAGAAACAAAGAAAGGAAGGATCTAAGTCTAATAAGAAGTTTCAAGAGACTAGAGAATGCAGCATTTGCCATCGGTTTGGTCATGTAAAACAGGATTGCCGGCTGTTAAAGTCAACCAAGGAGGCTCAGGTAAATGAAGTGGCAGAAACCTCTGCACCCTCAGATAGACAGGGAAGGTCTGATGTTTTAGAAGGCACGCTTAATGTCAAAAATATTCCATTTAAAGTATTGTTTGACACCGGCGCGTCACGAAGCTTTATTTCAAAGAATGCAGCTAAGAAGTTAGATTTGAAATTGAGAAAGCTCAAAGAACCAATGACTGTCCAAAATCCGGTTGGGAGTTCCATTGATCTCAGTTGGGTTTGTGAAGTACCTGTCTCTTTTTCCTACTATAAATTCCCTACTATCTTAATCGTCATGAATTTTAAGGAGTTTGATCTTATATTGGGGTTGGATTGGCTAACCAAATATGAAGCTGAGGTTAGATGCGCCGAGAGAGTGGTTAAAGCAAAGGCCCAATCGGGGAATTATATAACTATACAATGTGAAGGCCCGACTTCAAATAGAAAAGATTTCTGATCAGCTCTCGATGTTTCTCTAGCCCAAATAGAAAATATCCCAGAAGTCACAGGGAATATTCCTGACCTCATCAAAGACATTCCTGTGGTCAAGAACTATGCAGATGTGTTCAAAGAAGTTGTTCGCTTACCTCCGCAGAGAGAAATAGATTTCAAAATTGCTTTAATTCCGAATGCAAGGCCGGTAGTTCACGCTATTCGAAGAATGTCCTTGAAAGAGAAAGAGGAATTAGACAATCAAACACGACAACTAGTATGGAAAGGTCTGATCATGCCTAGTTTCTCTGATTGGGGAGCAGCAGTGGTGTTTGTCCCAAAATCTGACGGTACTCTACGTCTATGTGTGGATTATCGTGATTTAAACAAGCAGACCATAAAGAACAAATATCCATTGCCGCGGATTGATGATTTGTTGGATCGATTAAATGGCGCACAAGTATTTTCACGAATGGACCTAGCTACGGGTTTCCATCAACTTCGAATTGTCGAAGAGTGTGTTCCAATGACGGCATTCAGAGGTCCAGACTTGTTCTACGAGTGGTTAGTAATGCCGTTCGGCTTATGCAACGCTCCAGCTTACTTCGTCGATCTGATGAATAGAGTATTCAGAGGATTTTTGAATTAATTTGTTCTGGTTTTTATTGACGATATTCTAATCTTCTCTAAATCAAAGGCCGAACATGAAAAGCATCTGGAACAGGTTCTAGAAATTCTAAGACGGAATGTATTAAAAGCCAAATTTTCCAAATGTATCTTCTGGCAAGATGAAGTAAAATTTCTAGACCACGTCGTATCGAAAGAAGGAATCGCTGTGGATCCAAGCAAAATCACAGCTATTCAGAATTGGAAATAGCCCAGTACCCCCACTGAAGTCCGCAGTTTTCTCGGATAGGCTAGCTATTACCGGAAGTTCGTTAAAAACTTTTCGAAGATATCTGGTCATTTAACGAAGCTTACGAAGAAGCACTCTAAGTTCAAATGGACTCCAGAAAGTGAGGAGGCTTTTGAAGAGCTAAAATTAAGACTAACGACTGCTCCAGTGTTAACCATCATCAATGGCAACCAGGATTTGAAAGTCTGGACTGATGCTTCTAGAGAAGGCCTTGGCGCAGTTTTATTGCAAAGAGGCCAAGTGATTGCTTATGCTAGCCGTCAACTGAAGCCGCGTGAGAAGAACTACGTAACTCATGATCTTGAGTTATTGGCTATTGTGTTCGCTTTGAAAATCTGGAGACACTATCTTCTGGGTGAGAGATTTGAACTGTTTACAGATCACCAGTCGTTAAAGTATCTGTTCACCCAGAAGGACTTGAATCTGAGACAACAACGTTGGCTGGAGTTTCTTGCAGCATATGACTTTGAAATTATATACACTCCAGGAAAAGCCAATGTCGTGGCCGACGCGTTAAGCCGAAAGAATGAAATGATCGCCAGTTTTATTATCACGACTTCATTGCTAGATAAAATATCTGCTCTTCAAAAGGATGATCACTTCATTCATAAGATCAGAGAGATAATTCAGAAAGGCGAGCCCTCGAGTTTTCAAGTTGATGAGGAGGGGTTTCTAAGGCTGAAAGGTCGAATCAGTGTCCCTAATATTCCTGAGCTTCTGAAGGAAGTACTGGGTGAATGCCACAAGTCAAAACATAGTATCCATCCGGGAGTAGCCAAAATGTATAATGACATCAAACGCACCTTCTGGTGGAAGTCGATGAAAAGGGACATTTCTTTATATGTTAGCCGATGCCCTACTTGCCAGCTAGTCAAAAGCGACCAACAGAAACTAGCTGGATTATTACAACCGCTAGACGTTCCAGGCTGGAAGTGGGAACATATTTCAATGGATTTCATTGATGGTCTGCCCAGAACCAGAAAGGGGAATGACAATATTTGGGTGATCGTAGATCGCTTCACGAAGACCGCCCACTTGATACATGTCTGATCAAACAGAACTGCTCAGAGTCTGGCGCAGATATACTTCAGGGAAATAGTTAGACTACATGGAGTGCCGCTCAGTATAGTCAGTGATAGAGATACAATATTTACTAGTAAATTCTGGGAGGCATTTCAAGTGGAGCTGGGAACAAAGTTGAACTTGAGCACCGCTTATCATCCTCAGACAGATGGTCAAACTGAGAGGGTGAATCGTATTTTAGAAGATCTATTGCGGGCTTGCGTTATAGGTTTCGGTGGATCATGGGAAGACCATCTACATTTGGCTGAATTCTCATATAACAACAGCTACCAGGCGAGTCTGACAATGTCGCCATTCGAAGCATTGTATGGTAGACCGTGCCGGTCTCCTGCTTGTTGGGTCGAACCCAGTAATAGACTTGTGTTGGGGCCTGATATGATTCGAGAAGCTGCCGACAAAGTCGATTTTATTAAGAAGCGATTACTGGCGGCTCAAAGCCGACAAAAGAGCTATGCCGATAGAAGAAGAAGAGATATATCCTTTGCTGTTGGTGACAACGTATATTTGAAAGTATCACCGATGAGAGGAGTTATCCGGTTCGGTAAAACTGGAAAGTTGGCGCCCAAATTCATTGGTCTGTTTCCTATTCTGGAACGGATCGGAACTCTCGCTTATAGGGTCAAATTGCCTGACTTATTGCCTGGAGTTCATGATGTATTTCATATATCTCAACTTCGAAAGCACGTTCATGATCCAGAGTTGATCGTGGAAGAAGCAGCTCAACAGGATATTGAAATTACTCCAGAACTAGCTGTGAGAAGAGAGCCGCTAAAGATTATCGGCAAATAAACCAAAGAGCTGAGGAACAAGAAGGTTCACTTAGTCAAAGTGCAATGGAGTGGAGATCCGCGAGATTGTACTTGGGAAACTGAGGAGAGCATTCAGAAAGCTTATCCTAGATGCCGAATGGATATCTCTGATTGACTCCGGTGCAAGGTATATTTACCATACTTTGCATTACCATTTAATTCTCTACTCTGCTGTTATTTTCTTTCCATGGATGTGCACTTTTAACTCTATAGTCTGAATGATTTTAAAAGAGAATAGGAATTAAATTGTATGGTTTTGAAAGGTTAAAAACAATTTGATTGTTGGTTGTGTTCCGTGATTGTAGATTTGATTAATTAAAATTGTTGAAACGATAGTTAATTTAATCAATAATAGAATAATGGTAGAATTTATTCGATTAAACCACACATTGAACTGATTAGAAAATAAATAGAAATATATACATGTGCATTTTATGTATTTGAACAGGTAAATGGATTAGTTGTTGAGTAAAGATTTTATTTGCGTGCCCGACAAATAGGTAAACCTTAATGAGTTGGATGCGAAATATTATTATATCAACTCCTGTGAATGTCATTGGATGCGGAGTGCTGGTTATTCTGTGTGAAATAATAAATGTCGCCATAGGATAGTGTTAGACCAAAAAATGGTCCTAACACCCAATTGATAATGTTTTGTAGAGAATAATGAGGAATCGTGAACGAAAAGCAAGAAAAATCAATCAACACACAGAATTTATAGTGGTTCGGCGTTAACAAGCCTACATCCACTTCATAGCTTCTCAACTCATTCAGAAATTACAAATACAATGAGTATTGACGCTCAAGCACTCAATTACAATGAATAATACTCTCTGAATTCATTGATTTTATTAAAGAGGATGAAGGTTCTTCGTTGGTAGCCATGGCTGAAATAAATAGAGCTTCCTTCAGGCCCCAAAAAGTCCCCTTCTATGATGTGTTGTATGTGTATTTATAGGTAGAAATTCGGTTAGGGTTGAGTGGCCACGTGGCAGCTTCAGAGTAAATCTCGGAAGTAGTGGAGAACATGGGGAAGTGGTTACCAGGTCGTGCTTTGCCAAGTGGAGTCCGATCCGCAATTGTAGGAGTCGGTTATGCCAAGAGAAGAGGTCAAACTCCGTGTGCAGAAACAGGTTCAGTCGGTTCGGATCGGATCCGAACTGAACCGGTTGTTCGAGCAGATTGCCAGCACGCACTTCTGTGCAGAATACTTCAGGAGGTTCGGGTAGAGGGTACTCCGATCCGATCCGGAGAGGGGGATCCGATCCGATCCGAAAGGAGGGATCCGATCCGATCCGGAGAGGGGGATCCGATCCGATCCGAAAGGAGGGATCCGATCCGATCCGAATGGGGGATCCGATCCGGTTACATTTGCATGTATAATTCAAATTTTCCATCTTTCTATCACTTCATCCAAGTGATCGCCAATCAATGTAAGTTCATACTCAAGTCCCTGGCTTTGGGTAGCCTGGTCACAAAGCAGGCTAACATTTTGCCCCCCAAAGTACATCTTATCGCAGATGAGATGTGCTTTGATTAAGTCAAGATAAATCTTTTTAGAACGTCATCCACCCTTGAGGAGGTTTTATTAGATTGTTGCGTTACTTCCATGGGTGCTAGTTAGTACAAATTCTATGGAAGGAGTAGTCGAAATGATCGGGTAACCGTTTTAAACATCGTCGAATCAAGATGTTGATCTCCTTCATGATAAGTCATATAGGGTCGTTGGCTCTTGTGTGAGATCGTGCATACACAGGACATTGCTAAACGACTTCGTTCCCCAAACGAGTCAAGTGTATTATCGATTCAGGGTTTCTTTTACACATAAGTCAATGTATGAACTAGATATCCAAATCATGTGGTAGTATAAGAATCTTCTGGCCTTGAGCTAGTATTTAGACTGTTGGGATAGACCACATCATACTTGGTGCATGCGTCTTTCATTTGCGCTCGTCTTGGGACTATCCGGACATCAGGATAGTAATCAGATCATACTAAAAGAAATACACAAATAAGTTCATCATAATCGTAAGGCAGTAAAGGAGTTCTCCACATTCTCTAGTTGATAGAGTTGTAGATCAATTCTTTGAAGTCATGCTTGACCCATTAGTTGGCTTACTTAGACGGTCAAGATGAATCATGTCATATTCCAGAGATATAAGGTATATGTTCTGAATCAAGCATCGAGTAAGGGTCATGTTCAAAGTCAGTTTGTCAGTTGAAGCTCGTGCTCCCAACATCAGTGGAGGAAAAGCGAAGTCAATGCTCATGCCCTCAGCGTCGGTGGGGGTTGGACCAGGTCAATCGGACATCCAGCCTGTAAGCCTTTGAACTTTCTTTCTTCACATCGGGTTGGAGCTGCAGGTTCAGCAATCTTAGTCACCCTATGTCGTTATGTGCACATTCCCAAGTCATCAAGGGTTGGAGTTGTATATGCGAATAGTCGAATCACATTCGCGTTGGGGTCAACCCATCTGTTTAGCCAGAAAGCAATGATCGCCTTATTGAGTATATCAGCAAACTTAGATACTCTCCTCGCATCAGCTGCAGAGTTAAGTAAGCTCGTCAATCTTGCAAGCGAGCGAACGTCGTTAGTGAGTTATTCGAGCACCTTCGTTCACGCTTTGGCATAATCCGAAATAGCCATCATAGTCTTGTTGAGTCTATCTCCCATGCTTGGTTCCATTAAGCTTGACAATCAAGACCACGGGCCCGATTAATGACATTGGTCATTTCCAGAATTGTAAAATCCTGTTAGTCTTTCCTGGGGCTTTTCTTTTTCCTTTATTATTTCAAGAGTCAGATGGTGCTCCATTCTATCGTGAAGACATTGAGATCATCTATTTCAACATTAGCACACTCTTATTGCACGAATCTGTCTGTCTCAGGATAGGATTTTCCAACGTTTCTAGGAGAATCTCATGGTAAAGAGATACCGAGGTTTGTTTCAGAGGTGAATCTGCCAAGTCCTCTTGGTGGGTCTCGATGCAAAGAGATTTTGAAGTTTGAGATATCCAGAATACCGGATACTACAGCAATCAACGCTATATATGGTCCAGGTCGATTTACCGATGCCATTGTGGCGGTGATTCTTTCAAGGAATGCATGCAGGGTCTCACCTGATCTCTGTTGAAGCATCAATTAATGTTGCCAATTTGGCCCTCATCTTTGAGAAGTTGTCGCTAATTACCTAATTTTAGCGCTAGTGCCCCCAGTATGAAGTCTTAAATTGGGTCGAAGCCGGTTTCTGGCTTCTTGGTTGCGCATATGTAATAGCCGTCAATCAGGCTTCTGTTTTTTAAGTCTGGATGGTGATCCGCTACTTGGATGTATGCAGGTTGTTCTTGAGGAGCCATTCTTCTGCTTATAGTCTGGGTTATTGTGAAGCTCAGATAATCGTAAATGTGCCAAAAGCTGGCAGATAGTCAGATGATGATGTTCGAAGCTCTTATCTTGTACTCCCCATCCATGGGGATTTTACTAAACGGTGGTCATCAAATCCACGTATTCTCTGAATTCATACTCCCTCACCGAGCTGTGAGTTAGAGTTTGATAGAAAATGATTTGTTCGTGTCTGACTCATGTTAGTTTTGGATCTCCCATCCAAGCTCTGAGGATTGGAGTCGAATTGCGATATGTCAAATTATTGCCACTTCGAATGCTTCTACTTTCCCCCTTCATGAGGAGCCTCATGTTGAGGTTGAGCTGGGTTTTAAACATTCCTCCGAATTGGAGCAAAGGCTGGTCGGGCTTCGTTTAATTTTTCGGTGGCTCTTACATATCCATCGTTTTCATCCAAAATGTTACAGTCGGAAGTTGCATGCTACAAATGCCTGGGAGGAGGTTGGTTGCATCTTGTTTCATTAAAGACGACTATGCCAACTCGTCCTAGGGTCCCATATGATCTGGACCATGGAGCAAGGAGTGTTTGAGCCAAGTTCATTGTCGCTTGAATTTCCATGGTGCTCGCTCCAGCGAGTAAGCCGTAGTTACTCGGCCTTCCGTCTATCCAAGTAAAAAAGTTATCCATCATTTTCTGTCGTTTCCAGAGAAGTTTGTCTCACTGAGCCATCTGAGTTCACAAATCAGCAAGGGTACCATCCATTTCATATCTAGCTTGACATGCTGAGGGATCATCACAAGAAGAAATCTGCTACCTTCCTTCGATCCTAGCGCCTTCTGCGCCTATATCCTCAGCACGGAAGAAATTTCTATCTTCCTTCTTCTTAGCTTTTGAGTCTGAGTGTCAGGCAATTCGCCTCCTCGCAAGTTAGGAGACAAAGCAATGGCATCTCCCTTTACATGGGGTCTTTCAACCGGGATGTCGGTCCGGACTAGCAAATGGACGTTCACTCTGCATCCATTTCGTGGTCCTTAAGCAGCCTGTCAAGATCGAGGTATAAGTTAGACACAGACATATAACATTTATGAATATTTTCAGCAGTGCGGCCCCAGTCCGGGGGTAATGGATAAAGGTTGGCAGTTGTATCACATCCTTTTAAATTTAGACGTGGATGCACGGAAGGGAGACATTTTTTTCAAAGCTTATGTGATTGAGTTATCCAAGTGCTCGAGTTATCGCGTTTTCTATTCAATATATTTGCGAGGTAGCACTCGTCGTTGCACTTGGGCTATGGCCAGTCACACATGGGTGTGTATGTTGATTTGATATATCACTCTTAGGACCTCCTTTCGGTGATTGCATTGAGTCGTGTGGGAAGCTTAGCATTAGAAGACGACGTCATTCCTTCAAACACGACCCCTTTGTTGTTGTACGCGAGTATCCCTTGTGTCTTTGCTTTGTATCTGTACATAATCTTGCAATTCGAAAAAGAATAGTCAGCTTAGTCTTGCAAGCTACTAAGTCAATCTTTAAGTCACAAGCAATTGTAGCTCGAAATGAAAACATGTTGAGTGCTAATCTATCTAGCATAGAATTATTAAATGTCAAAGTGTCAGGTGTCGTAGTTTGGAGGTATAGTGTCTGTAGCCTCCATTTAACTTTGAAACACGGGTCGCGTCCGAAGCGTGTTTGAAGTTAATTCAGAAATCTATGTCCGTGCCCCCAGCGTTGATGGGAGCCGGATTAAGTCATTCGGATGTCCGATCCGTAAGTCTTTTATAATCCTGTCCTCAATCGGAGGGCAATGAAGATTGCATGCACGTCGCAGCATTGTCCTTTATACTCTCTCCCAAGTCGTGAGCGTTAGAGTTATGGATGTCGCGGTTCGTCCTTTATACTCTCCCAAAGTCAGTTTGGGTTAGAGTTGTGGATCGAGTGGTCTTAAATCTTGGCGCGCCTGTCACACTCGTCCTAAGTTTATACTCATATCCAAGCTCTGAGGATTAGAGTTAGTCGGGCAAACAGTCGGGTCACATTTGCCTTGGCATTGTCCCTTTGCTCCCATGTCAAGGGCAAAGGTCGCCATCAGGGATGGTCGGTTCACGTCCCTGCTGATTTTATACTCCTCCCGTCGGAAGCATGGGAAAGAGTTAAAGATGTTGTTGGAGAGTGGTCGAGTCATACTCATCCTCGTCTTAACATTTCCCTTTTGCCCCCACATCGAAGGCAAAAGTTATGTCGTTCATGTGATCGTGCCCCTGTCATTTTTTCACTCTTCTCGTTGGATCAGGGGATGGAGTCATAGAACTGCTAAGTGGTTATGTCACACCCGAGTATATCTCTATGTCGTGTCTGGCAAATTAAAGGCTAGATGTTGAGGATGCCTCATTTGTATGCCTATGCATAAATATGTTGAAATCATGTGCATATATTCGCTTGCCCCCTACTTCAAGGGCAAAAGGTCCGTGAATGAATGGTCGAACTTCATTTATGTCAGGTTGTTGGCATCAGGAGGGAGAATAGTTGAATCACGTTCGTCAAAGCTTTACGTTCCTCCGACTAAACCATGGAAGGAGTAGTTGGCACCAAACTTCGGGTACCTGCATCATTCATATCGCATGAGTTAGTCATGTCCATAACTCAGGCAGCATGTAAAAGTAAATTGTATGATTGAAAAGTAAGCATATCAAGGGGCAGTGCTGCCTCCTTTAACGGATCGAGCCATGTAGACGGTCGAACTGCATCCATCTGGAATCGGATTCCGACGTTGAACGTCAATGCACAATTATCTTGAGGTCTTCCACGTGTGAGCCAATGAATGAATGGTCACCTCAGATCCATCCTAATCTATACAACTTCTCTCAGGTGAAGGACGTGGCTCTGTAAACGAGCAGTTCAATCGGGCTCATTACGGCAATGCTCCATAATTATTCCTGTAGGTGCTCAAAGTTTGATCGGTACCAGATTCGGGGTACCTACATCATCCATATATAAATTCATCTGAGTTAGTTACATCAATAACTCATAAAGCATGGAAATATAAGAGTCATGGTTAAAAAGTAATCCTGTTAAAGGAATGGATATCATTCTGTGCGAAGATGGCATTGCACGCTCTTTGCAGGTCCAATTTTTCTCACTACATCTCTGTCAGGGGATGACTGTCAAAAATCTTTAACTGGAGATAAACGTCTTTTCAAACCGTTGTGGGGTGGCGGTCCTAAGAATGAACAAACCTTGATTAAGGACTTGGAGTGACAAAGGCAACTAGGTAAATACTATAAGCGAATGACGAGGTCGCATCTTATTTGAATCGCCTTCTTGCCCCCATGCTAAGGGCAAGGATTGAGTATAAGGGAGTCATGGCTGCTAGGGGGGTAGTCATATCTCATCCATCCGCAGATATGCCTTTAGTTCCACGTTGGGAATAAGATCTAATGCACAGATAATCAACCAACACCCAGGCTTAAGTGCTCTAAACCTTTTAACTTGCCACCTCTATCGAGTAGCATCTCCTAATTAGCTAAATAGCAGGCTCTTCCAGTAACATGGTCGCCATGGACCATTCCCATTTCATCTTTCATTAGGAATTTTAGCAATAGATACCAGGGTGCAATGTAAGCTCTAATCGCCGCTAGAGCTGGTCAGTTTAGACCTTAGTCAGATAAACTTGACTACAATAGCATGGCTTCCAAGGCTTGAAGTAATGTTCACGTTTTCTATCACAATTTATGTATGAAGTCGAGAGCTAACGGTCGATTCATATTTGTTTTGATCTCGAACTCTCATCTCTTGACAAAGGTCATATGGTGACTGGTGAGCAGTCAAGTTGCTATCATCCGAGCAAAGATTCATATGTCCAATCATGACCTGCAGGGGTTCAGCTGTTACCAATCGTTGGGAACCAAAGTATGTTGACCTAACCCTTATTCGATGGAAATCAGTCTTCCTCTATGCGATTGACAGCAAATAGCCATTGCAAAGGTTAGCTATGTTCTTCGGGAGGTGAGACGCAGGACATTTTATTCATCACATCATACAATTGAAGTGTAGCTTTGGGATGTTGGGATCTTTAGCTGCTTTCTGGTATCCCACTATTGACAATCATGGTCACTAAGATCATACGAATCATCTTTGAAGTAGCGTTCGAACTGTTCTATATAACTATCATTCGATGCTCCGCCGATTGGACAAGTTTAAGTCATATAAATGGGATGGTCACTAGTCATTAGGGAACAACATCAGTTGCATTGTTGAAATCTACACTATCGGTGTTCCAGAAGATGAGGCTACTATTAGACAATCATTATCTTGTATACTGTCGTTGTTTGCAAGCTGAATCTGATAGACAGCTCCTCCCATTGAATGGCATCGGCAAATAGAGGCTATGGCTTCTGGAGGAATCCTAGTCGTTGCCATTTGGTTGTCATATTCTTTGACTATCCACCTTATCTTCATTAACAAACTTTGATGACTACTGTTGGTCAAAATATACGTCGAGCCGAAGGCGAGACGTGATCCGAGCCGAAGGCGAGGCCGTCAGCGGGTCCGGGCGCAGCGCCGGCGGGGGTCCGGGGCCCCGCAGTCCCGGCGGCGATCGACCTAGTTTGCGGTTTTTGGATTTTTGGAAGATGGAGCCTTTTCTGAAATGATCTTAAAAATGTATTTTTTCCAAAAATAGCTGTTTCGGGTCGGATCGGATCATGCCTTCAAATTTGCGGTTCGGAGATTGTCTTCAGGTCGGGTCGGATCGGACTAGTTCCTCCGAGCCGGATCGGAGACGTCTTTAGCTAGTCGGTTCGGTATATATGAAAGAGCCGGTTCGGATCTTCTCGTCCTGTTCGGATCGGTCTTCCCTACCCTGCGTCTCCACTTTCCTGCGGTTCGGGTCGTGGCACCCTCTTCGGTTCGGTTCGGAGATGCATCATTGGGTCGGGTCGGGGTATCAACAGCAGTTGGATTCGAGTCCTGCTCAACAAGTCGGGTCGGAGCACTGTCCCCGGGTCGGTTCGTGGTGCCACTCCTTTATGGCTCGGGTCGGGGGTACACATCCGATCCGAGGATAAATCTTGCCAGGAACTTGAAGTACTTGGCTCTCTTTCGAGGTGATAGGGGATCGGGTCAGATTGAGGTGTCAGTATCGGGTCGGTTCGGGTCCGATCCGACCCGGGCACACTTGAACCAGTGACTGGAATGAAACTTGCAGCCTTCTTGTCATCTTGTTCTGTACTCAATTCATTTCTGCGAGAAGCCCGTCGCTTTTTATCTTTTCTTGTAGGCATGGAAAACGTGGATTATCTCTTCGGATTTGGTGATCCAAACAATAGAATAATAATCCAAAAAGCTGAGGATTCAATCTTCTCAGTGAAAGCACCAAAATGTTAGACCAAAAAATGGTCCTAACACCCAATTGATAATGTTTTGTAGAGAATAATGAGGAATCGTGAACGAAAAGCAAGAAAAATCAATCAACACACAGAATTTATAGTGGTTCGGCGTTAACAAGCCTACATCCACTTCATAACTTCTCAACTCATTCAGAAATTACAAATACAATGAGTATTGACGCTCAAGCACTCAATTACAATGAATAATACTCTCCGAATTCATTGATTTTATTAAAGAGGATGAAGGTTCTTCGTTGGTAGCCATGGCTGAAATAAATAGAGCTTCCTTCAGGCCCCAAAAAGTCCCCTTCTATGATGTGTTGTATGTGTATTTATAGGTAGAAATTCGGTTAGGGTTGAGTGGCCACGTGGCAGCTTCAGAGTAAATCTCGGAAGTAGTGGAGAACATGGGGAAGTGGTTACCAGGTCGTGCTTTGCCAAGTGGAGTCCGATCCGCAATTGTAGGAGTCGGTTATGCCAAGAGAAGAGGTCAAACTCCGTGTGCAGAAACAGGTTCAGTCGGTTCGGATCGGATCCGAACCGAACCGGTTGTTCGAGCAGATTGCCAGCACGCACTTCTGTGCAGAATACTTCAGGAGGTTCGGGTAGAGGGTACTCCGATCCGATCCGGAGAGGGGGATCCGATCCGATCCGAAAGGAGGGATCCGATCCGATCCGGAGAGGGGGATCCGATCCGATCCGAAAGGAGGGATCCGATCCGATCCGAATGGGGGATCCGATCCGGTTACATTTGCATGTATAATTCAAATTTTCCATCTTTCTATCACTCCATCCAAGTGATCGCCAATCAATGTAAGTTCATACTCAAGTCCCTGGCTTTGGGTAGCCTGGTCACAAAGCAGGCTAACAGATAGTAACAATTAATTTTGAACTACATTACATGGCATACTTCAGAAGATAGGCATACTTCATCATATACCACATAAGCATTTGGAGCTTGTGTGATGAGGTGGAAGATTTACCATACGAGCGAGAGGCTTGTATGGCGATGAATATATTTTACAGGTTGAACTGATGACTGATATGGACTATTTAAATTGTAACAATTAAATTGCCAGATTAATAAAAACCCCACACGGGTCTGGAGTTGACAATAACCACGTCTCTCTAGTTATTAGATACGGCACATGGACTATTTATTTCCCACACGGGGCAGGGTGACGAGAATTTATTCTCTGGAGTTATTATCAATACATGCTCCCCTGTAAACACCAGAATATATCACTATAAATATGTGTATGCTTATTAGGATTTATTGGGTACCTAATACGGCCCAATAAATTTCCAAACCCCTCCCCATACAAAGGAGGTTATGGCGAAATTTTTCGAAAATTCCGGGTGTTAGCCAAATTTTTGAAGAATTTGAAATTTCTCAGAAACTGAAAAGTTGGAGAATTGAAGCCAGATCGAACGTAGAGTTGATTAATCAAACCAATTTCGACTTTGTTCCTTTTCGGGGATGAAAAGTTTTAAGTGGGGGAGATTGTAACGACCTAGAAAATCTGAACTAATTTAAAATTTTTAAATTGGCTAAAATAATGGATTTTAAATATTTAAAATAAATATTTAAAATAATGGCAATGAAAAGTGAGTTTGAATCGACAATTGAAAACGAATATAATTAATTACGATTATAAACAAGGCCTGAAATGGCACTGTAGTTTCAAAAATTGAATTCAAACTTTGTCGGACTGTACCGGGTGCAAAACAAAACAGATTTTCGTGGAACCAAAAATATTTAAATCTGTTAGTGAATACCTTTCTAACGAATCTGAAAACTCGAATTTTCACAACGGAAAGCAAAAGTTGTGGCCAAATGAATTTTTAGAAAGGTCGCTATGGAATTTATATAGCCCGTGGAATTGGCCATTTTGCATACGACCTCGGAATTCGACGAAACCACTTTTGTTGGATCTGGGATGTGAAGTTATCACTAGGTTTCAAATTTCATAATTTTTGAAGCTAGTATGTGAGCGTGGCAAAGGAAAACGTGTTCTGGTCAATTACAGTTAAATTGGATCGACCAGAAATGGGCGTTTTTACAAACGGTCTCAGAATTCGATGAAACTAGTTTTGTTAGGACCGTATCGTCAAAACATAGCTAGATTTATTTTTCTGGAATTTTTCGAATCAATTTGTGGCCCTAGCAAATTGAAATGTACGTTCAAATTAAATATTGAATGTTTTATATTTTAATTTGAATGGAAACTGACTGAAACAGTCGAATGGGCCTACGAAACATATCCCATTGTGTTTGGAATGGGGGTAAAACGCTGAGGACGAAAGTCGTTGGGTTTGGATTAGAGTTCGTGTGTGAAAGAGGGTATTTTCGGATTTTAAAAAATATATAAATAAACAAAAAATATCATTGGTCAGAAAATCTATTTTCTCTCTCCCCGTCGTCGATAGCAGGCGGAACTTCTTCAATCCCTTCTCTCCTCGATTTCTCTCAATCCGCTCAATATTAGACCTCCATCCTGTTGAGGATTTTGTAGAGCTTGACAAGACCTTCAAATCCATAGCTAGTTTGGATTTTTTCATTAAGTATTCTTCGAGTTACGGGTCCCCGAAGTCGCGATGTTCAAGTCGCCGCCGCCGCCGCCTCAAGCGATCGAACGCCACCGCACCCCCCTACGCTGGAAGCTCTCTCCTCCCTCTTCGACCTCATGCAACGGTTTGGGCGAAAGATCAAAACCAAGTTTTGAAGAAAATAGAGGTATACGGCTATATATATATTCAACAGTTTTAACACCTTTAAACCGTTGCAAACTTTGAAAAATCATATCATTTTCGTTTCTTGTCGAAATTCGATGAAACAGGAAACATCGCGACCGTGTGGACGTCTTCTACATTTTAGAAGAGATCGCATATTTTTCTGAGCCTTCTGCTATTTTTGGTGGAGTGGAACCCAATGTGAGATTTCTAATTTATAAACGATATGGAAAAACGACGATGTATAAATTATATAGTCGATGTATGAGTTATATAAGCATTGTACACCTCTTGTATAAGCGTTGTATAAGTTGTACGTTCGATGTATAAGTTATATATGCATTGTAAAAATTATATATGTGTTGAAATAGAAGTGAATAGCTATATATATATATATATATATATATATATATATACACACACACCCCTCGTCCACAAACCATGGACGATATTTATTGGTTGTGATTGGTGTGAAAATTGATTGATAGCGAATGGTTGATTGGGATTGTTCGTGGTTGATATTGATTGATTGTGGTTGAAAAATACCCATTTGTGGTTGAGAAATATTTGGTTGAAACCACATAGGGTTAGTTTGTGGAAGTGAAACAAATATATACATGCCGCCTGCGTGCGAACTAGATGCATGATCACCATTGTCAAAAACCGCGAGGTTTTAAGGTAGAGCGAGGAGCCGTACTAGGGACGGTCCCGGTTTTAACTACCCTGCCGTTATGCTGCCGAAATTTTGAATAATATTCATGTGTTTGAATTATTTTCATTTGCTGAAACTATATTTATTCGTTGAATAGAAAACCTTCATGTGTTGAATCGATATTCATTCGTTGATTAGAAATTCATGTGTTGAATGGTCTTCGTGTTTTAAATATAAAAATCACATTTTTTTATCTATGTATATAAACTATAGAAAACCTTCAGGTGTTGAATCGATATTCATTCGTTGATTAGAAATTCATGTGTTGAATGGTATTCATATTTTGAAATAAATTGTTTTATAATAAAAATCACCTTTTTATCATCTATATAGACTATATAAAATAATAGTGTTTTGAAAAGAATTGTTTTACATTAAAATCACATTTTTATTATATACATGAGTTGCTGAAATGTGAAGTGTTAAAAATAGCCACTCGTTAAAACAAATATGCATGAGTTGAAATATTCATTAATTAGCTAATGATAGGATTTTTGCCTATGCATACAACAATAGAATGAATGGTGTTTTTGAACCAAATGGAATCAAATATGAAGTTGAATGGAAAATGATAAGTGATAAGAACTGTATATATGTACATGCATATTTATTGAACATGTTATAGCAAAGGGGCTAGAGAAGAGGAATAAAATTTTGTGCCCGACAAATAGGTACACATTTACCGTTTTGTTTGGGTGATGATTTTATGAGCCTGTTGGCTAGCCGCTTGGCTTTTTCTTTTTTTCTTTTTTGACATTAGACGCCCATGTGGCTATTTGGGAATTTTCCAAGCCCCTCCCGTACAAAGGAAGTTATGGGGAAATTTTCCAAAATTTAAAGGCGTTAGTGAAATATTTGAAGTGAAAACGATATTGAAATTGTTGAATGAACTATATTTATATAAGTATATAAATATAAATAAAATTAAAACGAAACATGGCCGTGCAGTTCGTGTTTTGAAACCATGATTTCAAATAACTAGTGCGGGAAATCTGACCATTGGATTTTCCCGAAATCGCAACCGTTGGGTTTGCCTTGGAAATATCTTTCCAACGACACCAACTTTGTAAAAATCCAACGGTTAGATTTTCAGATATGTGTAAATCAAATCTGAAGAAAAACAGCGCCAGAATCGATTATATATATATATATATATATATATATATATGTATATAATTATATTTAATCGAATAACGACGCTGCAGTTCGTATTTTGAAATCGAAACTTCAAACGATTGTACCAGGAGATCCGACCGTCGGATTTTCCCGAAACTGGAACCGTTGGATTCATTTTGAAAAGACCTTTCTAATGATGTAAATTGTGTGAAGATCCAACGGTTAGATTTTTAAATATGAGTAAATCAAATCTGAAGAAAAACAGCACCACGGCCGCGTTATGGCCCGAAGCGTCGTTTTGAATAAATTGGCTATTTTAAAATAAATAAAAATAGCGATAAATCGTTATAAAATATCATAAACGATATGGAATGGAAATAAACTGAATTTGCTCGATTTATGTTGTATTTGATGGTTGAATGTGTTTGGTGTGAAAATTACATTAAAGAACAAAATTGGTGTTGTCGAATGATTTAACCATTGAAATAAATTGATTTGAAATTCTAAATATACGTGAATTATTTGAAAAGGCCGAGTTGATTCTCATTTCAAATAATTGACCGATGATTGAAAGTCGAAGATGAAGACGGTGGTCGAAGACCGGAGATCTTCACCTCGTTTGGATGGTAACCGAGGTCCTGATTGGGAGGCATCCCGAAATATGGATAATGAGTGGTGATCGTCCAGACGCACGTGGTGATCGATGGGTTTGCGAGGTATTTAGTGCCTCCGGTTTCGTTCAGACCCAGAACGGACTTGTAAATGGACTGTGTGTCTGACATTGGAGTTTATTCGGTGTTGATTGATCTCTATTAAATATACATCTGTTTGGCGGCGGAGAATTTATTCTTGTGCTTAACGCCCTTCTCTAAAACGCACGAGCTCAGAGGTTGTATATCGATGGACATCAGTCGCATGGCATGAATTGCTAGTGTGGCATGCCTAAGTGGCAAATGATCAAGGCTTCTGTTGAAAAGCAAAGTCTTGTGGTGATGACCAAAGACCCGCCTGTGTGGCATAGCTTTGTGTATAATGTGAATTCTCGAGCCTCACACCCCGGTATGAACCAGAAATGGGAGAAGGACCTCAGGGAGGACATGCGTTTCTTTCTAGCTAGGATGGTGTCAGTGACCTACCAGCCCTGACATTTATATACTTTACACCTGTGTGGTTGTTGCTGCGGGTCCGATGGAGTCATTCGTTGGCTCGTTTACGCCCCAAAGGGCGGGGAAACGTATTGTTCAGGCACTACAATCCACTCCATGTGGACCGGCCATGTCGCTCCAAGGGGCAATTGCGGCTGTTCCGGTGGCTCGGGCCAGAGAGTCACGAATCCGGTAAGGACTATCTTTTGCCTTGGTTCATGACGGATCCAATTTCCAAATACGTGACTGTGCGGTTTTGATTGTGTATATATATATATATATATATATATATATATATATATATAGCGACATGATATATGGTACCCATGCCTTCTATGATTGATAGTTAAGATTGAAATTGTTTTTTAAACATATAAACACTAGTAATAATATCAAATGCTTTTGTTTTATTCATGTCAATCATATTTTGGCCATTATAAGGTAAAACTCTATCCTCCGGTTTGCGTTGCATTGTGTGATGGGAACAGAGTCTTATAATGGCTTCATTTTTATAAAAATCATTGCGATGTTTAAAAAGGACGATTTGTTTTTAAAGCACTGGCAATCCGATGGAGTAAACCCGTTCCACGAAAGTGGCGTGGTCCTGTGATTAGCCATATTTTGAATGTGTTGAGTAGATTTCTCTTACCAGTCCCATGACTGACTCGTAGTTTGTTTCACTTTCAAACTCGGGTGCCCCTTTTTCTACACGGGCAGCCTTGTATTCAGGTTTAGCTGGTTCTTTTTGGATAGCTGGAGCTGTAGATGGATTCTATTATTTATCTCTTTTTATGCTGTTCAGCTCCTATTGTACATATTTTGTTTATTTCCGCTGTAGACATTTATGTATAGCTGAACTGTATTTGTACTAAGTATGATCCTGTATACTATGTAACTCTGATGATTACTTTTATCCAGTATATTCTATTGTTCATTATCTGGTGTATTTATTTATTTCTGTTCTGCTATTATCTGTTTCTGTGTTATATTCCAAAGATAACCCTTGTCTTCGTCTATACGGGGTTTGGGGTCGTCACAGGTGTCAACACCTTAAGGAAGGTGTCGACCCCTTGGTCGACCCCTGAAGGGGGTGTCGACCCATGGGTTGACTCCATAAGGGGGGGGGTCAACCCGCCTGCAGCAAATGAGGTAGATTAGGGTTTTGGGTTTGGCTATAAATATGGCCTCATTTCTCATATTTTTGTACACCAATAATAATGGAGAACTAGATGTTGCCTCTTCCCAAATCAAATCAAGTCTTTTCTTCCTCTGCAATCAAGTTATTCAAGCTCAGTGATCTGTGATTCAACGCTAGCAATCCCTTCTCTATTTTTCTAAATCCGAACACTGTGAGTTCATGTTAATTTTAGATCTAAATGTTTAAAAGTAAAACTTGACATGACTATAACTTGGATCTATGCCTATGACCATTTGAATCACATCAGATCTGCTATAACATGTTTATCTTAGTTATTCTGACATGATTATGAACTAGATTTGAACCTATTGCTATTTATCATGTCAGATCTGCCCTTGATTGTAGATCTAATTCACTGTTTAGATCACCTTATATCTGTTCTATTATGTTTATGGTGAAATCAGATCTGTTATTAGTTGGACATCTAAATCATTGTTTAGATCACATCATGCCTGTACCTATTATGTTAGAATCAGTTCTATTATCATATGTTCATTAGATCTATTCCTATATGCCTACCTTGTCTTTATGCCACTATATGTTTTATGCCATTATATGTCCATCATATTAGAATGATCATCTCTGTCCTTTTCCCTCTATCATTTTCCCTTTATTTTTATATAACCAGGCAACTTTCGAACCTAGGCATGCCGGCGAATGCGTTAGAATGGGAACGAGGGGAAAACGTTGAATTGGGGCATAACTGGGGAAAGAGGCATGAAAACCTATAACGACATAGGTAAATTGGTTAATAATGGAATGCCTAGGATTACAGTAATTAGAAGTTGTAACCATGCCTAGACACAAGGTTAGATTACTCTTGTGGTGGAAGTCTACTCGGAACCGCCTGGCACATCTGGTGACCACAAGTGGTGAATATAATGCGAGGGGTCTAGGTGCACAAACACGAGACGTGCTTAAGACACAAGGTTAAGGCCGACTTGTGGAAGAAGTCTGCCCGAAACCGATTGGTACATCCGGCATCCACAAGTGGTAGGCATAATGTGGGAGGTCTAGCACATTATAACTATAAATGAATATGGAAATAAAGTTGAATACTTAACCTAGTTGAATCCATAAGGATTGTATGAACATGAACTTGAATAGGAGTTAGGTAAACATATTTGAACAGTGGGTGGGTAAAGTAAATCTGGGGTGGGTGGGTAATATTTATATGTATAGGCCCACAAACTTAACCCATTGGGGTTATGCAATTTTATGACACCAGTAGGTAGGAATAACCAATGGAAAACCTAGTAGTGAGGATGCAAGACAAAGGGGAGAGCTTGCATCATCTTGTGTGTGGGACCCGTTTCTGTCGGTAACTTATATATGGTATCAAACGAGTACTGCGACCTAGGTTAGAGTCGGGGGACGCTTACTGGGCTAATTGTAAGTGATCCAAAAAGTAGGGAAGGTGTCCGACAGCTCGTTCCGTCGGGGTCATGTTGTGCATGAATCTGCTTGCTCGGTATAATAAGACGTTGTGACATCAGTAAATATGGTTGTGCACATCCGGGAAATGAACGGTTTCCACTTTGCGGAATGACACACCCTCCTATGGGCCTAACACAGGGTATCTATAGAGTAGGGAGCCGATTGATTAGGGTAGTAGTTAGGGTACATTTAGACACCGGTATGTTTAGGAGCCCGTTAATACCCCAGGAGTGATTCCGGAACGTTGGGCTGCCTGTTGATTATATGGGGGTGAAAAATTCTCATTGGAAGTACGCCTAAGTCTACCATATTATAGTTGTTGGTATCATCCCATTCTTGTTATACTAGTATCGGTGCAGAGGAATCATTAGAAGAAGTGTATACACTCTATCATGTTTATCCTGTTTACCTTGTCGTACCTACCTTTTATGATGTTATCTTTCTTATCCACTTTATATGCCTGTCATGATACTTTTACTTATTTATTTGCTAAAAGTAACTGGACTCGCCAGATTTTATGTCTGACCCATTTTGATTTCTCTTCTTTCTCTTCCGTTCCCCTTCCCAGGTTCTCAGAGTGGGAATACTAAAGCTTGATCAAGATTCTGCTATCGTCTTACTTGGAGCCCCTTAGATGTATTGCTCAAGTTCTTATCTTTACTACTATGGCTATGTTTCTTTTGGGGATTATGCTTCTTTTACTTTTGTACTCTGATGTTTTAAGTGCAAGATAGAAGTTTTGACGATGTAATGGGTTTATGTATTTTCGGACATATAATGGTTTGAACCACGATGCTTTATGATTAATAAAGTTTTTAAATTCCGCTGCTATTTTATATCTGTCTTGTAAGTTTCTGTTTTAGTTTACCAATAACACTTCACGAAACTTAATGCATTTTCTTAATTAGTGACATTAACGGACGTGGGGTGTCACAGAAGTCAGACGTCTGTCAAAACTCTTAGGAAATTTTACCCTGTAAGATCAGATGTCTATGCATTTTATGTCAGGCGCCTGACCTATGCAGAAATGCACAATTTATCTTATGCATCTTATATTGTGAGATTAATTGATCTAACTTCTTCCTAGTAGAATGTAGTGTTATAAGTTGTTTTGGCGAGCCTTAGGGGCCTCATTGGCATTTAGGAATCATCATAAACCATCACCATTGATCCGGGCTCGTCCGAGGCCGATTGCACATTCATTGGCAATCAAAATGTTTAACTGCTTCAACTCAGAGGTCTGACCAAAATGGGTCGGACATCTATCCAAAAACTCAGGAAAAATAAAAAAAACTACTTCCTATCAGGTCAGACGTCTGTCCAGGTGGGTTAGTCGTCTTTTGGCTATTTTCTACTGTTGACTGGTAGAGACCTCGGTCAACTGTTTAGGTCCATCCAGGCTCTGTCCCGGCCGAGTTTCGGCACATTTCGCCTTTGTTTGTGACTTTTCAGTTTCTCTAATTCGCAGATTTCAGTAGCCCGATTCTTACGAAATCGTTTTATAAATCATCAATTAAAAAACAGCGGAGTGGAAATCAATGGTGAGAACTCTCTCACTCAAATCTTTTGTACAGTTATTTATTATTATAACAGTATATATATAGGTTGCTTGTGATTGCAATATTGGTTTGTTGTTTGATGGATGTTTTACAATTTTAATGTTATCATTATTAAACTGTGATTATAAATGTTGATAAGTAAAACATTTATATTATAAATGATTGGGATGACAATATACCCACCCGTCTCCCAAATATTAGATAAGTTCACATGGATCGTGATGTGAACCCCACACGGGCATTGGAACGATAATTTTACACGTAGCCCAAGTATGCAAATAATAATCATTGGATGTTGACTGAAAACCCCACACATGTCTGGAGATGATAATAACTTCATACATCTCCCTTATGTTTAGTTGTATGTCAACTGATTGATTGATAGGCTGTTATATGCGTTATTTAATTATTTATTACTTATACAGTTGCAAATTGCACTCTGGATGTGAATTGGATGTTTAATAGTTGTTTATCACTATTTTTGAATACATGCGATGTATGGAATCCATATAAGCAAAATTATATGGTAATTGATTGAGTCTGATTCCAATTCAAAAATAAAAAATGTTTTAAAATAATATTCAATGAAGAATCAAAATATGATTTTGATGTCCAATTTTGGATGGATACGAAGATATTGAAATGCTCCAAGTTTGAAAAGATAGAAGATATTTTTATCTGAATGGAATGGTTAACAACTAGGATAAAGAATTGATATGGTTTTAATATAACTAGGATTTTTCCAACTTATGATGTGAAAAGGATTTGAATGGAAATAATCTTCGGAATATTTCGATATTGGATTCCGTGATTATACAGATATTGCTGACGAATTTGGAATATATATATATATATCGTTATTCCCAATATGATATCTATTAACTTCAGAATTTGATATTGAATATAAGTCGATATCATTTCTATTTAGAGCCTTGTATTTAATATCAAATTGGATTTTGGGTTGGTCGTGAATGGTATCTTTAATAATACTTTTCTTAAACCCAGTTGAGAATAGAATAAATCTTTTCTTTAAGATTTAATGATATTTTCCAATTAATAAATATAATTGGAATAAAATGAAAGTGGACTTTGGGTTCTTTGTGAACGATGTTTTTAAATGATATTAGTTCTTAAACCCAATTAACAGTGAAGTTTTGATTTGGAATTTATAATCTTTTAATTAAGATTAATAGTTAAAATTTTCAAAGTAAAGTTTTTCCAATTTAAGATATTAAATTGGAATTGAGTGGAACTTGGTTTAGTGATAATCGAAATGAGCTTCTATGAAGGATGACCATTACTGAATATGGAATTTAAAAGGCCTTTATTAGTGTGATACGTAAATTTATATTGATTATAAACTATTATGATTTCCGTGAAGGGTCCAGTTTAATGGAAGATGATTTTTGGCTTACCTGAACTGTGTTTTAAATGACATTGGTTCTTTAACCCAAGTAAAGATAAGATTTATTTCCTAAATTTAAATAATCATTAAGTAATGATTTTTTAGATTAAAACTAACTGGAGTTTTAACGAATCTTTAATTAGACTGAAATGTGAATAAGGTATTTAAATTTATCGAATTCAAGAAATGTTCGAGAATGGAGTACCACCAGTTTTACTCCATGCGATGGTTAAATCTTCAATTACATTTGAACGTTAAGTGGTAATTAAATTTACTGGTAATACAGTGAATGTTTGATATGGAGTGCTACCCGTTTTGCTCCATGGTATGATTAGGTTGGGATTAGGATAATAAAATGAATGATTACTTTAGTAAGGCTTATTAATCCCGACTAGTTTGATAAACCTTAATTTTGTTTAAGATTGTTAAAAGATAATACAAATTCTTTTGCAATGGTTTTCAAAGAAAGATTTAAACAAGAGGTTAAAATGAATTAAACCTTTGATAAGATTTAGGGGAATGATTCCCAATGTAATGAATATTTGAATAAAAAATATTTTGGATTGGAATGAGTCGTACGATGTGTTTTTATAGCACTTGATTATAAGATACGCGAGTTATTTGGAAAGACCGGGTTTAACCCATTCTGAATAACTGATACGACGACTAAAAGTCAAAGATTTAAAGACAGTGGTTGAAGACTGGAGATCTTTCGTTTGGATGATTACTGATGTCTTGATTGGGCTGAACAACCCAGACGAGGTAATAAGTGGTGATTGTCTAGACGTACTCAGAGATCGTCCGGATATACGAGGGCCTCTCTCCTGTATTGGACATATGGGACGAGGAATAAGGTGTCTCCAGTTTCGTTCAGACCCAGAACGGACCTGCAAATGGATGGTGTGTTTGAAATTGTATTCCTTTATGTTGTATACATTGATCTCTGCTATATATATATATATATATATATATATATATATATATATTTGGTGGTGGAGAATTTATTTTCTTGCTTAACACCCTTCTCTGAGACATACGAGCTTAGAGGTTATATATTGGTGGAAATCAATGGTATGGTATGGATTGACAATGTGGCATGCTAAGATGTAAATGATCAAGGCTTTTACTAAAAAGCAGGGCCTTGTGGTTGATGATCAAAGCACGACTTTAATTAGCATTGCTTTGTCCATAGTGTTAATTCACAAGCCTCGCACCTCGATATGAGTCAGACACGGCATAAGGGACGCAAGGAGTGCATACATTTCTTTCTATCTAGAAGTGGTGTTAAGGTATGGATCCCAGACATTTTTACTTACGTGGATGATAGATTGCGAGGCGTCTCGAGTATCGAGCCGACTAAAAGGCTCAGAGATAAGCCTGATAGGACCAAGAAACTTATTGTTCAGGAATAGCCAATCTTCAAACATAAGAGAGGACTGGCCTTGTAGGATCCAATGGTTGCCCAAGTGCGTAATCCTGGATCATCTTGTTAGAGGTGATCCGAATCGGTAAGGAGACCATCCATTGCCTTGACTTATGATGGAAATCCAATTTCCAATATGTGACTTTTCAGTTTTAATTGTAAACCTATGTATAGCGACATAATATATGGTACTACGCCATATATGATTGATACATTTATATTTGAAGTTGTTTGGACACTATGCACTTATAGTAATATCAAAACATTTTGGTTTTAAAGCGTACCAAGCATGTTTGGCTATTATAAGGTAAAACTCTATCCTCAGGCTTGCGTTGCATTCTGTGATGGGACCCGAGTCTTATATTAGCTTCATTTTTCAGAGAAAAAAAGCAGTGTGTTGTTTATAAATTGTTTTTTTTTTCTTCAGAGTATTTATGGGAGTGAACCCTTTTCGTGACATACGGCGTGGTCCTGTGATGTACCGCATTTTAAAATAGAAGTTCAACAACTGTTGTGACGACCGCCCATAGCCCCTGCACTATACAAGAGGAATAATGCGCTAAAAGGTGTGCCAGGCTGCTATGGGCGATCATCAGAGTAGGTAAACACATCAAAACCTGTCGTAGAACTCATAGCACAAGGATAAAATATAATAGAACACATACAACATGTAATAGTAGTGAAGCATCATATAGCAAACTTTCTATACTTTTACAACATCCTGAAAGATTCTTCCAACATGATTGGAAATATCAAGTATGTACATAAGGCCTCACTACAGCACTCATAGAGCAACTCAAACAGCGGAATAGAAAATACTAGATCGTAATAAATTGGTATGTGAGCCACCTACTCGTCATCGATCAGCATCATCGTCCCCAATAAAGCATCACCTGTCACCTACTGCTCAGTCTGCCCATCCACAACCGGATGAGCTTCCCATGGTAATAATAGGAAACATAAAACCTTGAGTCAGACAACAGTCTTAGTGAGCGATAAAACAACAAACAAACTTCAATAATAAAGTATATGAGAAGGGATAGATAGGCATAATAATCTACCCACGACACCAGAGAAGAATTCAACCTTATCTTCCCCACATCGGATAGTGATAGCATTTACTATAAATAATTCAACCATGGAAACTAGAACACCCATTCAATCATGGAAAACACTCATAACATCCAAATTATATAAGTCTCACACAGAAAACCCTAATTGAGTTTAACATCCCCCAAATACTCTCCCCAGTGGCCTAAACCAATATCAGTTAAGCACTTAAAGAACATCTTCCTCGACTTTGGATAATCTATGTGAGATAGTACAAACAGAAAAACCAATCATCCATGACCGACTCTGGTATCACCGCCAATCCTGCTTTGAAAACATCGTTAATCGTATGATGGCAAAACTTGCCATATGTTAAGGGCTAATGGTAACCCCAGTTCTAGCATAAACTCCATATGTCCAGCCTTGACAATGTCCAACCTTGACGACTAGTCCTTCCCCCAAGACGCAGAGTACTCGACCTATAACCGGTATTTTAGACATCTCTAGTGTACCCCTGCTTCAAGCCTGCTAGAACATACGACAATGATAATCTTTCGGCCTTCAAATCTCTAGTCAACGAACCTGATGACTTTTCATGGCTCAAGCAACCTTCTCGAGCAATCACTATCCACCAACTCACGACCTTTGAGTTGCCACCTCATTAGTTGTTATACACCGATCAACGAGCACCATTCAGCACTTCAAATACTCCACTCGAATTTTCCTCGAATCCCCTTCATTTGATCCTCCTGGACTAACCGGTCCTCCCTGAACAACCGGTCCTCCCTGACCATTGGTCCTCCCTGACCATCGGTCCTCCCTGAACACCGGTCCTCCCGGACTAATCGGTCCTCCCTGAACAACTGGTCCTCCCTTACTAACTGGTCCTCCATGAACATCGGTCCTCCCTGAACAACCGGTCTTCCCTTACCATCGCTCCTCCCTGAACACCGGACCTCCCGGACTAACCGTTCCTCCCTGAATGTCGTCCTCTCGGACTAATCGGTCCTCCCTAAACAACTGGTCCTCCCTGACCACCGGTCCTCCCTGAACACCGGTCCTCCTAGACTAACCGGTCCTCCTTGAACAACTAGTCCTCCCTGACAACCAGTCCTCCCTGAACACTGGTCCTCCCTGAACAACCGGTCGTCCCTGACCACCAGTCCTCCCTGAACACCGTTCCTCCCGGACTAACCGGTCCTCCCTGAACACCGGTCCTCCCGGACTAACCGGTTCTCCCTGAACAACTGGTCCTCCCTGAACATCGGTGCTCCCGGACTAACCGGTCCTCCTTGAACAACCGGTCCTTCCTGACTACTGGTCCTCCCTAAAGAACTACCTACCGGTCGGTCTTCCTGAAGCACTACCTACCGGTCTTCCTGAAGCACTACCTTTCGGCCTTGACTTGTTCCCCAAGACATGATTTCTGACCAATCGGTCTACTGTGCAGCCCCAATCCAACTCCAATTTCGACCTAAACTTCGCCAAACGACGAATTCAACGAAACCAACTCATCCCATACATCCAATACAATCATAAACATGTTTTGGAACCACCAACATCATGAAAATGACAATTATCATCAAATTATGCAAATTCACCAAAAATCATGATAAATGAACATATGATCTAAATTGCGAATCAAACTTGCATATATATGTAAAATGGCATAAGAATTACCAATTTAAACATGCTAACTTAGATCATAGGTTGATTCATATGAAAATGGACTTACCAATGCATAGATCTATGGAAAAACACTTGCATATGAAGAAAAACATGCACAAACACCCATATACTTCATTGGATCCATGTGGGAGATGTATATCACTCACTGATTTGCCAAAACAAGCTAAAATGATAGAATTATGAATCCGAACAGTGAGAAATCCAAACCAAACTCCTCGATCCGATGAATTCGCACTTGAAATGATGTAGATCTAGCCTCCAATGGTATATATCTTCGATTCCCCCCTCCCCCCCTAGATTTGGATTCAATGGTGGAAAGGTGTCAGAGGAAGAAGGAGCATAAGGCCACTTAATGAGGAAATGAAAAACTAAACTATTTCACATATCCCTCACCCCCTATTTATGCCCTCCCATCAGCCCACAGATGGGCCTCTCCAATTCAGCCCATTATGGCTTACCTGAAACACCCCACCTCCGTTAGGGTCACTCTCAAAGGGAATGCCCTAATTTTGGTGGAGGTTTATAAGTATAAATCACAGATATACAAGACAGATATAATAACACATATTTTTTAATAGCAGAAAACAACAACTTTTATTTCATTCAAATACGTGTTACACCAACCATACCATAATTGTCTTACAATACTTCCAAAAACATAACATCTTCATAACTGTCTTGATTACATTATTTAAAGAAGCATAAAGAAAACATAAATAAACTGCAAAAGTCCCATCATTGCTGTCAAAAGCCATAGTCCAAAACGAAAAGATCCAAGCAATACATTCTTTCTCTTCAAGCTGGATATGAAGGCTGGTCAAGCTGCGGTATTCCCTCCATGTGGACCTGGGGGGGAAACGGAAGAAAAGAAGACGAAAGAAAAGTAGAGTCAGACATAAAGCCTGAGTAAGTCTAGGACTATTCAGTCTATGAACAAAGAACTGGGTATGATAAGTATAAACTAGAAATGGGAAAGCACCATAAACCAAGTTAAGTTGTCTAGGGTCGATCATACTATCGTACCCCATATTAATCTCTGTACCCATATAAACTAGTTCCCAACAGGCACCCCATAATCAAGGTGAAGTGATCCATTTTATGATGATCGGCTCCTACTCGCATAGTTACATGTGTCTCACGGCCCCCGATGTTGTAGTTACCTATGCTGGTCCCACCATGGGGTGTATCAAGTCCCATGGTGGCGGCCCGACACAACCCTAGAATGCACAGGTATGCTACTGGTGCCCAATGCCTTATTTTTCTACGCCGGAGTGTGTGCACGCCCGCAACCCGTTAGAACCTACACTGCTGCACCACCACCGTCGATTTGACCTCTTACAGTCAGCCCAGTAATCGTGCCCCACCCTGCCTAGTTTTAGGGTATCATGATACGCCTTGTAGGGTTACTGCTGAAAAGGGTCCCCCGCTACTAGGTTTTCTATTTCTAGCCAACATGCTAAGTTGGTTAAGTGTTTTATAAACCTAACACCCAATCAGTCTGTTTAGTTTAGCATGTTCCATTTTGATTAAGTATTAATATAATTTACTTAATCCTATCAGTCCTGACTCAGCCTTAATTGTCTTATTAAAGCCTTGACCTCTCACATTAGACAGGTATTGTTGTGGCTGTCTGTTGCCGGTTGGGTCCGGGCAGTCTTACGCCACAACTCAGTCTAACCTCGGGTCCTTATTGGGCTCCGTGTTTAATCACCCACGTTGGATAGGTATTGTTGTGACTACTGGACAGCCGGGCGGTTCCGGGCAGGTTTACATCACAACTCAATCCAACCTCGGGTTAAACACATCGTATTTTCTACATTTACATATTTTGTCTCTTTTCTTCTTATATGTAAATATTTGCGGCCCATTATTCAAATTCATCTTTATTGATTAAGATTTATTTATGCCACTTAATTGTTTTTCAAGGTTGTTGGCATGCGTCAAACATGCCAACACATATGTTCGATATTTTAGCCCAAACGTCATTACCCCCGTTTTACACGTTCGTTCAAATGTAAGGTGTATTGGGTTTAATACTTAAACCCAATTTAGCCATATGAAAAGGGGAGGCTTATAACATAGTGTTTATAAGGTAACATAAAAAGGGGAGTGTGAACGCATGAACTTGCAATATAACGATTCAATTAGCATAAGGTAGGCACATGTGAACTTGCATTTATAACAACATACAGTATAAGCAATACTTAAACATGAATCATTCTATTCACATAATCATGGTATAAACAAAACATGAATCATTCTATTCGTGTAGTCATGGTATAAATGATGGACCATTCTAATCATACAATTATGGCATAATTATAATTGAACATGGGTCCTTCTATTCATATAGTCATGGCATAAACATAATTGAACATGAATCCTACTATTCGTATAATCATGGTTTTTATCCTATCTATGTAACTTGTAAGTGGGATGAAATTCTAGTGTAATTTCTAATGTAACTTATGTGCCAAATATATTATCATATAATTATGATAACAAAATAAGCCTAGAAACATGTTTTCAACTAGGCATAATAACAAACATAGTTTAGTCATGTTCATAAAATTAAAACAAGCTTACAAAGACGCATGCTTTTGTCACTATTACAAAATCATGATTTTTATACTTGAACTATAATACCAATTTCAACATAACCTTCATATGAATCATAATACTTAGGTGAATCAAATTACACTAAAGATGACCCTAGAATTTTACATCATGTTGGCATAACAATAAATCATAGACTTGCATGAATTTCAAATAAACTATTACAACATATAGTTGACATGAATCATATACTTACAATTATCAAATAGGTGTTGTAAATAACTACCACAACATGTAGTTTTCAATATGAATCAAATCGTACACCATAACATTGCCAAATCAAAATAACATACAAACATAAGTTATTATCGCCACAATTCCATTTCGTTGTTAACTTTCAACGCAAGTCGCGTACTTGCAAATATCCAATCGTATACCATAACATTCCCAAATCGTTTAGCATCAAAGCATCATACAAATATAGATTATTATCGCCACAATTCCATTTCTTACTTTACACAAATCAACACAATTATTTAATTCACATCGGAATAGCACTCTACTTACAACGTGTGACGAATCTTCAATTCAGGAATCTGAATTCTGGATTTGGAGATGCTATCCTTTGTTGTAGGTGTTGTTTTGATTGATTTGACGTTGCTTTAAGCTTTTGATTTATCTCCTAATTGTCTCTCTTTTTCTGACGGCTATCCTCGGTTTCTCCTCAGCAACATGACGGTCTCATCTCCATTTTAGTTTATGTGAATTAGGGTTAGTCTTAGGTCCTTTTTATAGAGTTTGTGAGTTGATTTAGACCGTCGATGATGCTTGGTTTAATAATAGTCGTTCGTTTGAAGGAGAGGCCAATCAGGAGCTGACACCTAGCCCTAGTGACAAGGCAAGGCTCAGAAAATCGACCAAACATAGACCAGGCCAGCCAGGGTGGGCTGGGTTCGACCAGGCTCAGGGGCCAGGTCGACTCCCCAGTCGACCCCCAGGTCGACTCTAGAGTCGACCTGCCTGGGCAGGTCGACACCTAGGTCGACACCTAGGTCGACTCCCAAGTCGACCTGGCCCGGCAGGTCGACCCTAGGGTCGACCCCCAGGTCGACCTGATGGGTTTGGGCGGGAATTTCCCCGCCTACTCTGATTGGGCTGAATTTTAAATCTATTTTCGAAATTTGAATTTTCTGAAACTTCATCGGGCCATAACTTGGTCATACTGACTCCGTTTTTCGAAAACTCGGACTCTATTTCGCGTATTTTTCCGATACGAACCAATGGCGTATCATGTTTCCCTTAATACGTTGTTTTGAAATTAGTTATACTTTAATTTGTGAATTTCACAGTTATAGAATACACGGGGTGTTACATTCTCCCCCACTTAAAAGGATTTTGTCCCGAAATCTTCAAATTCAGGAAGAGTGTACATCCTAACATCCAAACATCCATCTACTCATCCATCAAACACGAGCATCCATTGTCCTTAAAAGACTTCTAATGCTTCATGATAATATGCGAAGTGTGTGTATACATGTACTTATCTAATGCAAAATCAGGCGGTCTACTGATTCAGTTGACCTCCTTAATGCGAATTATGTAAG
The DNA here is from genome assembly GCA_030737875.1 of Allium sativum. Lineage (NCBI taxonomy): Eukaryota > Viridiplantae > Streptophyta > Magnoliopsida > Asparagales > Amaryllidaceae > Allium > Allium sativum. The sequence continues at coordinate 290,387,053 of CM060927.1, forward strand.
TGCTACGAATCCATTATGTATGCAAATCCTTCTATTCATGATTCTACATGAGTGCACAATCATTCATACAAATGGAACATCCATATGACAACACATTAAAGTTCAACCATATACGAATGCAAACATATATGCATATGCAATATGAAGTGACTGAGCCGATGTAAAACTTAAATTGTGTGTGTATATGCAACCACGAGCAACCACTAGCAATCACTTGCAACAACTTGCAACCATCAATCATAACATGTCTCAGACACATGTTTTCATCCAAAGAGTTTCTACCTAAAAGATAAAGTTGAGGAGATATACCTAAAAAGATAGATAAAAGCGCAACTTAAGGAAAAAGGAAAGATCAAAGATGTACCCTCGAAAAGAAAAGGGTAGGCAGCACGTATTCTAGCTTCAGTTTCCCAAGTTGCATCTCTCTCGGCGTCGCTCCACTGGACTTTGACAAGCTTGACTTCGCGGTTGCGTAGCTTCTTCACTTCCGTTCCTAATATGCGGGTTGGAACTTTCCTTATGGTTGCTTCGCGTTCCACTTCAGCTTCTTTTAGGATATTTGGCTCTACCACTTCAGCAGACTCATGTAGACATTTTCGGAGATGTGAAACGTGAAAGACGTTGTGAACTCCGGCCAATTTTTCGAGTAGCTCTAATCTATAGGCCATTTTCCCAATTTTCTCAATGATAGGGAATGGCCCTACGAACCTTGGTGCTAGCTTTCCTGTGGTTCCAAAATGAACAATGTTCCTTAGCGGAGATACCTTAAGAAAAACTCTGTCTCCAACCTCAAATTCAAGGTCGGTTCTCCTCTTGTCGGCGTAGGACTTTTGTCTATCTTGGGCCATCTTCATCCTTCTTCGTATTAAGTCTACTTTTTCTGAAGTCTCTCGGATCATATCTGGTCCAAGTATGAGCTTATCAGTAGACTCCCACCAACAAGTGGGCGATCGACACGGTCTTCCTTATAAGGCTTCGAAGGGCGCCATTTCGATGGTTGCTTGATAGCTGTTGTTGTAGGCAAATTCTACCAAAGGAAGATGGTCTTCCCACGTCCCTCCGAAGTCAAGGATGCACAGTCTTAAAAGGTCCTCCAAAACTCTGTTCACTCTTTCTGTTTGGCCGTCGGTTTGGGGATGATAGGCTGTGCTCAGGCATAACTGTGTTCCTACCGCTTCTTGCAGACTCCGCCAAAACTCACTGGTGAAGATAGGGTCTCGGTCACTAACAATGCTGGATGGTATTCCATGGAGTCGAACGATTTCCTTGAGGTAACGAGATGCTAAAGATGAGGCAGTTCTTCTGCTTTTGATAGGTAAAAAGTGGGCGCTTTTAGTAAGCCTATCCACTATTACCCAGATGCTAGTGTTGCCTCTCCTAGACCTAGGCTACCCATCGATGAAGTCCATTGAGATGCTATCCCACTTCCACTGCGGGACCTCTAGAGGATGTAGTAGACCACCAGGCTTTTTCTATTCCGCCATAACCTGTTGGCACACCATACACTTAGAAACGAATTCTGCCACGTCCTTCTTCATGCCGTTCCAAAAGAAAGTTCTTTTTATGTCCTTGTACATTTTATCGCCGCCTGGGTGTATCGTCATCTTGGAGTGATGTGCTTCCTCGAGAACCTTCTTTACTAAATCCCTTATTTGTGGGACGCATAGCCTTCCGTCTCGCCTTAGCCAACCCTTATCGTCGATGGAGTATCTGTTGAGGTGACTTGAAGTCTCACCCCTTATCAGCCTATCAATCGTCTCCACAAGTTGAGGGTCCTCGCGTTGTGTTGTCCCTATCGAGTCCACTAAAATCGGGCGTACTTCGAGAGATGCTAGCAAGCCTGGTACAAAATCAGAGGAAGGCCTAAAGTCGAAGCTGGCTATAAACTCTAGGCTTTGCCTTTCAACAAACAGCAGGCTTAGGGTCAGTTTCTTTCAGCTCAACGCGTCTGCCACTACGTTGCCTTTGCCCGGAGTATAGGAGATCTCAAAATCATACGAGGCAAGAAACTCCATCCATCTCTGTTGCCTCAAGTTAAGATCTTTCTGCGAGAAAAGATATTTCAACGATTTATGGTCAGTGTAAAGTTCAAACTTCTCACCGAGGAGATAGTGTAGCCAAGACTTGAGTGCAAAGACGATGGCAGCTAACTCAAGATTGTGGGTCGGGTAGTTTTTTTCATGCACTTTCAATTGTCTCCCGCCATAAGCTACTACCCTCCCTTCTTGCATTAAGACGGCGCCTAACCCTGTCCCACATGCATCTGTATAAACGGTGAACATCTTACTTCCATCTGGCAACGTCAAAACTGGGGCTGTTGTAAGAGCCCTTTTTAGTCGCTGGAAAGCAAACTCGCAATCCAAGTCCCAATTGAACGCTAGATTCTTCTTGGTCAACTTTGTGAGAGGAGCTGAGATTTTTGCAAAATCCCTCATGAACTTTCGATAGAAACCTGCTAGTCCTAGAAAACTTCGGACCTCAGTTGCATTCCTTGGTGTCTTCCAATCCTGTACCGCCACTACCTTAGCAGGATCCACTGCTAACCCTTGTTTGGATACTATGTGCCCAAGGAACCTCACTTCTTCTCTCCAAAAGTGGCATCTGGAGAATTTGGCTTTTAGCTGATGGACTCGCAGAGTTTCCATGATTGCCCTTAAGTGCTGAGCATGTTCCTCTTCATTCTTTGAGAAGATAAGGATATCGTCTACGGAGACCACTACGAACTTATTGAGGAAATCTCTGAATACCCTACTCATCAGGTCCACAAAGTAAGAATGTGCATTTGTCAAGCCGAAAGGCATGACAAGCCATTCAAAGAAGCCGTCTGGGGTTCTGAATGCCGTTTTATCGATACTATCTTCAACCACACTTAGCTGATGAAAACCGGTCGCTAAATCGAGTTGGGAGAAAACAGACGCTCCTACAAGCTGATCAAACAAATCGTCAATTCTGGGGAGAGGGTGCCTATTCTTTTTCGTTAGCTTATTGAGCTCCCTATAGTCAACACATAGACGGAGTGAACCATCCGCCTTTGTAGCGAACACCACTGGAGCGCCCCATTCTGAAATACTCCTTCTAATGAACCCCTTTTCTAGAAGCTCTTTAATCTGTTTACTGAGCTCTTTCCTTTCCCGTGGAGCCATGTGTCTAACGGGCAATGCAACGGGCTTTGCATTATCTACAAGGTATATGCGGAAGTCTATCTCCCGCTTCGGAGGCAAGCCCTTCACCTCTTCGAAGACATCCGGATATTCTTGGACCACTCTAACCGATTGCAAATTTTCAACGGAGGCATCTAGCGATTCAAGGTAACTAAGCATAACCGCATATGAGGGATTACAAGAAATTTCCAAACTATTACCGAGCTGGGTTAGGAGCCTAACAACCCTTTTCTCACAATCAAGGATGGCCCCATTACTGGGTAGCCAATCCATGCCCAAAATCAAACCATATCCCGAAAAGCCCAAAACAAAGGCACTACATTTAAATTCTACGCTTAGAATAGAAATTTTCAATCCCAAACAGATCATAGACAAATGAGCTGGGCCCCCAATTGGGTTTGAAACAATTAAGGGGTCCTCTACCATACTAGTTTTTAGGTGTAGAGATTCTACTAAAGCAGACGAGATAAAGAAGTGTGATGCGCCGGAATCAAATAAAGTGCGAACGGGTTGATCATAAAGATAAACTACACTTTCTACAGAAGTATTTATACCTCGCTGTTGCAGAGGTGGCGCTTCTAGAACATGAACTTGTGCCCCTGAGGTGGATCCAGCCCTCTGCCCCTGTCCTCGTTTCTTTGGACAGTCCTTTGCCATGTGGCCTGTCTCACCGCAAGAAAAGCACCCGCCATTCATCTTGGCCTTCTTTTTCCGGCAATCTTTCACTAAGTGCCCCACTTTGCCACAGAATTTACACTTCCTCTTCTCTTGGGACTTGTTGTCTTTCCCTTCCTTCTTAAAGTCTGTCTTCTTAAGCTGTAAACTCTCTTTCTTCCCTTGAGAGCTTTCCGCCTTTGTCTCCTTCTTCCTTGGGCAGTCCCTAGCCCAGTGGCCTGTCTCCCTACACTGAAAGCAAGTAGCACTCATCCTCCTCTTCTTCTTCCTGCAGTCTCCCTCCAGATGTCCAAGAATTCCCAGAAATAACATTTCCTTTTTTTACCTTTCTTGTCATTACTGTTACGATCCTTTCTTGTTTGACTATTATTCGTCTTCCTACTCTGGGACTCTTCCGCTTGCTGGTTTACGTGGAGGAGGAGGAGTGAAAGCGTCAGCAGCTGGGGAGTAAGGTCTCCAGACATGCTGAAACAGAAAGGATAGATTCAAAACGAAGGATAAGAGATAGTTCCTATGGCTTTGGGGGGACTTTGCCTTTTAAGGTAAAATAATATTTTATCTTTTAAAAATGCTTCTTTAAATTTCCTTTTTGAAAAATAAATTTTCAAAACTTTTTATCTTATCTGGTAAACCTATGCTCTGATACCAAGTGAAACACCCCACCTCCGTTAGGGTCACTCTCAAAGGGAATGCCCTAATTTTGGTGGAGGTTTATAAGTATAAATCACAGATATACAAGACAGATATAATAACACATATTTTTGAATAGCGGAAAACAACAACTTTTATTTCATTCAAATACGTGTTACACCAACCATACCATAATTGTCTTACAATACTTCCAAAAACATAACATCTTCACAACTGTCTTGATTACATTATTTAAAGAAGCATAAAGAAAACATAAATAAACTGCAAAAGTCCCATAATTGCTGTCCAAAGCCATAGTCCAAAACGAAAAGATCCAAGCAGTACATTCTTTATCTTCGAGCTGGATATGAAGGCTGGTCAAGCTGCGGTATTCCCTCCCTGTGGACCTGGGGGGGGAACGGAAGAAAAGAAGACGAAAGAAAAGTAGAGTCAGACATAAAGCCTGAGTAAGTCTAGGACTATTCAGTCTATGAACAAAGAACTGGGTATGATAAGTATAAACTAGAAATGGGAAAGCACCATAAACCAAGTTAAGTTGTCTAGGGTCGATCATACTATCGTACGCCATATTAATCTCTGTACCCATATAAACTAGTTCCCAACAGGCACCCCATAATCAGGGTGAAGTGATCCATTTTATGATGATCGGCTCCTACTCGCATAGTTACATGTGTCTTACGGCCCCCGATGTTGTAGTTACCTATGTTGGTCCCACCATGGGGTGTATCAAGTCCCATGGTGGCGGCCCGACACAACCCTAGAATGCACAGGTATGCTACTGGTGCCCAGTGCCTTATTTTACTGCGCCGGAGTGTGTGCACGCCCGCACCCCGTTAGAACCTACACTGCTGCACCACCGCCGTCGATTTGACCTCTTACAGTAAACCCAGTAATCTTGCCCCACCCTGCCTAGTTTCAGGGTATCATGATACGCCTTGTAGGGTTACTGCTGAAAAGGGTCCCCCGCTACTAGGTTTTCTATTTCTAGCCAACATGCTAAGTTGGTTAAGTGTTTTATAAACCTAACCCCCAATCAGTCTGTTTAGTTTAGCATGTTCCATTTTGATTAAGTATTAATATAATTTACTTAATCCTATCAGTCCTGACTCAGCCTTAATTGTCTTATTAAAGCCTTGACCTCTCACATTAGACAGATATTGTTGTGGCTGCCTGTTGCCAGTTGGGTCCGGGCAGTCTTACGCCACAACTCAGTCTAACCTCGGGTCCTTATTGGGCTCCGTGTTTAACCACCCACATTGGATAGGTATTGTTTTGACTACTGGACAGTCGGGCGGTTCCGGGCAGGTTTACATCACAACTCAATCCAACCTCGGGTTAAACACATCGTATTTTCTACATTTACATATTTTGTCTATTTTCTTCTTATATGTAAATATTTGCGGCCCATTATTCAAATTCATCTTTAATGATTAAGATTTATTTATGCCACTTAATTGTTTTTCAAGGTTGTTGGCATGCGTCAAACATGCCAACACATATGTTCTATATTTTAGCCCAAACGTCATTACCCCCGTTTTACACGTTCGTTCAAATGTAAGGTGTATTGGGTTTAATACTTAAACCCGATTTAGCCATATGAAAAGGGGAGGCTTATAACATAGTGTTTATAAGGTAACATAAAAAGGGGAGTGTGAACGCATGAACTTGCAATATAACGATTCAATTAGCATAAGGTAGGCACATGTGAACTTGCATTTATAACAACATACAATATAAGCAATACTTAAACATGAATCATTCTATTCACATAATCATGGTATAAACAAAACATGAATCATTCTATTCGTGTAGTCATGGTATAAATGATGGACCATTCTAATCATACAATTATGGCATAATTATAATTGAACATGGGTCCTTCTATTCATATAGTCATGGCATAAACATAATTGAACATGAATCCTACTATTCATATAATCATGGTTTTTATCCTATCTATGTAACTTGTAAGTGGGATGAAATTCTAGTGTAATTTCTAATGTAACTTATGTGCCAAATATATTATCATATAATTATGATAACAACATAAGCCTAGAAACATGTTTTCAACTAGGCATAATAACAAACATAGTTTAGTCATGTTCATAAAATTAATACAAGCTTACAAAGACGCTTGCTTTTATAACTATTACAAAATCATGATTTTTATACTTGAACTATGATACCAATTTCAACATAACCTTCATATGAATCATAATACTTAGGTGAATCAAATTACACTAAAGATGACCCTAGAATTTTACATCATGTTGGCATAACAATAAATCATAGACTTGCATGAATTTCAAATAAACTATTACAACATATAGTTGACATGAATCATATACTTGCAATTATCAAATAGGTGTTGTAAATAACTACCACAACATGTAGTTTTCAATATGAATCAAATCGTACACCATAGCATTGCCAAATCAAAATAACATACAAACATAAGTTATTATCGCCACAATTCCATTTCGGCGTTAACTTTCAACGCAAGTCGCGTACTTGCAAATATCCAATCGTATACCATAATATTCCCAAATCATTTAGCATCAAAGCAACAAACAAATATAGATTATTATCGCCACAATTCCATTTCTTACTTTACACAAATCAACACAATTATTTAATTCACATCGGAATAGCACTCTACTTACAACGTGTGACGAATCTTCAATTCAGGAATCTGAATTCTGGATTTGGAGATGCTATCCTTTGTTGTAGGCGTTGTTTTGATTGATTTGACGTTGCTTTAAGCTTTTGATTTATCTCCTAATTGTCTCTCTTTTTATGATGGCTATCTTCAGTTTCTCCTCAGCAGCATGACGGTCTCATCTCCATTTTAGTTTATGTGAATTAGGGTTAGTCTTAGGTCCTTTTTATAGAGTTTGTGAGTTGATTTAGACCGTCGATGATGCTTGGTTTAATAATAGCCGTTCGTTTGAAGGAGAGGCCAATCAGGTGTTGACACCTAGCCCTAGTGACAAGGCAAGGCTTAGAAAATCGACCAAACATAGACCAGGCCAGCCAGAGTGGGCTGGGTTCGACCTGGCTCAGGGGCTAGGTCGACTCCCCAGTCGACCCCCAGGTCGACTCTAGAGTCGACCTGCCTGGGCAGGTCGACACCTAGGTCGACTCCCAGGTCGACCTGGCCTGGCAGGTCGACCCTAGGGTCGACCCCCAGGTCGACCTGGTGGGTTTGGGCGGGAATTTCCCCGCCTACTCTGATTGGGCTGAATTTTAAATCTGTTTTCGAAATTCGAATTTTCTGAAACTTCATCGGGCCATAACTTGGTCATACGGACTCCGTTTTTCGTAAACTCGGACTCTATTTCGCGTATTTTTCCGAGACGAACGCAATGGCATTTCCCGTTTCCCTTAATACGTTGTTTTGAAATTAGTTATACTTTAATTTGTGAATTTCACAGTTATAGAATACACGGGGTGTTACATTACCAAACCTGGACAGCCAACTGAGAAACCTTAAAAAGTGATTTCTCCCAAACTGCTGAGCCAAATCTTTAATGTAACCAATCTACGGAAAGTGAATCATCAATTCCTTTCTAATGGCACAGGTCTCAACCTCTGATTCGACCTGAGTCAGAAGTTATGCCCTTTATAAGACTAACAGGGGCAAAATGGTCACAAACAAAATCGGTAAACAATATGGACATTCCCACATCCCCATAAGCAACATATTAAAAGATGAGAATGATCCACCCCTCAGGGAATAAAATAAAAATATTTTACGACCCTCCGATACGTAAAATGCGGGCTATTACAACTGTTTTGAGTTCTCACACCAGTCCCATGATTGAATCGGAGTTTATTGTTTCTACCTAAACTCCGGGTGCCCATATTTTTCACACGAGTAGCTAGTAGTTTTAGTTTTGTAGATTTCTATTTAATGGGATCCTGGTTTACAGCTGGCGCTATATTCGGAAAGCTTTGCATTTATGTATTTCTTTCAGTTGTGTTAGTTGATATATTTCCGCTACGCATTGTATTTATACATTTTATTTCCATTTCTATGTAAGTAATGTATTCTCTGATATTATTTTTCCAATGTGTAATATTTATTCAAATCTAATATATTCTTGTACTCTGCTGTAAATTGTTGTAATAGCAATGAAATGTTCTCATATTTGTGTTCTGATGAGTCATGTTCTCACGCAATCCGTGCTTTTCCGTCACTTCGAAGATGGGGAATTTTGGATCGCTACAGGTTGTAGCATAGCTTTGGTTTACAAAGATTGAGAACAAGACACATTAGAACCGAACGAGAGAATTCATCAGAGATAGGATTAGTAACATCCTATAAGAACGACTCGTTAGAGATAGGGTTAGTAATACCCTAGAACGGGTTTGAAGAGTGTTATTTATAAAAACGAATTTAGATTTGAAAATTATATCTTATTATATGGTTTAAGTATTTTATTTGAGTTTGGACTATCAAGTATAAGAAGATTTTGCATATACGCGCTATGAACGTATATTCGAAGTCTCAAATATACTTGGTAGATATAGAATCGCACTCTAGTCGCCCGGAGATGATCCTGATGATTACTATAGTATCATCATTATTTATGTTCGAGTTTCGAAAGTGGGATATCTATATATTTCCAATTGACTGGTGTGCGAACCAAAACATAGTTAGAATTAATTAGTTATGACTTAGTATTGAAAATATGATTTTGAGTATATATAAAGGATATATGTTTGAAAAGCTAATTAACTAATTGATTATTGTTTGTGATGGATGATAACTTGTTGAACTAATTAAAAATATTGGAATAATAAAACTAGTTTGATATATACTTGTACTCTGATGTAAATTGTTGTAATAGCAATGAAATGTTCTCATGTTTGTGTTCTGATGGGTCATGTTCTCACGCAATCCGCGCTCTTCCGTCTCTTCGGAGATCGGGGAATTTTGGATCGCTACAATTCAAATTAATTCGATTAACTTAAGAATAAGCTTTAAGTTTAATATTAGACTTTGAATTAGATTTGAAGTAAATAAGTTGATTTGTAAAAGAATTTACTTATTGAAAAGAATTAAGTAAAATGTTTTGAGTGTGTTAAAGGAAATTTCAAATCTTGATAAAGATTGGATTTATAGAAATTACTTTGGAATGAATGTCATTTGGAATTTAGTCAAACTAAGTTGGATATTTAGAACTTAAGACTGTAAACTTCGATTATTTCAAGGATGAATGTAATGTCGAGTCAAGGTCTGAGAAGTTAAAAAATAGGGTCCATTTGGCACAGGTCCCTTTTAAGCTTCAAAAATAGGCTCACATCCGGTGCTAAACTTATTGTAAATTAGGTCCTTATTTTTCACAAAATCATTAAAAAAATATTAAAAAATTACGAAAATTCATTATTAAATAAAACACGTACACGCCGAAAAATTCATGTGTTAAAACAATCAAAAACAAGATCAAAACCCAAAACAACACAAAAACAGCGAAACAGCAGGTTTTTGCATCAAAAAATGCACCTATTCGTAAGTAGTTGCATACATCCATGCTTATATTTCAGTTTTGTGCCAAATTGCAGTATAAATGCATACATGTATGTAGCTAAATAACATTATATGCATCCTTTTATGCATATATTCAAATTTGACTAGTTTCTTCAAGCATTCGCCGTTTTCAAACATCATTGCACACATTTATGCTCTTGTACAGAATACATGCATGCATTCATGCACATATTCAAAAACCCATATATACAGAATAGTTGCATTCATGTATGCAACTTTTCGTAACACATGAATCTCAGTTCAACTTTGTATGCATATATGTATGCGACTATTGGTAATAGTTGCATACATGTATGCATATATTGGTCCAGATTTTCAACATAAAAACACTATATGAATATATGCATGTATGTATGCTACTGTTGGCAATAGTTGCACAGATGTATGTAACTTTTTATTGTTTTTTCCGTGGACTCCTATGGACATTTCCAGAATTTAGAAATTTTTCTTTTTTTAGTGAGTGGCGCATTTTTTTTTTGGTCAAAAAGGGGAAAAGGCGGAAGGTGGAACAAAAGAAGGCGGAAGTGTGCCAAAAAGAAGGAGCGACAGCTTAAAATAGGGACCTGGTTTACATCAAACTTTAGGGGGGGACGTGGCTTTAATTTCAAACTTAAATAGGGACCTTAGCCTAATTTCCCTAACTTGGACGACTTCATTACTATCTAAGGAATAATATTAGTTTGAGATCTAGAGCTGATTTTGGAAATTAAATTCTTATTTCCTTAAATGATTTGTTGCTTAAAAGATAATGTCTTAGAGGTTAAATGAAATGATTTGGGTTCTAGCAACCCACTAACTATTAAATAGAAATGAGAAACAATCTCAACTAGTTTTAAGTACATACCTGTATCGAAGGGTTAAGTATGTAAATGTTTAAGTCATAAGAGATTTGAAATTTAATTAATAAAAGATTAATTAAATGAGGCTTATGATTAGTACGGGAAATAAACCGTTATTTGTTTTGTGTGTGTGTGTTTTGTTTGATAGTTAAATACCCGACTATCAAATTTGGACCAAAACCTTACTTTGAAAATATCTTGGAGAAATGCTAGAGTTATATGGCATAATTTTCCTTGTTAATGATTCACTATGCGTACAAACCTCACTTGGTTATCTAAGGACAAGGTATAATGAAATCCATCCACTAACGGTTAGAAGGTGAACTCCGTAATTATCCTTATCTATTTGTTTTTTAAAGAACCAGGGTAAAGTTTACTAAAAAGGTTCAATAGTCATTTCAAAGAGACCAGGATCAGATTTGTTTGTTGTGTAGCTTTAACGTGATAGGGGTTCATCTCTGTGTTTAGTGGCAAGGAGAAGACTCTTACACTAACACGTCCCAGTGAAGATTTGATAAGTCTTGATCATGGTTTGGTCTCGAGTCGAGAGGTCGGTCATAAAAATAGACTCGAGGTACCAATGTATGCCACACTAGGTTTTACCTGCTGTTTAATGGTTTCAAAGCCAAGGATTGTCACATTGTGGTATAAGAGCTAAAGGTTGACATAGAACCTTGGCTCTATAGGGGTAAATTCAGTAAGACTTAAGGCAATGGAATGCCTTTTTATGAGTTGAGTGGTGCGTATGAGAGTGTGTAATTGTTAGTGTCATAAAATAATTTATATTGTGTATATTTATCTGTTGAGTGGTATATGAATTCTGGTTGACACGTCTTGCTAACGTTGTCAAGAAGAGTTTCTAAACACTTGAACAAAGAAAATTGACACGGTATTGTTTTAAAATTTTGGTAAATGAAATGATTTTACCAAAACTATATTTTTTTTATATATAGAAGTAATTCTGAAATTATGATATAGATATAGGAAATGTTTGTTTAATAGAAATGATAATATTCAATTATCATTAGTTAGTCAACTTTCTATGCTTGGTTAGTTTACAAGCAAACTTGATCTTTTCTACATGGTTTGAATACATAATATATCTTGTTAAACTTTGTAACAAACACCTTATGAATTTAGTTTCACAATTTGACTATAAGGTGTTCAATATTGATGTTGGGTTAGAATTCAAATTCATAAAGAATAAATTATAAATAGAGATTGTGATTAGAAATGAAGTTGAGAACTTAGTGTTGTGATTCGTGATATTCAATCACACGTATTTTGAATACATTGTGTTTTGATGAGTGCTTTATAACGCAGAAGATGGTGTGTGAATCGGAGTTTGGAGGAAGATGCAGGTTTCCTATTTTTGACTGGTTATTTTAGGAATATTGAGGAAGAGGCAGGTTTTCTTTTTTTGACCGATTATTTTAGGAGTATTGAGGAAGAGGCAGATTTCCTATTTTTGAGTGGTTATTTTAGAAATATATTCCTAAAATATATTATAAGGGGAAAATTGAATATTTTGCCTAGGCCTTTTATTCTTCTATAAAAGCAGCATCTAGGTTCGGATTATATCATGGGATTGAGACCAAAATAGTTGTTCCAAGTGTTTTCCGTCGTTCTTCATTGTTCTCCTTCTCCAACAAAGGTTGTAGTCATCTAGATATCCTTTCCCTTTCTAAATAATGTTACTGATTCAATTGTAATTTGTTTACTTTTGGTTTTTGGTCCATTCAGTGTAAACAAAATTAGCCTTTTGTTTTTTTAGGCATAGCTGACCAGTTTTTATAGTGATCCGTAACACTTTTTTTATTATAACCAATAATAAATATAGTATAGTACAGGTGATTGTGGTTGACAATCAACAAATTCTACTTTTAAGGTGGACCGTCTACCGTCTATGGAGTTTATAGTGATTCATTCACTCTACCTATCAGGCTTACAACACTCGAGCTACCTAAATTACTAGACTACAATATTCCTAGCTATCCACGTATGGAGAGGAAGAGTACATTACATACTTCACATATTGGAGATAACATGAACATTCAAATAAAAAATAAACAGTACAGGACTGTAACATTAAAAAGATTTGTACTCAAACAATTTGCTTGACAGTACAGAATTAAGGTCCTATCATGTGCAAATAGAGCAAAAGGACCAGAGAGCTGCCTGCCAAATTTTTGAGCTCCACACTAAAAGGAAGGAGCAATTTTCAAAGCAGAAATACCAAGGAATGCTTTGACTTGTGGGCATAACCGATGAATACCATGTAATGGAGGAAAAATTTCACCAAGCAGTATATCTCCAAATACACTACATAACCAATTATACCACTGATACCATAGTAATAATTGCATAAACTGAACTGCAAATTAGATACAGATCGTGATAATTAGCACAACAAGAAAGGCCACCACTAAATCAATATCTAGGGTTGTGTTGAAGCACCTCATGTAAGTCATTAACTAGGTGATAACACAACCATGCATACTAACACAGTCATGAAGAAATGGACGCTGCAAACAGCATATATCCCTAAGTTCCAGAAGGCCAAATGGGCAATCAAACACCTCCAACAAACAAGAAAATCACCCTAAACCATAAAACTGACAACTAGTTCTACTTACAAGATGAGTTCATTGCAACAGGTCTAGAAGCGGAAACTAAATTACCAGTTTAGGAGTCGTTGTTGCTAAGAACACTCACTGTTAGTGACAACTCGCATTCACCACCGTAGCCACTAGTTGAAGCACAGCTTCTGAAATCATCCGAAAGCATGTAGTTTCCTGATGTTTCCAAAGGTAGCGAATAGGAGCATTGTCAGGAAGGGTTCCAGGGCAATTTGATTTGCAGAGATGAGATCGAAGAAAGTATTGGCGAATGGAACCCAAAAAATTTCATAACAAGAGCTTAGATCCAAAACAAAAGTGAGAATAGCATATGGGTTCTACAAAGATTTAAGCAAGGAGAATCTGTGGAGAGGAGGAAAAAGAGTCTGTGAAGAAAAGGGGTGAAAAAGAAGAGTTTTTTAGTGGAGAAACAAGTAATAGAAGGAGCCTTGACACCATAAGCAGTCGTCGACTGCTATCGAAGCTCTGAGAAAAATTTCATGCCCAAGCTTTGAAAAGTTAAGTGAATAAATAAGTTTACGGAAGCCATCACGCATAACGAAAACAAGGAATTGAGGAGTAGAGAGGGATCCGTGGAGATAAGTCGATGAAAGTGTAAAATTTGAGGGAGAAGAATGGATGCGTGAAATAGGGATTTTTTATTCCTTGTCACCACTAACAATGGCTTAAGTAAACGAAGCTTTTGATTTTTGTAATGGCGCGTTTTGTTAGCTGTCGAATAATTAATTTATTTAATGATTTATATATCGATTTGGCGATATCGATAACTTAAAGTACAACGTTCGAACTTATAATTTTTAATTATAATTAAAACGAACTTGAAACGTCGTGGCAGTTCGTAATTTGGCGATTCGAACTTCAACTGAATATACAGAATTCGTTTTAAGCCGGATTTCTGTGAAACAAGAAACGTGGGGAGCTGGTGGAGTATATCTTTCTAGTGGAAGAGAAAAACCGAGATTTCGTCGTGTAGATTTTGAGTTATGTCCAAATCAAATTTCAGAAAAGTCGCTGTAGAATTCCTTTATAATTTGAGACGCTTTATATACGTTATAAAAGAGATTTTCAGTATAAACTGAATACCGGGATAATCTGGAATCTGAAATATCAAACTGTATATTCTGGAGCTGTACGATATCATATGTGAATATATACGATAATATAAATTTATTTATATTTAATTTAATTTAATTTAAATATATTTATATATTTAAATGGGTCATCCAGAGCTTTAAAAATAGCCACTTTTGCAAACGAAGTCGGAATTCGATGAAACTAATTTCGTTGGATCCGCAATGTCAAATAGTTGTTAGATATCCAGTTTCTTGATTTTTAGATTCACTGTGTGACCGTACGGATTTTTTAGAGTGAGAAACAATCAGTATTTTGACAGTTAAAAATACGCTGTGTGAGCATACGAAGTCGAAATTCGACGAAACCAGTTTCGTCGGGACCGTAATGTCGAACTCTAGCTACATGTCCAGTTCGGTGATTTTTGGGTATCGTATGTGGTCGTAGGGATTTTTAAGGACCGCAGACGAGTATTAAATCGAGTAAATAAATTACAAAAATCAAATTGAAAATATCCCTCCCATTTTCTGAGGTTCTGCACAGGCCACACGGCCTTCAATCCCTACCACAAACGCTACCTACCACCAACAGGCTATATAACCCGTATAACCATCACAACAAACAATTTTCCCACAAACAAAAATAAATCCAAAGAAATGCAAACAAAAATCCTTAAATCCTAGAACCTACTTCTACGAGCTCGTATTGTGATTAGCTTGCTTCCGATATCAATTTCGTAGGGTGCGGCTCTTGTTTGGTGATGGCCAGTTTCAAGCGCGAGACCTAGGGTTCGATCACAAGGGAGATTAAGGCGACGAGGGAGTAAACGGAGGGGTGCGAGCTGCTCAGGGGGTCGAGGCGCTGATGTAGAGGAAATTGGGTGGATTCCGGTGGCTTGGATTTGGAAGCGACGACGACATGTCGCGGTTGAAGGCAGCAGGTCGAGTTTAGAAAGGGGCGTCGAACTGTGAATTGAGGTGGCGTTCGGGTAGAGAGGGAGGTGCGGTTCCGTTTGGTGGTGACTGCGGTGGTGATATGTGGCCGGAGCGATGATGGTGGGGGGTCAACGGCGAGGTAAAAATGGGGTTTGGTTACAGGTAACAAAGGGTTTGTGGATTTCAATTGGGAGAGAAAGAGGGGTAATCGATTTTTAAGGGAGGGCGGGTATGGGCCTGTACAATGGTGAATGGGCCAAGAATAAAGGTTGGGCCATAGGGTAAATATAAGTTAATGATTTATTTAATTCAGATAATGCGTATAACTTATAAATTTGATAACTTCCTCATATATTACCGAAATTCAGCGAAACAAGACCCGACAGGATCGTATGGACGAGGGCTACACCGTGGAACTTACTGGGAGTGGATAGGAGCTCGTTTGAATTTATGGCGAAATAAATTGTCCGAATCAAGCGATGGTTATCGTCATTGACGATGATCGTCCAAATGTGAGTAAAACTCACTAACTCTGAACAGTTTATAATTTCATGTTATATTGTTAGAACTGTTAAAATTGTCTGTTTGACTGTGTGTTGATTGTTTGATTGAACTGCTAGTCAGTTAGTTAAATTTCTATATTGATTCTGTTTAACAGAATATATCATATGGAACTGAAAGTGATGTTATCTATATTGTTTAACATCTGTGGATGCAGGGAAACAGGTTGGAGGAATCCAACTGGATTCCTCAACAGTTATTTTTACTGTGATTTATGTATTGTGATATATATAAATGTGATGTATATAATCTGTTGTGATTACGTGTGGTTGGACGATAGTCATCGTTGTTAGGTGATGTGTTAAAAACCATAAGAAATACCAGAGTGTGATAAAAGGGTTAAACAAGTAATTGGTTAGGTTAACCAAAGCAAGTTAGTCGAGTTAAACAAAGTAATTTGTTAGGTTAACCAAATCAAGTTAGTCGAGTTAATCAAAGTAATTGGTTAAGTTAACCAAAGTAAATTAGTTAAGATAAACTAAGCGGTTAATCGAAGTGAATTAGTTAAGTTAAACTAATTGGTAAATCAAAGTGAATTAGCTGAGTTAAACTAAGTAAATCGGTTAGAGTTAATCAAAGTGAATTAACTAAGTTAAACTAAGTGGATTAGTTCAGTTAATCGAGACAAGTAAATCAAGTTAGGTTAAACCATTTGAGTTAACCAGTTAAAGTTTACCAGTTAAAGATAAACAATTAGAGTTGACCAGTTAAAGTTGACCAGTTAGAGTTGATCAGTTAGAGTTACTCAGTTAGAGTTGACCAGTTAGAGTTGACTAGTTAGAGTTATCCAAGTGGAGTTAATCGAGTAGAGTTGCCGAATATCACTTATTCGAAGTAGAGTTATGAAATATAGAGTATTCGAGGGAAGAGTAATCGAATATAGTTTATTCGAGTGGAGAAATCAAATGTTATTCATTTGAGAAGAGTTACCGAATATTATTTATTCGAAGAGTAGTTATCGAATATTGGTTATTCGAAGTTAGTTAATCCAAAGGAGTTATTAGAAGTTAGTAATCCAAAGGAGTTATTCGAAGTTAGTTAATCCAAAGGAGTTAGTCGAAGAGTTAATTGAATATAGTTATTCGAAAGAAAGTGTTAATCGAATATAGTTATTCGAGTAAAGTTAAAAGAGTTAATCGAATATAATTTATTCGAATAGAGTTAGAGAAGTTAATCGAATGTAGTTCATTCGAATAGTGTTGGAGGAGATATCGAATATAGTTTATTCGATAGAGATAGAAGTGAATATAATTTATCAATTAAGTTATTCGAATGAGTCATTCGAAGAAGGAAATCAAATTAAGTTAATCGATTAGAGTTGAGTTAATCGATTTGGGTTAAGTTAAGTTATCGAGTTAAGATTTATCGAGTTAAGTAATCGAGTTGAGATAATCGAGTTAAGAAAATCAAGTTGAGTTAATCGAATAAGTTATTAGATAAGAGTAAATCCATTTAAGTTAAATCGAATGTTAGTTATTCGATAAGAATTGACACATTTAAGAAAATCGAATATTTGTTATTCGATAAGAGTTAATGAAATTGAGCCATCCAAGAAGAGTTATTCGAATATTAGTTATTCGATATGAGTTAATCGAATATAAGTTATTAAAAAGAGAGAGTTAATCGAATAGAGATTACTCGAAAGAGAGTTATACGTCGAATTCGATTATAGCGAATTCGGGAAAGTACTATTTACTTTCCAGGGTTTAAATCAAGATTTAGTTATTGATTTAGAAATTAGGTGTCTGTTAAATTATTCGAGTTAGGAAATAAATTTATAATTTAGGTTAGATATTTTAGGGGTAGGAATTATAACGTTATAGTTATAATCAAACACTGTCATATAAGAAGTGGATTCGTAACCTGAATCCGAGAATTTGCGTAAACAGATGATTGTAAAAAGTGAGTGACGAGCTTCATCTATTTCACAGTAAAGGACGTTGTTCAATTAAGGTCTGAGAGGTAATTATACCCCAACTTGATTGACTTCAGAATTGACAAAGGAATAGTTGTGGTTCGATAGAAAAGGTTGATTTGAAATATAGTTAAGTAATAAGCGATTAATGGATTAAGCGTAACGATGTTTTATACAACGTTCATTGGAAATCCATAAATGAGTTGTGGAAACGTTTTCCAAATATAGTCAGATATGTTTTCTAAACATAGAAAATGAAATGTTTTCATGATAAGAATTTAAGAAATAGAGTTAAGCAAATTCAGAAACTGACTGGAGAGGGTAAGTTGAACGGATTTCTAAGTGACGATCTGATGTTGGTTTCGACCTTCTGGATTGATACTTAGAGAATTGTTCTCATACTAGTTACAGTTAGGGACTGATAGTTGCGAAATAATAGTGATGTGAAAATAAGCTATGGAAATGTTTTCCAATGATTAATAACATATATTTTCTAAATATATGAAATAAGGAAATATGAACATATATATGTATATGATGATTGATCGATCGAATTTCCATTTGGAAATAAGATCGTTGTTTGTACACCGACATGTTTTCATTTGATAGTTGAATCACAGACTATCAAAGTTTTGACCTTATTTACGTTGTAAATATGGAGAGACCGGTTGGATTTTTATCCGAAGAACCCCTTCGTATTAGCATAAGCGTTGCGAATCAAGTACGCTGAAGATAATTGAAGACGGAGTGAAGTGCAAGGGCTATTGTGAAAAGCCTAGGTAGGATGGATTCACTGAATAGTGCCTTCGGTTTATTCAGTCCCAGAACAACGTATATGGACGAGTGTCTGACAAAGTATTCTTAACGAATCATATGTTGATCTCTTTAAATGTATTACGTTGGTGGCGGAGAAATTCGTTTCTCTTAGCTTTTATACTCGTGATGCCTTGAGAAATCGATAATGATTTGGCGGGTATGACGATGTGGCATTCAAAGTAATTGAAGAAATAATCTGTCAAAGTGATAAACGTGACCTCAAAACCTCACAACCGGAAAATAACAGAAGTTGGGCTAGGCAGCATGGCTAGTTGGGCCATACCCAAGCAGGGTGTATTATCACCATCTAGAGAATATTCAATTGTACTTCTTTATAATCTATTTCAATGCTGTCCCTTATCGGGAAGGATGGTTGCTGATCCCAACCATCGGTGATAATATATTCGTTACACTCAAGCTAAATGAGTGAACGGTCATGTGTGGCCGGGTTGCAAGACGTTCTTGTTGAACCCTAGTGTATCTCCTCTAGAGTACACTGATCGGAAGGTGCTCCCATACCTTGTCTGTTGGAATCCAATCTCCAATAAGCGCTCACGGTTTTATTTGTATACTATGTATGTGGAACGTGAGATGCAAGCGTTCTGCTAGATTGATATCTATTTGTATTTAGACATTATTATAATATCAGAAAGATATCCTTTATTTAACCAAGTGTTGGAGTTTTATTCACACCAGTCCCATGACTGACCCGGAGTTTATTTTGTTTGTTTTCCCTAAACTCTTGGGTGCCTAAATTTGTACGGGCAGTCAAGTAGTTGGGATTTTACAGATACACTTGGAGAGCTTGGAGCAGGAGACTTCAGGATTATAGCTATTATTATTCCGCTGTGTTGCTAAGTATTATACTTTGAGATGGTATGTATATACGAGTACTGATTTGTATTTCAAAGTTATGTTATATTTTATTCGTTCCGCTGTGAGATTCGTGTTTACTCTGATGATGTAAGTTCTTCTTCTTCTTCTATTCTATTAGTTCTATCTTTTCTTCCTCACCCTCTACTTTCTTTCACTAACGTCTCGGGATTCTCGACTCTCCAGGAGTCGAAAATTTCCACCCGTTACAGTTGGTATCAGAGCTTAAGTTAAGTGATTACCTTGGCTCTGTGGCGTAACTCGATAGAGATGGGATTAGTAATATCCTAGATTGAGTTTGAGTGTATATATATGAGCGCGTAATTGTTATTCAATATAAAATGGTTTTATATTGTGGAGACTCATTGGTTGAGTGGCTTATGAATTCTGGTCGATCAGTTTGATCCACTGTATCGATAAGGGTTACTAAACACTCGAATACGATGAACCGTCATGGTATGTTTTGAAAGAGGGTAAATGAAATAATTTTTCCCAAAATATATTTGTTTATAGAAGAAATATATATCTTGAAATCATTATAGTATATTGATTGTGTTGGTTTTTATTATAATCGAATAAGATTATAAAAGGGTGAAATGGTTATAAATGACCAATCAGAATTCATATGAATGTAATATATGAAATAGTTTGAATTAAATATGAATTTAAATCAGAATTTGGAATTTAAAATAAGGAAATTTTAAGTTCCTGAGAGATTTTGAAATCTTTTCAAGCAGTGTGAAAAATATTTGAAATGTATTTCAAAATGAAAAGGTTTAAAATGATTTTGAAAAGAAATATACTATTAAACTCACTTGTATCACTGGAAAATAACCCTGATGAGTGTAGCTACATCATTAGCGTTCATTTCTGAGTTATAAGTGACGGATTACTACCAAAGGTTTTGTTTTTGAATTGTTTTGAGAAAACAAGTTGTTTTAGACATTCAAAGGTTTTGAATTGGTATGTGGTTTCAAATTAATTTGAAATAAGACCCAGGAATTTAACTTCTGGAATTTAAATTTAACTTACGAAGTTAAATAGATTGAGATGGTAAACCTAAATAAATTTATTAGAAGTTTAACTTGAATTAAGATAAATAAAACTGGACTTGATTATAGAATCATCTGGAATGGGATTGAGTTGATGAATTAAGATTTGAAATTTGATATGGGAGATTGAATGAAATTTGACTTGGATATAAGTGAATGATTCAGTTTGAGGATAAACTGATTGGTGATCAATTGGAATGGATAACATTGGTATATGTTGAAGTGGTAGCAGATGAAAGGGATAGAGTTAAATGCCCGACAAAAAGGTACAAGTTTATATCATATATGAGTTTGGATTTTATGAGCCGAATTGGCAAGCCGCTTGGCTATTTTGATTTCCTTTTGGATTGGAGGAGACCTAGAGAGGCGAGTTGTGATTTGACGTACTGATGCGTACAAAGGAGGTTATGGCGAAATTTTTCGAAAATTAAGGTGTTAGAAAATTTTCAGAATTTTTGAAAATTTTAGTTGGTCGGAAATGAATTAATAAATTAATTAAAATTTATTGGGTCCAGTCGAAACTGAAATTTAGAGGTAAACAAAAAAACGATTTTATATCTAGTTAGTAGAGTTAGTAGCATTTTTCTAACTTAGCAATTTCGAGGACGAAATTATTTTAAGGGGGGAAGTCTGTAATGGCGCGTTTTGTTAACTGTCGAATAATTTATTTATTTAATGATTTATATATCGATTTGGCGATATCGATAACTTAAAGTACAACGTTCGAACTTATAATTTATAATTATAATTAAAACGAACTTGAAACGTCGTGGCAGTTCGTAATTTGGCGATTCGAACTTCAACTGAATATACAGAATTCGTTTTAAGCCGGATTTCTGTGAAACAAGAAACGTGTGGAGCTGGTGGAGTATATCTTTCTAGTGGAAGAGAAAAACCGAGATTTCGTCATGTAGATTTTGAGTTATGCCCAAATCAAATTTCAGAAAAGTCGCTGTAGAATTCCTTTATAATTTGCGACGCTTTATATACGTTATAAAAGAGATTTTCAGTATAAACTGAATACCGGGATAATCTGGAATCTGAAATATCAAACTGTATATTCTGATATGATATTCTAGAGCTGTACGATATCATATGTGAATATATACGATAATATAAATTTATTTATATTTAATTTAATTTAATTTAAATATATTTATATATTTAAATGGGTCATCCAGAGCTTTAAAAATAGCCACTTTTGCAAACGAAGTCGGAATTCGATGAAACTAATTTCGTTGGATCCGCAATGTCAAATAGTTGTTAGATATCCAGTTTCGTGATTTTTAGATTCACTGTGTGACCGTACGGATTTTTAGAGTGAGAAACAATCAGTATTTTGACAGTTAAAAATACGTTGTGTGAGCATACGAAGTCGAAATTCGACGAAACCAGTTTCGTTGGGACCGTAATGTCGAACTCTAGCTACATGTCCAGTTCGGTGATTTTCGGGTATCGTATGTGGTCGCAGGGATTTTTAAGGACCGCAGACGAGTATTAAATCGAGTAAATAAATTACAAAAATCAAATTGAAAATATCCCTCCCATTATCTGAGGTTCTGCACAGGCCACACGGCCTTCAATCCCTACCACAAACGCTACCTACCACCAACAGGCTATATAACCCGTATAAACATCACAGCAAACAATTTTCCCACAAACAAAAATAAATCCAAAGAAATGCAAACAAAAATCCTTAAATCCTAAAACCTACTTCTACGAGCTCGTATTGTGATTTGCTTGCTTCCGATATCAATCTCGTAGGGTGCGGCTCTTGTTTGGGGATGGCCAGTTTCAGGCACGAGACCTAGGGTTCGATCACAAGGGAGATTAAGGCGACGAGGGAGTAAACGGAGGGGTGCGAGCAGCTCAGGGGGTCGAGGCGCTGATGTAGAGGAAATTGGGTGGATTCCAGTGGCTTGGATTTGGAAGCGACGATGACATGTCGCGGTTGAAGGCAGCAGGTCGAGTTTAGAAAGGGGCGTTGAACTGTGAATTGAGGTGGCGTTCGGGTAGAGAGGGAGGTGCGGTTCCGTTTGGTGGTGACTGCGGTGGTGATATGTGGCCGGAGCGATGATGGTGGGGGGTCAACGGCGAGGTAAAAATGGGGTTTGGTTACAGGTAACAAAGGGTTTGTGGATTTCAATTGGGAGAGAAAGAGGGATAATCGGTTTTTAAGGGAGAGCGGGTATGGGCATGTACAATGGTGAATGGGCCAAGAATAAAGGTTGGGCCATAGGGTAAATATAAGTTAATGATTTATTTAATTCAGATAATGCGTATAACTTATAAATTTGATAACTTCCTCATATATTACCGAAATTCAGCGAAACAAGATCCGACAGGATCGTATGGACGAGGGCTACACCGTGGAACTTACTGGGAGTGGATAGGAGCTCGTTTGAATTTATGGCGAAATAAATTGTCCGGATCAAGTGATGGTTATCGTCATTGACGATGATCGTCCAAATGTGAGTAAAACTCACTAACTCTGAACAGTTTATAATTTCATGTTATATTGTTAGAACTGTTAAAATTGTCTATTTGACTGTGTGTTGATTGTTTGATTGAACTGCTAGTCAGTTAGTTAAATTCTATATTGATTCTGTTTAACAGAATATATCATATGGAATTGAAAGTGATGTTAACTATATTGTTTAACATCTTTGGATGCAGGGAAACAGGTTGGAGGAATCCAACTGGATTCCTCAACAGTTATTTTTACTGTGATTTATGTATTGTGATATATAAATGTGATGTATATAATCTGTTGTGATTACGTGTGGTTGGACGATAGTCATCGTTGTTAGGTGATGTGTTAAAAACCATAAGAAATACCAGAGTGTGATAAAAGGGTTAAACAAAGTAATTGGTTAGGTAAACCAAAGCAAGTTAATCGAGTTAAACAAAGTAATTTGTTAGGTTAACCAAAGCAAGTTAGTCGAGTTAATCAAAGTAATTGGTTAGGTTAACCAAAGTAAATTAGTTAAGATAAACTAAGCGGTTAATCGAAGTGAATTAGTTAAGTTAAACTAATTGGTAAATCAAAGTGAATTAGCTGAGTTAAACTAAGTAAATCGGTTAGAGTTAATCAAAGTGAATTAACTAAGTTAAACTAAGTGGATTAGTTCGGTTAATCGAGACAAGTAAATCAAGTTAGGTTAAACCATTTGAGTTAACCAGTTAAAGTTTACCAGTTAAAGATAAACAGTTAGAGTTGACCAGTTAAAGTTGACCAGTTAAAGTTGACCAGTTAGTGTTGATCAGTTAGAGTTACTCAGTTAGAGTTGACCAGTTAGAGTTGACCAATTAGAGTTATCCAAGTGGAGTTAATCGAGTAGAGTTGCCGAATATCACTTATTCGAAGTAGAGTTATCAAATATAGAGTATTCGAGGGAAGAGTAATTGAATATAGTTTATTCGAGTGGAGAAATCAAATGTTATTCATTTGAGAAGAGTTACCGAATATTATTTATTCGAAGAGTAGTTATCGAATATTGGTTATTCGAAGTTAGTTAATCCAAAGGAGTTATTCGAAGTTAGTAATCCAAAGGAGTTATTCGAAGTTAGTTAATCCAAAGGAGTTAGTCGAAGAGTTAATCCAATATAGTTATTCGAAAGAAAGTGTTAATCGAATATAGTTATTCGAGTAAAGTTAAAAGAGTTAATCGAATATAATTTATTCGAATAGAGTTAGAGAAGTTAATCGAATGTAGTTCATTCGAATAGTGTTGGAGGAGATATCGAATATAGTTTATTCGATAGGATAGAAGTGAATATAATTTATCAATTAAGTTATTCGAATGAGTCATTGGAAGGAGGAAATCAAATTAAGTTAATCGATTAGAGTTGAGTTAATCGATCTGGGTTAAGTTAAGTTATCGAGTTAAGTAATCGAGTTAAGATTTATCGAGTTAAGTAATCGAGTTAAGTAATCGAGTTGAGATAATCGAGTTAAGAAAATCAAGTTGAGTTAATCGAATAAGTTATTACATAAGAGTAAATCCATTTTAGTTAAATCGAATGTTAGTTATTCGATAAGAATTGACACATTTAAGAAAATCGAATATTTGTTATTCGATAAGAGTTAATGAAATAGAGCCAACCAAGAAGAGTTATTCGAATATTAGTTATTTGATAGGAGTTAATCGAATATAAGTTATTAAAAAGAGAGAGTTAATCGAATAGAGATTACTCGAAAGAGAGTTATACGTCGAATTCGATTATAGCGAATTCGGGAAAGTACTATTTACTTTCCAGGGTTTAAATCAAGATTTAGTTATTGATTTAGAAATTAGGTGTCTGTTAAATTATTCGAGTTAGGAAATAAATTTATAATTTAGGTTAGATATTTTAGGGGTAGGAATTATAACGTTATAGTTATAATCAAACACTGTCATATAAGAAGTGGATTCGTAACCTGAATCCGAGAATTTGCGTAAACAGATGATTGTAAAAAGT
The DNA here is from genome assembly GCA_030737875.1 of Allium sativum. NCBI lineage: Eukaryota > Viridiplantae > Streptophyta > Magnoliopsida > Asparagales > Amaryllidaceae > Allium > Allium sativum. Next base: position 290,412,256 of record CM060927.1, read on the forward strand.
GAGTGACGAGCTTCATCTATTTCACAGTAAGGACGTTGTTCAATTAAGGTCTGAGAGGTAATTATACCCCAACTTGATTGACTTCAGAATTGACAAAGGAATAGTTGTGGTTCGATAGAAAAGGTTGATTTGAAATATAGTCAAGTAATAAGCGATTAATGGATTAAGCGTAACGATGTTTTATACAACGTTCATTGGAAATCCGTAAATGAGTTGTGGAAACGTTTTCCAAATATAGTCAGATATGTTTTCTAAACATAGAAAATGAAATGTTTTCATGATAAGGAATTTAAGAAATAGAGTTAAGCAAATTCAGAAACTGACTGGAGAGGGTAAGTTGAACGGTTTTCTAAGTGACGATCTGATGTTGGTTTCGACCTTCTGGATTGATACTTAGAGAATTGTTCTCATACTAGTTACAGTTAGGGACTGATAGTTGCGAAATAATAGTGATGTGAAAATAAGCTATGGAAATGTTTTCCAATGATTAATAACATATATTTTCTAAATATATGAAATAAGGAAATATGAACATATATATGTATATGATGATTGATCGATCGAATTTCCATTTGGAAATAAGATCGTTGTTTGTACACCGACATGTTTTCATTTGATAGTTGAATCACAGACTATCAAAGTTTTGACCTTATTTACGTTGTAAATATGGAGAGACCGGTTGGATTTTTATCCGAAGAACCCCTCCGTATTAGCATAAGCGTTGCGAATCAAGTACGCTGAAGATAATTGAAGACGGAGTGAAGTGCAAGGGCTATTGTGAAAATCCTAGGTAGGATGGATTCACTGAATAGTGCCTTCGGTTTATTCAGTCCCAGAACAACGTATATGGACGAGTGTCTGACAAAGTATTCTTAACGAATCATATGTTGATCTCTTTAAATGTATTACGTTGGTGGCGGAGAAATTCGTTTCTCTTAGCTTTTATACTCGTGATGCCTTGAGAAATCGATAATGATTTGGCGGGTATGACGATGTGGCATTCAAAGTAATTGAAGAAATAATCTGTCAAAGTGATAAACGTGACCTCAAAACCTCACAACCGGAAAATAACAGAAGTTGGGCTAGGCAGCATGGCTAGTTGGGCCATACCCAAGCAGGGTGTATTATCACCATCTAGAGAATATTCAATTGTACTTCTTTATAATCTATTTCAATGCTGTCCCTTATCGGGAAGGATGGTTGCTGATCCCAACCATCGGTGATAATATATTCGTTACACTCAAGCTAAATGAGTGAACGGTCATGTGTGGCCGGGTTGCAAGACGTTCTTGTTGAACCCTAGTGTATCTCCTCTAGAGTACACTGATCGGAAGGTGCTCCCATACCTTGTCTGTTGGAATCCAATCTCCAATAAGCGCTCACGGTTTTATTTGTATACTATGTATGTGGAACGTGAGATGCAAGCGTTCTGCTAGATTGATATCTATTTGTATTTAGACATTATTATAATATCAGAAAGATATCCTTTATTTAACCAAGTGTTGGAGTTTTATTCACACCAGTCCCATGACTGACCCGGAGTTTATTTTGTTTGTTTTCCCTAAACTCTTGGGTGCCTAAATTTGTACGGGCAATCAAGTAGTTGGGATTTTACAGATACACTTGGAGAGCTTGGAGCAGGAGACTTCAGGATTATAGCTATTATTATTCCGCTGTGTTGCTAAGTATTATACTTTGAGATGGTATGTATATACGAGTGCTGATTTGTATTTCAAAGTTATGTTATATTTTATTCGTTCCGCTGTGAGATTCGTGTTTACTCTGATGATGTAAGTTCTTCTTCTTCTTCTATTTTATTAGTTCTATCTTTTCTTCCTCACCCTCTACTTTCTTTCACTAACGTCTCGGGATTCTCGACTCTCCAGGAGTCGAAAATTTCCAGTCGTTACAATTTTTAAAATTTGACTATTGTGAGTCAATAAGGGTGGTTGGATGGAATATCTTATGTTTGTGCGTATAATATCATATCTGTGTTATTTTTCTATCAAATCATCTTTAAATAATTGGGTGAATAAGATCGTGGTCTCTTCCGCTAAGGCACAATTTCCCTAACAATTGGTATCAAAACTAGATCATCGCAAAACTTATAGTGATTTTGGATTCGAAAAAATATTTTTTGTTATGTCGGATATGATGGCGTTTCCGAAGATGACTATTTTTTATGGAAGAAATTGGGGAATTTGGAAGTTTAAGATAGAGAATGTTCTATACCTCAATGATATTCATGATCTAATTGATGAAGATGAGAAAAAGCCCTTGGATGTGGATAAGGGAAAGTGGAAGAAGATGAATAAGAAGGCGATTGCCTTGATTCGGCAGTACCTTTGATTCGGTAATCCATCATGTGGCTTGTTTTGAATCTATAAAGGATTTATAGGAAAAGTTGGTATCTTGGAATGAGTCTAGGAGTCCTACAATTAAAGCTTTTCTGGTTCGAAATCTTGTTCATCTGAGATTGGATGAGAAAATTTATGTCGTAGCTCACCTTAATGAATTTCAAGATATGATCAATCAATTGGCAAATCTGAAGGTCAATTTTGATGATGAGTTGCAAGATCTTTTGTTGATGAATTCACTTTCAAAACGTTGGGAGACTTTCGTTGTTTCATTGAGTAATTCCAATGCTAATAGAGCTATATCTTTAGATCAGTACGAAGCATACTTTTGAATGAGGAACTAAGGAGAAAAGGGTCGGGTTTGAAATCAGTTCAAGGTGAGGATATGGTAGCAAGGGACTTGAGGAAAAATACAAAATGGAATAATAAGGAAGATATTGGTAATATCACTTGTCGTCATTGTGGTAAGGACGGTCACATACACAAAAAAAAATTATGCTTATCAGAGGGATAAGAAGAAGGTTGTAAATGGTTATACTAGTGATGAGGCACATGCAGGTTTTGTTGTAGGTTCCACTAGTGATGCATCTTGTGTAACCTATTTAGCGACGTTGATCCTTGGAAGATGGATTCGGGAGCCAGTTTTCACATTTGTAAGGATGTGAAGTGTTTTTCTTCTTATGGGAACAATGTCGACTTGATTAGAACAGCCAATGGAGTGGAGCTACCGATATGTGGTATTGAATCTATCTGGTTTTGAATGCATGATGGTGTGGTAAGGGATGTCTCTGGAGTTAGGCATGTACCTGCTTGTTACATAATCTTATTTCTCACGATCAGTTGGATCACCGTGGCTGCACTTACGATACTCAAGGTGGAGTTTTGCGAGTGAAGAAGGGTGGTAGTGTTATGATGAGAGGAATGTTGCAGGAAGGAAACCTTTATGAATTGGTTGGTTCTATGGTCGATTGTGGAAGGAGAGTGATGGTTGGAGAACCTAGTCCACAGCAAGGAGGAGAGGTTAGTTTAGTCATTGTTGATGTTTTAGACTCGGGTCTTCATTTTGATGGTGTTCAAAGGATCGATAGAGATCGAGGAAGGAGCTTTGATCAAGTGGAAGACAAGTGGCGAGTTCGAAAATCCACAAGTTGGAGATCCTTGAGATATTACAAACTATTTTAGACATTAGTGTTGTGTGGTGCATCTCAGGGGGATGATGCATCTTTTGCTAGCGGTGGGTTATGTTTGTAATGGTTTAATTGAGAGAAGGTGCCCTTGAAAGAGCTAGGTGACTTGTTTGTTGATTATAGTTTGCTTGATGGTGTGATTTCATATCAAGGTGAAGTGTTGTGATTTGTGATATTCAATCACATAGATTTTGAAGACGTTGTGCATTGATGAGTGCTTAGCGAAGATGATGTGTGAATCGAAATTCAGAGGAAGATGCAGGTTTCCTGTTTTGATCGGTTATTTTAGAAATATTGAGGAAGTGGCAGGTTCCTATTTTTGACCGGCTATTTTAGGAACATTGAGAAAGAGGCAGGTCTCCTGTTGTTTTGGGCTAGTTATTTTAGGAATATATTCCTAAAATATATTCTGAGGGGAAAATTAAATATTTTTCCTAAGCTTTTTATTCTCCTATAAAAGTAGCACCTAGGTTTGTATTAAATTACGGGATTGAGACTAAAATAGTTGATCCAAGGGTTTGTCGTCGTTCTTTACTGTTCTCCTTCTCCAACAAAAGTTGTAGTCATCTGGATATTCTTTTCCTTTCTCAATAAATTATTGATTCAATTGTAATTTATTTACGGTTGGTTTTTGATCCATTTAGTGTAAACAAAATTCATCTTTTGTGAATCAATAAAGAGGGTGGTTGGGTGGAATATCTTGTGTTCGTGCGAGTAATTTCATACTTGTGTTATTTTTCAATCAAATCATCTTTAAGTAATGGGCGGATAAGATCCTGGTCACTTCTGCAAAGATGCAATTTCTCTAACACTTAGGTTCCAAGGGTTTTAAAAATTATTTTCAAGAAGCTAAGAGAAAAATATTATTATTAACATTATTTGATGATTTTAGTCACTGGGAAATAATTCTCCATTTATTTATGTACACATTTGTTGAACTACATTTTGGCAAAAGCTATCACGACTCAACGGATCATAGCCCAACACCAAAAGGCTCGCTATCCAGTACCTACTGACCCCAGTGGCTGGCCTTCTACTCCAAAAAGTCCAAGTAAGGATCGGTCTGAACCAATTCTCCTTCAAAAGGTGGGATATCTTCTCCCTGCATAATCGCCTTTCCGGCCGACCAAGTCAACTCATTCTGCAACAATCGGATCGATCAGATTTCTTAGAAATATCTAAATAAGCCATCCAATTCCCACCGGAACCTGATTCGAAAGGCATTTAAGGCGGTCAAATGCTTCGAGCCAAAATGCTGCTTTTAATGCACCATAGTTCAAATGCCATGCAAGTCGCTATTTTAGTGAGAACTATGACTCAGCAGTAGACCGGGTCGCACTGCCGCAACTATTCGAATGGATCGAGCTTCATGTGTCCAAGATCCAAAAAAAGAGGCAAGCCACGTGGCACACGGTTCATCCCACTCATCCAACTATAAATACCCTATTGCTAAAAATGGAAAGGCAGTTTGAATTCGCCACTTCCAACCCACGCTCGGTTTACTGGAAAACTTCCAAACTGCACTTCAAATATTACAAAGATATTGTAATCTTTTCTGCTATTCTACCGAGAACAAATCAATTGTACTTTGTAATCCCCAAAAATCGGTACATATAAAGTGGACGTAGGCATCGAATTTGCCGAACCAGTATAAAAATCCTCTGTGTTCCCTATTTTTACTTACTTTTTTGTACTTTGCGATTGTTGTTCATGTGTTCTACGCACTATTTTGGGTTGACTGTCACAAGTGACAAACTTTTGACATCAACATTTTGGCGCTCCAGGTAAGGGAACGCATTAATTATAACTTACGACCTTCGACCGCCTTCAGTAATATCTAGGTCGACAATGGCCATCAAGCGGAAGAAGGATGCTTCATTTACCCACATTTTACTTGCCAATGCAGCAGAAACAACAGCAGTGGAGGAAATCCATGAGGCTTCCTCCTACGAAGACACGTCCTAATACCTTAGAAGGTACGACACGGACAAAATCTTGTCCGAGTTCAAAAATCAGATGGCATCTCGGGGTATACTTCTCAAACGTTAGCAGAAAGCGATGAACGACCTCTTCGCTCGGATGGACAAGGGACCCAACACTCCAGTATCATTTCCTACACCGAACGGGACTGGGGCAACAACTGATCTTTGATTTGCAGATATCCGAGCCTCAGATTGGACTACACCTTTTCTTCCTCCTGGCTCAACTTCACTTCCCGACCGGCCAGTGCTAGGATCATAACTACCGGAAATACACGGAGGCTGGTGCTTTGATAGCGGCAGATTCTCAGGTCGGTCGTGGATAAATTTCGGATCAGCCGACCACCTTGCCTTTACTCTAGGGCTTGACTCAACTCATTAGACAGATAGCTCCATATCCAGTCCAACCAGTGGGTCTGCCAGAACCAGGAACGTTGCTACACCCGGACCGGCCAAACATCTCATTGCAAAGCCATCTTATGTCGCCTCTCCTTCAACGAAGAGGTGGTGACAGTAACCCTAGTGTCACCAAGACCACTCTACCATACTGGTCCCCAATGTGATGGAAGGAAACACTTTCGTAAACCCTTCTAACATAGCCCTAACCGGGGGCAATGCCGAATTCCAAGCAGGTAAAACTCGCCTGAGCCCATTACTCCCAACAGGAACGGGTACGGTTCAGTCCAATAACAACGGACGACCCTAGTAGCGGCTGAACAATAACCTGAGGCTAGGATTCACCCTCACTCTCACCTTCACTCAACCCTCGGAAGTCGAGCCCAACACGTCGTCCCCCTTCCGAGCATGCTTTCGGTGGATCCTAACCCTGCGATTCTCACCAATGTCCCCAACACCGAATTGAATCGTGGCAATGACTACTCGGAGATGGAAGCTAGCTTGCAAGTATCCTCAGACGATTCACCCGGGGCACATCTTCTCAATAGGATATGGATGACATTCATCGTAGTCCATTCATCAGAGAAATCAGAAACCCCGAAATCCTCCAGACTTCAAACTTCCGGTCATGGAGCCCTATAACGGCCGGACCGACCTGATCATTCATCTCATGCGATACATATGCCACATGGAAATGCTCTCTACATCAACCAATGTCATTGCCAAGTGCTTCCCCCTCTTCCTCACCGACATAGCTGGTATGTGGTTCCGGCAGCTAATAACTGAGTCGATCAACAATTGGAATATGTTAGTCACCTGCTTCATTGAGCAATTCAGAGTCCACATCTCCTGACCAAAGAGCATCATGTTCCACACCACCATCCAATAGCGACCTGGCGAGACCCTCCGATCCTTCCTAGAAAGATTCAACACAGCTGTAGCATCATTCGGTCGACCTAAGCCATCGATGGTGCTTATGGCCACCATTGTAGGTGTTCAGAACTGATCGAAGTTCATGTTCTCTTAAACCAGAGACCCTCCCAAGGACATTGACGACTTCTACGTCGAGTAGACCGATTCTTCTGACAAGAGGATGCTAGCATCGAGATGGAAATCCTCAAAGTGCTTGCCACCAAGAACGAAGGTCCATCCAACACCAATGGCCACAACAAGGGGTAAAGAGAATGTCTCGAAAAGAATGATCACAACGTGGGATCTAGAGAGAGAACAAGTATGATCAATACACCGAGCTTAACTCCTCTCTACTCGACATCTACCTCAACGTACGGAGAGCTCTACACTTCTCAAAACCACCTCAAAAGGAGCCGGCCCAAAAGGAATTCGATTCTGGAAAGCACTGCATGTACCACAACATGGCGGGCCATGACACCAGTGAATGCAGGTACTTGTGAGATCTTATTGAGGATAAGGTTAGGCATGGAGAACTGCCCAAGTACGTCAAGAAACCTACATAAGCCATGCTGCCACAATCTTCTTCCCAAGCTCCTCATGTTGGTCCTCGAGCTCTTAGAATGGAAAGAACCCCGAGCCCAACAATCGCGGCATCATCATCAATTAATAAGATTTAGATTTTTTTTTCATTTCTTAAATATATAAGAAATGAATTTTTAGTATTTTCTTTCAATAGTGTGGATATGTTGAAGTACACATATACGGAATTAGCTCCTAGCCATGCTCCGGATTCAACTATAACACCCTTAGAGTTTATTTTCGTTTTTTGTAATAGCTCTTTAGCAGCAATGAACTTTCTTTTCCGAACATAGATGATGTTTGGAATGATTCAAAGCCGAGCATGATTAATGCTCGCCAACCCAAATATGGTCAGTGCTAAGCCCCCGTTTTTAAGACAGGGTCAATGTCTGCCACCGTATCCAAACCAACTCCACATGCCGAGTATGGTTAACATCCCGTACGCCGAGTATAGTTAATACTCGCCACCTCCATAAGCTGAGTATGGTTAATAATCTCCACTTTTACAAACCGAGTATGATTAACACTCGCCGTCAAATCTAGACCAACTCCACAGGCCGAGTGTGGTCAACAGTCCATAAACCAAGTATGATCGATACTCGCCACCTCAATAAGCAAAGCATGATCGGTACTCACCCCTCTTTAAGCCGAGTGTGATTGCTACTTGCCAAACCTCACAATACATCTTTAAAAGCATGGTTTATACTCAAACCTTTTGATTACTCGGTCAAAATACGACCTTAGAAACCTTGGAACAACTGACTAATACCGTCTCACCAGGCCAAGCCGAGTATAGTTTATGCTCAGCAACTCTTTAAGCTGAGTATGGTTAATACTCGCCACTATTTCTCGACTAAGCTCGTAGCCGTCTCTAAACTAAGAATGGCCGATACTATATATGCAGGCATTATAACCAAATATGTCATTAGCCAATCTCACAACATTCCGGGCCTTAATACGGTTTTCGGTGGTTGTTGGTTTTCTTTCCTTAATACGATCTACATCGATCGTTGGCTTTCTTGCCTTATTAAAACCATTAGGATCATCGAATTTATAGCCTTAATACGATCTACACTGATCGTCAGTTTTCTGTCCTTGATACAACCATCAGGATTGTTGGTTCTTCGGCCTTAATAACCCATCCGGATCGTCAGTTTTTCAGCTTAATATGGAGGGGCGTCCATAAACAATCTACATATTAAGCACCAGCGAAACATCCTAAACGCACCTTCCTTTACCAAAAAAGATATTTTCTGTGAGGAAAGTGTTGACCTACTTTCTGGAAAAAGCTGTCACGACCCAACGGATCATAGCCCAACACCAAAAGGCTCGGCGTCTACTACTGACCGACCTCAACGGTCGGCCTTCTATTCCAGAAAGTCCAAGTATGGATCGGTCTGAACAAATTCTCCTTGAAATAATGGGATATCTTCTCCCTGCATAGCCTCCTTCCTGGCCGATCGATCCAACTCGTTTCGTAACAATTGGATCGATCGGATTTACTTAGAAATATCCAAATATACCATCCAATTCCCAACGGAGTCCGATTCTCAAGGCATTTAAGGCGGTCAAACGCTTTCGGCCAAAATGCTGCTTTTGATGCACCATAGTTCAAAGGCCACACAAGTCGTTACTCTCGAGAGAACTAATACTCTACCGTAGACCAGGTTCCACAGCTGCAACTATTCCAATGAATTGAGCTCCATGTGTCCAAGCTCCGAAAAAGAGGCAAGCCATGTGGCACGCATTTCATCCCACTCATCCAACTATAAATACCCCATTGCTAAAAATGAAAAGGCATGTTGAATTCTCCACTTCCAACCCACGCTCGATATATTGCACTTCAAATATTATAAAGATATTGTAATCTTTTCTTCTCTTCTACCAAAAAAATCAATTGTACTTTGTAATCCCTAAAAATTAGTATATATAAAGTGGATGTAGGCACCGATTTTGCCGAACCACTATAAAAAATTCTGTGTGTTCCCTATTTTTACTTACTTTTCCATACTATGTGATCCTTATTCGTGTGTTCTACACACGATAGGGGGTTGACCGTCACGAGTGACCAACTTTTGATGTCAAGAACATTTATATTAATATTAATATTATTCTCCATTTGTATTTTACTTTGATTTCTTTATTTTTCGCTAATCTCCTCCACTAGCTTGTAATTAATCATTTATCGATGTGACACGGTCGATTCCTATAGTCGTACACTAATTGTCGCGACACGGACGAAATGAATTGTGAAAAGCAAAATGAGCTTATCAAAGAAAAATTAAATGATTCTTTAAACCAAAATTAGGATTTCAATGGAATAAAAATTACATACCACATGATTCCTTACACTGCACGGTCGATGTTTATTCAACTGAGATGGCTGGATAATGTCGAAGTGTGTTTCGACATTAGAAAATTGGGAATTCTGATCACATAAAACTTATGGTTTTGCTAAGTAAGAAACTATTAAAAAAATTGGCGATACCAAGACATTATTGTTTCAACCACTTTGGGATTTGATGAACAAGATTAACTTTGGGATCAATCATTTTGGGATCAAGGGAAAAAGTGAAAAAAAATACTAATTTTAATTAAGGGTGTGCACCTCTCTTATTCATTTTATTCAAGATGCAGTTTTCAATATAATTTTATCTACTCATAACAAAAACTAGAGTAATAGTAATTGGGTTTAATATCGTTTGGTACAAAAAATGTATTTGAAACCTATTACTAGTTTACTATACACACACACGCACACGCGCACGCGCGCACACACACACACACACACACACACACACACACATATATATATATATATATATATATAGGGAGAGAGAGTAACAGAAAAATTACATCTTTACAAATCAAAGTAATCGAAAAGTAGATACTTTGACTTGTGCTTGGTAATGGTTGATGGAGATTGACAATAAACTTCAAGTGTTTACAAATATGATATCCATTTGTTCATAATATTTCATGTTAAAAAGGTAAATTCTAAAAGCTATTATTTTTATTATGCGATTATTTATCAAATTTATTACTTATAGTTAGATATATAAGTAAACATTGTACAAGAAGCTAAAATATTATATAAAGTCGTATTGTTTAAGAAAATACACGATAAAAATTGCATTGATTTGGTATCATAATAGTATTGTGCTAGATTTTGTGTTAAATCATTACAAGTTAAATGTGATGTTATACAATAGAAAAATAGGGTTTATTACGTCAATATGCCAATTTTCAAAAATATTATGCTTTATAGCCTAGTTTTGGCCAACTCAGCGCTGAGTTGGCCAAAATACACTAGTGCCATTTGAAATGGCATATGTGTATTTTTTTTTGAAATTTGCATTGGCGTAATCCTAAACTGTGCCAATGCAAATATTTTTAAAAAAATGTCTGGTGTCATTTCAGATGGCGCCAACAAAAAATATATTACATTGGTGCGATCTGAGATTGAGCTAATGTGTTTTGACCAAATCAGCTCTAGGATGACCAAAACCGGACTATTTATGTAATATTTTTGGAAACAGGGTTAAAAAAGAACTCAATAAAATAATATAATATATATGCTTACGCATATGTGAAAAGCATGTTCAATATCGTATTTAGTATTTACTTTATACTACCATACCATATAATTTCATGTAGTTCATTTATCCATACCAATCAGTTGATTGGTATTTTTCCACATTAGCTTAGTTGACAGTGGCTAGTAAAAGTGGTATGTTACTACTAGAATTCAGCATCAGAAGCAAGCCAGGATGAAGGGGTATCATGCCAGAGCCAATAGCCGAAATCTAGAACTGGAAACCGAAAGGCAAAGCCGATAACCGAAAGTAAGGACATCGCCACAACAACTATAAGTAATAAGACAAATGTCTTCAACAAACCAAGGATGAAGGAAGCAAGCTATCAACACCAACATTTCTGAAATAGTCATCTTGGTGTCGATACTCCAAAGAGGGATAGCTAATTTGGTTTCGGTACCCATGGAGAAGAAGCAAAAACCCAAAGTTAGTACCAAGGAAGTAAGGATAAAACAATTAGCGTAATACGTACCAAAAGCAAGCAATATAGTAAAGCCGAAAGCACTTAATCCGATACCAGAATATAACGCCACCGAAAGAGAAATGAGGCCGATAGCCTAAGAACAAATAAAGTGTTATCGGCATCAAATAATTTATAAAATATGAAGTCAAGCACTAGAGTGCAATACCAAAGCTAGATTAAAGCCACAGCTCTAGCGAAAGTGCTATCACTAGCAACAGGCTTGGTAGCGATACTGGAAGCAATGTTAAAGATTTCAAGAAAGGAAGACGTTAAGCATGGCTTGAAGATGGCATGACACCAGATTGTAAATTCTACAATAAAAGCATAAAGACAAAGAGAATCCATAAGCAAAAGCGGTACCGAAACCAAATAGAGCGACACACGAAAGCCGATACCGGAAGCGCTGAAGAGGATCGATACCGACATCAAAAATTGGAAGTAGGCTTCTAGCAAAGGCATCACAAAAGGAGGCCCAAATTGTCTATAAATACGACCACAGTTGTTATATTTTGGGGATCCTTTTCTCATTTCACAATTGTGTATCCCATTCTGAGAATGAAAACCCTAATTTCCAAATCAAATTGGGGATTTCCACAACTATTGTAATTCATTCGAAATAAATATAGAAAGGGAGAAATCGAGACTTAATCTTTTCTCGATCAATAATCATGTTGTCTATATTGACTGAACAGGGAGTTTTTCATTAACCTCTTTTTATGGAGGAATTGGGAGCAAAAGTGTTCAAATAGGGGAAACCATTGAGTAAAATCGATGAGTGCTTCCCTACAACTAACATGTGTGACCCAAGTCTTCCACCTTAGGCCTAGTGTAATGTAACATGCTCAATAACTTATTGTAACCTTATGACAAGATTGCTGACACAGCAAAGGCCCATTTGTAGGTTGGATCGATGTGGAAGTATCATTTTAGTCGATAAGAGTTGCAATATGTTATAAACTTAGCTATTGTAATGGATTAGCTTGTTTCATAATGTTTATTATTTTATCTTGAACCTAAGGGAAATTGTCATAATGTGGTTCTCAACCTTCTTCCAACATAAAATGCCATTATCCTAAGGTAATTCTTGGTCTTTAAGTCTCGTAAGCGTGATACTCACCTCTTGAAGGAAGTGCAACTAATCTTCGGACTTAAAGCCTTATCTAGGAAACGACAAAACAAGTTGAGCTTGTTGAGGATGAATTATCTTTCAAACTTCCTTTAGAAAGATCACCCACTAAATTTCATCACACTAACATTGTTAAACTTTAGACTGGGTGTTGACGATATTTATCGTTAACATTTTGGCACTAAAAGGGGGGCTTGAACCTCCGACATCTTTTATTTAATTATAAATTAATTTGGTGAACTTATCGCTTGATGGCAGGAAAAGATGAAATCGAAAAGATTGGAAGAACTAAAGAAAGGATCAGTTCTGGAAGTCACCCTTGAGGAAAACATAACTCCAACATTCGACTTAAATGTTATAGAAGTAGGAGGAACCTCTAATCCGGTAAAACCTCCAAACTCGAATGTTGCAGATGAAAATGCCATCAGGTTAAAGGCTATAGAGGAACATATCGTTGAAATGCAAATACGTTTGGATGCTGCTCAGACACTAAAGTCTTCTAGGATCGACAAGCATGATCGGGAGGAAGAAATTGAGCCTTATAACACCCCACCTCCGCTAGGGTCACTCACAAAGGGAATGCACTAGTTTTGGTGGAGTATTATCTAGGTAAACATACACAGAGATATCACAAGGCAGAACATAAATAAAGCAGCGGTAGAAAATTAAAAACCAAATTTCATTACTTTCAAGAAAAGAGTCAAAGCCTCATATATCCAAGGTACAAATTATTCCATTACATCAAGTTCTAAAATAAAGAAGCATAAACTTAAGATAAATAAAGTAAATTATTCACCAAACATAGCAGAAGTGCAGCCATAGCATAGCTCAAGACCAAACCGTACATGAGCTGACAGAAAGCAAGCTAAATCCAAGCTAAGAGCTGGTGGTTACTCCCTTAGAACCTGGGGGGGGGAATGAAAGAAAAAGAGGCGAAAGAAAAGGGTCAATCATAAAGACTGGTAAGTCCTAGTGACTTTCAGTATAAAAACTAGTAAAGGTAACAAAACAGGTATAAACTGAAAATAAACATAAGGATGATGATAAGTCTGGCATGATAAACTAAGATAACGAGATAACTCAAATATAGCATTGCATGTTCAAGGTTCGTTGCACCAAATGTACTAGTATTCTGCCCATGTCAAGTATTAACCATGAAATGATCCCTTGGCCCAATATCATGAAATGACCCATTACGGGGTCCTACAATACAGTCTCGTAATCGATCGGCTCCCTACAAGTTCTAGCTCGTCATGTGTTTGTGTCATACGGCCCTATCATGAAATGTAGTCACCTGTGCTAGGTCCACCATAGGGTGTATCAAGCCCTAGGGTGCCAACCGCCGACACGAATCAAGCATGCACAGTGTAAACCTACTGGTGCCTAATGCCTACTTTTTCAACTCCGGACTACTGCACGACCATAGTCCGCCTGAACCTACAATGGCGCACCTACTCAGCCGTCGTTATGGTCGCTTACAATCAGCCCAGTAATCGTGCCCCACCCTGCCTAGTCCCAGGGTATCGTGATACATCTAAGTGGGTTACTGCTGAAAAGGACCGCGTAACTAGGGTTTCTAATGGGTTAAGTGTTGTCATTCAAATTCGTGACTTAACCCTATCCAAATCATGTATCAAGTTGGTTAAGTGTGTTCAAGCGGTTCATGACTTAACCCTATCAAATCATCGTGTCAAATTGGTTAAGTATATTCAAGTGGTTCATGACTTAACCCTATCATGTGGCATTAATTCATTAATGCACCCCAACCTCTCACATTAGACTAATTGTTGTGGTCACTGAATTTTCCGGGCGGTTCCGGGCAGATTTACACCACAACATAGTCTAACCTCGAGTTTTACGTGCGATATGACCAACTACCCACATTGGATCCTATTGTTTGTAGTAACTGGATTCGTCGGGCGGTTCCGGGCAGATTTACACTGCAAACTCAACCCAACCTCGAGTTGACAATTTTCAAGTTTATCTAAGTGTCATGTCCATGTTCAAGTTTTCATGTCAAAATTCATGTCGAGTTTCATGTCGGTTTCATGTAAATTTCATGTCAAGTTCTTGTCCATATACAGGTTCAAATTATAATAACATTCTTGTTCATGTTCGAAGCCAACTCATGTTTTACCTAATCTACCCAAATCGTATTCCCATCGCACGTAAACTCGAATCGATACAAATAAATGTAATTAGGGACGGGTATAAGGTGGCAAAAGTGATTACTAGCATAGCATGGTATAACTTGAGATAAATGATTACAACATTACTGGCATATGGAATATCGGCCTCAAACATTAAGATTCCAAATCTAGCAAAATAAGGTACTAGTCAAGATAACAGTTGACATAAGGTGATAGTCATGATAACGGTCGACATAAGGTGATAGTCATAAACTTGTGACTAATAGCAGATTCAACATTGAAGGCATGATAATATAAGGGGGTTTTCTTTTTGATTTACAACATGAATAGGCCCCAAATCAATGTCATAGTAATATACCCAAAAGTCAAGATCCAAGATGAGCAAGAATGAATGTAAAACAGTCATCATACACAGGTCCAATTTCAATTTACAACATATTCATTTTATGTTTACAGTTTAAATCTAAAAGTAACAAGGGCTTACAGATCGTGGTTCGAGAATTAGAAAAAGAAAGTCGACGTTGAATCTTTATATGCTTAGTGGAGTCCTAACAGAAATCCCCAAATCAGCAATTCTCTTAATGTAGTTTCGACGTAGAAGAAGTAGTCTCTTTCTCTAACTTTTCAACTAGAATTAGAGCAGCATGAGGTCAGAGAGAATTTTGTGTAGAGAGACTAGTGTTAGGTGCTGTTTATATTGGGTCAGGCCAACGAATGTAGACAGAAACGAGGCCAAAAACATCAGAACGAACTCAGACTCAAAAATGGGTTCTGTCACCAGGTCGTGCCCCAAGTCGACTCTATGGTCGACCTGGTCCTGGGTAGGTCAACTACATGGTCGACCCCCAGGTCGACCTGGTCCTGGGCGGGAAATTTCCTGCCCAGTCCATTCTGGGGTTTGCATTCGAAATTTGAATTCGAATTCTGAGCGGTTTTGAACTTGAAAATTTCTGAAAACTTCGAAGGGTCATAACTTGGTCATACGGACTCCGATTTTCAAAAACTCGGACTCGTTTCCAAGTAGAATTTCAAGACGAACGCAATGGCGTAACTCGTTACCCTTGATTCTTATTTTAAACATTAATTCTGCCTTGATTTATGGTTATTACCCGTCATTAAAATATGGGTTGTTACATTCTCCCCTCCTTAAAGGATTTCGTCCTCGAAATCTCTAAGTTAGGGAGGATGTGTCCTATCATCCAATCATCTATCTACTCAGAACATCATTCATAGGCAACCATTGTCCTTAAAAGATTTCTAGTGCTGTACGAACATATGCAGTAAGCGTGTGTATATGTACTTATCTAATGCAAAAGATCAGGTGGTTACTGATTCAGTAGACCTCCTTAATGCAAAATATGTTAGTGTAATGAATCCAACATGTATGCAAAAATTCCTAACATGCTTTATAATCTCTACATGAGTGCACAAACATTCATTCATATGCAACATCCAAGTGATAACATAACAAGTTCCATCCATGTACAAGTATAAGCACTCATGCATATGCAACGTAGTAGTCCCGATGCTAGCATGATAACTATTATTATAAGAAAACTCCACGAGAGGAAGATGGTCTTCCCAAGTACCACCAAAGTCAAGAATGCATAGCCTCAGGAGATCCTCTAGTACCTTATTTACCCTTTCGGTTTGTCCATCCGTCTGTGGGTGATAGGCCGTGCTTAAGCTCAGTCGCGTACCCATTGCTTCTTGCAGACTATTCCAAAACTGGCTAGTGAAAATCGGGTCACGATCACTAACTATACTAGAAGGAACCCCGTGCAACCGTACTACCTCTCGAAGGTAAATAGACGCTAGCCATGATGCGGTCCTCTTGCTTTTCACCGGAATGAAGCGAGCACTTTTCGTGAGTCTATCAACTATGACCCATATGCTAGTATTTCCCTTCCTTGACCTTGGCAGTCCATCCACGAAATCCATCGAGATACTCTCCCATTTCCATTGCGGAACCTCCAAAGGATGTAATAGTCAACCGGGCTTCTTCGACTCGGCTTTTACTTGTTGGCACACCATGCACTTTGAAACGAACTCTGCCACGTCCTTTTTCATTCCAGTCCAAAAGAAAATGCGTTTCATATCTTT
The DNA here is from genome assembly GCA_030737875.1 of Allium sativum. NCBI lineage: Eukaryota > Viridiplantae > Streptophyta > Magnoliopsida > Asparagales > Amaryllidaceae > Allium > Allium sativum. The sequence continues at coordinate 290,429,104 of CM060927.1, forward strand.
GTACATCTTATCCCCTCCGGGATGTATAGTCATCTTCGAGTGATGCGCCTCTTCGAGAACTTTCCTTACTAAGTCTCCCACTTGTGGGACACATAGCCTCCCATCACGCCTTAGCCATCCCTTGTCATCTATGGCATACCTATCGAGGTGACTTGACGTCTCACCACTAATCAGCTTGTCCATGATTTCGACTATCTGTGGGTCTTCCTTTTGTGAAGTCCCTACTTGATCTAGAAGTGTAGGTCTTAACTCAAGAGATGCTAACGTAGTAGTCAATGACTCAACAGCAGGTGTAAAATCAAAGGTTGTTATAAACTCTTGACTTTTCCTTTCAACAAACAAGGGGCTCGAAGTCAACCTTTTCCTACTTAACGCATCTGCCACCACGTTACCCTTGCCAGGGGTATAAGCTATATCGAAGTCATATGATGCCAAGAATTCCATCCACCGCTGTTGTCTCAGATTCAAATCTTTCTGTGAGAAGAGGTACTTAAGCGATTTGTGGTCGGTATACAACTCGAACCTCTCCCCAAGAAGATAATGGCGCCAAGATTTAAGTGCAAAGAAGATCGCCGCCAACTCCAAGTCATGTGTGGGATAGTTCTTCTCATGAACTTTAAGTTGTCTACCCCCATAGCCTATCACTTTCTCTTCGTGCATTAGGACTGCGCCTAATCCCGTGCCATATGCATCTGTGTACACGGTAAACATCTTACCTCCATCGGGTAATGCCAAAACTGGAGTTGTGGTGAGGGCTCTCTTAAGTCTCTGAAAAGCAATCTCACATTCTATGTCCCATGCAAACGCTAGGTTTTTCTTCGTTAACCTAGTAAGAGGGGCTGAAATCTTAGCGAAGTCCTTAACGAACTTCCTATAGTAGCCTGCCAAACCGAGAAAGCTTCTCACTTCAGTCGCGTTCTTAGGAACTTTCCAGTCTTGCACCGCAACCACCTTTGCGGGGTCCACGGCTATGCCTTGCTTAGAAACTACATGCCCAAGAATCCGAACTTCCTTCCTCCAAAAATGGCATTTGGAGAACTTAGCCTTTAACTGGTGTGCTCTAAGCGTATCCATGACTTCCTTGAGATGCCTAGCATGCTCTTCTTCATCCTTTGAGAAGATCAGAATATCGTCCACGAAAACCACTACAAACTTGTTAAGGAACTCCTGAAACACCCTACTCATCAAATCTACAAAATACGCGGGTGCATTCGTTAACCCAAACGGCATGACGAGCCATTCAAAGAACCCATCTGGAGTCCTAAACGCAGTTTTGTCAATGCTATCCTCAGCCACTCCAAGATGATGGAATCCTGTGGCTAGATCGAGTTGAGAGAAAACAGATGCTCCCACAAGTTGGTCAAACAAATCGTCGATTCTTGGTAGTGGGTGCCTATTTTTCTTATTTAGCTTGTTTAACTCACGATAATCTACGCATAGACGAAGCGAACCATCCTCCTTAGTAGCGAATACCATTGGAGCACCCCATTCAGAAATGCTTCGTCTTATGAAATTTTTCTCAAGCAACTCCTTAACTCGTTTACTGAGCTCTCTTCTTTCTCGCTGGGCCATGTGCCTAACTGGCAATGAAACTGGCTTGGCATTATCAACAAGATAAATTCGGAAGTCTATCTCGCGTTTAGGGGGTAACCCCTTCACCTCATCAAAGACATCTGGATATACACGGACCACTCTTACAGATTGCAAGTTGTCGATGGACGAGTCAAGAGATTCAAGATAACACAACATGACTGGACCCTTAGGGTTACAAGAAATTTCAAGGGTATTACCAAGGCGAGTCATGAGCCTTACTACCCTTTGTTCAAAATCAAGAATGACTCCATAATTGGACAGCCAATCCATACCTAGGATCAAACCGTATCCCATAAATCCGAGAACATAAGCATTACATGCGAATTCTACGCTTAAGATAGAGATCCTCAAATCCACACATATCATAGATAAATGAGCAGAGCCCCCAATTGGATTTGAAACACTAACGGGATCCTCAACTAGACTAGTGCTTAGGTGCAGATTTTCAACAATATCAGAAGAAATAAAAGTAAGTGATGCGCCAGAGTCAAATAAGGTTCGAACAGGAAAGTCAGAAATGTAAACAAGGCTTTCTACAGAAATATTACTACCTCGGTCAAGAGCTGGAGTAGTGTTGAGAGCATGCAACCGCCCTCCAGAAGGTGTTGCTCGCTGGGTTTTCCCTTGCCCCTGTCCTTGCTTCTTAGGGCAATCCTTGCTGATGTGTCCAGTATCTCCACAATGAAAGCATTCACCCAACTTTCTCTTCTTCTTTCTACAGTCTTTAGCTAGATGTCCCGTAATACCACAAAAGTTACACTTCCTTGTCTCACGTGCCTTGTTATTATTGTTGTTGTTGCCCTTGTTATTCTTGTAGCCTCCCTTCTTGAAGTCAGCTTTCTTATTCTGAGTCTCATTAGGCTTAACCTCCTTCTTGCTATTCTTGTCTTCCTCATGAAGTAGAGCCATATCCACCAAGCTTTCAAAGGTCGCCCCCATGGGTATATGAGTTATGGCCAAACTGTGTAGTGGCTCGTTCAATCCTCGAGCAAAGCGTACAGCCTTTTTCTGGGCCGTGTTAACCAAGTCCAAACCGAATCGAGCAAGCTGATTAAACTTATTCACGTACTCCCTAACAGACATGTCCCCTTGCTTGAGTGCTAGGAACCTCTCCATCTGAAGGTTCTCTTCTGCTGACGATAAGAATTTAAGCCCAAACCTCTCTCTAAAGTCTGCCCAAGTCTCAACTGGCCTGGTAGCGTTGGTGACTTCCCACCAAAATGCAGCTTCCTCTTTCAACAACCATGCAGCCAACTGAACTTTCCTATGGTCCACCACATCAAAGATAATAAACAAGTCTTCAGTCTCCTTTAGCCAGTTTCATGCCTCAATGAAGGTTTCAGTTCCAACGAAGTTCTTGCCGCCCATTGCTTTAAAGTCTTTGCATATTTTGGCAAAGGCGGTACCAAGAGGAGGAGGAACTGCGACCACTGGGGGAGGAGGAGGAGGGATGTCTGCTGGGCCCGCGTCGTTGGCCCTAGCTTCCAAGTACCTTCGGAACCATCCAGGTACGGGTACTCCCTCAGGAAGGTTAAGATCAGACATGCTGAAAAACGAAAAGAAAAAGATTCAAACGAGGAAACAAAGGAAAGTGCTAATGGCTTTAGGGGAATAGCCTTTTTAAACATAAAACTTTCATTGAAAAATGCTTCTTTATATACGGTTTTAGAAAATAGTTTTAGAAGGTTTTTTAAAACTTTTGTCCTATCTGGTAACCTTCTGCTCTGATACCAAATGTAACACCCCGCCTCCGCTAGGGTCACTCACAAAGGGAATGCCCTAGTTTTGGTGGAGAATTATGTAGGTAAACATACACAGAGATATCACAAAGCAGAACATAAATAAAGCAGCGGTAGAAAATTAAAAATCAAATTTCATTAATTTCAAGAAAAGAGTCAAAGCCTCAAATATCCAAGGTACAAATTATTCCATTACATCAAGTTCTAAAATAAAGAAGCATAAACTTAAGATAACAAAAGTAAATTATTCCCCAAACATAGCAGAAGTGCATCCATAGCATAGCTCAAGACCAAACCGTACATGAGCTGACAGAAAGCAAGCTAAATCCAAGCTAAGAGCTGGTGGTTCCTCCCTGAGAACCTTGGGGGGGTGGAACGAAAGAAAAAGAGGCAAAAGAAAAGGGTCAGGCATAAAGACTGGTAAGTCCTAGTGACTTTCAGTATAAAAACTAGTAAAGGTAACAAGACGGGTATAAACTGAAAATAAACATAAGGATGATGATAAGTCTGACATGATAAACTAAGATAACGAGATAACTCAAGTATAGCATCGCATGTTCAAGGTTCGCTGCACCAAATGTACTAGTATTCTACCCATGTCAATTATTAACCATGAAATGATCCCTTGGCCTAATATCATGAAATGACCCATTACGGGGTCCTATAATATGGTCTCCTAATCGATCGGCTCCCTACAAGTTCTAGCTCGTCATGTGTCTGTGTCATACGGCCCTACCATGAAATGTAGTCACCTGTGCTAGGTCCACCATAGGGTGTACAATGCCCTAGGGTGCCAACCACTAACACGAATCAAGCACGCACAGTGTAAACCTACTGGTGCCAAATGCCTGCTTTTTCAACTCCGGACTACGTGCACGACCATAGTCCACCTGAACCTACAATGGCGCACCTACTCAGCCGTTGTTCTGGTCGCTTACAATCAGCCCAGTAATCGTTCCCCACCCTGCCTAGTCCCAGGGTATCGTGATACATCTAAGTGGGTTACTGCTGAAAAGGACCGCGTAACTAGAGTTTATAATGGGTTAAGTGTTGTCATTCAAATTCGTGACTTAACCCTATCCAAATCATGTATTAAGTTGGTTAAGTGTGTTCAAGCGGTTCATGAATTAACACTATCAAATCATCGTGTCAAATTGGTTAAGTATATTCAAGTGGTTCATGACTTAACCCTATCATGTGGCATTAATTCAGTAATGTACCCCAACCTCTCACATTAGACTAATTGTTGTGGTCACTGGATTTGCCGGGCGGTTCCATGTAGATTTACACCACAACATAGTCTAACCTCGGGTTTTACGTGCGATATGACCAACTATCCACATTGGATCCTATTGTTTGTAGTAACTGGATTCGCCGGGCGGTTACGGGCAGATTTACACTGCAAACTCAACCCAACCTCGAGTTGGCCATTTTCCAGTTTGTCTACGTGTCATTTCCATGTTCAAGTTTTCATGTCAAAATTCATGTCGAGTTTCATGTTAGGTTTCATGTAAATTTCATGCCAAGTTCTTGTCCATATACAGGTTCAAGTTATAATAACGTTCATGTTCAAGTTCAAAGCCAATTCATGTTTTACCTAATCTACCCAAATCATATTCCCATCGCACGTAAACTCGAATCGATACAAATAAATCTAATTAGGGAATAACATAAAAAGGGACGGGTATGAGGTGGCAAAAGTGATTGCTAGCATAGCATGGTATAACTTGAGATAAATGATTACAACATTACTGGCATATGGAATATCGGCCTCAAACATTAAGATTCCAAATCTGGCAAAATAAGGTACTAGTCAAGATAACAGTTGACATAAGGTGATAGTCATGATAACGGTTGACATAAGGTGATAGTCATAAACTTGTGACTAATAGCAGATTCAACATTGCAGGCATGATAATATGAGGGGGTTTTCTTTTTGATTTACAACATGAATAGGCCCTAAATCAATGTCATAGTAATATACTCAAAAGTCAAGATCCAAGATGAGCAAGAATGGATGCAAAACAGTCATCATATACAGGTCCAATTTCAATTTACAACATATTCATATTGCGTTTACAGTTTAAATCTAAAAGTAACTAGGGCTTACAGATCGTGGTTCGAGAATTAGAAAAAGAAAGTCGATGTTGAATCTTTATATGCTTAGTCGAGTCCTAACAGAAATCCCCAAATCAGCAATTCTCTTAATGTAGTTTCGACGTAGAAGAAGTAGTCCCTTTCTCTAACTTTTCAACCAGAATTAGAGCAGCATAAGGTCAGAGAGAATTTTGTGTAGAGAGACTAGTGTTAGGGGCTGTTTATATAGGGTTAGGTCAACGAATGTAGACAGAAACGAGGCCAGAAACATCAGAACGAACTCAGACTCAAAAATGGGTTCTGTCACCAGGTCGACCCCCAGGTCGACTCTATGGTGACCTGGTCCTGGGCAGGTCGACTACATGGTCGACCCCCAGGTCGACCTGGTCCTGGGCGGGAAATTTCCCGCCCAGTCCATTCTGGGGTTTGAATTCGAAATTTGAATTCGAATTCTGATCTGTTTTGAACTTGAAAATTTCTGAATACTTCGAAGGGTCAAAACTTGGTCATACGGACTCCGATTTTCGAAAACTCAGACTCGTTTCCAAGCAGAATTTCGAGACGAACGCAATGGCGTAACCTGTTACCCTTGATTCTTATTTTAAAAATTAATTCTTCCCTAATTTATGGTTATTACACATTATTAAAATACGGGTTGTTACAAGTCTCCAACATGAAATGCTCCAAACCTACAGTCTGAGGGAAAGGAAAAGGTCAAAGCCACTTCCTCCAAAAATAAAAGATCCTGTGCTTCAATACTTGACCATCAAGGAAATCAACACAACATGAACAGTCTGGAAGCTCAACAACCAAAGGATATAATCCCAAGAGGTCAGGCTATGATGATACATAAGCTTATTTCAAAGACTTAACGAAGAAAGCTGTTAAGGATTTGCTTGGAAGTAAAGGAAAAAGAACCTTGGATGAAAGGATCAATGACAACGGAAGGATATCTCCCTTCACCGATGAAATTATGAATACTATAGTACCAGCCCATGTGAAAATTCCAACCATTACGTACCTTGGAAGCACTGGTCCAGATGACCGCCTAATGGCTTTCGATAGCCAAATGCACCTTTATAATGCTTCGGGGGCCATCTGATGTCATCTCTTCCTAGTGACGCTCTAATGAGCAGCTGCTAAATGGTATCATCAATACCGGGGCAATACCATCTACTCATGGAAGAAACTCTCTTACGAATTCTTCGCACGGTTCTGTATCTACAAGGACCCAACAGTAGACTATACCGTCATTGCTAATATGAAGCAAAGACAAGGGGAATCCTTAGGAGATTATTTGAAGAGGTTCATTATGGAAGCTTTGAAGGCCAAAGACATGAATGATAGAGACAAGCTTATTGCCGTCCACTTAGGGATTATTGAGAACACTCCTTTTTGGAAGGAATTGTAAATTCATGGGTGCAAATACTTACAAGATTTCCAGTTGCAGGCAGACAATTTAATTCGCATGGATTAGTTATTCTACACAAATAAGAAGTTTGTTCCTCATGGGGAAGGGGTGAAACCAGGCTTCAACCGAAGACCTCAAGGTGGAAGATTTGGGTTTGATTAAAACCCAAAGAAACCAAGATAGGTAGAATCTAACGCTAACTCAGTAGTCTTGACTAAGCCCATTTCCTTTGTATATGCTATGGCTAGAAAGAAAGTCAAAAACTTCCCCATGTCTTTTAATGCCAAGAATTATCCAGAACCATACAGTGGAGGGGAGTATTGTGAGTACCACAAAACTAACGGACACAAAACTGACTAATGTAAGGTATCACTACAAGAAAAACAGCATATAGCAGTGGCAGAATCCGCTTCTAATCCGTCGCTAAACAGGCCTTAGCGACGGATTTCCTGCATAATGATGTAGTCGGTAAAAACCATGACGGTATCTATGTTAGATTTTGCGACAGAATTTAGCATGATTTTTCCTATAGTTTTCCGTTATATTACTAATTATATACTAAAAATAAAATTTTATTTATTAATTTAATTTTAATTTATATACTGACGGATAATTAATTTATGATAAAATATTATTTATAAAAGGCGTTGGTAAACCCTTACTAATTGCCAAGGGATTAGCGACGGATTTTAATTTATGTAAAAATTTAAACTAGCATCATCTGTTAGTAATATGTCGCTATTCCCCTTCTAATCTGCAAATATTATATATATATACACACACACACACATATGCACACATAAATACATACATGTATATTTATCGAACTAATATCAATCAACTATGAACACCGAAATAAATAGCATATCCAAAAATACAAAGACAAATTTGCAGTCATGATTTATCTCTTCATTCGGTACATTCAACTTTGACGATTGCGTATGTCTTGAACTTTTTAATACGTCCAAGCATACACTACTAATATACATTTAAACAAAAGCATAACCACCTAACATTATACCTAAAACTATAAGAGACTACTCTATTACCATCCAAAGAAGTTGCTTTTTGACTCGGGATCTTGCTTCAAAAAGAACAACAAATACAGTAGGTCTTTCATTTTGTGCTTTCGTACCTCCAACATGTAAAGCCGTCAGTCTCCCTTTTTCAGTCCCAAGTTCTTTAAGTGTTTTCTCTACATCAGCTATAGATAAGCAGTACCTCGAGCTTGCCCTCAACATTTCAAAGCTGCATGCATTCACGTTTCAGAACTTTGATACACACATGCATATACATTTGCCCATGTGGAAGGGTACTGATATGATACTCTCATTCGATTTTTCTAACTACACAATCAAAATTGAATTAAAATAAGTTTATATGTTTTCACATGTCACAAGATCATCTTTACAACACATTAGTTGGTTTGATCAATCATAACGCATTCAAAGTAACATTTCCAGTCCACGGTTGAACTAAATATCTTTACACTGGTATTTACTTTATATTTTGAAGATGGTAGAAGTTCCAAAATTATCTCTTTTTTCTTTTTTACGTACATATGTTACAATAGTGGAACTGAAAACAATAGGAGTGTCGAACTGAGTATAGCAAAAAAAAAAAGATATAGTAGATCCTTAATTATGTAGAATATGCACACGCATATACATAAACAAATGCACATGAGCTGCATTTCAAGTTTCATTGTGTATTTTAACCTAGACAATGATTTAATATTAGTAGCAAATGGTAAAAGCAAGCACAAAATCAAAGTGATGAACCATAATGCGTATACTATAAAAATAAAATATAATTCATGATTAACAAATTGGAAAAGTTGGTTACAAAAAATAGTTAACGCCAATTTGCTTTTGTCTATTAAATTGAATTACATGCATATAGAAACATATTTTTGATCTTCGGATGGGATAATGTGCAAACAAACCACGACAGAGAGAGATGTTATTACTATTTATTATAGTTCTAAATAATTTTGAGATATCAAGATAATTTAAATTAACAAACCAATAAAAAAAACACTACCGATTCAGTAGCAACCTACCACTTCCAAATATTCAAAGTATTTTAGCCTAAAGAAACTACAGAAATGTTCACATTTTAATATCCAAGAAAATTACCATAAGCTGGAGGTTAGTCAATCTGGGACAATCAAGCCTTATTACCTCAAGCAGCAACAGTTGCTAAAAGAGAAACACGGAGTATATGCTTCTAGAATACTGCTAGGACGCATAAATAAAGAAACAAAATAGCATGACTTAAACAACCTCAAATTCAAAATTACTTATTAAAGAAAACCTTTGAACTCTGAGACTTGTTGATGTAGTAGGCATCAGTATAACAAGAAAAGAGTTTCCGACTCTATGTTGACACATCAGTTTTCTGTGTTCAGGCCAGTCCCATCTATTGCATGGATTGACTTTCATATGTCAGGTTGAAGAATTCCCCATAATGTCAAAACTGTGATGCATATTAAAGACTAGCAAGGACCCATTACTGTATGAACTTGATATCCCTATGAAAAAAGTACTATCTTAATATAACTTTATTATTATAAAATAAAACCATATTCAACTTGATAGCATCAGCATATCACAAAAGCATTTATGGTAAAAACAAGAGAAAATGGTCCTTATTACCTTGAAAATAATAAAGTGCCTCCAAAAATATTAATAAGTTTAATAGGAAAGATTAGATTATATACCGTGCTATTCTTTAATAAGTTGCATCAGCGCCTTCTATAACTGGCAGCAATGTGTTAAATGATGCCACATTCTTGCAGAATGAGTCTGATGCCACAAGAGTCTCTGACGCCAATGTCGATGCGATGACGCCAATGTCGATGCCGCAAGAGTCTGATACCGCAAGATACAAGGAGAGATGCTGATGTCGCTGGAGCTCTATTGATATGCAGAAACCTATCCCGGAAATTGAAAGAGAAGCAGCCTAGAGAATGTATAAAATTACAAACGAGGAAACTATTGATGAACCATTTGCAAATACGTCAATCACAGTGAAATAAGTAATCTACGCTATTGGAAAAAAAACTTTTATAGTAGACATTAGATTTGTGTAATTTGTGCTGTCAATTTGCAAATCAAGCGTAGAGTCAATTTTATCCCATATCCATTTTGAGTAGTTGCAATTAAAAAATATGCAATTGAAAGATTCCGTATCTGAATTGCATGAATTATGGAAAATATTATTTAAGTTAATCCAATTATGTAACCTATCTTTTGTGGCAAGTCTATTGCAAATTGCAAAATAAGTAGTGAGCATCGTTTCTAGGTGCACAATATTGATTCCAAATTTTATTACACCATTCTAGTTTTGCACCCTGAACTCTAACATATGCTTATATAATATTATGATTCGAACGCATAATAATATTGATCACAAATGCTAATTGCATTGTTCCATACAAAAGAATGCCGATTATTGGTATATTTAAACAAAATCAGTGTAGTCTAAGGCTCCTATCTTACAACGAAATGATACATGGTTGTTTACTACTACTGTTTCATTAAAATTTCCAGTAACAACAACAACTGCGAAGAAAAAAATTAAACAAAAGCATGCTTATTATCAGTAGATCTAAAATTATAAAAGAAGCAAAGCAAAACAAAAAACCATAACCCTTTCTTTCTTATTCACATAGCCTTTTCCCTAGTATATTTTATAGAAAATTATGTCTATTGCCTAGCCACTCCCACTCATCCAAGCAGTTGTTACCATGGATTTTAATTTCTTGTATTGTGCTAGATGCAGTACTAGCTTGAAAATTAAAACCATTAAAATTTCATAACTTTGACAGTTTAAGTTCTCAACATAAGCATATATCTAATCTAATTAAGCATCAACATTCCATATCCCACCTACTCATTGAAATTCTCTCTGCCTTATTTTTCTTAAAAGCAAAACCCGGAAGTATCAGAAGTTAAAAAAATGATAAAGAGTGTGAAACCAAGCACAAATTTTTTTATAGCAAAACAAGTTGTATTAATGAAAAATTGAAAAATCCATACCATTTAGCTTGAAATCGCCGTTCATACCGATCAACACGACTCTGAAATGCTAAAAAGCACAAGTGGTCGGAACCGCTCTATAAGGCACCATAAATTACCATATCCAAGAAAACCATCAAAGATGCTTCATGAACTCTGAACAAAAAAATAAACCAAAAAATGCAGGTGGTACCAGAGAAGGGTTAATGGTTTTCCAAAATTCCTAGAAGACATTGTTAATGGTTCAGCGACCTCCAATTTGTCGCGAGACAATACTTTCGCTTCCTTAAAAGATAAACTGTGGTGAGCAAAAGAGGTTAGCTGACGACGAATCGGTGGAATAGAGTCATGATTATGGTCGCTCCGCAGTTAAAGGTGAATGAAAAAGAAGCAATTATGGTTTTTAGTTTATCAGGGTTAGGGAAATGAGAATTTTTGGGAGCTTTGGGATGTAGGGATTTGAGGAGCAATCGGGTATGAAATGATTCGGCGTGAAGAAACAGCAGTTCACGTGAGGCATGGATGTTAAAATTTTAAGCGGGACGATGGAAAATTAAGGCGGGTCCTATAAATTGGCTGGTCCTTATAATGATGCTTTTCCTAAGCACATTTAATTATTCACTTATTAATTGATAAATATTTATTATTAATCCTACAAATAACAATATTTCTTATAGTGTTTGGTAATAATACTTTTTCCAGTTTTTATTATCTCATTAGTTTTCGCTAGAAATTGACGAAGAATTTTATGAACATTTTACAAAATTTTATATTAATTTAAAAATTACAAAAACTTCAAAAGTTTATATTTAAACTTTATATTTATTTTAGAAAATAGAAAGTTTTGATTTTTTGAATTAATACGCATTAAAAATAATTACTGATTATAATTATTGAATTTTAGATACTAAATAATAAATTTTAATTCTTATTTATTAAAAATTACTTATTAATCATTAATTATAAAAGATTACCTATTAATATATATTAGTACTTATTATTGTCTCTTAATTATTTAGTAATTATTAATTAATCTATACTAACTATTAAGCTTTATTTATTATTAGTAGTAATTATTTAATAGTACATTAATAGACATGAAAATAATAACTTGCTTGGTAATGTTTGAATTTTTTGAATTTCAAAATTCTTTTATATTTATTCAACTTCTTATTTTTAAACTTTGACCATTTTGTTTTTCTTAATTAATAATTATTTGCCAATTAATACGCACCAATCAATTTCTTAAAAGCAAATATGTATTAATAATTTCTTAATTGTAATTTCTTTAATCATATTAAAGATTATTTATTAATCATTTATTATCAAAATAAATTTAATAAACATCAAACATTAATGTATTTTATTAATTATTATTACCTCTTATTTATATTTTTATAGTAATTAATAATTAATCAACATTAACTATTGAATATTATTTACTTCTAATAGTTATTATTTATTACTAATATATTATTAGCATTAATTATTTAAAATTTATATTTACTTATTAATTACTAAGTAACAACACAAATGTAAAACATTTTATAAATAATAAATATAAAATTTCTTTTCAAATCTCTTGAAAATCTGCTGCAAAAATAGCTTCAATATTTTGTCGATGGTAATCCGACTCTATTAGCAACGAAATTTATCGTTAAATATTTTATGCTGGTAAAGTGCTGCAATTTCCAATGTTTTAGCGACAGAAATAAAATTCGACGGTAATAATATAAAATAAGGTGACATATAAAATCCAAAATATCATCTCTTACAAAGTCCACGAAAATCCGTCGCTAATTAGCGACGGATATTTCCGCTGCTAAAAATCTGCCGTTATTTACAGCTTTTCTTGTAGTGTATTGGAAGGTATAATTCGGAAGCTAATTCATGAAAGGAACTTGAAAAAATTTGTTTTGAACAAGCAATCCGCGACCCAAAATACCAACGGGCACCAAACAGGTACTGCTAACTTGGTGGAAGCTCCAATTAAGGAGGGTCAACTAGACTTGGGCCGTCCAATAAATTGAATTAATGTGATTCATGGTGGGTCGCACCCTGCCGGCTATAGTCAAGTGGCTCGTAACCAGTACCTTAGGGAGGCCCACGAGGGAATATTCTCTGTTCAAGAGGAACCATTATTAAAGAATGCTTGCTACAACATCAAAATGCATACCCTTTTGGTTTCCCCAAATGAAATGCAAAAGGCGGTCCGTCATCCACAAAATGACCCTCTCATGATAACTGCACAAATTGGACAATCTACATTTGCCAAAATTCCTGTTGATACTAGAAGTGCGATGAATGTGATCTCTAAGCATGCTTTCAATCAAATGGGGATCTTTGAGCACAATCTGGAACCAAGCAATGAGCCTGTCTTCGACTTCAACAACAAAGGATCAACCCCAACAGGGCAAATCAAGCTTCTGGTCCAAGTTAGATTATCTCCTCTCTGTTGAACCTTTGAGACTCTCTTTGTCATCATTGACCAGCCTTCCTACTACAATGCTTTCTTTGGACGACTTGCTTTAGATGAAATGGATGTTTTTGTCTCATCCAAATATCTGATGATGGAATTCCTAACTAAGCAAGGATAGGGCACAATCTGGGGGGGAAGTAATTTAGCTCTCATGAACTGTATTTTGCAGCCGTTTACCAATACAAAAAAGAAGTATTCTGCTTACTTCGATTCCTCCATAGTGTTTTAACATTTGGATGACGGATTCTTACATTTGACATTCTAAGATAAAATAAGAATCAATGAAACTAACAATCATATGAATGGTAGGTATTCTTCCTTAAGGAGAAAGAGAAAGAGGGCTGACAAAGTAAACTTGGTAGAAGAAGAAGAAGAATAAACTGTCACAGAGTTGGATTCCCAAGGGGATACAGAAAGAATCAAACCAATAGAAGACTTGGAGGAAATAAATGTTGATTCAACTAATAAAACTAAAACCACTAAGATAGGGAAAAGTTTGGAAGAACCACTAAGAAGTGACTTGATTCAATTCCTACAACATAGTAAACATGTGTTCGCTTGGACCCACTTAGACATGGTAGGAATTAACCCTTCAGTCATGAGCCATACCCTGAACATCAATCCGTCTATAACCCCTATTTTATAAAAGAAAAGGCAATACAATAGAGATAGATCAGAAGCCTTGAAAGAAGAGGTCAAGAAGTTTCTTTCCAACAAATTTATTCGATAATTTTCTTACCCTACGTGGTTGGCTAATCTAGTGTTGGTGAAGAAATCTAATGAGAAATGGGGGACTTGTGTTGACTATATGGACTAAACAAAGCTTGCCCAAAGGATTGCTATGCTCTTTCCTAGATAGATCAGTTGGTGGATGCGACTAGCGGACATAAGTTGTTATCCCTAATGGATGTCTACTTGGGGTACAACTAGATCCCTATGCACGAGCCCGATGAAGAACATACAACCTTCATTACTGATTGGGGAACCTTTTATTACAAGGTAATGCCCTTTAGATTGAATAGTGTTGGTGCACCATATCAAAAGTTGGTTAACAGGATGTTTCAGGATCAAATAGGATGAAACATGGAGGTATATGTAGATGAAATGCTAGTGGAATCTACCAAGGCAGAGAGCCATTTGAAGGAGTTGGAACAGATGTTCATTATCCTGAGAGAATATCAAATGAAGCTGAATCCACAAAAGTGTTCTTTTGGGGTTCAATCTGGAAGGTACGCTATCAACGAATAAAGAACTGAGGCTAGCCACAATCAAATTAAAGCCATAAAGGATATGAAAGAACCTAAGACAAGCAAAGAGGTTATGAGCATAAATGGGAAAGTAGTTGCCTTGAGTCGGCTCATCTCCAAAGCAACTGATAGTGTGTTCATTTCTTTGATGTAATAAACAAAAAGAAGATTTTTGAATGGAATGAGGAATGTAGAAAGGCTTTTTATGAGATAAAGAAATATGGGAATGCCTCTGATTTTATCTAGTCCCAAAAGATGGGAGGATCTATACATTTATATGGTTGTCTCAGAGTATGCAATTAACTCAGTTCTTATTAGACAAGTTAATGGAACACAATTCCCAATTTATTATGTTAGCAGAAGGAAGAAAGATGCAGAAACCCAATACTTAGTGGTGGAAAATTAGCTTATTGTCTAATACTTACAACACAAAAGCTTAGAGATTAATTTCAAGCACATCCCATTAAGGTTTTGACCAGCTTTCCACTCAAGCAAGTTTTTAGTAAATCCGAAACCTCAGGGGAGTTAGTAAAATGGGGAATCGAGCTTAGCCAATACGAAATAGAATTCCAACCTCGATCATTTATTAAAGGAAAAGCTCTCGCTATTTTGTGAATGAGTGTACAAGCTTCATTACTGAGAAATCCACAATGGAAAACATCTAAAGGAAAAATGGTAGTTATTTGTGGATGGAGCATCAAATGAACAAAGAGAAGGGAAAGGATATATAATAATCACTCCTGACGGGAATCGTTTTCATTACACAATGAATTGGGTTTTGCCGTAACTAACAATGTAGAATAGTATGAATCGATGGCAGCAGGGTTGAGTTTAGCACTATAATTGAAATACCTCGGATTGAAATCTTTAATAACTCGCAACTGATAGTAAACCAAGTTAAGTATGCCTACCAAACCAAGGATGCACGGTTAGCGCTATATATAAAGAAAATACTAAAGTTGCTCACCTATCAAAGACTTTTCTATACATCAGATCCCATGAGGGGAAAACTCCCAAGCTGGCGCTCTAGCAAAGTTGGCCAGCTCAAGAGAAGCGCCTGAAACCTGAATAATCCCCGTAGGATATCAGGAGAAACCTAGTATTGAGCAAGAGGCGCCTGAAACGAGAAAGGAATTGCTAGTCTTAACTAGATCCCAAACTTTAGCTGAGGAAACTAAAAAGGAAGAAGATGTCACATTATGAGAACACTTGGATGGCTCCTACCATAGATTATCTCTTAAGTGGAACCTTGCCTACTAATATGCAAGATGCTGGGAGGATTAAACACCAATCCCCTACCTTCCTAATCATGGATAAAGTGCTTTACAAAAAGGGACATTTGCTTCCCTATTTGAGATGCGTAAGCCTTGAGGATAGGCTTAGTTTGTTACAAGAAATGCATGAGGTCCTATGCGGTGATCATTCAAACGGAATAAACTAGCCAAGAAAGTTATGCGACAAGGCTTTTATTGGCCACAGATGGTTAACCAATAAATTGAGTATGTCAAGAAATGTTAAAAATGCGAAAGATATTCACAGATACCCCGATTACCTCCAAACGACTTGACCTCCATCTCAATCCCATGGCCTTTCGATGTATGGGGAATAGACTTTTTGGACCACTACCAATCTCAAAAAGAGGAGCTAAGTACGCAGTAGTAGTCATCGATTACTTTACTAAACGGGTTGAGGCAGAGCCATTCCCTACCATTACATCTAAGAAAGTACCAAGATTCGTAATAAAGAACATTATCGCACGCTTTGGAATCCCTTATAAGATCATATTCGACAATGGAACACAGTTTGAAAGCGAGGAATTCACACGTTTTTGTGTCAAAAATGGAATCATCAAGAGGTTCTCTTCCGAAGCGCACGCAAGGGAAAATGGTGTCGTCGACGCTGCCAATAAAACTATAAAAATGATCTTAAAGAAATGACTAAACCAAGATAAAGGAAAATATTTAAACGAATTTCCCTTAGTGCTTTGGCCATAAAGATCTTCTGCTAAAATGGCAACAGGACATACTCCATACTCAATCACTTATGGATGCGAGACTATTCTCCCCATCGAAGTTGAGATCCCTTCACACAGAATGATAGCTTATGCATTTGATACCAATCAGGAATTGCAAATGGAATCCTTAGACCTAATTCAAGGATCGAGAGACGAAGCAACCATTAAAACGACCGAATATCAAAGAAAAATCACAAAATACTACAATTCAAGGGTAAGAACGAGAACTTTTCGAAAAGGATATTTGGTATTACGAAGGGTAATAACAAATACTAAAAATCCATTGGATGGTCCTCTTGGCCCAAACTGGGAGGCAACGTTAATCATACATTAAGAGCTCGCACCTAGAGCGTACCAGCTCTGCAAGCCAAACGGCAATATCGTGCCCAGAACATGGAATGCGGAACATTTGAGACCATACTTTCCAACTATATGTGAATACCTTGAAAATATCTACATAAATTAGGGTATGGAAGCCCACTCAAAATTTGGAACCACCCAAAATGAGTAAAGCATCTTACAATGGTCAAAAACCCTTGTCACCTCCAAGATGTCCACGGTAAGCTATCTCCAGGAGGGAGATATGGTCAAAAACCTTGTCACCGCCAAGATGGCTAGGGCAAGGCATCTCCTGGAAGGAGATGGGGTGTAAGCCTTTAACATCGTCCAAGTCATAAAGGACCGGGTTAAAGCATAAAAAGTGTAAGCCTCCAGTCCACGCTAGAAATGGTCGGGATAGAGCATCTAATTATCACGCCCTGCCTCTGATTGCTAAAGAATACGCTCTGCCTCTGCTTTGAATTAAGCACGTCCTACCTCTGCTCACAGAAGAGCATGTCCTACCTCTGGTTATGTTCCTTGTTTCCCGCAGAAGGGAGCGAATGAATCATGCTCTATCTCTGCTCGTAGAAGAGCACGCTCTACCTCTGCTTCAACTTAAGCATGTCTTGTCTCTACTCGTAGAAAAGCACGCTCTACCTCTCCTTATGTCTTTTCCATAGAAGGGAACAATCAAAGCACGTACATCCTCTGCTTTGACAATCTAAAGCCCGAAGAGTGGCTAACAAAGCACGTCCATCCTCTGCTTCGGTAAACAACAGCCCCGAGAGTGGCCCAATAATCACGTACATCCTCTGCTTACAACCAATCCCGAGAGTAGGGAACGAAAGCTCTAGAGGAGCATTTAGTTGCCTCTACTTACATAAGTATTCCGCAAGAAGGAAACAACACATGAACAACTTCTGCACTAAAGAGTAAGCCTAGGAATGGCGCAAATGCCTGAATTTGTGTTTGGTTCAGGACTTCTACTATTTACCAGAAGTGGATTTCTGGTCTTATATCATAAATACCCGAATATTGTGCTGGTTCGGGACTTCTATTATTTACCAAAAGTGGATTTCTGTATTCTATCATAAATACCTGAATCTGGGTTTGGTTCGGGACTTCTTTTATTTACCAGAAGTGGATTTATAGCCTTCTATCATAAATACCAGAATATTGGTTTGGTTTATTTCCCAGAAGTGGACTTCTGGTCTTCTATCATAAATACCTGAATATAGGTTTGGTTTGGTTTATTTCCCAGAAGTGGACTTCTGGTCTTCTATCATAAATACCTGAATGTAGGTTTGATTCAGAACTTCTATTACCAATAGTGGATTTCTGACCTTCTATCATAAATACTCAAATATGAGTTTGGTTTGGGACTTCTATTATTTACCAAAAGTGGATTTCTGATCTTCTGTAACACCCTAAAGTTTTAACGATGCTAAAAATGATGAATTAAAGAATAATCTAGGTGAAATTTACTATTAACAATGAATTAAGGAAAACTTAATCTAATAGTCAGAATTAAGTAAAACGGACGGCGCCATTGTGTCCATCACGAAATTCTGGTAAAGATACACACCTGGTTTGCGTAAATTGGACATCGTATGAAGAAGTTATTATGGTTTGAAGTTTGTGTACGCACAGGAAGAATACATAAAAATATATATATATACACGTATTAGGTTCAGAAATTCAAAAATGGGTCCAGAAATTCGAATTTCGGTTCAAAATTCGAAATTTAGGAAGGCGGCAGATTTCCCGCCCAGGTGGGTCTACCCACTCAAAGGGGGGTCGACCCAGAGGTTGATCTACCCAAAGGGGGGTTGATCCATAGGTCGACCCACTCAAAGGAGGGTCAACCCACCCTTGACAGATATGGGCGAAATATTTCGTTTTGTATCTGAACACCTTTCTGAGCAAGATTCATTGAACCCTAGGCTATATAAAGGACCTTAGACCTAGGTTTCATTCATCTAAAAATAATGCTGACGGCGAAGCTCTGCTACAATGAAAATTAAAATGGCTTTTCCTCTTCTAAATCAATTCAAAAAAGATTATACATATTCGAAGATTGATACAACAAATTCAGCGATGGCTACAACAACTTATTCAGCATGTTCTTCGCATATATTGTGTTGGATAATATGAATATGAATTTACGCATACGTTGGGAAATATAATTTGAGCATAAATTGGGACATGTGCAAGTACTGATTTGGGACATAAATTGGGACGTATATGAATATTAATTTTAGGCATACATTGAAAAATATGCGAGTATAGATTTGGGTATAACTTGTATTGAAATGGGTGAATATGGACTAGGGACATAAATTAGAAAATATGTAGATTTGGGTTTGTGCAAAACATATAAATATATGTATATGCCTTGACTTATAACTTTGAGAAAAGAGCATATGGTGCATAATTAAAAGGTGTATTGAAAAGGGGTGTAAAAGTCTATGATTTGAATAGTGAATTGGGCATGTAATTAAATATTGGGAAAAAGAGAAATAATCACCTATAATGACATAGGTAGATTTGGATTAAAAATGGAATGTCTAGTAATTACAATTAGGAACTATAATTGCACTTATGACACAAGGTTAGGCTGCATTAGTGGTGGAAGTCTGCCCAGACCCGACCGGCATATCCAGCAGCCACTAATGTTGAACCTAATGTGAGATGTCTAAGTGTGCAAATACAAATCGGGATAAGACACGGGGTTAGACCCAACTGTGGAATAAGACTGCCCGGACCCGACCGGCATATCCAGCATCCACACGTTGTAGGCCTAATATGGGAGGTCTAGCCCATTATAACCATAATTGGACATGGTAAAGAATTGGACCACTTAACCTAATTTAATCCGCAAGGATTGTATGATTATGAACTTAAGTTAGGGTTACGTAAAATTGGATGGGTAGTGGGTGGGTTAAGGAAAATAGAGGGGGTGGGTAATATTTACATATAGGCCCACGAACTTAACCCAATAAGGTTATGTATTAAAGACACCTAGTGGTATACATAACCGGAGGAAAATATAATAAAGTTATGTAATTAAAGACACCTTTGTAGGGTAAGCATAACTTGTAGAAATGATAGAATTAGATATGCGTAATAATCTGCTAAGTAAACAACGATAAGTTGTAGTGACGGTGTAAATTGAATTTATGATTAAATGAGAAAGAATGAGGAAAGCTTGTAAAATAAATAAGTTATATTTAATCATAAATGGTAAGTGACATGTTAATTAGGAAACATGTGTATTGAGATATACTTAACAACGTATTAAGGAGAACATGTTATTGTAATGATGTAACCAACAAAGAATATAAAATAGATTGTTGATTACAGACTTTGGGCCACAATCTAGAAAATAACATGTTGTGGGCTTATTAATAAACTTAAATGGAATAAGTTATATGACTGAAATTAATAAGCAAGGGAAACTTGGTAATTTGAATAAGAATTCAATATGAATGGGAATATCCAAGTTAAATGGAAACCTTGTGAGGTAAGGCAAGCGCGTAAAAGAATGTTTAGACATAGAGTCTAACAACATATTAAAGAAAGGCGCTTGGACCAGTCCATACGTTTGAGGGTGAATAACCCAATAGGGTAGATCGTCGAGGTGTTATATGACACGAGGGGAGCGCACATTTATCTGATTGTTATGACGGCTCCAAAGGAATGGGTAGGGGAAGCACACGACTTCCTGAAGTACGTAAGGTGCTCCTAGTAGTCCTCTGTGTGGTGACAGATGTCTTAGGCTGTATTCGCAGAGGTTGGGTCTGTGCTTAACACTAGGTAGGTGGGCCTTGACTACAGATGTAGCTATGCAGTCAGAATGTTGTGACGAGGTGACACCGGGGTGATTCGACGGTTGCCTCACGATGAGGTAGAGAGGGTTACGACCAACAAGGATAGTAGACCGTCGGATATCCATCATCGACGGCCAGCAAGATGTGAAAGACTAGAGCTAAACCCTGTAGGATCAAAATTAACACTAGAGGGGGATGAATCGGTTTATCGCAGATTTTCGCAGTAATTAAATAATAACAACATAAATAATAATCAGAATAAATGCGGAAAATAAATAACACACAGATATACCCAGCTTCGGCAAAACCCTGCCTACTGTTGCATTCCCATGATTTCTACTAGGAGTCAAAACAATCTCTATGCTTACAATCCCCTGTAAACTAGCGACACTCGCTTCCAACTGTTCTTAACCCTACACTCAAAACCCTGCACTGGTTTCTATCCCCAAAACCAGATTTCCCCAAATTACAAACCCCGTAATTCGTCTCCTTAGTTTTAGAGATAAACTAGAAAACTATAACTCGATTAAAAATTAAAAATCTAAAATAAAGACACTTAAAACAAGACTCAAACTAAAACCCTAGTTTAAAATTTTTTAATCCTCTTAGCCCTTGTTACTTTATTAACTTGGCCGGTCATTTTTTATTTGCTTCACCCATTTTGACTTTGGCCTGATCTCTTCTTTGTCTCTGAAAATATGTCGGCTCCTGAATTAGGGTTTCAATTTCCTCTTTTCAAATCATGACCTTAATCTTCCTATTTGAGATGAGTATGAGATGCTCAGTATGTTGTTGCTCTTCTCATCGCCGATTTGATTTCTGGACTATCGAAACTTGGTAAGATTTCTTGATTTTTATTCTCTGGTTGCTCTGTTAATATGCCTGGTTTCGATGCTCAATTGCCAGCGATGATGGGTGTTTAAATAGGATTTTAAATCCGATATATTTGCGCTTTGATATCGTGAATTCGACTTGGTTTGGTATATGCTAAAATATTGCGGTTGGCTTTGAATTGATCTGTTACTTATGGATATTTCTTCGATTTAAAACATTGAATGAATACTACGCAATTTGTGTTGCTGTGATTTCCTCTTTTGATTCCCTCTCTAAATCATTGAATTGGTCTTGGATATTTCTTTGGATCTTTTGATTGAGTCATAGTTCTGAAAAAATCTCGATAAAAAATAATATGTGAATTGCTTTTCCTGTTTTGTTGAGATGAACTTTCCAGAAACGTTTGTGGCCCCTTGAACTTTGATTGAATCATATGTGAAAATACTTGATGAATTTGGTCATGTATATAGTCTTCAATGAATCTATGAATTAGTGGAAATTTTTGAAAATTGCCCTTTGAAAAATTCTTGCAAGTAATCCCCTGATTAATGCCTGATATTCTGATTTATAGAAAGAAAATAAATCTTTCCAAATATGTTCATTTATATACTTGATTTCTGCTTTGTCATTTAAAAAAACTCTGGAAATTGATTACTTGTCAAAGAACATGTTTTCCAAAACTAGAAACCCATTAACAAATGATTCTATGATTTGTTGACGAGTACATTTCTTAAATGCTTGATAGAGTCTGGCCGATGTCTTCTGTGTATATGATGCTGCATCATTTTAATGTAATTATAAATCTTTATGCTGCTATGCTCATCCAATTTCTTTAGCTTGCACTACTCATGCACTTAAAAACATGCCTCTGTGATGCCTCACCTTTGTGAACTTCCTGTGTTAGTTGTACCTTGTATTTGAGCTTTGAAATGTCGTACCAAATTTGTCACTGAGTTGCACCACTGTGCCATCAAGTGTGCACTAATATTTCTTGAACTTTGGTCCTTTTTAAATTTGAACTATTTGTTGATTTGTGCATGTCCATGACCATGGACTTGCGTCACTTGCTAATATAACTTGGCTGTGCATACATTTGTGCACCCTGACTTGTGCAAACTCGCCTACTGTCTTGGCTTGACTCCATGTTGTTTTGAACATTTGCTGTGTTGTTAGTCCACATGTGTATTAATGCTTGTGTACATAATGTTTCACTATGCTTTTAAAAACTGAAGTTGTCCCTTGTCACATGGCTCGTACTAAACTGTTTCACCATCTTTTGAAATCTATGCTTCTTTGACATTGTTTTGTTTACTGCCATGTCTTGTACTTTGCAAACTTGTTTATGTTGAAAACATTTTTGGCTTGTCTCTTCTTTGAACATGGCTCGACCACTTTTAATTCATTGCTTTACTTGAGCCATTATGCCATTTGATCATTTTTGTGTTGCTACATTGTATTTGTGTACTGCTACTTGTAATGTGCTCGACCATTTTTGAAAATCATTCAAATATATTGGCTTGGCCTTGTGCTCGATCCCTTGCTATGAGATTGTCATGACTCTTGATTTGGACCATGATTGACTTGTATTTATTGATGTTTTTGTGTTGCCTCGGCCATATTGGTTATTGTTGCACTGAGTCGAGATGGTCCACATGGATACTCCGCAGTTGCACGCTACTGTATTTTGATTAGCGAGGCAGTACACACGTGTATATTTATACACGTGTGTATATGCAGCCATCAGAATAATTTTCCTGTCTTTGTATATTAGACCAAGTCAGAAAAATGATGAGAAACACACCGTAATTCTGAGGCAAATAAAATTTAAAAATAAATTTTTATTTGCTTGTATTTAATTTTATTCTTGTTCCAATTTACTGCGTTTGTGTTTTTGTGTTTGTGACAGGTATGCAGATGGTGACAGGACGGATTGTGAAGTGCTGTGAAGGCAAGAAGATAGAAGACAATGTCAGTGTGTGTCAGTAAATGAATATGTATATGAAAATGTTCTGAGTGATGAGTGATGTATGTAATGAGGCATCCGTGTATATGAAATCGATTGTAGACGTGAATAACATTGTACTTTTATTTGTAATAAACAGATTCGATTAAAATAAAATATTATTTTATTGTGCTCAAATAAATTTGTCTATCGTGTTCAATTTATTTATGAGTACAATGTCATGTGAAGTAATATCTGTGAATATATAATAGTGGAGTATGAATGATGTACTATTTTAAATATTGAAATAAAATATTATTTGAATATATAAACCGTGTGAATATACAATTGTGTACACTAGTATATTATTCAATAAATATTTATTCCTATGAAATGAAAAAAAATAGTACAATTACAAACACATTTAAATAATAATATCATATGTTTGTTATCATCTAACAAAAATAATACAACACATTGTTGTATCCAACAATCTCCCCCTTTAGATGATGACAAACATATACAAGATTTTGAATGTGTTAAATGTGTTTGAAAGTGAAATATATTACTCCCCCTATTTGTATGCTCCCCCTACAACTGAACTCCCCCTATATATACAAACAATGGAATTCATTTGACCATTCTGCCTCAAGATATTTAATTTCCAATTTTAAAATATTCTTGAATTAAATACTCATCAATCAAAATCTTGACCATTCTCTCCCTTTTATTATCATCAAAAGAATAATAGAGATAGAACTAATGACGAATATAAACCATAAATATAAATTCAAATTCAGAGAGAGAATATATATCGCAAATTCCATTTAATCAAACAAAAATCATAATAATCTTTAAATCAAAAGCAAAATTTCACTTTCAGAATGAATGGATTTACAACGGATTTTATAGAATGAGGAGAGTTCAGTAAAAATTGAATATTTGAATATGAATTTTAAAGATTTTAAATAAGCTCAAAATGAGTTAAGCACTTGCTAGCCACAGTAGCCCAAAGGTCTTTTAAATTGGATTAGTAGTAACATAACTTTATCCTCTCTAATGAGTTCCATCCATGCATAACCCAAAGGTCTTTTAAGTGAGAATGGAAGCACATAGAGATTAAGGTAATTCACCCACGCATAACCGCGAGGACTTTTAAATGGGAGTGAATACCAAGGAAAAATAATATATATATATATATTTTATTTCTTTTTATTTTATTTTTAATTCTAGGAATAATTAGAACTCCCCAAATTAAATAAAACCATGATGAATGACAAAAATATGGTAGATATAGAAGATGGTCGTGAAATAAGCTTTAATTCAAAGATATTATAAAATCTGTCCAATTATTATGAGATTTAAAATAACATCTCCTCTAGTTATGAATTATACCATAGTCACAACTCATCACAATTTCATAAATCTATTAATAATTTTGATGAGTCACAAAACGGTACAAATCCATCAATAATTTCAATTTTTGAATAAATAATCAAAAATAATTTTAAAATTAAAAATAACAAATTCATGAGGGGTTTTGAAAATATCAATGTAAGTTTGAAAATTAGTTTAAAAAACAATCAGTAGATTGTGAAATTATCTAATATTTCTAAAACTGATTGCTCTTAGACAATTTTAAAACACTTGTATATGAAATTCGAATTGCCTATGGAATTTAAAGAAATCCAGTCATCGATTTTCAACCCATCATCCGATCACCAAGGTACTCAAATGAATCAAACCAATTTCCTTATTAGAGCACCATAAGATCATTTTTAAAGTAAGAATCACAAGTGAACTTTTAGGAGAATTTTTAGACAAGCACAAGAAACATTCAACGATCAAATTTGAAGATAATTATTTGAAATCATTTGAGAAAAAATCAAATTTTTATAATCCAAGAAATTCAACAATCAATAATGAATGATTTCAAAAACAAGCTAAGTAAAAAATGAAATTTTCACAACTAGTCAATCACGGCTTTCAAGTAGTCTGCTGTATTGAGTTTGATTTTCCAATATTTTCCAAAGTGAATAAGAAGAAACTCAAAACAGCAAAAAAATTTGTGAAATTTCATTTGCATACAAGAACATCATAAATTTTAAAATTCCAATTTACTGTGTTCAAGATATGCTTAAAAAAATTGCGGCCTTATCAGCATAAAAAAATAAAAGAAATAAAAACTAAAAAGGGAAATAAACTAAAAAGGAAATAAAATAAAATAAAAATACGAGTTTAGAGATCATACCTGACTTACCATAATCGACGTGATCCAATGAATCTCCAACTCTGAATCTATGGCTAAGGAACTTCAAACAATTCAATAAAGTGAAACAACTTGAATTTTATCTCTTTTAAGTACAGTTGTTCCTTAGCCTCCCTCGGTACCTAAAGTGGTCTAACAAAAATTGTTTTACCGCTCTTATCTTTGTTTACACGTTTTGATACCCAAACCCGTTTATATAACAATCCATTATTATCTATTAAAGTACCTTTTCGAATCCAAATTTGTTTAGAATTATTCAAATTCATTTTGTTATTTTTTGGAATCCAAACATGTTTAAATGAATTTCTTTTAAACGATTTATCATTTTGTTTATGATTTATAAACCCTTTGAAAATATTAGATTTCAAAATTTCAACTCGATATTTTTCAAAACCATTTAAAGGATTTTTAAAATCATTAGGATTTTGTTTTTCAACTTGATCAAATTCAAAACCAAGTCCCTGTTTATTCTGCACAAAAAATAGGTTTTTGACAAAGTATTCAACGATTTCTCTCCTTTAGAAAATTTAGTCAAAGTTAACTCAAGTCATTGAATTTTAAATTTAAGATCGCTATTTTCTTTCATTAAATTTGAACAACGATTAATAGTGATTTTCCTCTTTTCGGCATCAATTTGTTTTAAAACCAAATTTTCGTTTTCAAGTGCTTTAATTTTAGCATTGGACTTAGAAATTTCAATTCCAAATTGTTTTCACTTTTCAAAATCAAGTTTTTTCGATTCTCTAAACTTTTCAATCTCCTTCTCAAAATCACGATTTTCGTTCTTCAAATTCACGTTTTCACTTTTAAGTAACTCAAAGCCAGTTTTGATTTTTAAAAGATCATTGCTCAAAAATTGACATTTTTCGCATCCTGAAAACGGTGAATACTTAACTTTTTCAAGTTTTTTTTATAAATTGTTATTTTCTTGAACTAGTTTTAACCTATCAGAATAAAATTTCTTAACTTTTAGTTCAAGAGAATCAACAGTTTTTGTGAGATCGTGACACATTAAAATTAAATCTTTGTAAGTAAAATTCGATACCTCGCTTGAATCTTCTTCACTACTTTCTGGATCAGATCGTGCCATAAGACACAAATTAGCTTCCTCTTCATCACTTTTAGAAACTTCTTCTCCTTCCTCGTCATCCCATATAGCAGTAAAAGCCTTCTTCTTTCTTCCAAACTTCTTCTTGTTTTCCTTCTTAAGCTGTTGGCAATCTGGTTTGATATGTCCGGGTTTCTTGCAATTGTAGCAATACACTTCATCGTCTGACCTATCTGAACTTTCGGACTTGTTGTTTTTTGAATTCCTCTTTCGTGGCCCGTAATTTCCTTTGGCCCACTTTCTCAAAACCGTGGCTAGTTCTTCAGAGGGATCTTCATCATCACTCTCAACAGTATTATTTAGAGCAATCGTCTTTTCTTTGATTCAGAATTCTTTCGTTCTTCTCTTGCTTTTAACTCCATCTCATAAGTAATCAGATTTCCGATAAACTCTTCCATGCTTACTTTATTCATATCTTTTGATTCTTAATCGTCGTCACCTTAGCTTCAAAATTCATCGGTAGTACTCTCAATATTTTTCTGATCAATTCCACTTTGGTATAAATTTTGCCAAGAGCTTTTGCATTGTAGACTAGTGATGAGAAGCGTCCACACTTCTCTTTTATATCCTCGTCCTTTTGCATAGAGAAATTTCGTATTCGTTGCTGAGTAGAGAGAGACTAGATTCCTTCACTTGAGACGTACCTACGTGTGTGACCTCCAACGTATGCCATATTTCCTGCGTAGTTTCACAATGAGGAATTCGATTAAATTCAGTTTTATCAAGAGCACAGATTAAAGCATTCATTGCTTTGGCATTAGTTGAAAATAATTTTTTATCATTAGCATCCCATCTGTCTTTTGATTTAGGAATTTCAACACCATTAATAGTAACAGTAGGAGTTCTATAACCCGTTTCAATAATATCCCATACATCATAATCGACTGAACTCAAATAAATTTTCATCCTAGCTTTCCAATAGGTATAATCAGTCCCATTAAGCATTGGTGGCCTAGCTAAGGACTGACCTTCAGAAAAAGCGTAATTAGACAGATTCATGACTCTAGAATTAAAATAAAATAAAAAATACCTACTCTGATACCACTTGTAGGATCTAAATTAACCCTAGAGGGGGGTGAATAGGGTTTATCGCAGATTTTCGCAGAGTAATTAAATAATAACAGCATAGATAATAATCAGAATACATGCGAAAAATAAATAACACACAGATATACCCAGCCCTGCCTACTGCTGCATTCCCAAGGTTTCTACTGGAAGTTAAAACGATCTCTACGCTTACAATCCCCTGTAAACTCGTGACACTCGCTCCCAACTGTTCTTAACTCTACGCTCAAAACCCTGCACTGGTTTCTATCACCAAAACTAGATTTCCTCAAATTACAAACCCTGTTATTCGTCTCCCTAGTTTTGAAGATAAACTAGAAAACTATAACTCGATTACAAATTGAAAATCTAAAATAAAGACACTAAAAACAAGACTTAAACTAAAACCCTAGTTTAAAAATTTTAAATCCTCTTAGCCCTTGTTCCTTTAATAACTTGGCCGGTCATTTTTTATTTGCTTCACCCATTTTGACTTTGGCCCGATCTCTTCTTTGTCTCTGAAAAAAAGTCGGCTCCTGAAATTAGGGTTTCAATTTCCTCTTTTCAATTAGTGACCTTAATCTTCCTACTTGAGATGAGTTCGAGATGCTCAGTATGTTGTTTCTCTTCTCGTCGCCGATTTGAATTCTGGACAATCGAAACTTGGTAAGATTTCTTGATTTTAATTCTTTGGTTTCTCTGTTAATATGCCTGGTTTCGATGCTCAATTGCCAGTAATGATGGATGTTTAAATAGGATTTTAAATCCAGTATATTTGCGCTCTGATTTCATGAATTCAACTTGGTTTGGTATATGCTAAAATATTGGGGTTGGTTTTGACTTGATCTGTTACTTTTGGATATTTCTTCGATTTAAAACTTTGAATGAATGTTGCGTAATTTGGGTTGCTGTGATTTTCTCTTTTGGTTCCCTCTCTAAATCTTTGAATTAGTCTTGGGTATTTTTCTGGAGTTTTTGATTTAGTCATACTTCTAGAAAAAATCGCGATAAAAAATAATATGTGAATTGCTTTTCCGGTTTTGTTGAGATGAACTTTCCTGAAATATTTGTGGCCCCTTGAACTTCGATTGAATCATATGTGAAAATACTTGATGAATTTGGTCATGTATATAGTCTTCAATGAATCTCTGAATTAGTGGAAATTTCTGAAAATTGCCCCTTGAAAAATTCTTGTAAGTAATCCCCTGATTAATGCCTGATATTCTGATTTGTAGAAAGAAAATAAGTCTTTCCAAATATATTCATTTATATACTTGATTTCTGCTTTGTCCTTTAAAAAAAACTCTGGAAAATAATTACTTGTCAAAGAACATGTTTTCTAAAACTGGAAACCCATCAACAAATGATTATGTGATTTGTTGATGGGCACTTTTCTTAAATGCTTGATAGAGTCTGATCGAAGTCTTCTGTGTATATGGTGTTACATCATTTTAATGCATTTGTAAATCTCCATGCTGCTATGCTCGTCCAATTTCTTTAGCATGCGCTGCTCATGCACTTAAAAACATGTCTCTGTGATGCCTCACCTTTATGAACTTGCTGCGTTAGTTGTACCTTATATTTGATCTTTGAAATGCCATACCAAATTTGTCACTGAGTTGCACCACTTGCCATCATGTGTGCACTGATATTTCTTGAACTTTGGTCCTTTTTAAATTTGAACTATTTGTTGATTTGTGCATGTCCATGACCATGAACTTGCGTCACTTGCTAATATAACGTGGCTGTGCATACATTTGTGCACCTCGACTTGTGCAAACTCGCCTACTATCTTGGCTTGACTCCATATTGTTTTGAACTTTTGCTGTGTTGTTAGTCCACATGTGTATTAATGCTTGTGTACATAATGTTTCACCATGCTTTTAAAAACTGAAGTTGTTCCTTGTCACATGGCTCGTACTAAACTGTTTCATCATCTTTTGAAATCAATGCTTCTTTGACATTGTTTTGTTTACGGCCATGTCTTGTACTTTGCACACTTGTTTATGCTGAAAACATTTTTGGCTTGCCTCTTGTTTGAACATGGCTCGACCATTTTTAGTTCATTTGCTTTACTTGTGCCATTATGCCATTTGATCATTTATGTGTTGCTGCATTGTATTTGTGTACTGCTGCTTGTAGTGTGCTTGACCATTTTTGAAAATAATCCAAATATGTTGCCTCGGCCTTGTGCTCGATCCCTTGCTATGAGATTGTCACGACTCTTGATTTGGACCATGATTGACTTGTATTTATTGATGTTTTTGTGTCGCCTCAACTATATTGGTTATTGTTGCACTGAGTCGAGATGGTCCACATGGCTACTCAGTTGCACGCTACTGTATTTTGATTGGCGAGGCAGTATGCACGTGTGTATATGCAGCCATCAGAATAATTTTCCTATCTTTGTATATTAAACCAAGTCAGAAAAATGATGAGAAACACACCGTAATTCTGAGGCAAATAAAATTTAAAAATAAATTTTTATTTGCTTGTATTTAATTTTATTCTTGTTCCAGTTTACTGCGTGTGTGTTTTTGTGTTTGTGACAGGTATGCAGATGGTGACAGGACGAATTGTGAAGTGCGGTGAAGGCAAGAAGATAGAAGACAATGTCAGTGTGTGTCAGTAAATGAACGTGTATATGAAAATGTACTGAGTGATTAGTGATGTATGTAATGAGGCATCTGTGTATATGAAATCGATTGTAGATGTGAAAAAAATTGTACTTTTTTTTGTAATAAACAGATTCGATTGAAATAAAATATTATTTTATTGGGTTCAAACATATTTGTTTATCGTATCCAATTTGTTTACGAGTACAATGTCATGTGAAGTAATATATGTGAATATATAATAGTGGAGTCTGAATGTTGTACTATTTTAAATATTGAAATAAAATATTTATTTGAATAAATAAACCGTGTGAATATACAATTGTCTACACTAGTATATTATTCAATAAATATTTATTCCTATGAAATGAAAAAAATAGTACAATTACAAACACATTTAAATAATAATACCATATGTTTGTTATCATCAAACAAAAATCATACAACACATTATTGTATCCAACAAACCTAAGATACCATTTCACCTTTCACTATCAAGGTACGGGGTTGAGGGTAGATGCCACATGGATGTTTAGATTGGTTGTTATCAGGGGTGCACGCTTAGCTCTTGTAATCTTTATTGTTGAGGGAGGGGCCGAGGTGGGGCCATAGCCCCATGAAAACAGACCCTATGTATATCTGTATATAGAGGCTCATTAAAGACGGGCCTGTACAGGTACGGAAAAGCTCCCGATCGAGTTCCATGTGTTTTATATCGCCCTGCCGCGGAACTCGGTGCACATTAGAGGACATTCGATTGAGGCATCGAGCTACAATTATAGTACATACATGGGACAGTCTAGATACATGCATATCGTCTCTGGGTGGTGTATCGTAGACTAGAGGGCATTATTCCGATAAAGTATAATTTGTTCTACTTTGTGCTACTGAATGGATAGGACGCACATAAGTATCTAGTCGAGTGGTCTCAATGAACAATCCAATGCATACTCTATAAATTCAATTTTGTGTAAACTAACTGTTGGTAATGCTTAGTAGAAGCGGTTTAACACTTGAACCGCTTCTACTAAGCATTACCAACAGTTAGTTAACACAAAATTGAATTTATAGAGTATGCATTGGGTTGTTCATTGAGACTACTCGAACAGATACTTATGTACGTCCTATCCATTCAGTAGCACAAAGTAACACAAATTATACTTTGCTATAATTAATGTAGGTCACAATACTATAATTAAGACCATAAATTGATTAAATTTCTGTTTCGATTCAAAGCTTTGAAACAATTTACCCAATTATTATATAATTACTAAAACCACCAATAAAATAAAACTTGTCATATGCTCTCTTACGATTCAAATACGACTGATATAAGCAGAACATAAAATTATTCTAGCAAACTGCACTGGTTATACTAAGTACTATAAATTTGACTTAGGAATTCCTTAGATTTTGCTGTTAGGGAAGAGAATAGAATGGGTTGTGAAGTCTCCTCTTTTTTTCTCCTGGTAACAGAAGGTGCGGTTTCCAGAATATAGGAGAACATAATGAGTTTGGGCTTGGTTGAATTGGGTTTGGTCCAATAGGCTTGGTATTTGTATTAATTCATCTATTTACCTTTATATATACTTTTTTTCATTAACACTTTAAGTGGTTTTAAATGCGGTTAGATTCTTAAATTTAAATTTCTAGTTTATGAATGATTGAATATTGATATTGGTTTAATTTATGATTTCGAAATGATAAAGTGATGATGTCATTGTTTGATTTTGAGATGGATATGTTCTGTATAACGAGAAATTTGAATAAACGGTTTGGTGAAATCGTCTGGTATGGGACTTTCGGTGTCACCATCCTGGTTATTCATTGGACTTGTTGTATTGAGTATTGAAGGGTGAGTGTATTATACGAGCTTAGTTAAATTCCATTCCCGTCTAATTGAAGCTATTTTGTGATATTTTTTGTGTTTTCCATTGCGAAATTGATAAGCAACTAGTGAACCAGTAGTGAGAACGTGTGGTATGGGACACACTGTTACCGCTACTTGGGTTACTGGTTGTGAGTCAGTGACGCATATTATTTATTGTTAAGCCAGTACTTTGCTTTGGGGGGAAGCCGAGACTCGCGGGAGTCACGTATATGTATTCACTTGACCGGGAGGGTCAAGATACACTCTGCCAAGGGGGTCGCAGTGATAGGCGCCTAAATTGAATACATATAAGTACTGAGCTAAGCTCAGGGGGAGCTATATTATCATGAAATTGCATGTGCATATTTATTTCCGTTGGATCCATATTGTGATGATATTTATTTTGTGACTTGATCTTTATGATCGTACATTGAGGTGATTATTGAGTTTTAAATTCACAAAAACATTTTGTGATTTTCTATGTTGGAGTTTGACGCTTCTTTCATGATATTTGGCACACTCGAGTTATATGATGATTTTGATGCTGTTGGAGATTTTGAGAACATTTGTGATACGTGCCAATGAACCACCTAACCTTGTACTAGTGAGTGAGTCTAGTTGTGTGCCCTTCGTTTGTGATTTATGAATGTAGTCTATTCCATTCCAATAGAGTTTCACCTTCTTAACACTTTGGTTAAAAGTTCCTAATGACTAGGTTACGCCTTGGATGATGTAACACCCCGTAATTCTGTAACACTAGGATTCACAAATCAGGGCAGAATTAAAAGTGCAAATCAAAATCAAGGGAAACGGGCTCCCCAATTGCGTTCGTCTCGGAATTCTGCATGAAATTGCGTCCGAGTTTGCGTAAATCGGAGTCCGTATGAGGAAGATATGGCCTCCGGAAGATTCAGCGAAGTTCAAATTTCAAAACAGGTCAGGTTCAAAATTCAAATCGGACCCAGAATGGGCTGGGCGGGAATTTTCCCGCCCAAGGCACCCAGGTCGACAGGGTAGTCGACCTGGGGGTCGACCCCCCTTGCTTTTCCTGTTTTCTGCACCGGGTTCGTTCTTTTGTATTCGGACGCCATCCTAACCAGATTCGTTGACTTCTACACTATATAAACAGCCCTAGACTCCTTCTCTATTCACAATTCTTCTCTACCCTTATGCTGCAAAGATTCTTAGTGAACATGGCTTCCTCTCCTCCTCTTAATTAAATAATAAATAAAATAATATATATAAAATAAATCAAGACGAGGAGGTGCTGCTCAAAGACTTTCAAAGAGGAGATTCAAGCTAGAATTCAAGTGAATATTCGAACGACTGTTTTCTACGAATCATAGCAACGCCATCTTTCTATTCTAATCTAATCTCTGTAAGTCAGTTATTTCTAGATTTGAACATTTTTCTCTGTTCGTGACATGAAATTAAAGGAATAAAAGAATATGCCAAATCTTTCTACATGAATCTGTGCCTATATCTTTGGACTTAATTAAGAACTGTTATGATTCGATGACCGATAAGACTGTAACTATGAAACTATGGACCTTAAAACCATATGCCTCTTTGACTATGAACATTGCCTATGACTATGGACATTGCCTATGACTATGGACATTGCCTATGACTATGAACATTGCCTATGACTGTGACTGTGACTATGAGAATTATTTTCTTGACCATGAACACAAGCCTATGCCTTTGATTAGGAAACATAAACTATTACCTATGTCATAACAAGAACAACTGTGATTCATGACTAGGAAAGTGTTGCTTAAGTTTTGTGACTGTGAAATTGGGTCTAAATCCGATTATCTATTCTGTCTATTCTTGGTTTTCTTTGATTTTAGACCTTGGGAATTTACCTATTAAGTTTGGTCTACCCGTGTATTGAACCTGCGTCTCTATTCTGTCTATCCTTGGTTTTAGACCATGGGAATTTACCTATTAAGTTAGGTCTACCCATGTTCTTGAACCTGCGTCTCTATTCTGTCTATCCTTGGTTTTAGACCTTGGGAATTGACCTATTAAGTTAGGTCTACCCATGTTCTTGAACCGACGTCGTTATTCAACCCTTTTTATGCCAGTTAGTATGTCTATCTTTTTCATAGCATCTTTGGTTCATCCCCTATTTTCTATGAACCTAGCTTTATTTATAATCTAGACTGAATCACGATTATACGAACGATGGGAATACGATTTGGGCATAATGTGAAATGTACTAAAAACATAGTTATAAACTTGGAATTTGGCATAAATTGGGAACATGAATTATGGCATGTTCATAGAAGTACAAATTGGATAAATTTAACATGAATTATAGGATGTGTAATTTGAATCTAGTATTGACTTGTAAATCTAGCATTTACATGAGTAATGAACTAGAGTAATAAGACTAGTTTGACATGAACTGTAATTAGAATGTTAAATCAGGATTGGATTAGCTAATTTGGCGTAATAAGTATATTGGTATAAATTTGAGATTGGCCATAATTGGGAATAACCGTCAGGTTTAGAAAAATCATGGCTAGTGACACTTAATTGGTATAGTTTACATACCAAAAGGCATAAATATGATATAGAGGGGAAAATGGGCCATTGAAATAAATGTTGACAATTTACATTAAAAGAGTAATTGGGAAATAAGTAAATTAGGATTAATTTACTTATAGAATTTGTCCTAAATGAGGAAATGTTAATTTAGAAAAATTAAAGGTTTGTTAACGACATCTCTTTTAATAATAAACCAGAAAGTTCTAGGGTGACAGAGAGGATAGTGTCTAGGCTTGGGTTTGGAAAATACAAGTTTCCTGCTCTCCCTGGCTATCCCTAACTGATCCGACGGACGGGATGGTTACTTTCAAAACCTGATTTGAAAATTAATCAAAACCCTTTGAACTTAGAAAACACGAATATGCCTAACCCGAGGTTAGACTGAGTTGCGATGTAAACCTGCCCGGAACCAACCGGCACATCCAGTAATCGCAACAATATCTGTCTAATGTGAGTGGTAGCGGCTTTAATTTATTTAGTTAAAGCTAGAACAAGAATGGTAGAGTTAAGTTAACTAAGACACTTAACCAATTCAACAAGATAACCAAACCGATGGGTGGGGTTAGGTTCATATAGACACAGTTAAGCTAGAATGGGAGGGTTAAGTCTATAGGAACACTTAACCAACTTAACACAGTCAAGCTATAATGGGAGGGCTAAGTCCATAAGGACACTTAACCAAACTTATGGCAACAAGACCAGATTTGTAGGGGCTAAGTAACTAAGAAAACACTTAGCCAAACTAACATGTTAACTAGACTAGAAGGTGGGGTTAAGTAAAGTTGATACACTTAGCCAAATTAACATGTTAACTAGACTAGAGGTTGGGGTTAAGTAAATACACTAAGCCAATTTAATAAGTTATCTGGGCTAGACCGTAGGGTTAAGTAAACTTGAACACTTAACCATCAGATTGTGATAAATGAATAGGGTTAAGTCTAAACATGAAGGGATAATACTTAACCATTAATAACATGTTAGTTAAGACAGACGGGCAAAGTTAAGTTAAAAAGGAACACTTAACCAATACAGGGTGAATGGGTAGGATTAAGTAATAAGAAATACTTAACCAATATAACTTGGTTTGTGGTGGGGTTAAGTCAACATGAATTACTGATAACACTTAACTAGAATAACAGGATGAATGAAGAGGGTTAAGTTGGCTTGAATTGACTAATGACGCTTAACCGATCCAAATTGACGGGAAAGGGAACTAAGTAGTAAACCTTAGTTAAGAAAACAACGATTCTGGAAACTAAGTGGTAAATCTTAGTAGGTAAAACTAAGTAGTAATTCTTAGTATAACACGGGATGGAGCGAATGTCCGTCTGAGTAGAAAGAAGGCTCCAACGAATTGGGTTACGAAGCCCGAGGCTTCGAGGGGGCGTGAGGGTACTCTTGGTATCCCTCTGTGAGGCTGGAGATGATCCTCCTGGGATCACAGAGGTTAAGGTCTGCGTAGAAGAACCAGGGGTATGCCTTGGTTGCAATACATGGCAACCTAAAGACCAGGATGGACCGGCGTGATTCGGCAAGAAAAAGGTAGCCCTGTGATAGCAACTCGCCATCTACCATCCATCTTGAGTCAATCGAGATATGTGAAGCGGAAAGGCGGAGAACTCCAAAAGACCATATATTTGCTATCTAGTTATGGGTGAGGATGGCCATAGGATAGAGGGGCACCGGGGGCCGGCGTATAGTTCTCATTTTACAAGGTGTGCCTTTCATTAGTTGAGGGTGGGGTCAAGTGGGACCATAGCCACTGGAATAAAAACAGACCTTAGCATCTACATTGGTAGATATTTGAAAGCTCCCGACCGAGTTCTGTATTCCTTGATTTGCCGTGTCACAGGACTCGGACCGCACATTACAGGACATGTGCATCTAGACAAGCGATAACGATTCGCGATACATGCGTGGGGAAGTATAGGAACATATACCACTCTAGGTAGCGTGTCCTAGACTTGGGGGCATCGTTCGACAGGTAGCATAATTCCTAGTTGGACTAGGTGGCATAAATCCTGAATCCGAGAAGCGTTCAGCAGATAGCGTAAACTCTAGTTGAATCTAGAAAGCACTAGATAGAAAACCCTAGATTAGATCTAGGTAATAAATAATAAATGGATGCTCGAAGGCAATGGAAAATACAGGGATTGGGATCACGTTATCGTTACTAGTTGGGACACTAGTTAGGTGGTGCAGAGATATAGAAACCAGTATAACAAGGAAATAGCGAAGCGGCGAAAGTATTAGAGCGTATCCAGTTTATCTTATCTTAGCATATCTTGTGATTACCTTGTCTAATTTTGTTGACCCTATCGTCATGGTGTAATCTTGTATTATGTTAATTCATGTCGTTTTGTTTTTCCATGTTCACATGCTAGAAGTTACTGAACTTACTCAGGCTTTATGTCTGACTCTGTTTTTCTTTCGTCTTCTTTTCTTCCATTCCCCCCCCCCCCAAGGTAGTAAAGGGGGGAATAGTTTAGCTCAGGTTAAATTGGACTGCCACTCTTTCCCAGCTTGAAGATTTGTCGAAGTTTGCTTGGATTCTCTTTTCAGATGCTATGGCTGGCTCTTGCTAAAATCGGCGAATATAAATGTTGTTTTTATGCTTCTTTATTTTGTAAGACAGATGATACTCTGATATTGTAAAGAAACCATTGTACAAACTATTTTATCAATAAAACAAAGTTTTATTTTCCGCTGTTTAATTTCTGTCTGTCTTGTAATTTATCTGCATCTTTTACCCTAAATGCTCCATAGAACTTAGTGCATTCCCTTTGTGAGTGACACTAACGGATGTGGGGTGTTACACGTGGTATCAGAGCTGAAGGTTACCAGATCAGATAAAGGATTTGAAAAATTATTTTCAAAACGGTTTTTAAAGAAGCATTTTCAAGAGAAAAGATTTGATTTAAAAACATATTCCCCAAAGCCATACGCACTATCTTCTCTTCCTCTGTTTAAATTCTTGTCTCGAGTCTCTGGGGCTCCTGGCTTTCTGGGAGGTAACCTCATCGAAGAGAAAAGTAGTGCCCGGCTTCCATCCATAGCCGTAGTTGTTTCATCTACGGGTAGTTTTCTTTCAAAGCTTATAGGGTTTTCCCAACGATGGAGGCAGTTTTCGAGAGATTTGTCAACATGACTACACACGGAAGGGGATGAGGAGTTTGGCTAAGGAGCATAACCCTAGGATGAGGAATTCATGGATGTAGACTTAGCACACGAAGGAAGAAATTATAAAACCTAAGACAAGAGGAAGTATCTTTACTAGGGTATGTTAGGGCATATACTTAAGGACAAGGGTAAGAACGAGGACGAGATTTTCAGAAGGACAAGTACATGCTTTCGCCACCAAGCGTACCTAGGAGAAAGGTAGTCCGGTTGGAAGAGTCTGGTTTTCTGTTCGTACTATTTCCTTAGGTTCTAGCGCTTCTCATTTGTTCATATCCACTTCCATAGTTGGGTCTCTGCACCATAGTACTTGTATAGTAGAAAGATCCCACTAGAATCTCAAATCCAATTGGTGGTCCGACCAGATTATTTTTGGTTAGTAGGGATTTGAGAATAGCTATCGAGTTTGCTTATATCATCTCATGTAGATCGTCTAAATTCGGGGGAGATATTCCTTGGGTGCTTGTCTGATATTGGTTTAGGCCTTTGGGGCTTGTACTTGAGGAATGTCGAGTTCGGTTTGGATGGTTTGCGTGAGAGATGAATAGTTGTGGCAGGCACTCCAAAGAGCACGTAGTGACCTTTCGACTCTTATAGTTATGGCATGGCGGATAAGAGGGAAACCTCTAATCATCTTAGTATGTATACCTGGTACCGTGATTGACATTTGTTTATTTTGGAAATGGAGATCCGGAACTTCACAATCGTGAAGTTAAATTAGTTAAGATACAGTGGAGTAAAGCTCATGAAGGCTAGATATTAGCATCATACCCTTTTCCTTGAGGGTGCATCCTTGATTTCTTTGTTTTAGGAGCTTTACGCATAATTGTTTCTCTCTTTCCAAAGTATATCACCTAGGTCGTATCTTTGATCCTTAGATAGAAGCCAATGGATGTAAACATGTATTTGAAACATGTTATGGTTGATGGTTGCTAATGGTTGCTTGTGAATGCATATACGTATTAGACACTAGATCAGTTCAGACGCTTTCATATTGCATTTACAGATATGTATTTGTTTGTAAATTGAACTTGATATGTTAGCATATGGACGTTGCATATGGATGAATGGTTGGGCACGCATGTAGTATTTACATAACTAGGGATGCTTGCATACATGATTGGACGCATGGCACTGACATGATTCGCATTTAGGAGGTCAACTGAACAGTAGACCGCCTGATTTTGCATTAGATAAAGACATATACACACACTATGCATATGAACATGAAAGCATTAGAAATCTTTTAAGGACATTGAATGCATGTGGTTGAATGGTTGAGTAGATGGGTGATTGGATGGTAGGACATATTCTTCCTAACTTGAAGATTTTGGGGACGAAATCCTTTTAAGTGGGGGAGAATGTAACAACCCGTGATTCTGTAAAACTAGGATTCACAAATCAGGGCAGAATTAAAAGTTAAAATCAAAATCAAGGGAAACGGGTTGCGCCATTGCGTTCGTCTCGGAATTCTGCATGTAAACGAGTCCGAGTTTGCGTAAATCAGAGTCTGTATGAAGAAGATATGGCCTCCGGAAGATTCAGCGAAGTTCAAATTTCAAAACAGGTCAGGTTCAAAATTCAAATCGGACCCAGAATGGGCTGGGCGGGAATCCCGCCCAAGGCACCCAGGTCGATTGGGTAGTCGACCTGGGGGTCGACCCCCCCTGCTTTTCCTGTTTTTTGCACCTGGTTCGTTCTTTTGTATTCGGACGCCATCCTGACCAGATTCGTTGACTTCTACACTATATAAACAGCCCTAGACTCCTTCTCTATTCACAATTCTTCTCTACCCTTATGCTGCAAAGATTCTTAGTGAACATGGCTTCCTCTCCTCCTCTTAATTAAATAATAAATAAAATAATATATATAAAATAAATCAAGTCGAGGAGGTGCTGCTCAAAGACTTTCAAAGAGGAGATTCAAGCTAGAATTCAAGTGAATATTCAAACGACTGCAACGACTGTTTTCTACGAATCATAGCAACGCCATCTTTCTATTCTAATCTAATCTCTGTAAGTCAGTTATTTCTAGATTTGAACGTTTTTCTCTGTTCGTGACATGAAATTAAAGGAATAAAAGAATATGCCAAATCTTTCTACATGAATCTGTGCCTATATCTTTGGACTTAATTAAGAACTGTTATGATTCGATGACCGATAAGACTGTAACTATGAAACTATGGACCTTAAACCATATGCCTCTTTGACTATGAACATTGCCTATGACTATGGACATTGCCTATGACTATGGACATTGCCTATGACTATGAACATTGCCTATGACTGTGAACATTGCCTATGACTGTGACTGTGACTATGAGAATTATTTCCTTGACCATGAACACAAGCCTATGCCTTTGATTAGGAAACATAAACTATTGCCTATGACATAACA
Organism: Allium sativum; assembly: GCA_030737875.1. NCBI lineage: Eukaryota > Viridiplantae > Streptophyta > Magnoliopsida > Asparagales > Amaryllidaceae > Allium > Allium sativum. Next base: position 290,469,669 of record CM060927.1, read on the forward strand.
CGAACAACTGTGATTCATGACTAGGAAAGTGTTGCTTAAGTTTTGTGACTATGAAATTGGGTCTAAACCCGATTATATATTCTGTCTATTCTTGGTTTTCTTTGGTTTTAGACCTTAGGAATTTACCTATTAAGTAAGGTCTACCCATGTTCTTGAACCTGCGTCTCTATTTTGTTTATCCTTGGTTTTAGACCTTGGGAATTTACCTATTAAGTTAGGTCTACCCATGTTCTTGAACCTGCGTCTCTATTCTGTCTATCCTTGGTTTTAGACCTTGGGAATTTACCTATTAAGTTAGGTCTACCCATGTTCTTGAACCGACGTCGTTATTCAACCCTTTTTATGCCAGTTAGTATGTCTATCTTTTGCATAGCATCTTTGGTTCATCCCCTATTTTCTATGAACCTAGCTTTATTTATAATCTAGACTGAATCACGATTATACGAACGGAGGGAATACGATTTGGGCATAATGTGAAATGTACTAAAAACATAGTTATAAACTTGGAATTTGGCATAAATTGGGAACATGAATTATGGCATGTTCATAGAAGTATAAATTGGATAAATTTAACATGAATTATAGGATGTATAATTTGAATCTAGTATTGACTTGTAAATATAGCATTTACATGATTTATGAACTAGAATAATAAGACTAGTTCGACGTGAACTGTAATTAGAATGTTAAATCAGGATTGGATTAGCTAATTTGGCGTAATAAGTATATTGGTATAAATTTGAGATTGGCCATAATTGGGAATAACCGTCAGGTTTAGAAAAATCATGGCTAGTGACACTTAATTGGTATAGTTTACATACCAAAAGGCATAAATATGATATAGAGGGGAAAATGGGCCATTGAAATAAATGTTGACAATTTACATTAAAAGAGTAATTGGGAAATAAGTAAATTAGGATTAATTTACTTATAGAATTTGTCCTAAATGAGGAAATGTTAATTTAGAAAAATTAAAGGTTTGTTAACGACATCTCTTTTAATAATAAACCAGATAGTTCTAGGGTGACAGATAGGATAGTGTCTAGGCTTGGGTTTGGAAAATACAAGTTTCCTGCTCTCCCTGGCTATCCCTAACTGATCTGACGGACGGGATGGTTACTTTCAAAACCTGATTTGAAAATTAATCAAAACCCTTTGAACTTAGAAAACACGAATATGCCTAACCCAAGGTTAGACTGAGTTGCGATGTAAACCTGCCCGGAACCAACCGGCACATCCAGTAATCGCAACAATATCTGTCTAATGTGAGTGGTAGCGGCTTTAATTTATTTAGTTAAAGCTAGAACAAGAATGGTAGGGTTAAGTTAACTAAGACACTTAACCAATTCAACAACATAACCAAACCGATGGGTGGGGTTAGGTTCATATAGACACAGTTAAGCTAGAATGGGAGGGTTAAGTCTATAGGAACACTTAACCAACTTAACACAGTCAAGCTAGAATGGGAGGGCTAAGTCCATAAGGACACTTAACCAAACTTATGGCAACAAGACCAGATTTGTAGGGGTTAAGTAACTAAGAAACACTTAGCCAAACTAACATGTTAACTAGACTAGAAGGTGGGGTTAAGTAAAGTTGATACACTTAGCCAAATTAACATATTAACTAGACTAGAGGTTGGGGTTAAGTAAATACACTGAGCCAATTTAATAAGTTATCTGGGCTAGACCGTAGGGTTAAGTAAACTTGAACACTTAACCATCAGATTGTGATAAAAGAATAGGGTTAAGTCTAAACATGAAGGGATAATACTTAACCATTAATAACATGTTAGTTAAGACAGACGGGCAAAGTTAAGTTAAAAAGGAACACTTAACCAATACAGGGTGAATGGGTAGGGTTAAGTAATAAGAAATACTTAACCAATATAACTTGGTTTGTGGTGGGGTTAAGTCAACATGAATTACTGATAACACTTAACCAGTATAACAGGATGAATGAAGAGGGTTAAGTTGGCTTGAATTGACTAATGACACTTAACCAATCCAAATTGACGGGAAAGGGAACTAAGTAGTAAACCTTAGTTAAGAAAACAACGATTCTGGAAACTAAGTGGTAAATCTTAGTAGGTAAAACTAAGTAGTAATTCTTAGTATAACACGGGAAGGAGCGAATGTCCGTCTGAGTAGAAAGAAGGCTCCAACGAATTGGGTTACGAAGCCCGAGGCTTCGAGGTGACGTGAGGGTACTCTTGGTATCCCTCCGTGAGGCTGCAGATGATCCTCCTGGGCTCACAGAGGTTAAGGTTTGCGTAGAAGAACCAGGGGTATGCCTTGGTTGCAATACATGGCAACCTAAAGACCAGGATGGACCGGCGTGATTCGGCGAGAAAACGGTAGCCCTGTGATAGCAACTCGTCGTCTACCATCCATCTTGAGTCAATCGAGATACGTGAAGCGAAAAGGCGGAGAACTCCAAAAGACCATATACTTGCTATCTAGTTATGGGTGAGGATGGCCATAGGATAGAGGGGCACCGGGGGCCGGCGTATAGTTCTCATTTTATAAGGTGTGCCTTTCATTAGTTGAGGGAGGGGTCAAGTGGGACCATAGCCACTGGAATAAAAACAGACCTTAGCATCTGCATTGGCAGATATCTGAAAGCTCCCGACCGAGTTCTGTATTCCTTGATTTTCCCTGTCACAGGACTCGGACCGCACATTACAGGACATGTGCATCTAGACAAGCGATAACAATTCGTGATACATGCGTGGGGAAGTATAGGAACATATACCACTCTAGGTAGTGTGTCCTAGACTTGGGGGCATCGTTCGACAGGTAGCATAATTCCTAGTTGGACTAGGTGGCATAAATCCTGAATCCGAGAAGCGTTCAGCAGATAGCGTAAACTCTAGTTGAATCTAGAAAGCACTAGATAGAAAACCCTAGATTAGATCTAGGTAATAAATAATAAATGGATGCTCGAAGGCAATGGAAAATACAGGGATTGGGATCACGTTATTGTTACTAGTTGGGACACTAGTTGGGTGGTGCAGAGATATAGAAACCAGTATAACAAGGAAATAGCAAAGCGGCGAAAGTATTAGAGCGTATCCAGTTTATCTTATCTTAGCATATCTTGTGATTACCTTGTCTAATCTTGTTGACCCTATCGTCATGGTGTAATCTTGTATTCAGTTAATTCATGTCGTTTTGTTTTTCCATGTTCACATGCTAGAAGTAACTGAACTTACTCAGGCTTTATGTCTGACTCTGTTTTTCTTTCGTCTTCTTTTCTTCCGTTCCCCCCCCCCCCAGGTAGTAAAGGAGGGAATAGTTTAGCTCAGGTTAAATTGGACTGCCACTCTTTCCCAGCTTGAAGATTTGTCAAAGTTTGCTTGGATTCTCTTTTCAGATGCTATGGCTGGCTCTTGCTAAAATCGGGGAATATAAATGTTGTGTTTATGCTTCTTTATTTTGTAAGACAGATGATACTCTGATATTGTAAAGAAACCATTGTACAAACTATTTTATCAATAAAACAAAGTTTTATTTTCCGCTGTTTAATTTCTGTCTGTCTTGTAATTTATCTGCATCTTTTACCCTAAATGCTCCACAGAACTTAGTGCATTCCCTTTATGAGTGACACTAACGGATGTGGGGTGTTACAGATGAGATCTCAAGTTTAGAGCACTCAAACATTTTATATTAACTATATTGGATTTAAACATAGATTGTTCCATTTATTATCTATATAATACTCTGGTCAGACCGAGACATTACAGGTGCAGGGTCCTTGAGAGCAGCTTGTATTTATTGGGCTTAGAAGAGTATAGTAACTTAGTATATTATTTATTACCATGAACTGTATGGATTTATGTTATATATATTGATGTGTAATAGATATATGTGTATAAAATGTTAAATATTATACATTATATTTATTGATGTGATTGACTCTGTAATCTATGTATTTATGTATTATTTTGTAAAGTTCTGTCCTAGAGGCACACGTGTAATTGTTTTGTACCGACATTGAGTACGTAAGAGTAAGCAATACTTCAGAAATTTTAATACGTACCAGTGTTAGCCCAAGAGAATTTGCACGTGCATTCCCCTATAGCCTCATTCTCCGTATTATCTGATGATATTACTTAGTAATATTCTTGAATAGTATGGGTATAGAGTTAGGGCGTTACAATAAGGAATCTGATTCGATCGATGGCGGCAGTCCGTACACTTATGTAGCATAGTAATGATAGATATATGCGGAATGTACCATTTTATATAGAGATCTGTATCTCACTCCGGCATAGGATGAGGGACTGCATTCATTACGGTGGAGACCATGCGAGTGGGTACCATGGGGTGTATCTCAATATTGAGAGATAGCTACATATATTGCATTAGGTGAATCCATGGGAAATTAAATGGGTACGATGCACATATAAGTCTTAAGTGTTATTAACCCAAGTAACCTAATAATCAAGAAAATGTAATGGAACGGTATTAGTAGGGATCATTCTACTTCTGATATACTAGTATCTGCGCGATGCAGAGAAATGTATTTAAGAAGCACAATATATCATGTCCATCTTATCTTGCTCAGTTCACACTTGTTATTGTTACTGTTATCTTGTTCTTCCAGTTTTATATACCTGTCATGATACTTTTATTTATTTATATTTAAAAGTAACTGGATTCGCTAGACTTTATGTCTGACCCTTTTTATTTCCTATTCTCTCTCTTCGTTCCCCTCCCCCTAGGTTCTCAGGGTGGAAGTGCTTAGAGTTGATTTGGATTCTTTCAACTTAGCTTGGATTTTGGATATAGATGTATCACGTTGACTTCTGGTCAACTGTCTTATGGCTTCAAAGGGAAATATGGTTTTATGCTTTTGTACTCTGATATTTTTGGCAAGACATATTATTAATATAATTAGTTACTTATGATGTAAACTCAGTATTTGGGACCATGATGTTTTGATATAAATAAAGTTTGTTAAAGTTTTTAATTCCACTGTTATTTTACATGTCTGTCTTGTGCTATTATGTTCGTATTTACCTATAACGCTTCACGGAACTTAACGCATTCCCTTAGTGAGTGACGTTAATGGACGTGAGGTGTCACATTTGGTATCAGATCATATGTTTATAAGATCGGATAAAGTATTTTGAAAATGGTTTTCAAAAAGGTCTCAAAAACAAAGTATTTTAAAATAAAAAGTCTGTTTTTGAAAAGCATATTGTCCAAAGCCATAAATATCTTCTTGATTCTCTACTTGATTTCTTTGCCTTTTTGATCGGGGAACCGTTTCCTCTCGAAAGGGTAACCCTATTTCGGCATGGTTCCATATCCATGTTAAAACTACGGTACATGTCGAAGGGCAAAGAAGTGCCCAACCTCCATCTTTAGCTGCAGTGGTTTCACCTACGTTATTTTCTCTCAAGCCTCAAAAGGATTTCCATGCGATGGAGGCCGCTTTCAAGAGACTTGTTTGCATGTTCCACAAGGATGGTAAAAAGGGAGAATAAGAGAGTTGGGGCTAAGGAGCACAACCCAAAGAAGAAAAGAGGAAATACCATAATTTCGGAACGGTGGGTCATCTGAAAAAGGATTGTAGAAAGAGGAAAGGCATTGTAACCACTTTGGTAAGGCGGGACACCTTATTAAGGAGTGCTCAAAAAGACAAGGACAAGGCCAGAAGGAAGGAACTTCTAGGGAGCAAGCAAATGTTCTCATAGCTGGTGGACAGGATAGGGGTAGGAAAGTTTCCACGAAGGATTTATTTCTATTTCTGATCATCTTGTTAGGATTCTTTTTCTGGCGCTTCGCATTCTTTTATATCTGATCCTTTAGTTAAGTCTCTGCACCTAGATACTAGTATGGTTTTGGATCCCATTATTGTATCAAACCGCATTGGAGGTACGGCTCATTTATCGAGGATTTGTCGGGGTTTGAGAATCTATGTGTTAAGCGTCGAATTTGGTTGCAACACATAGGTTCTTGATCTCAGAAGATACAGTTTGATTCTAGGGATGGATTGGTTAACCACATATATGGAGCCATTCTAGATTGTGATAGGCGGGTCATTAGATTTCTGGCTTGCCATAGAAAGACTCTCGAGATTTCTTATGACCCCAAAAGGGTCTGTCGTGCTTAGTCTCCTAGAACCTCTTGATATATCTATTGACGATTTGTGGCATATGACTGCTAAAAGAAAAGAGGGAACTTGATAAGTAAGTAGAGGAGCTACTTGATACTAGGTTTGATAGGTGAGTCATATCGGGATGGGAAACCTATTGAAGACAGTCCTTGAGGAAGCCCATCATTCTATGATGACTATTCATCCAAGCGGTGATAAAATGTATAGAGTTTGAGGTAGTGGAGCCAAACTTGCGAGAGGAAATGAAAGTAGAGAAGGAAGCAATGATAGGACGAGTTCTGACTTGCATACTTGGATCGGAGGTTAAGAAATTGTGCAACAAAGAAGTGAATCTAGTAAAAGTGCAATGGGGAGAGGACCACGAGTATGCTACTTGGGAGGCTGAAGACAAGATTCGTGCTTCATATCCTTTCCTTTTCGAGAATATGTTCTTAACTTCTTTTTCCAAGCTTCGAATTAATACTTGTATCTATCGTTTGAATATCTTCTATCGATCAAGTCTTTAGGTAGAAAACTAATGAATGTAAACATGTGATTGAGACACGATATATTTGATGGTTGCAAGCGGTTGCTAGTGATTGCTCGTGGATGCATATACACGCACAATAGGCACCAGATCGGCTCAATCACTTACATATTGCATTTGATGTGTGCACATTTTTAAATTTTTATGGATTATCGTTACATTGATGTCGCATGTGGATGGATGATTGTGCACACGTATAGAACTTACATGGATTAGGACAATTTGCATACATTTTATGAAACAACCCACCTCCATTAAGGTCACTCACAAAGGGAATGCATTAAATTCGGTGAAGCATTATAGGTAAAAGACACAGATAATTTACAAGATAGACATATAAACAGCGAAAAAACTGGAATTATTTCATAAGCAGTGTGGTCAAGTCAAAACATTACAACTATTGTCTCAAAACCCAACTTCCAAGTTATTACAATAAAACTTCTGTCTTGATTAAAAACTCAAAATACATAAATAAGCATAAAGCAGTAGTAAAGTGGCATAAATCCTCAATAAAAGTGTAACCACAGCCATAGCCCAAGAAAAGAGAATCCCAGCAATACATCTACTCTCTTCAAGCTGGAAAAGGTCTGAACTAAGCTGAAGTATTCCCTCCCTGCGGACCTGGGGGGAGGGAATGGAAGAAAAGAAGACAAAAGAATACGGGTCAGACATAAGTCTGGTAAGTCCATTGATTTTTCAGCATGTAAACAAGAAAAAGGATCATGACATGAATAAACTGAATATAGGACAATACCATAGTGACAAGATAACATAAGGCAAGATAAACTGAATATACCATCGTACTCATTTCCATTTCTCTGCACCTACTAACAAATGTTTTAATTAGCACCATGTTTTCATGATAAAATGATCCCTTTATCAATCGGCTCCTACTCGCATGCATTTATTACTTGTATCATTCGGCCTCGCTTGTTTGTAGATACCTATGCTGGTCCCACCATGGAGTGTATCAATCCCTATGATGGCAACCCGACACAATTCAAGATGCACAGTGTATAACTACTGATGCCCGGTGCCTGGTTTTTCCACTCTAGAGTACGTGCACACCCGTACTCCGTCGGGACCTACACTGATGCACCACCCACCGCTATTGTGACCGCATATAATCAGCCCAGTAATCGTGCCCCACCCTGCCTAGTTCAGGGTACCATGATACATCTATGTGGGTTACTGCTGAAATGGGTCCCCGTTACTAGGGTTTCCTAATCAACATGTTATAATGGTTAGGTATTCTCCATTTAACCTAACCCCACCCATTTGTTTAATTAACATGTTGCATTGGTAAAGTGTTGCCTAAGTTAACTTAACCCTACCATTCTTAGCATGTCCACTCATTAGCATTAATTCATTCATTAATGCCTCAACCTCTCACATTAGAACTGTTGTTTGCGGTTGCTAGATGTGTCGGGCGGTTCCGGGCAGACTTCTACCGTAAACTCATTCTAACCTCGGGTTTCGGGCTTAATGCGCTAATCTCTCACATTAGATCTATTGTTGCGGTCGCTGGATGTGCCAGGCGGTTCGGGCAGCCTTACACTGCAACTCAATCTAACCTCGTGTTAGGCATGTTCATCTTTTAGCCAAATTACATATTTACCATACATGCCCAAGTCTAGATTTTTATATGTCAATTACCCACAATTGTAGTCAATTCAAGTTATGCCACATTTACTTGTTATGCCCCAAATTACTCAATTAAGTTATACCCAATTCCCCGCGTTTCAATCGTATGTACAACAAGATTCAATCTAGGTTCCGAATGAACCTAGTATTCATAAAATAAAACAAAAGGGGAATAGAGAAGGAACACAAGAATTGACATAAGAAACAAAAGAGGCATGTAAAGGTGTACCCAATCCAAGAATCATGTTTCCAATGGGAATGTTGTACATTAATAATAAGTATGGCCAAACTGAGCAAGTTACATCATAGGCATAAAGATTCGATAGAATTAAACATAAGAGAATCACCAATTTGGTGTATAACATGATAGGTTCCGTTGTTTCAATCACAACAGTCTCATAAGCATAGGTAGTTAAGATTTGACCAAAGGATAAGCATGAATCAGAATTGATTATCTCACAATTAGGCATAGTGGCGTACAACATGATAGGTTCCATTGTTTCAATCACAACAATCTCATAAGCAAAAGGATAAGCATGAATCAGAATTGATTATTTCGCAATTAGGCATAGTTCTAGATCCGATTATTACAGTCATGAATTCTATTAGGTGTTCAAATCTGAATATTAACTAAACTTACAATGATAGGATTAGAAAAGTGAATTAGTTGATGTTGTAGCGATTCTAATCTTTGTTTGTCGATTGAAGAAGAAAACCACTACTTTGATTTTAAGCTCTCTCTCTAATTTGATTTCTAGTTTGGAGAAGATGGAGGCTAGGCTAGCTTAGACATGGGCAGCATGACGGCTTCAAAGAATAGAGTTATGAGGTTTAGGGTTAAGGTTTGATGTGATTATATAGGAGTATAGGATTAATTTGAGCCTTTAGATCAACATATGATTCATACAGACCATCCAGTCCAAGAAAATGCGTCATCAGGCCAATCAGAAGTCACCATGTAGCCCTACGACTCAGAAAATCATCACTGTCCAGAACAGTCAGGAGGGGTCGACCCCTACAGGGGGGTCGACACCGATGTCGACACTCCTATAGGGGGGTCAACACCAATGTTGACACCCCTTAAGGGGGTCAACACCAATGTTGACACCCCGTAAGGAGGTCGACACCCTTTGGCGGGAATTTTCCCGCCCACCTCTTCTTGCTGGTTTGAATTCTGAATTTTGATTTATTATTTATTTATTTATTTCTGATTTAAACTTATATCTTCTAACCTCCATAACTTCTTAATATGGAGTCCGATTCACGCAAACTCGGACTCTATTTCAAGAAGAATTCCGAGACGAATGGAATGGCGTAACCCGTTTCACCTAATTCTTCTTCTAAAAATTAAGTGTTCTTAAATATTTTAATTTTTATATTCATAGAAAATACGAGGTGTTACATTTTGGTTGCATGGCACAAACATACATTGCATTAAGGAGGTCAACTGAATCAGTAGACCGCCTAGACTTTCACACTAGTTTACGGACATACACACACACTCTTACGTTTGTTCATAAAATCATTAGAAATTCCTTAAGGACAATGGATGCCTGTGATTGCTAAATGAATGAATGATTGTTGGATGTTTGGATATACGTTGTTCTTAATTTGAGATTCCGGGGATGAAATAATTTGAGTAAGGGAGAATGTAACACCCCAAAATTTTAACGATGCTAAAAATGATGAATTAAAGAATAATAAATGTGAAATACACTATTAACAATGAATTAACGAAAACTTAATTTAATAATCATAATTAAGTAAAACGGACTGCGATATTGCGTCCGCCTCGAAATTCTGGTCAAGATAGACACCTGGTTTGCGTAAATCGAACATCGAAAGAAGAAGTTATTAAGGTTTGAAGTTTGTATACGCACAGGAGGAACATATATATAATAGGTACAGAAATTCAAAATTGGGTCTAGAAATTCGAAATTTGGTTCAAAATTCGAAATTTGGGAAGGCACTAGATTTCCCTTCCAGGTGGATCTACCCACTCAAGGGGGGGTCGACCCATAGGTCGACCTATCCAAAGGGGGTTTGACCCATAGGTGGAGCCACTGAAAGGGGGGTCGACCCACCCATGACAGATTTGGGCGAAATAATTCGTTTTGTATCTGGACAACTTTCTGAGCAAGATTCATTGAACCCTAGGCTATATAAAGGACCCTAGACCTAGGTTTTATTCATCTAAAAATAATGCTGAAGGCAAAGCTCTGCTGCAACGAAAATTAAAATGGCTTTTCTTCTTCTAAATCAATTCAAAGAAGATTACATATTCGAAGATTGCTACAATAAATTCAGCGATGGCTACAACAACTTATTCAACATGTTCTTCGCAGTAATTTGGATCCATTTCCTTGGATCTATTCACTGTGAGTTCATGTTATTTTTAGATCTGAATATTTAAATAGTAATCTTGATATGTATATAAAAATTGGATCTTGAATCGGTGCCTAATCAGTTCTATTATGACATAATTATTAGATCTGCTTTTATGTGTTCATATCGCCACCATGTTAAATCTTGTCATAATATGCCTATTTCTATCAGTTTATTATTCATTCGTTATTATGACTATTCTTGATTCTCTTCTCTCCTTCTTTTTCCCTTTTTATTTTTATATACCCAGGCTATCTTCGAGCCTAGGCCTAACGTTGAAAAATGAAAACATGCGAAATTGGGAACATTTGGGAAAGACATAATTTGGGGCATAATTGGTATTGGAAAATATGGATTTAAAATTGGACATAAAATCTGAAAATATACGAATATGAATTTGAGTGCATATACTGTGTTGGATAATATGAATATGAATTTAGGCATACGTTGGGAAATATAATTCGAGCATAAATTGGGACATGTGTAAATACTGATTTGGGAAATAAATGGGGACGTATGTGAATATGAATTTTAGGCATACATTGGAAAATAGGCGAATATGGATTTGGGTATAACTTGTATTGAAATAGGGGAATATGGACTAGGGACATAAATTGGAAAATATGTAGATTTGGGTTTGTGCATAACACACACACACACACACATATATATATATATATGTATATATATATGTATATATATATATGTATGTATGTATGTATATGCCTTGACTTATAACTTGGGGAAAAGAGAATATGGTGCATAATTAAAAGGTGAATTGAAAAGGGGTGCAAAAGTTTATGATTTGAATAATGAATTGGGCATGTAATTAAATTTGGGGAAAAAGAGAAATAGTCACCTATAATGACATAGGTAGATTTGGATAAAAATGGAATGTCTAGTAATTACAATTAGGAACTATAATTGCACTTATGACACGAGGTTAGGTTGCATTAGTGGTGGAAGTCTGCCCTGACCCGACCGGCATATCCAGCAGCCACTAATGTTGAACCTAATGTGAGAGGTCTAAGTGTGCAAATATGAATCGGGCTAAGACACGAGGTTAGACCCAACTGTGGAATAAGACTACCCAAACCCGACTGGCATATCCAGCATCCACACGTCGTAGGCCCAATATGGGAGGTCTAGCCCATTATAACCATAATTAGACATGGTAATGAATTGGACTACTTAACCTAATTTAATCCATAAGGATTGTATGATTATGAACTTAAGTTAGGGTTAAGTAAAATTGGATAGGTAGTGGGTGGGTAAGTAAAATAGCTGGGTGGGTAATATTTACATATAGGCCCACGAACTTAACCCAAAAAAGGTTATGTAATTAAAGACACTTAGTGGTATACATAACCGGAGGAAAATATAACAAAGTTATGTAATTATAGACACCCTAGTAGGGTAAGCATAACTTGTAGAAATGATAGAATTGGATATACGTAATAATCTGCTAAGTAAACAACGACAAGTTATAGTGATAGTGTAAATTAAATTTATGATTAAATGAGAAAGAATGAGGAAAGCTTGTAAATTAAATAAGTTATATTTAATCATAAATGGTAAGTGACATGTTAATTAGGAAACATGTGAATTGAGATACACTTAACAACGTATTAAGGAGAACATGTTATTGTAATGATGTAACCAAGCAAGAATATAAAATAGATTGTGGATTACAGACCATGGGCCAGAATCTAGAAAATAACATGTTGTGGACTTATAAATAAACTTAAATGGATTAAGTTATATGACTGAAATTAATAAGCAAGAGAAACTTGGTAATTTGAATAAGAATTCAATATGAATGGAAATAACCAAGTTAAATGGAGACCAGATGAGGTAAGGCAAGTGTGTAAAAGAATGTTTAGACATAGAGTCTAACAACATATTAAAGAAAGGCGCTTGGACCAGTCCGTACGTTTGAGGGTGAATAACCCAACGGGGTAGATCATTGAGGTGTTATAAGACACGAGGGGATCACACATTCATCTGATTGTTATGACGGCTCCAAAGGAATGGGAAGGGGAAGCACGCGGCTTCCTAAAGTATGTATGGTGCTCCTAGTAGTCCTCTGTGTGGTGACAGATGTCTTAGGCTGTACTCGTAGAGGTTGGGTCTATGCGTAACTACTAGGTGGGTGGGCCTTGACTACAGATGTAGTTATGTAGTCAGAATGCTGTGACGAGGTGACACCATAGTGATTCGACGGTTGCCTCACGAGGAGGCAGAGAGGGTCATGACCAACAAGGATAGTAGACCGTCGGATATCCATCATCGGCAGCAAGCGGGATGCGAAAGACTAGAGATAAACCCAAGATACCATTTCACCTTTCACTATTGAGGTACGGGGTAGAGGGTACACGCCACATGGATGTTTAGATTGGTTGTTATTAGGGGCGGTCTCTTAGCTCTTGTAGTCTTTACTGGTTGAGGGAGGGACCGAGGTGGGGCCATAGCCACCACGAAAACAGACCCTAGGTATATTTGTATATAGAGGCTCTTTAAAGACGGGCCTGTACAGGTATGGAAAAGATCCACATCGAGTTCTGTGTTTCTTGCATCGCCCTGCCGCGGAACTCGATGCACATTACAGGACATGCGATTGAGGCATCGAGCTACAATTATAATACATACGTGGGACAGTCTAGATACATGCATATCTTCTCTGTGTGATGTACCGTAAACTAGAGGGCATTTTTCCGATAAGGAATATGATTCGATCAAGGGTGGCAGTCCATACACTTACGTAGCATAGTAATGATAGATATATGTGGAACGTAACATTTTATATAGAGATCCGTATGTCACTCCGGCGTAGGATGAGGGACTGGGTTCATTACGGCGGAGATCGTGCGAGTGGGTTACCATGGGGAGTATCTCAATATTGAGAGATAGCTACATATATTGTATTAGGTGAATCCATGGGGAAGTAAATGGGTACGATGCGCGTATAAGTCTTGAGTGCTATTAACCCAAGTAACCTAATAATCAAGAAAATGTAATGGAACGGTATTAGTAGGGATCATTATACTTCTGATATGCTAGTATATGTGCGGTGCAGAGAAATGTATTTAAGAAGCGCAATATATCCTATTCATCTTATCTTGCTCAGTTCACACTTGTTATTGTTACTGTTATATTGTTCTTCCAGTTTTATATACCTGCCATGATACTTTTATTTATTTATATTTAAAAGTAACTGGACTCGCCAGACTTTATGTCTGACCCTTTTTGTTTCCTCTTCTCTCTCTTCCATCCCCCCCCCCCCCAGGCTCTTCGGGTGGAAGTGCTTAGAGTTGATTTGGATTCTTTCAGCTTAGCTTGGATTTTGGATATAGATGTACCACTTTGACTTCTGGTCAACTCTCTTATGGCTTCACAGGGAAATATGGTTTTATTCTTTCGCACTATGATATTTTTGGCAAGACAGATTATTAACGTAATTAGTTACTTATGATGTAAACTCAATATTTGGGACCATGATGTTTTGATTTAAATAAAAAATATTTAAAAGTTTTTAATTCCGCTGCTATTTTACATGTCTGTCTTGTGCTATTATGTTCTTATTTACCTATAACGCTTCATGGAACTTAATGCATTCCCTTAATGAGTGACATTAACGGACGTGGGTTGTCACATCTTCGGTCATTAATACCCGAATTTGGGTTGGTTTGAGACTTCTATTATTTACCAGAAGTGGATTTCTGGTCTTACATCATTAACGCCCGAATCTGAGTGAGCTCGGGGTTTCTACTGTTGGCAAAACAAAATTTTTGGTCCTCTATCAAATGCTTGAATATGGGTTCTCAGCCTTCCCATCCTATTTCCAACAAAGAATTTTGAGATTCACCAATAGCATGGTGTCATGAGTAATTCATTACAAAATTAAGTAATAAAAATAAAGGTTCCTCACATTTTTGCATAGAGAAGCTTTCTAAGCATCATTAGTCGTTATTCCAATAAAGTATGAAATATGAATGATTATGGATCTACAATTGTAGGCTTAATATGCTATCGGGATCAAACCCGAACAATGCCAGAAATGATACGAACAAATGGTTTAGAAACCCTACTATGACTAAAAGAATAACATAGAACAATAGTTGTTGAAATTTATGCAGTGAAAGCATAGATGAAAGGCCAAACAAAGGTATTACAAGTTGAAGAGAAGTGTCTGACTTGAAAAGTCAGAAATACCCGTTCATAAGGGAGCAAATGTTACTACCAGAATTCAACACCAGAAGCAAGCCAGGGTGAAGGGCTATCATGCCAGAGTCGATAGCCGAAAGCTAGAACCGGCAATCGAAAGGCAAAGGCAAAAGCAAGGACATCAGCAACAACAACTATGGGAAATAAGACATAACGTCGTCAACAAATCAAGGATGAAGGAAGCATGCTATCGATCCCAGCATGTCTAAAACAGTCAGCTTGATGACGATACTCCAAAAAGGGATAACTAATTTGGTTTCGGTACCCACGGAGAAAAAGTAAAGACCCAAAGTTGATACCAAGGAAGTAAGGATAAAGCCATTAGCGTAATACAGAAAGCAAGAAATCTAGTAAAGCTGAAAGCATTTAATTCAATATCGGAATATAATGGCACCGAAAGAGAAGTGAGGCCGATAGCCTAAAAATAAACAAAGTGTTATCGACATCAAAAAATTTGTAAAAGATGAAGTCAAGCACTAGAGTGCAATACCAAAGCTAGACGAAATCCAAAGCCCCAGCAAAAGTGCTATCGCTACCAATTGGCTTGGAAATGATACTAGAAGCAATGTTAGAAATTACAAGAAAGGAAGCAGTTAAGCATGTCTTGAAGATGGCCAGATAGCAGACTGTCACTTCCACAAAAAAAGAATCAAGACAAAGAGAATACAGAAGCGGTACAAAAACTAGAGACGAAAACCCAAAAGCCGATACCGGAAACCATTGAAGCGGATCGGTACCGATAGCATAAATCGGCAGCTGGCATCCAGCAGAGGAATCGCAAAAAAGGACCCAAATTGTTTGTATATAAGACACTAGGGGCCACATTTTGGGGATCCTTTACTGTAACAGCCCATATTTTACATATCGAAGGATTGTAAAATATTTTTATTTAATTCCCTAAGGGTTCGATCGTTCTCATATTTTGATATGCTAGTTATGGGGATGTGAGACATGTCCATAATTTTTACCAATTTTATTTGTAACCATTTTGACCCTGTCAGTCTTGTACAGGGCATGACTTTTGACTAGAATCGAATCAGGTGCTAGGATCAATTTCATTGGAAAGAAAATGGTGTTTCCAATTCCTTAGAGTGTTCACATTAAAGATTTGGTTCAGCGGTTTGGGATGAATCTTTGTTTTAGTGCTGCACAATTTTTGTATAGGTATTATAGGCCAAAAATGGGTTGATTTGGTGTGGCCCATTAGTGTGCTGGTTGGAGCCTATAAATAGGGGTAGAGGCATGGAGAATAGTTTACTTTCTTCATTCTTTCATTTGATTAAGCTCGTGATTCTCCTTTCTCAATCAAATACACCTTCCCTCCATTAAAATTCTAGATCTACACGAAAAGATTGAAGATCCACATCAAGTGAAGGAAGATCGCATCAAATTGAGAGGTTTGAAGCTCATTCTTCGATGTCCGGATTAGGGATCTGGTGATTTCAAGTTATTTCGAAGAACTGGTGAGTGATAAGCATCTCTCACGCGGATTCAATCAAGTATATGGGTTGTTTGATCTTATTTACATCATTTACAAGTTGTTTTCACCTAGATCTACATCATGGTAAGTATATTTTCATTTTAATCGCCTTAGGATCTAATCTAGCAACTTAAATTGGTAATTCTTATGTTAACTCATATGTTTATGCAATTTTAGATCCATTATTTTGTTCATTCATTGATTTGTCATGATTTGGTGAGTTTCATATGGTTGTATGATGAATAATTATCGTTTAATTGTTGTTTAATGATTTCATAAAGTGTTGATGGTTGAATTGGATGATTTGGATGAGTTGTTTGCATCGATGTTGTCGTTTGGTGATGGATTAGTCAGATCTGGAGTCGAGCGTTTTTGGTTAGGTCGCGTGGCTTGTTGCTCAAGAAGTAAAGTCGGTTCGTCCGAGATTATGTTGGGTGGTTGGCTTCAAGTCGTAGGCACCAGGTCGTTTGGGCTTTGGTTGGCATCGGTCGGCCAAGGCTTTGGGAAGTCAGGTAGTTCTGCTTTGGAAAGGTGGGTCATTCTGAGTTGGATCGTTGGCTTCAGGTTGCCCAGTGCTGGATCGTTCCAGGTCGGATCGGTCAAGCGGAGCAAAGGCGCATGGGGTTGGGTCGTTCGTTTATGGGTCATTCAAAGTTGTTGGGTCGCGGAGCATCTAAGTCGAATCAGGTCGTGGAGGATACTCAAGCAGTCAGATCGGTGAAGCATTTAGAGCATCAGGCCTTGGCCAACCTAAGAGGTTGGGTCGTTGGACGACCTAAGGTGTTAGTGATGGGTCAGGTCAGGTCAAAGAGGTGATGGTTCGGTTAATGACTTGAGTGTTGGATGGGGAATGAACCGACTAATATCGACCAAAAATAGTTGTTGTTTTGGTTCGGGAATGGGTGTGGCTTTTAGTTATATTCAAGGAGGAACGTCAAAGTGTTGTGATTTGTTCGTTGATCGTCGAAATGCAACGAATGTGAAGACGACTCAAGGTGGTGAGTCTGTGGATAATGGTTGGTCGAGAAGTGGCTTGAGTTTATGAACATCCATCAGGTTGGATGGCTAGAGACATTGAAGGCTGAGGAATTATCGTTGTCGTAAGTTCTAGCAGACTCAAAACAAGGGTATAATGGGGATGACCAAAAGACTAGAAGTGGTCGGTAGAGTACCCTGGGAAGCAAGATGGCTCTAGATACGAGAACGATGGCATATGGAGTTTTGCTAGAACCGGGGTTTACCATTAACCCTTGATGGTCGGCAAGGTTTTGAGTTGGTCATACGATTAACGATGGTTTCAAAGCAGGATCGGCGGTGATAGACAGAGTCATGGATGAAGAGTGTTTGCTTGTATCGTCTTGTGTATATCATTCGATGTCGAAGGAGATATCTATTAGCTGCTTGTCTGATGTTGGTTTAGGCCTTCGGGACTTGTGCTTGGAAGATGTTGATATCGAGTAGGATGGTCTATGCTTGATAACTAATTGCCATGAATGTATTGCTTTTTTCTATCTGGTTGTTGTAAAGGCTATCACTGTCGGATATGGAGGATATGGGTTGGGTTCTTCTCTGATGATATGATTGGTAGATTAGATGATTTATCTACCTACTCTCATATACTCTATTGATGATGTTAGTTAGCTATTTTATCGCTCATTAAGACTATTGTTTGACTCAAGGTTTTATGTCTCCCTCTTATTACCTTGGGTTGTTCGTCCATGTGTTGGATAGGCAAACTGAGCAGCAGGTAATAGGTAGCAGATCTTAGTGGACGATGCTGCAGATCGATGACGAGATGGAGGCGTACATACCAGTTTTCGACTATACATATTATGTTGTTTTCCGTTGTCTGATGTATTCTCAGAGTGTTGTAGTGAGGCCTTTTGTACAGAGTTTGTTGATGTAATCCATTGATGTTATGAATATTCCTTGATGATATGGAAGTTTAAAATTCTGTGCAATTATGCTTCGCTATTATTACCTGTTGTATATGTTATATTATATGTTATCATTGCACTGTGAGTTGTACTACAGTTTCTGCTTGTGTTATCTTACCTGGATGATCGTCCATGGCTGCCAAGCACGTCTTTTAGCGCATTATTTTCCCTTGTTAAGTGCAGGAGTTGTAGGAGGTCGTCACATTTGGTATCAAAGTCAGGTTAAGCGATTTTAGCCGAAGTTCAAAGATGTAATTATGTATGAGAGACGTATTTGTAGATTTTTGATCGGTGTATACTATATATTAGTGTATAATATAATATCATTTGAACTTCGTTTGCAGTTTTTCTCGTACATGGACTAATCATTCTATATTACAGATTTAGAATGAGTTGTCGACCATCAAGACACACTGCTAGGGAGGGGACTGTTCCTAGAGGGGAAAATGGTGGTATACCATATTACCAAGCTATGTTCGAGGTCATGATGGCAGTGATCATGAGGAGGTACCCGCCAAGGAGACCGCCGCGGTAGATGTAGGAGTTCAAGTGCAAGTTCCTAGGGTCGTGGACTTCGCAAAGCTATGCAAAGACTTCACCACTCTATTAGGGAGCACTTTAAAGGGGCAGAACCGGTTGAAGAAATTCAAGGGTGGCTTGATACTTGCATTCAAATCTTTGAAGACTTGGGAATTGACGATGCGACGAATAGGAAGCTTGCATCGAGACAACTACTTTGCAGAGCTATGGATTGGTGGGACTCTGTCACTTTAGAAACCCCAGAAGAGGAGATTTCACGGGAGCTGCTCCAAGTCAAATTTGAGATGAAGTTTATCTCTACCGTTCAGAAGTCTATTATGTTTAAGAGGTTTGTTGAGCTTAAGCAGAATGGTCGACAGGTGCTGGAGTATGTATCTAACTTTAAATCTTTGTCGAAGTATGCCCGTTCATATGTTGCGACTCCTCATTAGAAGAACAAGAATGGGCTTGGAAAAATACCTTAGAAACCGGCTGGTGGATCATCTGGATGACACTTATGAGAAGATCATCAAGAAAGCTCTAAGGCATGAGAGTTAGTTTACCAAGGAAGAGACTGTTGTTGCAGCTAAGGAAGAACCGAAACCACAATAGGGTGGTAATACCAAAAGGAGGAAGCAACAACAGCAGAAAGGAAAGGATGGACAGAAAAAGCAGAAAGGCGAAGTGACTTTCTATAACTGTTGGAAAAAGGGCCATTATTCCAAGAACTGTAAGAATCCAAAGCTAAAAGGAAGTGCTTTAAGTTTGGAAAGCCTGGGCATGACAAAAAGGATTGTCCAGAGCCCGCTAAAGGAAAGCAGATTGAGAAGGTATATTCTTTGGAGGTTGTGCCATCATCTTCAAGGGCTCCTACGGCAGAAGAGAAAGGGAAGAGTATCATCATTCAAGGTATTATTTCCATTAGAGATGTTTCAGTGCGTGTGTTGTTTGATACTGGAGCATCCCATTCATTCATATGCAATGAGCTTATTTACCGCTTGGGTTTGGAATCCGGGATTTGTGATAGACCTTTTATTATGATTAATCCAGTTGGGGGTTCATCTAGTTTGTGTATGATTTGTCTTGGTCTAATGTTGTTGAGTCATGGTTGCTCCTTTATGTGTGATTGCTTTGTTTTGAACTTCGCTGCGTTTGGGATTACCTTGGGTATGGACTGGCTCAAGAGGTATGCGGCAAATGTGGATTGCGAAAAGCTGGAGGTAATAGTCGGGAATTTGGAAGGGAGAATGGTTGTGATTCGATGTAAGCCCGAAGATGGTGTCTTCGTGAGCTATTTGTATTCATTTGTGATTCCACAGGAAGACTTGTCATCGGTGCCAATCACATGTGAATTTAAAGATGTCTTTGACGAGGTCAAAGAGTTGTCGCCCCATCGCGAGATTGAGTTCAGAATCAATTTAATCTAAGATGATAGACCTATCTTCATGCCTCTTAGGCAGATGGCACCTAAGGAACAGCAAGAATTGGAGTTGCAAGTAAGTGACCTTTTGGGAAAAGTATTCATTCGAAGAAGTGTGTCTGAATGGGGTGCACTAGTTGTGTTTGCAACCAAGGCCGATGGATCGTTGAGATTATGTGTGGACTATCATGAGATGAGGTGACCAAGAAGAACAAGTATATGTTGCCGAGGATAGAAAACTTGTTGATCATCTACAAGAGACCAATGTGTTTTCTCGGATGGATTTGGCAATGGGATTCCACCAGTTGAGGGTGGCGAGGGATAGTGTGTCGAAGACTGCTTTTAGGACACCATCTGGTTTCTGCGAATGGTTTGTGATGTTATTCGGGTTGATTAATGCGCCAGCGTATTTTGTGTATCTTATGAATAGGGTGTTCAGAGATCAGTTGAACAATTTCGTGCTTGTTTGTGTTCGTTGATGATATTCTAGTTTACTCGTGGAATGAGAAAAAGCATAAGATGCACTTGCGAATTGTTTTGGAAATCTTGCGAAAGCATCAACTGAGAGCTAAGTTTTCGAAGTGTCACTTCTAGAAGAGCGAAGTGAGGTTCTTAGGCCATGTTGTTTTTGGAAATGAGATAGCGGTTGACCTCGCTAAGGTGGAAGCAGTCCAGGACTGGGATTGACCTAAGAATGCGACAGATCTTTGGAGTTTCCTTGGGTTGGCGGGATATTATCGCTGTTTTATAAAGGATTTCTCCAAGATAGCTGCACCATTAACAAGATCGACGAAAAATAATTAGGTGTTCACATGGGATGCGAAGTGTGTGCAAGATTTTGGAATCCTGAAAGAGAGACTAAGGAGTGCTCCTATTTTGATCATTCTGAGTAGGAATGAAGAGATGGTGGTATACACCGATGCATGTGGTACTGGACTTGGAGCAGTACAAAAGCAAAAGGATAGAGTTGTGGCCTACGCTAGTCGGCAGCTGAAGCCGCATGAGAGGAATTATCTAACTCATGATTTGGAGTTGACAGCGATCGTGTTTGCTTTGAAGATGTAGAGACATTACCTATTGTGAGTTCAATTCGAGTTTTTTACGGATCACAAGTCGTTGAAGTATCTTTTCTCCCAGAAGAATTTGAATCTTCGGCAGCTACAGTGGTTAGAGTTTCTGGCATCATACGATTTTGGTATAGCCTATACTCCTGGTAAAGATAACGTTGTGGAGGATGCGTTGAGTCGAAGACACGCAAGTTTGGGAGCGATATTTTCGGAATGGAAGTACCTCGAGTACTTGGCAGGATTTGATTTCAGGCCTCAATGTGAGCCAGAACCTGAAATGTTGGAAAGCTTGTCGATAAGACATACACTTATCGAAAGGGTTGCCGAGAGCCAGAAGCGTGATGCAAAGCTTGTCGAGGTTATCCATAAGTTGGAACCAGAGTATAAGGAATTCGAGGTTGATCGAGAGGATTGGCTTTGAAAGAATGGACAACTGGTTGTTCCTGACACTAACGGTTGAGAGATGAGGTTCTGAGGGAATGTCATCACTCAAAGTTGACGATTCATCCTGATGGTAATAAGATGTATAAGGATATGAGGCGAGCCTACTACTGGGAAGGGATGAAGAGGGTGTTGGAAAGTTAATTTCCAAATGTATGAACTGCTAGTTTGTGAAAGATGAACAGAAGAATCCGAGTGGATTGCTTCAGCCATTGGAGGTTCCTACGTGGAAGTGGGAGCAGATATCGATGGATTTCATCGATGGACTACCTAGAATCAGGGAAAGAAATGAAGGAATTTGGGTTATAGTGGATCGCTTATCCAAAAGTGCCAGATTTATTCCTGTCAGGTCGACTAGGACAGCATCGAAGTTGGCTAAGCTCTATGTAAAATAGATAGTTCGATTCCATGGTATCACGAAGAGCAAAGCGAGTGATCGAGATCCATTATTCATGAGTGGATTTTGGAAGAACCTGCAGGAAGCTTTGGGATCCGAGTTGTGTTTGAGTACAGCTTATCATCCCCAAACCAATGGTTAAACCGAGAGGGTTAACCGAGTTTTGGAAGATCTCCTAAGGACTTGTGTATTGGACTTCGGAGGATCATGAATATACCATCTACATCACTACACCAAAAAAGGGGATTCCCAACGAGTATAAGCGTTACAAATAATTTCTGTAACACGTCTAAGTGTAATCAATGGCTTGTGAGGAATTGTCCAGCCATATTTGTAACACTTATAAGTGTTACAAACAGAATAATTGCTACTACTTATAAATGTTGGAACCATAAGATATTGTAACACTTATAAGTGTCACAAACATATTCATTGCTAACACTTATAAATGTTGGAAGCATAAAATATAGTAACACTTGTAACTGTCACAAACATATTCATTGCTAACACTTATAAGTGTTGGAACCACATATAAATGTCAATATCATAATCCAATTGACACTTATAAATGTTGACATACATAAATTGCTAACACTTATAAATGAGTATAACGTATCTTTATGATTTCCATTCACATATATAATTCAACATATCAATTCAATATAAGATTTAGTACACTTCCATATATCAAATTCAACAATGTCACATTTGGATAATGCTCAAATTTTTGTTACAAGCTTACAATTTCAAAATACCATAATATCAAGTTCAAATTATAAAAAGCAGTACAAATTTTTACTAAAGATACATATAATTTTAGATACAGCGAAGGCGAAACATGGACCATATCACAAAGCCTCCATCCGAAAATTCACGAAGCTTATAATGTCCGTTTTGAGGACCATTGTAAATCGGTGCTTCCGGATCTAAAACTTTTTGTTATCCAAACAACTTTCTCAACACCTTGCACTATCTCTCTAAAATAACACAAGTTCCTACAAAATATAAATATAAATGCACTCATTTTTACAGAAGTAACAAATTGCAAAACTGACAAATAACAAGTGTATTTGCATAACTGATAAATAACAAGTGTAATTGCAAAACTGACAAATAACAAGTGTAATTTCAAAATTGATAAATTCAATATAAGCTTTGAGCCTCAGCTCATTTTTAGCATGCCTCAGTTTGCGCAAACTAAGCCAAGGCTAAGTTTTTGCGAAAACCGAGCCAGCTCAGTTTTTACGCAAAAATTGAGCGGCTCAGTTTTTATCCAAAAACTGAGCGGTTCAGTTTTCGCGCAAACTGAGTCGAGAAAGTTTGAAAAAACTATGCGCAAACTGAGCTTCAAACTGTCTCGGCTCAGTTTGCGCAAACTGAGTTGCACAGTTTTCTATATATAATCTGTGGCGATAACTTATGTAGAGGCAGTTTCAAGTTTAATGAATAAAATAACGTCAATGTGGCCTCCTTAGTGAGCTTTCGGGACAAATCATGGTCGGCGCAAGGGGACAATACTCTCTAATTAGTTTATCCACCCGCAAATTCTATAAATGGGCACTGGAAGAAAAGCTAAAGTACATGATATTTTGATTGATGGCCATATTTCGCTTCCTTACAACATAAACCCGTGTATTCTTAACATGTGGAGCCAACCTCACGAGCATGTCTGTGGTGAAATAATGACTGATTATCATGTTTGGGCGAATGGTGAAACTGAACATTTGATCAAGAGGGTGGATGCAAGTTTATCCATTTCTCTGTTTTGTGTTTAATAAACCATTTTTTATAAATATAGATGATCGGAGATAATCATACAGTATAGTTGTTTAATGGTAATAGTAAAGCATGTTTGCATCAAGTACTTGTTATAAAAACATCAAATCATATAAAATAATTTATTCCTTTTAACGTTTCTCCCATGCCCATTCCTAAGCAGTTCTTATGGTATACATGCATGACTTTTGGTAATACTTTATAAGAACAACCATGGCAGCTTTGCATCTAAATTTTTCAAAGAAAAAGAACATTTCACTATTTACAGTGTCAGAGCATGAAGATCAGTTAAATATCATTGTTTCCCAATGTATTTCTTACCAATGTATCATAAATTATACAATTTTGATTTGTTTTTTTACCTAAATGAATTAGTTGGAAACTCTAAGAAAAAATGGCCATAAATTGAATGCAAATTATGATGACTCAAACAAAAAAATTATTTCGAAAGAGGAAAGAAGAATATGCTGAAGGCCCATTGGATAAGGGCAAAATGCACCCAAACCCAATATTACAACACATAAACATATTAGCTAACGGATGAAACCCTAGCCAACATTTCACAAAACACAAAAGCTCTCTGAAAACTCTAAAATGGCGGATAGCTTGAGAGCTTCACTGATCTCCGCCTTTAAACTCCACAGCATCACGGAGGCTTCCAAATAAAGTCTTCATTGTCAACAATCTTTTTACTGGTGAAGTTAG
Organism: Allium sativum; assembly: GCA_030737875.1. NCBI lineage: Eukaryota > Viridiplantae > Streptophyta > Magnoliopsida > Asparagales > Amaryllidaceae > Allium > Allium sativum. Next base: position 290,494,316 of record CM060927.1, read on the forward strand.
GGTTATTGTAATCAGCTGAAACCCTAACTTTTGAAGCTTTTGTCCATAGTATTCTCTGATTTGCTTGTCTTCTTACTTAACAAGCACGAGTAGCTTTCCCTCCTCCTTTTTAAGCTTCGATCTTCCTCTAGAAGCTTGCTGCCACTACTTTCCCCTTCATCCCAGTAAGATAAGTGATAAATTTCGTTATTTATCTTGCTTCCGTAGTGATTATTGTTGACTTTGTGTAAAAAGTTGCGAGCTTTAATCTTCTTTCTTTTCAATAGTGAAGGTAAATCCTCTGGATCACTGCTGAATGATTGCTCAACCCTAATCTCTGAATCAGGTAAAGAACGAAGATAACATTTCGATTTACCATCAAAAAATTGGTTTTATGTTGTTAAATCCTGTTGACTTCCCATTAGGTTGTTGATGTCGAGGCTAGGGCTGCAACCTTCACAAAGGAAACCAGATTGCTTCGCAGTTTCCTTAACCATGCTAATATGATGATAATGACCAGCTTCATGTGCTATATTGATTGGATGGTAATCCAGCTTCTCTGCATCAGGTATATAAAACATATTACTGCCCAAATTACAATTTAAATGACTGTGTTTATCATCTAATGCATGTTTACTTCCCTTGCAGGTTGATCTGATGTTGGGACTAGGATTGCAACCACCAGTGTAATTAAAGCACTTAATTTGCTCCAGATCTCCTTGTAAATTATTGGAGCAGACTTTGGATATAAGGTAGTGATCTTTGGATTTGCTAGAGTTGTGCCTTCCCTCAAGTACAAATTTCTCAACTTGAATTTTTCATTACAAGCAAGTGCCTGATATAAATTTTGGTAATTCATATGCCTTGCTACCTTTTTATTGAAAATGTGACTATCAGTGACTATATTCTTCCATAGCTGACTGCTACTGATCTCTTTGAGCGTATCCAATATTTGATTTCTTTCCCTCCATATGTGATGAATCACAGAAGTTAACATCACACAAGCCTTATTAGAAAATTTGTTTTAGGCTTAAATCTATCCATGATGTATGCAACACTGCCTCTGATATTCAAAGCAGGAATATTCAGATTAAAATTCAATTTACATTTAGCATTGAACCAAATGAATTAGGAATATGGGCATTCAAAGAATAAATGATTGATATTTCTAAATCATTCTTACATAAGAGACACTTATCCTCGGAATCTTTATTCCATTTCACACACTTGCCTCTGGTAGGAAGCTTATTTAAAAGTGCAAAGTAGGCACAATGAGCCATTTTAGGGCAATTAGCCTTGCACCAAATAGCCTTATGCCAACTTGCCTCAACTTCATCACCAACAAAAAATTCTCATGCTTTTTTAAATGAGAAATTATTTTTTGAAATAAGCTTCCACTCCCAATGGTCTCTATAACTATTATTATTTATAGGAATTTTAGAGATAGCAGATTTGTAGATACATGCAGCTTGAGTGCTACTTAGAGACCAATAGTTGTTTTGAATAATATTTTGGATAGTATCAATTACACCCTCAAGAATGTGCAAATTATTCCATCCTAAAAGATTAATAAGAGAGTTAACAAAAAATCGATGGATCAAACCATAGACTGGTTTGGCTTCCATCCTTTATTTCTCTCTTAATTAATTTTTTGCTAATTTCTCTAAAGTCCACAATATTTTTCCAAACATAAGAATGATGGTTCTCTTTTTTAGCAGTCCCAAAATTTTTTGATTTAAGGTATTTATCCATCATCCATCTAACCTAAATAGATTTTCTATATAAGAATTTCCAAAATAATTTTAATTTCGAACATCATTTAAATCCCTAATATTTCTAAGACCCAAACCACCAAATTTCTTAGGCTTACAGACTTTGTCCCAAGATATTTTATGGTATTTACCCTTCCATATAAAATTGGCACATATTCTCTCAATTTTTTGAATAACACTACGGGGAATGTTATATGTTTGAATCCAGTAGATAATAACAACAGTGATGACTGTGTGAGTTAGCTCCATTCTACCAGCCATAGATAAGAGCTTACTAGACCATCCTTCTAACTTAGTATGGATAATATCAAATAGTCTAGTACGGTCCCTCTATTTAATTTGATTAATAGCAAGAGGCAAGCCAAGATACTTGACTAGTAACTTCCCTTCTTTAAAATCCAGGAGATTAATAATATCATTTTTATATACTGAGTCTTGCTGAAATAAATCTTACTTTTTGAAACATTAACTTTAAGCCCAGCATATTTTTCCATATTATCAAGAATGTTTTTAATTGAAGAAGCACTAACCCTATCATCTTTAGCAAAAACAAACATATCATCTACATAGAGTAGATGAGTAATGTGTGGTTTGTTTCTGCTGATAGGTTTTATGTTACCTTTCAGTAATTCAGACTCCGTTTGCATTGAGAAGTACTCCATAACAATAGAGAATAAGTAAGGAGATAAAGGATCTCCTTGCCATATACCTCTATTGCTTTGTATAAATCCTTTGGGAGAGCCATTAGTCATTACTGAAAAGGTGACATTGTTAATGCACTCTTTAATTAAATCACAGAATCTGCTATTAAACCCCATCTGCCTCATAACAAAAACAATAAAATTCCTATTAATCTTATCAAAGGCTATCTGAAGATCAACTTTAATGCACATAATATTTTTATTCTTCTTATTAAAATCCTTGATAGGCTAACGAGCAAGTAAAGTATTTTCAGAAATAAGCCTACTAGGAATGAAGGCACCCTGATTTTCAGAAAGAAGGAATTTCAAAAAATTCTTAGCTCTAATACATAATATAGAGGAGATAATTTTGTAAACAAAATTACAACAGGCAATAGGCCTGTAATCCTCCAAACTAACAGGAGCCTCAACTTTAGGCACTAAAGCGATAAAAGTATGATTAGAATTTTTTTAAATTCTGCCAGAACTAAAAAATTCTTTTATAGAATCAATTAGTGGGGTTCTAATCTCAGACCATTGTGTTTTATAAAACTTAGCACCAAATCCATCAGAACCAGGGCTTTTATCATTTTTTGCATTAAAAATGATATTTTTAATCTCCTCCTCTCTAATAGAAGCAAGTAATAAATCCTCACTGTTATCATTATCAGTATACTTGAAGATAATATTAGGAAAATTACTAGTGATCTCCTCTGAGTTATATAGATTGTTAAAATAATTAGTTGCCTTTTCTTCAAGAAGATAGGCATCATTAATTATTTTACATCTGTATCCAGTAATTTCCCAATATCATTTCTATTTTTCCTGCTAGACATTTTAGCACAAAAGAATTTATTAGCTTCATCACCTGCTGTTAACTACTCAACCTTGGCTTTCTGCTTAATATCAATTGAATGAATATGCAAAGATTTGATAAGTTTGGCTTGTGCATCAAAAAATAGAGAAGCCTTATTGACGTCTGAGCTGTTGTTATCTAAATCATTCTGCAATCTCTCACATTCATCCCTATTGAATTTAACATCAGTTTTATTTCTGGAGCAATTCCACTTTTTAAGATTACCTTTAATAATTTGTAAAGATTTGTTAAATTTATATTAGGGAGTTCCAAAAAGATTATTATTATTAAGACTGTTAGAAACAATCTCTTTATAACCCTCTTCATATACCCATCCATTTACAAATCTAAAAGAAGATTTTATAACCTCCTTATTGCCAGTATTAAAGGTAACCTGAATTGGTGCGTGGTCACTGGAGTTTTGAGGTAATGTACAACAACAAACTTTAGAAAAAGTGTTAACAAAAATCTGGTTTAATAAAACCCTATCCAATTTGCAATGGATAATCCGAAATTCACCGGATTTCTAAGTGAATTTATTTCCATTAATTGTGGGTTCTATCAGACCAGACCTTACAATGAAATTAGCAATTTTCTCAAGTTTATTAAATGGAATTGGATTACCACCCCTTTTTTCAAAACCATGAAACACAGTATTGAAATCACCAATAACAATCCAAGGACAGTTAACATTTATACTAAATTGTTCAGTACAGTTCCGCAATTTATGACTATCTGTCTCCAGATTAGAGGCATAAATAAAAGTGATTTTTAAAGTAAAACCACCCTTATTCTTAAAACTGCAATGAATGTATTGAAAATCTACAAAAAAACTGTCAAGAGACCAAACATTAGGGTTATGGAAAACCATAATTCTACCATTTCCCCCTATATGATCGTTATTAATCATATGCCAATTAGAAAGACTTCTATTATGAAAGTTAGTAATATTGATGTCATTAAGCTTGTGCTCAAGCAGACCAATAATACTAGGCTTGTACTTGCTTATAAAATTAAGCAAATCTAATTTCCTACCAGGAGAATTCAAACCTCTAATATTCCAGGCAATAATATCTATATAATAAAAAAAATAGAATTATAGAGTAAGGATACAACTAAGGATACAGTGCAAGCTACAGTGGATCACTGTGCTTGCTGCTATCCCCTTTCACTTCTGACTGTTTACCACTTTTTTTGAAATTAGTTTTATCGGTGGCTTTCAGCTGCTTTCCTCAGTTAGCATTTTTACCAATGTATTTTTTCTTGAAGTCATGGTCTTTCTTATCCTCAACTTCTTCTATTGCTCCTATGTCAGAAAGGCTTCTGCAACTGGTTTTTTCCTTTTTCCAATATGCAGGTTTAGGAGCTACGTTAGACGAAGAAGCCATGGATTTATTAATGGAATTATGAATATCCTTATCAGAAATTGAGTGGTTGGAGGGAGCATGATCTAAAGAAAGCAGACCAGAATTAGTGTAGATAGGGTTAGCAGCAATCAAGCTGGAGCATTTCTCTGAATCATCCACATTAGATTTTAAGATTCCAGAATTTGTAAATAATCTTGGATCCTTCATATGGGGGGAGGATCCAATGACCTATTTTTTAATTTCCCCATCTGTATTTAAATCTGTAATGCCTTTAGAAAGATTATGCACCACAATCTCTATGTGTACTGGTTTCATAATACCCATAGTTTTGTCTAGAGCCAAATTAGATTGCATTTTATCAGTAGACATTGCAGAATCTTGAGAAAACCCAGTAACTTGATTCAAATTATTATAACCCATTTTTTGACTGTTAATGGGTCTATATTCATATTGTCTTCCTCAACTGATGGGGAAAGGCATGTTGAATCTGAAATTATAGACTGCGTCGTATTTGAGATGATACCATTCATCTTCATTTCTAATGTTTGTGTATTCATTTGGTTTTTCTACAGTATCTTTGTTGCTTTCGCAATTTACAGTAGAATGACCAAAGCATTTACAAACCTTGCATCTATTCGGTTTCAACTTATATGTGATTGGCTGCGAGATAACTTCACCATCATGTAAATAGACTGTAGCTTCATTTGGAAGATCCGCATCTATGTTTATTTCTACCAATATTCTTGCGTAACTCAATCAAGTTTCTTTCGCCATCTGTTCATCCAACTTTAGTGGAATCCCCACAACACTAGCAATGGCGCTAAAAGCTTCTTTATCCCATCATGTTAGGCTTAGTTCCGGTATCCTTATCCATATTGGCATCATGCTAAGCAAATCTCGGCCAAGACTGATTTCTTGTTCCACTTTTTAAGGATAATGAGCTTTCCATTTATGAAATAGGGTCCTCCCTTCAGATGTTTTTCACAATCCTCAATATTGGTGAATCAGATAATGAAAAATTCATTTTCTCGAGTAAATATCTCAAATGAACCACTAGGGTTCCATGTTCTAACTACAAATGCTCTAAAATAGTTTTACGACAATCGCTTACCAAAAACATAAGCAACAATAGAAAAGCTCCATTTGAATTCGGTCCTATTACTAATTTCCTCATTGACAATAACAATGTTTTCCTCTCCAATTGTAGAAGTTGGAGGTATGTATTTTAGATCCATATCGGAATCTTGCCCCCTTTCTTTACTAAGTCAGCCAATGTGGAGGTTGCCCTTTCAATTGGTATATTGGCTCTCGTTTATTTCCCATAATCTTATGGATTATTATTCATCTTTCTGGTTTAAAAACGGCTCCCACTAGACGTCGGGTATGGTTTCTTGAAACCCTTAGATGGATATTCATATGATTTGCCAACCCTTTTTCAAAACTGATTTGGTTTATTCAGACTTAGATCTGGTTTTGCATTGTTCTTGTGACTTTTCACCGTGATGAACCCTTCCTCATCCGCTATAAAGACAAGAGCAGAATGAGGCGATCTCTGAATTTGATTAATAGATGGGGGAGAGTTAGAAGGGGAGGAGAAGAGGAAGTCCCAATAGGATTGGGATTATAATAAAAGATAGGTTTGGGAGAGGACTTGAAGGCAGCCATGGCTGCAAGGAGAGCTTTCTCGTTTTCTATTTTATATACTAAAACAAATTTTATTCTGTGTGTACAACATGAAAACTAGATACCATACTTAAAACGACCCTTTTTAGGTAATAGTAATATCGTTGCCACAAGGTAAGAATACTAATATAGTGCAGGTGCCATAAATTAGTTAGAGATCACTCAACAAGCCAGCGGCAACATTTAATAGGAGAAATTCAAGATCATGAATAAATTTAACAAGTTAGCATTAAGGTAGCAAATTTTTAGCACAAATGAAGTTACCTTGTTTGCTTTTAGAAAACCACCAGCATTGCTTAATGTTCTTGATGCGGTTGGCACATGGTGCATCCATGGAGTAAATTGTCTACCTCTAAATATTATATGTATAGAATGTGGAGCAAGTGGGGAGTAGCTACACCTCGCTTCCATTTTATTCCACCTGCATCCTTACAGTTTAAAAGTTAGTCAGATCAAAATTGCATGAAGAATTAGCAACGTTCAAAATGTGCATTCAAAAGAGGTGACGTCGTAACAAAAGAAATGAATCCTAACTGATCTAGCTCTACAAGATCCAAAATATACTCAGATTTATTGTAGAAGTCATATGGTACTTTCCCAGGGACGGATCTACATTCAGTGTACCCTGGCCTACAGCCCGGGTCATTAATTTGTAGTTGGTATATTAGAATAGGAACCAGAAATAACTATATATTACCAGCTAAAACTTAAGCTACAATGTAATTTACAAAGTATACCTTTGATGTTAAAAAATAAACAAACAAAGTAGTGGTGGTAGTGTTTGTTGATAATTAGTGTAGCTTTTCCATTTTGTTTTCCATGCAGTTTTCACGTAATAAAGTTGTGTCCTATTCTTATGGAAGACCGGGCCTACATGAATTTTTATACGCTTTGTTTTAGGATCAATATGAATAAGTCTATAGCATGCTGCTATAAAATAATTGTACTGTATCCTATTTAGGTAGTACTTCAGTTTTTCTTTTAGTTGATTTGTCTGTGTATTTCCAGTTCTTTAGTTGATAAATAAAAGCAATTTTGTTTTTCCTGTACTTGTATACAGTGTTGTTAAAATCATCAGAAGTGAGGAAATGCTTAAATTATTACACTATATTTATTTGTTTTTTTTTATTTTAGATCCCCTTGTTTGTTCGGGTTTCAAATTTAGATTGTTTGTTCCTACGTTCAATTATATCATTTTCCCATAAATGTTTTGTCTTAAAAAATTTCATTTTTTCACTCACCTTTTACTTTTACGAAACTAGATATTTTTTCATTTAGCAATTACTTTCTATTTTCTTTCTACTTTTTTTTTTGAAGTACCAATATTACAATAGCCCAAGGTGATTCCAATTCCTGGCTCCGTCCCTGTACTTTCCATATACATGAGAAAATCAGAACACTAGCACGTTGCTTCTTTTTGTATCTTAACCACAATACGATAAGTGATGGGATATAATTCAAACCATAACTCACTCAAACTTAATATATACTGCAGCCATAACTCACCCAAATAGCCTTAATAGTTCTACTTCCTATAATCAAATTTTCCGCTTCAAAACTGCCTTTCGCTACCAACACCACAAAAATACAACTTGTAAAACTCCTTCGCTAATACAGCAATCACAAAAAAAAAAATCACTCCACACCCACAAAAATGCAACCATGAACTCTTGCACGTCCCCACTAAAAAAACTCAACAATATTCACTCGAAATTGCCAAACAAATATAATATTAGTTATTTTTAGACGCTATTGATTACAATAAACTGTAGAGTTTAGGGTGCGTTCTTAACGAACGTGAGCATGACATTTGAGCGTGCCATTTGAGCATGGTACTGTAGCGAAGGGGAATTGTGTTTTTAGCAACGAACGGGGTATTTGAGCGTGGTATTTAATTGTTAAATTAATGGTTTTGATTTAATTAAATTCTAGTTGCATCAAACAAAACGACAACATATTTCATAAAATAAACGACAACATTTTTCATAAAACATAGCAAACACACCAAGACTGGAACTAAAACAAGTACATGAAAATCTAAAATAAACGACGATGAGGTAACTGACTCAACTCCGCTGAAATAAACCCGCATATGCCCTCATCGCTGAGCTCCTGAACAATATCCACATTCCGCTCATCATTGCGGAAAATCGTCAGAATCTCCCAAAGGTCCGCACGCGTACCCGATCTCTGAAGAAGCTCCAAGCAATGAGCAGCAAGCTGTCTCGTATCGTCGGTCATAAACAAGCTGGCACGCGCTGCCTGTCTGCGCCTAGAGGGCTGACCAGAAGGGGAGAAAGAAGCAGCTGGCACAGGCACTGGTGGAGGTGCTGGTGCAGCAGGAGGTGCAACCAGAGGAATCGGATACGCACAAGTATCTTTCCGCAAACAACCCTCGAACATAATGTCCTGCTCTCGAAATTCATCGGCGAGTGCTTCCTAAATTTTCTGAATGGTCTGCCACCGCCGGTACTCCAAAAATCATCAGGACCGTCTAGATAATCGAACTCTGCATTCCATACACCCCCAGGTGTTCTAAGCAGCATGTCCCAATCGCGAAAAGCTCGCTTCATGTTGTCCCATTTGTTTTTAATCTGGTTTTCTGTGAACTCCAGATTAAAACGGTTGTTCATTGTTGTTGCGACTGTTGCGTAGAACCCACTGACGCTTGTATCGCGCTCCGCTATGAACTCAACGCAAACATCTATGAAAGCGGACTCCCGTTCGACCGTCCAATTCACAAATGGCTGCGAGGTAGCAGTGGTGGAAGTGGAAGCCATCTGTGTAAAAAAAACAAAAATTCAAAAAAAATCGAAAAAAATATATATGAGCGTGCCAAATTTTGGCTGCGAACGCACCCTTATATTGACAGTGCTTGTAAAAAAATTCTTTTTATGTCAATGAGTAATAGCACTCTTATGTCACAAAGTCAATGTAGATTGATTATATGCGTATTTCTTTACAAAGTCAATGTAAATCACAATATGCTTATATGCATTTAAATCTTTTACATTGGATTGCAACTGAATCTTATTGCATGAATAACATCAGTTTATTTGTCCTACAATCGTTTGGCTACCATTTATCGTTAATACCCGTTTAGATAATTTACCTTATTTATTCCGGGACCAACTAATTCATGGTAGTTCTGCTGTCTTTTATCATTAATAGTAATAAATACAAATAGTTCACCCTCTATACCCCCATACAGTCACCTATTCACGATAGTTTTTCCATCTTTTCATTTTAGTATACTTCTGCCCTTCTTGCTACAAGTAAATTTAAAAATGAAGGGTAAGGAATGTTGAGACAACTTCTAAGATATATACCAATGATATATACATGATAATTACAAGCATGATAATTAATTTAGGGTAAGAAATGTTGGGACGACTTCTAAGATAAAAGGTATATACCAATGATATATACATGATATTTACAAGCATGATAATTAATTTAGGGTAAGAAATGATAATTACAAGCACGATAGAAGGTAGCCAAACGATTATAAGAATTGTCCACCCTCTTTACCCCCATAAAGCAACAACTTCTAAGATATATACACCATGACAAGCATACAACCAACATGCACTTAGCCTTAACCTTCCTCCTGGTACTATATATTTATGAACATAGCTTGCATTCACATATCAAAATTTACAAGTGATAAGGAACACTTACATAGTCAATAATGTGCATGTTTCTCTACCTATTTGTTGTCTAATTGAATAGAATCTCAAACTGCAAAAAAGAAAAATCATATATTAGTTTACAAATGTTAAAATCTCTAAGAAATGTTTAGGCGGACTAAACCATACACTATACTAGGAAATTAACATTACTAAAAATGGTTTTTCCTTTTCTTATGGCAACAATATTAAATCAATATGAAAATTCAATTTCAGATAGTGATTCAGAGAGACAATATGATAGTACTCCCAATCAGTACAACAGTTTCACATACATATAATACCCAAACATAGAATCCTCAACCAAACATGAAACCACACATAAAATAAGGATGATGACAACGCTTTGATTGAGTTGGGCATAAGAAATACCAAGCTCCATTATTAAAAAAAAAAATCCTTTATGCTTTCCCCCGAAAAGAACCACTTTCCTTTCATCTCTAAACCATCAAGATCAACCCTGGCTATAAAAATCGCATTATTAATGCGGCCAAAAATAAAGTTTTGGCAAGTAAAACAGAATCATATCATCCATTTGCTATTTAACATTCAAGAAAAGGTTCTTTTTAAAGAAAGTTCACTAATAATCTATTGAAATTAGCCTCTATGGTCTATGAGAAGTCTGACTACTATTCTAAAAAAAAATTACTACTATTAGCCTCTGATAATCTACTGGTTTCAGCCTCTATATCCAATTGCAATTAAAAAAAGTGCATGCTTCAAAATTCACCTTTTTTTATTTATCTCGTCCACCACATCTAAATTCTGAAACCCGCAAAATCTTTTCTCAGCATTCAGAATACCTAGGCTATGAAGCATGTTGCATGTACGTAAACTAAGAAATGCTTGCAATAGTCACAAATAATCAGCTGTATGCATATTGGCTTTCAAATTTGCCTATAAATTAGACCAAAACAAAGCAAGAAAAAAGAATATATCAAACTTAACAGAGCCATTAAAATAAACCAATGGTTGTTAAAACATTAATGTTCTTCATGTTGGAATGCTGCTTATAGCAGCTGCTTACAGCAGCCCCTGTCAGCCATCCATGTGCTAAATATAGGCTACCCACCAATCGCGCCACCAACTGTGCCACCAACCATACTCTCATATTATAAATACACCCTTGTTATTTATAGTTAATATCTCATTCAAAAAATAAGTAAGAAGAAAAGGAGAGCAAGAAGAGAGTGAGATCGAGTGTTGAGTAAAAAGTGTTTTGTGTAATTACTTTGTAATATTCTCTTAAATATAAGATCCGCAGCAGCCGGAGACGTAGGCATAATTGGCTGAACCCCGTTATCAAAGTTTGTGTCTTACCATTCTACATTTTATTTCTTTTCTCCACAAATCTAATTATAAGAAAATTTGCGTAATTTCTCAACAATTGGTATCAGGGACATAATTTGTTAGAAAGGAAATCAAATTCGAGTGGGAGCAATAGCGGCAGATGAAAGAAGGGTGAAAATCGAGAAGTTTGATGGAGCGGACTTTTGCTTTTGGAAAATGCAAATTGAAGATTATCTATATCATAAAAAGCTTTATCTACCTCTCTCATAAAAGAAGCCAGAGAATATGAAGGATGAAGATTGGACTCTTCTTGATAGACAAGCTCTTGGAGTTATTCGATTGACGTTATCTTGCAATGTTGCTTTCAACATAGCAAAGGAAAAGACCACGGCAGGTATTATGGAGGCTCTCTCCAGTACGTATGAGAAGCCATCAGCCTCTATCAAAGTTCATTTGATGAGGCGATTGTTTAATTTGCGGATGACAGAAGGTGCATCGGTAGCTCAACATCTCAATGAGCTGAATACAGTTACTTCTCAACTAAGTTCAGTTGATATTGAATTTGTTGAAGAAGTACGAGCGTTGATACTTTTGTCTTCTCTACCATAAAGTTGGAATGCTACTGTCACAGCAGTGAGTAGCTCATCAGGAAGCAATAAGTTAAAATTTGATGATATCCATGATATGGTTCTCAGTGAAGAGATCCGACGAAGAGATTCTGGTGAGTCATCAAATTTTTCAATTTTGCATACACAATCAAGAGGAAGAAATTCAACACGAGAAAATGGACATAGAAAATCAAACTACCGAGGTAGGTCGAAGGACTAAAAATGTAAATCCAGAACTCCTAACAATTCCCATAGCTTAAAGATCGTTGAGTGTTGGAATTGTGGAAAGACCGGGCACTACAAAAATCAATGCAGAAGTGCAACAATGGATCAGAAGGCGAACGCAGAGGAAAATGTTACTTCTACCTCAAGAGGAGATGAAGCATTGATATGCTCTTTGGAGAGCAAGGAAGAATCTTGGTTGCAAGACACTAGAGCATCGTTTCATGCCATTTCGCAGAAAGAATTCTTCGAAAGGTACGCCTTTGGAAATCTTGGAAAGGTATATCTTGGTGACGATCAACCTTGTGATATCGTTGGCAAAGATGCTGTGAAGATTAAGCTAAATGCGTAGGTTTGGGAGCTAAAGGACGTCAAGCACATACCGGACCGGAGAAAGAATTTGATCTCCGTAGGACAATTAGCTAGTGAAGGCTACACTACGACTTTTCATGGTGATGATTGGAAAATTTCAAATGGTGCAATGATGATTGATCAAGGCAAGATGAGTGGTACTCTTTACATGACAGCGGAAGCACGATGTTAGATCACTGTTGCAGCTAGCAATGGAAATTCCAACATATGGAACCAGAGGCTAGGCCGTATCAGTGAAAAGGGAATGAAGAATATGCACTCAAAGGGAAAACTTCCAGTTTTACAGTCAGTGGAAATAGGCACGTGCGAAAATTGCATATTTGGAAAGAAGAAGAGAGACAGCTTTCAAATAAGTGGTAAAACCCCAAAGAAGGAAAAGCTGGAGCTTGTTCATTCTGATGTTTGGGGGCCAACGACTGTCTCATCCATTGGTGGAAAGCATTATTTCGTTACTTTCATCGATGATCACTCACGAAAGGTGTAAGTTTATTTTTTAAGGCATAAGTCTGAAGTGTTTGAGGCTTTCAAGATATGGACAGCTATGGTTGAAAATGAGACAAATCTAAAGATCAAAAAGCTTAGAACTGACAATGGAGGTGAATATGAATACATCAGATTCAGTCAGTCCTGTTATGAGCATGGGATCAAAATGCAGAGAACCGTGCCGGGTATGCCTTAACACAATGGTATAGCTGAGCATATGAATCGAACGTTGACAGAAAGAGCCAGAAGCAATATTCGTATACAATCAGGTCTACTAAACCAGTTCTGGGCAAAAGTAGTCAATACAGCAACTTATTTGATCAATAGAGGTCCTTCGGTTCCATTAGAGCACAAAATACCAGAGGAGGTATGGAGTGGAAAAGAGGTAAAATTATCACATTTAGAAGTTTTCGATTGCATAGCATATGTGCATATTAGTGGTCAAGGTAGGAATAAACTTGATCCAAAATCCAAGAAATGCACTCTCATAGGCTATGGCGAAAATGAGTTTGGCTTCCGCAATTAAGATAATGAAAACAAGAAGGTGATCCGTAGCCAAGATGTATTTTAAACGAAAGAGTAATGTACAAAGACAGACATAAAACAGAAGTCAACGACTCAAATCAGAGTGAGCCAGTATTTGTAGATGAAAATGATATTCATGATAGTCTTATAACAGAACCGACTAAAGAAAGTGCTCAGCCTGATGAAATTGTTGATTTAAGCAGTGTGGACCAGTCTAACACACTGCAACATCCTACTCCAACTCCTATATTGAGAAGGTCTAATCGACCTCATGTTCCTAACTAAAGATACATGAACTATTTGTTGTTGATTGATGCAGCGGAACCTGAAAGCTATGATGAAGCTTCTCAGACTGAAGATGCTAGCAAGTGGGAGCTTGCCATGAAAGATGAGATGAAGTCTCTTATCCCCAACTAGATGTGGGAACTAGCTGAGTTACCCATTGGAAATAAGGTGCTTCATAATAAATGGGTGTATTGGGTGAAAGAGAAGCATGATGGTTCCAACAGATACAAAGATCGACTAGTTGTCAAAAGATTCCAACAGAAGATCGAAGGAAGCAAGAATCCAGCAGATATGTTGACAAAGACGGTAACTATCGATAAACTGAAGTTGTGTTCAATTTCAGCTGGTCTGCTAGAGTAAGAAGAGCAGAACGGCTGTTGCATCGATCAAGGTGTGAAGACGGATTGAAATCAGTCTTCAACTGGGAGATTGTTGGAATGTCGCATACAGCAGCTACTCACAGCAGCCCCTGTCAGCCACCCATGTGTTAAATATGGGTTGCCCACCAACCGCGCCACCAACCGTGCCACCAACTCCCACCAACCATACTCTCATCTTATAAATACACCCTTGTTCTTTATAGTTTATATCTCATTCCAAAAATAAATAAGAAGAAAAGCAAATCAAGAAGAGAGTGAGATCGAGTGTTGAGTGAAAAGTGTTTTGTGTAATCACTTTGCAATATTCTCTTAAATATAAGATCTGCAGCAGCTCGGAGACGTAGGCATAATTGGTTGAACTCCATTATCAAAATTTGTGTGTCTTAACATTCTATTTTCTATTTCTTTTCTCCACAAATCTAATTATAAGGAAATTTGCGTAATTTCCCAACACTTCACTGTTGCAATATTAGGAGCAACAGTAGTTGCACCACTGGCACAAGGCCAACTACTTGGGTCTGCTATATAACACTGCTGGTATTTTCAACTGTAGTAGAAGTACAACTGGTTCTGTTAGCGCACTTCCCTTTGCAAGTAAGCCTTGTTTTATGTATGCTACTAAAATAAAAAAGGGAAACTTACATGTATTTGCTTGGTGTATGTTTTCACCTTATGAGCATATAGATGCGGGACTGCAGCTAACATGCGGAGACAACATGGTTTCATCATCAATAACCAACTCAAATGGGCAATTCAACCTATCGTTGAACTTTATAACTTTGATCTTATCAATGCTTTTAAGTACATGCAAGCTTCAAGTCACAACCCCACTATCCACTTGTGATGCTTCACATCCGACCAGTGAAATTCTTCAATCGGCTCTTCGGCTACTTAACAGTGGTGGTGACATAGTTTCTGGAATTCTTAGTATCATCACCAACGTCATGCCAATTGGAAAAATGAAAACAGTTCAAGATCTTCATTTCATGCCAAGCCCATCCTATACATCAAAACTGTTCTTTTCTAAAATCTTCCATCAGGTTCATCATTTGAATGAGAATCTACATTGTTTTTACTTCCTTGTATGGCAACTTCTTTCTTTTACTCTTTGCAAGTACTCAAAATTGAAAGAGCATATAATACTATTATATTCAATTTTTGAAACTGAATATACATCATGAAGTTCTATTGAAATTGAAATTTCAATATCTCAATATGGATAAACATTTAAGTATCTACGCCCTTTGGGCCAATGGTGATGATGTTTCTACTACCTGATCACAACAAGCATGGTCATGTGTATATACCTTACACACATTAATACACAGAGGAACACACATTAAAACTCACACTACATCGCACCACTTGATCACAAGAAGCATGGTCATGCATATATGTTTACACACATCGCACCACTTGAAAAATATAAGTGTTGTAAAATCACTGATTTGGTGTAGTGCATCTAGTCGAATTTGCATATAATAATAGCTACCAGTCGAGCATTGGGATGACACCATACGAGGCGTTGTATGGTGGACCGTGTAATTCTCCAACATATTGGTTAGAAACTAGAGATAAGTTGATATTTGGGCCTGAGATGATTGGAGAGATCTCAAATTGTATCAAGATTGCTCGGCAACGAATAATGGCAGCCCAACACCGTCAGAAGAGTTACACCGATAAGCGTCGAAAAGATTTGGAATTCGACGTTCGCGATATGGTTTTGGTGAAGATTTCATCGTTGAAGCATGTTGTTCGGTTTGAAAGTAAAGGAAAGTGAGCTCCAAGGTTTGTTGGACCATGTTTTCCTAGAAGATGTTGAGTGTGCAAAATGTTTTCTATGTGTCGTTTCTATGGAAGTGTGTGCATGATTCGAATGTGGATGTATCTCCGAAACAGTACGAAGACCTAGAAGTTGAGTCCATAGTTACGAAACCTCGTAAACCGCTTCACGTTGTGGGGAATGACACGAAACAACTTAGGAGGAAGACGGTTAAGCTAGTGAAGGTGCAATGAAGTGAGGATGATGACGATTGTATATGGGAGACAGAAGAGAGTATGAAGA
This sequence comes from Allium sativum, assembly GCA_030737875.1. Lineage (NCBI taxonomy): Eukaryota > Viridiplantae > Streptophyta > Magnoliopsida > Asparagales > Amaryllidaceae > Allium > Allium sativum. Next base: position 290,510,572 of record CM060927.1, read on the forward strand.
TGACCTATCCAGAACTCTACGTTAGTATGACCCATTAATGTTGTGCCACCTTACATCATTGTAGCTTGTACAATTGTTGGAAGAATTCCATGTGCTAGGATAAGGCTATGGATGAATGGTTTGATGGATGCTAGTTTGGATGGTAAAATTTGCTGCTCATGGATTATAGGCATGCAGAATTGCTTGGGTTGCTTGTGTTTGCTTGAAATTTCGGGGATGAAATTCCTAAAGGGGGGGAGAATGTAATAACCCGCATTTTACGTATCGGAGGATCGTAAAATATTTTATTTAATTCCCTGAGGGTTGGACAATTCTCATATTTTGATATGTTGATTATGGGGATGTGATACATGTCCATAATTTTTACCAATTTTATTTGTAACCATTTTGCCCCTATTAGTCTTGTATAGGGCATTACTTTTGATTGGGATCAAATCAGGTGCTGGTATCAATTTCATTGGAAAGGAAATGATGTTTCCAATCCCATAGAGTGTTCACATTAAAGATTTGGTTTAGCTATTTGGGAGGAATCGTTGTTTTTGTGCTGCACAATTTATGTACAAGTTTTATAAGCCATTAATGGGCAAATTTGATGTGGCCCATTAGTGGGCTGGTTGAGGCTATAAATAGGAGGTAGAGGCATGGAGAATAGTTTAATTTCTTCATTCTCTCATATGGTTGAGCTTGTAATTCTCCTTGCTCAATCAAATACACCTTTACTCCATTAAAATTCTATATCTACACGAAAAAATTGAAGATTTACATCGGGTAAAGCTAGATCTACATCGAGTGAAGGAAGATCACATCAAAATGAGTGGTTTGAAGCTCAATCTTCGTTGTCCAGTTTGGGGATTTGGTGATTTCAAGTTGTTTCTAAGAATTGGTGAGTGATAAGCATCTCTCACGCGGAGTCAATCAAGTATATGGGTGTTTGATCTTATTTTCATCATTCATAAGTTGTTTTCACCTAGATCTACATCATGGTAAGTATATTATCATTTGAATCACCATAGGATCTAAACTAGCAACTTAAATTGGTAATTCTTATGTTAATTCATATGTTTATGCAAGTTTAGATCCACTATTTTGTTTATTCGTTGATTTATCATGGTTTGGTGAGTTTTAGATGGTTGTATGATGAATAATTGTCGTTTAAGCATTTCTTGATGATTCCATAAAGTGTTGATGGTTGAATTGGATGATTTGGGGGAGTTTTTTGCATCGATGTTGTGGTTTAGGGATGGATTGGTCGAGATTGGAGATAGATTGGTCAGATCTGGAGTCGGTTCGTTTTTGTTTAGGTTGTGTGGCTTGTTGCACAAGAAATGAAATCGTGTCACCCTAGATTATGTCGGGTCGTTGGCTTCAGGTCGTTGGCACCAAGTCATTGGGACTTTTGTTTACATCGGGTCGGCTAAGGCTTTGGGAAGTTAGGCTATTCTGCTTTGGAAAGGCGGGCTGTTCTGAGTTGGATCGTTGGCTTTGGGTCGCCCAATGCTGGATCGTTCGAGGTCGGGTCGATCAAGCGGAGCAAAGGCATACGGGTTTGGGTTATTTGTCTCTGGGTCGTTCAAAGTTGACGGGTCATGGAGCATCTGAGTCGAGTCAAGTGATGGAGGCTTCTCAAGCAGTCAGATCGATGAAGATTTTAGAGCATCAGGTTGTTGGGCAACCCAAGAGGTTGGGTCATTAGACGACCTAAGGTGTTAGTGATAGGTCGGCTCGGGTCGAAGAGGTGATCGGTCGGTTAATGACCTGAGTGTTGGATGGGGAACGACCTGACTAATATCGACCAAAATTAGTTGTTGTTTTGGTTCGGGAATGGGTGTGGCTTTGAGTTATATTCAAGGAGGAATGTCGAAGTGTTATGATGTGTTCGATGATCGTCGAAATGCAACGAATGTGAAGACGACTCATAGTGGTGAGTCCGTGGATAATTGTTGCTCGAGAAGTAGCTTGAGCTTATGAATAGCCATCAGGTTGGATGGCTAGAGATACTGAAGGCCGAGGAATTATCGTTGTCATAAGTTCTAGCAGACTCAAAGCAGGGGTATAATGGGGATGCCCAAAAGACTAGAAGTTGTTTTATGTACCTATTCTCATATACTTTATTGATGATGTTCGTTAGTTGTTTTATCACTCATTAAGACTATTGTCTGACTCAAGGTTTTATGTCTCTCTCTTATTACCTTGGGTTGTGCATCCACGTATTGGATGAGAAGACTGAGTAGTAGGTAACAGGTAGCAGATCTTAGTGAACGATATTACAGATCGATAACGAGCTAGAGGCTTACGTACCAGTTTTCTACTATGCATATTTGGTTGTTTTCCGCTATATGATGTATTATCTGAGTGTTGTAGTAAGGCCTTTTGTACACAATTTGTTGATTTATTCCAATGATGTTATGGATATTCCTTGATGATTTGGAAGTTTAAAATTATGTGCAATTATGCTTTGCTATTATGACCTGTTGTATATGTTATCCTGGCGTTGTGGGTATACGACGGGTTCCGATTGTGTTATCTTACCATAATGATCGTCCATAGGTCCCGAGCACGTCTTTCAGCGCATTATTTTCCCTTGTTAAGTGCAGGAGTTGTGCGCGGTCATCACATTTAATTATTTCACAGTTCTTTATCCCAATCTGAGAGGGTAAACCCTAATTTCAAATCAAATTGGGGATTTCCACAACTATTGTAATCCATTCGAAATAAATATAGAAAGGGGGAAATTAGACTTAATCTTTTCTCGATTCAATAATTATGTTGTGTTTATATTGATCGATCATGGAGTTTTTCATTAACCTCTTTTTGTGGAGGAATAGGGTGTAAAAATGTTCAAATAGGGGAAACCATTAAGTTAAATCGATGAGTGCTTCCCAAAAACTAACATGTGTAACCCAAGTCTTCCATGTGGAAGTATCATTTTACTCATAGGCTGGATCGATGTGGAAGTATCATTTTAGTCAATAAGAGTTGCAATATGTTATTAACCTAGCTGTTGTAATGCGTTAGCATGTTTCTTCTAGACACGATGTTTATTATTTTATCTTGAACCTAAGGAAAGTTGTCACAATGAGGTTATCAACCTTCTTCCAATATAAAATGCCATTACCCTAAGGTAACTGTTGGTCTTTAAGTCTCGTAAGCGTGACGCTCACCTCTTGAAGGAAGAGTAACTAATCTTCGGACTTAAGGCATTGCTATCTAGGAAATGGCAGAAAAAGTTGAGCTTGTTGAGGCCAAATTATCTTTCAAGCTTCCTTTAGAAAAATCACCCATCAAATTTCATTGCATTAACATTGTTAAACTTTGGACTAGGCGTTGAAGATATTTATCATTAAACACGGTAAAAAGCATTCGATATTAATTAATAATGCCCTTTTGAATTCTATTCTTGAATGCATGGTTCAACCCAGCTTCATGGATATTACAAGAGTTGAAAAGTCAAAATATATTTTTCCTAAGCTATGGCTTGTAAAACCATTTCTAGTTTAAACAGCTTCACAACCCCATTTCACATATTTCTTTTAATTAGAAAAAATACATAAAACAAGATAATTTGATCAAATATTAGAAGAACTTCGATTTTTTAAGCTTGAGAGTTGCGAGCATAATCAAAACTATGGTGGAAAAACGTAGATAGAGTCTGAAATCTTGCAGTGATGCAATAGAAAATGAAGATAATGATGTTATTATTATTTCGACATTGTGCCTTATTCAGATCTTTGAATACAATGTTGAATACGGAATACATAGGCAAGGAGTTGTATTTATAACATCAGATAAAGAACAAAGAAAAATAGGAATGTAAGGGAAAATAGGAATGTGAAATAGTGGTAAAGAAATCTTCCTGATACGCAGAAAGAAATCAACTTCATATGCGGCAAGTTATTTGGAAATATTCGACAAGAAATTTGCCTTTTGTTTCTTACTCCCCACTCAAACCAAATGATATACACAAAATGTGTATATTTTATCCGCTTATTTATCTTGTTTTCTCTTTAGTATAATTGATACTGTGTATTTATAGTTGTGTTTTAAGATTATTTAAGATGAACGGATTGATGCACTTAATTGTTGAAAATCTTGAAGAATTGTTGCAAGAATAGTGTTGATTTTTAGAGCTGGATTAAAGCATGAAGACCTGAAGAAATTTTGTTGTTCAACCACCTTCTACTGCAAATTTTATTGTCAAGATTCAATGCCTTTTCATAAAGATCGCTTGTCTCGAATGTTATGGAGTTATTATTCATTGAAGTTGATTCTGTTTGATGCCCGCAAAGCTAATTTTTCATGACATTTGCATGCCGATTCACTTGCATTCACATTGGTCTAGTTGTTATTTGGGAAAAACTCTGTTGTCCCACATCTTGTATTTGGTCACATTGTCTTGGTCAAGGAAGCTATAAATACACTGTATTTCTTTCATTTAGAATTGTCTTAAGTTTAATTCTGTAATTCTTCCCTTGGAATAAAACTATTCTCCCCTATTCTCTTTAGTTTTAGTTTTATTTTATTTATGTTTGTTATTTTATTTTTCGCATTTTATCATTTAGCTATGTCTAGCTAATCCCCTTTAATTAAGGGGTGATGACGCTTATAGATTGGATTAAATATGAATCACATGGCCAAAAGATTAGGACTTTATACATATAGATCTGGATCTGAACCAAGAATTAGACCTGAACCTTCATATTCTGTGTTGTTTAAGAGCTATACTCCTTCACAGGGTATATTCGTGTTCGATCTAACGCTTATCAGATTTAGATCTAATTTTTAGGGTTTTAGAAATAAAGTAGTGAATCTATCCTAATAGCCTATGGTTGTTTAAGAGCTTATCTCCTATATAGGCTATGCTTGTCGTTATTCACATGTTTGTTTTTAAATACCTAATTATCGTTGTTTCATGTTTCTGACAGAAACATGAGTTAGATCTATATTTATTTATTTAGCTACTGATGAGTATTATCCAATTTATGTCATTACTCCCTAATTACTTTCATTTGAACAATCAAAATTTTGGAATAACTTGATTGGATTTATTAGTAAAATAATTTTGGTCCTAGAGTTCGACAGCCTTTACAACAACCCTTATTGTTTAGGAAAACCAAACGAATTAAATAACTATTTATAGTTATTCAATTTGTTCGCAAACAAATTTTGGCGTCGTTGCTAGGGCTCAAAATAATTTTTATTAGTAGATCCTTTGGGTTTCATTTTTATTTTCTTATTTTCCCCTTAAAAAAAACAATTTATTATTATTATTATTCCTTATGTCTTTTTCATATATAGAGAAAAACATATCTTGTTTAGTGACTTGGTGGTATCAATTTCATTAGTACTATCATCCAAGAGAAAATAATTTCCATTTTTTCCTCTTTCCTGCCATTTTTCTCGATCTCTTTCCGCTTTTCAATATCCTCTCAAATTTCTACAATCTCCTTTTTTCGAATATTTTTACAATTTCTTTCCATTTCACAACAATAAAAAAAACTGCAAATTTTGTTTGATTTCTTTCATTTCTTTTCCTCCTTTCCTTTCTTTTACAATTTGATTTCTTTCCAAAACAAAACAAAAAAATTACAAAGTTCCTTTTTCTTTTACTGTTCCCTGCCTTGACATCTTCATGTCCACAACATTCCTTCTTAAACCATTCAATTTACGGCCATCTTCTCCATTAACAAGTTCATCTCCACCACGTTGACCATAAACCTCTTATCTACACGCAAACTGCTCGAAACCACCTCATATACTAAGACCGCAAAAAAACCAAATCATGCACTGTTTCCAATCCGAACACCGAAAGATCACAACACCTGAACCAGTGCATCTTCATCAGTTCAACCCAAGCAACCACCATTCAATCCAGAGCCGAATATCAGCACCCCTTCTTTTACATGTCCATTCAATACTGCCTTACCACATTGGCCAAAACCTGAACCATCAATAATCCCCGATCACCAGCACTTCACAACCCCTGTCTCCCTCCAACTTCACTATAAATTCACGTGACAGAATAATTCACAAAACCTCCCAATACACCATCCTATGACAGTCTACCCTAAAACCCCCTTGCGCCTTCCTCAAATTTGCACTTCAACCATATACATATCATCTTCAACAACACAACGGAACCCCTAAATCTCTTAATGCAATACCCAAATCAACTTAACTACTCAAACCCCAATTCGCTGTAGTCGGCAGTTCTTCAAAACTGTTCAAATCGCACCATCGCGATACCTAAATCCAACCAAAAATTTGAAAAGCCGAGAAAAATAGAAGAGAAAGAGGGGGGATTTGTTTCCTATTTTTTTATGGAACGATTTGTTAAAAAAACCTAGAGGATTTTTGACTGCGTTTTGGTTTTTGAGAGAATAAAGGGGGATGTGATCATTTCCTTTTCTTTAATTTGTTGACCTTGGACTGTTTCCTTTTGGACGAAGATATATTGAACGGATCGACCAAAGAACTTAAGATTGCGAGCGTTCAACGATTTTGTTGAGTATGTATGATTTAAAAATCTTGGGTTAGTGGTTTCTTTCCTTGTGTGACATACCCTTCCATCCATTATTTGATTGTCTTTTGTGATTTAACATTTTTATTTTTATTTTCAGTTTTTGTTTGTCTTAATTAGGTTAGTGTTTTTTATTTTCTTTCAAAATTTTCTCATATTAAAAAAATCATGAAAATTCAAATTCACTCAAGATCTGAAGAGACAGAATTCAATCAACAAACAGGGATTTCTAAGGTCAAGCGATTTGCAATTTGCAGAATTTGAATTGTTGGAGCGGTTGAACACCAAGTGGGGTATGAACGCGCTAGCGCTACTCAGTTGCACTGGACGGACTGCCGATCTAAGTGAGTGTTTTCTAAACTTTACATGGTCTACGGTTGCTTGAAAAATATATAAAAATTGCTTGTAAAGATTTCGTGCAGGTGCCGCCGCTTGCTTGTAAAAAATTTGTTTTTGTAATTTATTATTCTGTGATTGATTAAAATATTCCCGAAAATTGCATTCATCTTAGTTTTGTTTTTATTTTCTAAGGACTTCATTATATTTTGACAAATTGGTTTATTTCTAACGAATTATTTCTCGGTGTCTAGACTACGACAGAGTAATAACCATTTATAAATATTATGCTGATTCATAAATATTATATCGTTGTTCCTCTAAAGGTACTTCAAACCTTTGGCTGCATTGCTAGGGTGATTCCTGGTGCACCGATAACTCCTGTCCGTTTACTGGCTGAGAAATATTTTATTGAAATTAATCTAACTGTCATTGTATAATTCTAGAAAAATTGTAAATAAGTAATTTGCATTCATATCGTTGCATTAGGTTCATCCATATAAAAAAACCAAAGATTAAAAAAAGGGCAATTTTCTTTTGTGAATATTTCTTTTTCTCTTAAAAAAAAGGTTTTCAAAACAATTCTCGTTTTGTAAAAAAATCGCTTCTCTTCTCAAACTTGTTTTTTACGTCTTTCCTTATTCTTCTCGCTAGTGCATGCGTAGTTGGACTCGTGATCCATCTACTAGTCGTTTAGTTTGATCAAACATTCCTTTAACCATGGACGAAGAAAATCCCCCTCGAACTCTTATGGATAGATACTTCCTCGATCAGGTTTTTATTCCTTCTTACATCATATTGCCCACACCAACGGGTAACCACTTTGAAATTCATTCGAATCACATAAATACTCTTCCAACAATACTACAAAAGCGGGCATATTCGACACTAACTTGTGTGCGTTGCATGAAAAGTGTGGTGAAAGCTATGCTTTCTTTGATCTTCTGCAACAATATTCATATGTTGTTGCATTATACGTGAATTCACTGTTGCAGTGGGAATTCTAGTGTTTTGACGGGCAACAACATTTAAAAACGTAGCATTACGTGTATACAATCCAGCTCAGTGATCCGCGTTATCAACATATAAAAACCCCAACCGCAGATGCAAGATTAGTCCAACGGTTCAAACCAACTATGGTTCTGATGATTCTAAATGTTAGCCATCATCCAATCATTGACAGCCACGTCAGTGCATTCTTTTGACGAAATTGTGGCGCGGTCTTCTCCATTCATGAAATAATATAAAAACAATCTGGTCAAAAATCATTCTTCTTCTCTATCGTCTAATTGTACTTTCCCCCTTTTTACTATTGACAAAAATTTAAACCCAAATTCATGTCAGTATCGCTTCTCTCCTCAAGAGCAAATTTTATTCCCAAAAGGTTGAAGCTTTGAAACGCTTTCTAGCTTTGATTGCTTAAAACATTGACATCGCCAGTTTTTTCCCTCCGATTCAGTTTGTATAGCACTGTGAATTAGTTGCGCTTATTATACATTGGATTATGAGTAATTAGTAATTAGTTCATTTGTTACATTTTGGAAAACCCATTAGTTTATGAGTAATTAGTTGCTTGGACATCCCAAACTTAGGAAAACTCATTCGCCTATGAGTGATTAGTCGGTGAAAGATTAGATTATGAGTAATTAGTTGCGCTTTGACCATTGATTTGGGATTTGCGATTATGCTGAGGTTTATTCGAAAATTATACCCAGCAATAAACCAAAAAAAGGAGATGGCGCTGGTGGGTTTGCCATTTTGGAAACGTATGCTCAGTTTTGCATAAATATTATTCCTTACTACGTATCATAAAGCTGACATACAAAAAAGTATCATAATGCAGCAAAAGTATCATAAGGCAGCATCAGTTCATACAATACACATCCAAAAAATGACATACAATTGTATGCTTGAGGTGTTGATACAGATACATGTGTAGCGCCGCGGTGTGTTTGTGTAGAGGCTTTGGAAACTACCAATTACCCGATCCGGACGAGTCGTTCACCCGTATCTAATCTGCTACACGCACAGGTATATCCATTTGATTTTGGAAACTACCAGTTTCAATGTTACGATTTTGGAAACGTATGCTCATTATTGCATCCATATTATGCCTTACCACTGTCATAAAGCAGCCATACAAAAAAGTATCATAAGGCAGAAAAAGAAACATAAGGCAACATCAATTCATACCATACACATCCAAAAAATGACATACACATCCACATCCAAAATTATAATAATGTTAACTTAATATATACACATCCAAAAAATGACATTATAGTAGCATCAGTTCATACCAGATCAGGGTTTTGCGAGGCAGTGGAACTTCCAACAGATTCGTTAGGGCTTTGCGGTTGTGGGAGAGCCAGTCCGAAGTGAGCAGCTACGTATGATGGACCCACAGCATCAGGACAAAGGGTGAGATAGTTTGTCCAATCAAATTCCTGATCAACTTCCATATATACCCACTGATCATTCCTCTGGTTCATTGGGCTTGGTTATCAACATGTATGTCTTAGGTAGCTTCAGGAAATAAGCTTGGCAAGGGTGTAGCACAGCAGCTTCTTGTATCAACGCGTCAAGTCTTTCATCTGAATCCATTTCCCATTCCCATTCGTAATGATGCAAACATGGAACCACCTGTTCCTCCCTATTGCTCACAAAAAGAAGTTCAGACCTTTTTCCAGGATAAACATGGGTATGGCACTAAACCTTAATGAGGTAAACCTTGTAATTGAATTAAGCAGCAAAAGTACTGATATTGCTAATGCCTTCATAAAATTGCATTTTCAGGTATAAAGATGTATGGTCATACTGAGACCAGTTACAGTCGTCAATTGCAAGCACACGTCCCATTGGCTTCATTATTTCTTCAACAGCAGGAACATTTCTCTTTAGGAACTCGGGAAAGCCATCAACTTTAGCCCATGATTCCATTTCTAATGCTGGTTCAGGCTCAGATTCTTCATCAGACCATGCTTGCAGGTAAATAGCACCACCGGGTTTTGTAAAAGCTTTCAACATTAGCGCATGATCACGCTTACTATACGATGGGCATGATACTAGAAAAGAGTTATTGGGTATTACCCGTATAGGCCATGAATTATGATTCAGAGTTACCTTAAGGACGTCATGCATAGCTTCAAAATTCCAATTTCCCTTAAGAACAGTAGCAGTGATGTATAGAGACGAGTCCTCCATTGATTTTTGTTTTTTTGAACTTTCGATGATTAGGGTTTAGGGGATATGGAGATGATGATGTTCTGAAGCTTGAAAGGATGTGCGATGGACCCAATGGATGGTGTCAGGTAAATATGTGAACTGGAAATGCTTGCACAGAAGACGAAGTATACTCAATTCTGAGGTGGCACGAGTGACTAATGGTGAATGGTCAAATGTTATAATTGTATATGTAAGATTTATAAGTTAATTAGATGGCCAAATGCACAGATGCACACAACACATATGCACTTATCAAATAACTTGTAAATTCAAATTGCAGTTTCTGAAATGACGAGAAGAGATACAGCCGGCAAGTGGAGGACCTGAAATGACATGGAGAGATACAGTTTCTGGTTCATGGGATTGCTACTTTGTAGAATGCAGACTGATCGTATTTGTTGGCATTTGTATTGAAGGTGGTATGTGTTGGCACTTGTGCTACTTTTAAATTATGTACTTGATCGTATGTGTTATATTTGAAGAAGTGATGATGAATGTTTTGGAAGGTTTGAATGTGATGATGAATGTAACAGATGTGTTTCTTCTATGTACAGAACTGATATTGCAAAATTTATAATTAAAGCACTATATTTGTCTTCTTTTACTATTGCATTTGCTTTTTTCCTGATGTTGTATTTCAAGATAATGGTGTTGCATTCCATAATACGGTGTTGCATTACATAAAATAGTAGTAAGTCCACATGGCACGTAGACGCCACAGCTGACGTGGCATGTGACACATGTGCAGCTGACGTGGAGAGCTGACATGTCGTGTGACACGTAGGCTACTGACATGGAAAGCCGACGTGGCCCCGCTACTGTGACCTGGTAGCCAGGATCTAACTAATTTCGAAGCAACGCTGAATATTGTTGCATTACACGCAAATAGTGTTGCATTACGTCTATAATGCAACACTTTCTTTCCGTGGCAGTGGATGTGCAAAAGCATTGCCTTAGAGGGCTAAGGCAACGGCCGCGGATTCCACGCCCTTTCGGTGTTGCCTATTTGAAAAAAGGGGAAAATGCAACACTTTTTCGATCTAAAGCCACATAAAACTTGTGTCGAATATGCCCACTTTTGTAGTAGAGCAAAATTCGGCAATTTTGAATGTGGTGATCCTTACATTTTCTTAGCCAAATTTGAACAAGTTTGTGCAACCATGAAATTTCAACAACTAATGACGATTGAATCTAACATATGCTAGTTCCATTTTTACTTACCTATTATGCTGAAAATTGGTTATTATGCTGAAAATTGGTTGTATAGCTTGCCTTCAAATACGATTGGAACTAGGGATGAATTTGTGAATGTTTTTTAAAGACATTTTACCCTCTGGAAAAAAAATCCAAAATTCGAAATGAAATCGTTAATTTTTCATCAATTTGGGGGTGAATTCTTTGCAAAATATTTCGAAAGATTTAAAGAACTTCTAGTCAAATGTCTACACCACAATTTCGAAAATTGGACTCTTTTTCAAATTTTATACGATGGACTCGAAAATAATTCTCGAACCATGCTTGAATCGATGTGCCAAGGAAACTTTCTAGCCCAAAATCACGATGCCGCTTGGCAATTTCTCGAAAATTTGGCTGAAAAATCAACTCAATGGGAAAGATCTAATGAGAAATCGATTTATTCTCGATCAAACGCTCTTTCGGTAGGATCTTCAACGACCTTAGAAGTGAAAATAGACGCGATGTTAACTAAATTCGATAATGTCCTTTCATCAACTCAAATAAATCAAGCTCAAGCGGCTCAGCTCTCATGTTACAAATATAAGGACCCTAACCACATTGCCGATCAATGCTCACATTCGTTAGAATAACTCAATGCATTAAACAAAGCTAGAAACGACCCGTTCTCCCCAATGTATAATCCGAGTTGTAGAAACTATCCAAACTTCTCTTGGGTCCAAAATAGTGCAAATTCGAATTTGGTTCGACCCCTTTTTCAACCATTTTCGAATAATCCTTCAAACCCTCCCTTTCAATAAAATCAATTCCAAAATCTTGCGCCGCCTTCTCAAAATCAAGCACAACAATCAATTGCACCCCAATATGAAAAACGCCTTTCTATGATTAAGGGGAATTTAACTAAGGCGAGTCAACTATTAGTGCAAATGACTAAGAAAAGTGTTGAAAATCAAAACAAGATAGACAACACGTTACACTCATACATGTAGAACACGAATTAACAAATAGATGAACTTCAAAAACAAATGTCTCAACTTAACGCTAGATTAAGTGAAAGGGAAAAGGGTACATTTCCATGTCAACCCTTCTAAAACCCTAGAGGAAAAAATTCGAACTCCAATCAAATTCACATCATTCAAGATTCAAACGTTAGTCACTTGAATGCAGTCATCACTCTTAGATCCGGCAAAAAGATTAACAACCATGTGGCCAACCGAACGATTTACCAGACGATCTTCCAAACCCTACTGAAAATTTGACCAACTCAGATCAAAATATTGAGCCAATTTCTAACAAGGACCATCCTCAAACTCAAGTAGCCCAACCTACTGAGTTGTCTGTTCCATTTCCGCATAGACTTCGACCTAGGAAAAAGATGGATCAGATAGAAAAGATCCTAGAGGTATTTAAGAAAGTTAAAGTGAACATTCCTCTTTTAGAATTATACAACAAGTTCCACAATATGCGAAATTTCTAAAAGATTTATGCACTCAAAAATGTCATACACAAGTACCTAAGAAAGTGTTTCTAGGGCAACTCTTAGCGAAGTCTTGTCCCAATCAATGCCAGTGAAATACAAAGATCCTGGCTGCCCTTACAATATCGTGTACTATTGGGGACAAGAAAATCGATAGATGCCTGCTAGACTTAGCTATTAGTGTTAACTTGCTTCCATATTCCATCTACCACCAATTAGGACTAAGAGAACTGAAACCCACCAAGCTTACCCTTCAGCTTGCTGACCGTTCAATTAAGAAACCTGTAGGAGAAATCGAGGATGTACTAATCAAAGTAGGCAAATTCATCTTTCCAATTGACTTAATTATCCTAGAAACTCGACAGGTAAACAATCCTGCGAACCAGATCCCTTTGATTTTAGTACAACCCTTCTTAGCAACCTTTAATACGCTTATCAACTGTAGAAATGGGTCTATGAAACCTTCTTTTGGTAACATGACCATTGATCTAAACATCTTTAGAACAGAAAACTCTCCTAACTCTTATGTAGACCAGTTTTCTGAAATTCATGATGTCCACGACAATGAACCTGAGCTCGACCATCTGAACATGTTCCAAAAGAGACTCTAATAATGACGATTACATGTAGTTTTCTTCTCGGTTCTGGGAGTTCTGGAAGTTCTGTTAATATAGATTTGTTGTTTTTGATGTGCTGAGTTTTTTCTGTTTTCATTGGTTATATTGTTAGTTTTTTTTTTCAACATATTTTAAGATGTGTAATCTGTGTAAATTGTAATATGGTTCTTTGTACAGTAGACTCTTGTATTTTGTTTCATGTGAATAATATAATTACCTTTCAAAAACCTGAGCTCGACCATCTGAACAACGAAATTGAATCGAATTATGAAACATTGTTTCAAGATATCCACAAAAATGTCTCGGATTCAATTCCTGTCGAGCCACTCACAACTAAGTCTATCCCTTAACCAATTTCTTTGGTAAGTCACCTCTCAAATCTGAACTCAAAGTGCTTCCCAGTCATCTTAAGTACACTTACTTAAGTGACAATGAAACACTTCCTATCATTATCGCTTCTGACTTACTATAAAGCAGGAACAATTGCTCCTTCCCATCCTTAAGAAAAAGAAGTAAGCAATTGGTTGGTCCATGGCTGATATTAAGGGGATTAGTCCTTCGATAGTCCAACATCGAATCCACCTTATAAATGATGCCAAGCCCACTCGTGATCCCCGGCGTTGACTAAACGCCATCATGAAACAAGCAGTTCGTGATGAAATCCTTAAATGTCTTAACAATGGAATTATCTACACGATTTTCGATAGTCAATGGGTTAGTCCAATTCATCTTGTACCTAAGATATCAGGGATAACCGTGATCCAAAATGAAGTTAACGAGCTTATCCCAACCCGCACCCAGACGGGTTGGTGTGTTTGCATTGATTATAGGAAACTTAACGCTGCAACACATAAGGATCATTTCCCTCTGCTATTTATCGATCAAATGTTAGAACGACTAGCTGGTCACGAGTAGTACTGTTTCCTTGACGGGTACTCGGGCTATAATCAAATCCCTATCGCTCTTGAAGACCAAGAGAAGACCACTTTCACTTGTCCTTTTGGTACATTTGCGTACCTTCGTATGCCTTTGGTCTCTGTAATGCACCTACAACCTTCTACAGGTGCATGGTTAGCATTTTTTCTAATATGATCGAGAAATTTCTGGAAGTTTTCATGGATGATTTTTCCATATTCGGGGACTCTTACACTGAGTGCTTACATCACCTTGATCTTGTTCTTATCCATTGCAAAGATAAATACTTAACTCTTAATTGGAAAAAATGTCATTTCATGGTTAAACATGACATTGTTTTAGGAACATGTCATCTCTAATAAAGGAATTGAAGTTGACAAAGCCAAAATCGAAGTTAACTCTAATCTTCCTATTTCTAAATCCATTAAGGACATCCGATCCTTTTTAGGTCATGCTGGCTTTTACCGTCACTTTATAAAGGATTTTAGTAAAATCACTCGACCTTTGACAATTCTTCTTAGTAAGGATGTTCCTTTTGACTTCAACACTGACTGTATTTCATCTTTTGAGCATCTCAAAAATGAACTTGTCTCTGCCCCTATCATCTGCCCTCCCAACTGGAAGCTTCCTTTTGGAATCATGTGAGATGTCTCGAATTTCGCTGAGGCGCTGTCTTAGGACAACGTATCGATAAAATTCTTCATGTCATTTACTACGCGAGTAAGGCTTTGAACGATGCCCAAATCAATTATACGACCATTGAAAAAGAACTTTTGGCAGTCATTTTCGCTCTAGAAAAATTCAGACCTTATCTAGTTGGCTCACACATCACTGTTCATACCGATCATTCGCACTTAGGTACCTTTTCTCTAAAAAGGATGCTAAGGCTCGTCTCATTCGTTAGATCCTTCAATTTCAAGAATTTGACATTACCATTAAGGATAAAAAGGATCCAACAACGTTATTGCGGACCGCTTGTCTCTTCTTCCAAATGCCCCTTCTTCTTCTGTTCTGATCAATAAGAATTTTCCTGGTGAACAGCTCTTCTATGCATCCACTGATCCTTGGTTTGTTGACATTGTCAACTACTTAGTCACCAAGTAGACCCCTTCTTTTTGGTATAAAAGGGACAAACAAAAATTCTTCTCCCAAGTGAAATATTTTTATTGGGACGACCCTTATCTTTTCAAGTACTGTCCCGATAAGTCATCTGAAGGTGTGTACCCAACACTGAAACTCGCAATGTCCTCTCTTTCTGTCACAACCAAGCCTATGGTGGTCACTTCGGTCCCAAAAAGACAGTTGAAAAGGTTCTCCAATCAGGTTTCTACTAGCCCAATGTTT
The DNA here is from genome assembly GCA_030737875.1 of Allium sativum. Lineage (NCBI taxonomy): Eukaryota > Viridiplantae > Streptophyta > Magnoliopsida > Asparagales > Amaryllidaceae > Allium > Allium sativum. Next base: position 290,526,197 of record CM060927.1, read on the forward strand.
TCAAAGATGCTTACGAATTCTACAAAACTTGTGATCGATGTCAATTCTTAGGGAAAATTGTTAAACGAGATATGATGCCCCTAAACCCCATTCAAAAAGTCGATTTTTTTTTTACTTTTGGGGTATTTCCTTCATGGGACCTTTCCCTAATTCTTTTGGGAATCTTCATATTCTCTTAGCCGTTGATTATGTTTCTAAATGGGTCGAAGTCGTTCCATGCAAAACAAACGATAACAAGGTTGTTATGCGCTTCTTAAAAGAAAACTTCTTTTCTAGGTTTGGCACACCTTGCACAATAATCAGCAACAATGGAACACACTTTTGTAACCATCTTTTTGAAGCCCTTATGAGAAAGTATTTGATAACCTACAAGTTATCCACTCCTTACCATCCGCAAATTTGTAGGCAAGTTGAAGTATAGAATAGGCAGATTAAACAAATCCTTGAGAAACCCACGAATCGAAATCGTAAAGATTGGTCCCATAAGTTAACCAACGCTCTTTGGGCTTACCGTACTGCGTGCAAAACAAACTTAGGTATGTCCCCTTATCAGTTGATTTTTAGTAAGCCATGTCACTTTCCAGTTGAACTAGAACATAGGGCATTATGAGCAATAAAAACTTTAAATCTTGACTTAGAACAAGCAGGTGAACATAGGAAGCTTCAACTTAATGGACTTGATGAAATTCGAAATGATGTCTATGAAAATGAATGAATTCATAAGGACAGAACAAAAGTTTTTCATGATAAATCAATTTTACGTAAAACTTTGATGTCAGGTCAAAAAGTTCTGTTATATGACTCAAGATTGCATTTATTTCCGGGTAAGTTAAAATCTAGATGGACAGGACCTTACACTTTATTAACTGTTTTTTCCATATGGTGCGGTAGAAATTGAGAATCCAGCCGATGGATCATCCTATAAGGTCAATGGTCAACACCTTAAACCTTATTTGGAACCAATACCCAACTAAGAGGAAGAGCTCATGGTCCTCTATGAGCCATATTACATTCGGTAAGACGCACCAACCCTCTTTTGTACATATGTAAATATTCTCTTGTTAAATAATTTCCTTTCACTAAGATATGTATGATTAATGACTGTGAGGACACAATCACACTCAAGTGTAGGGGGAACTTACAGTACATCAGCAATCAAATTTTATGAACTAGGTCATTCGTTAAACAAGGACTAACTTAAATTCATAAATAACACCTTGGTTCTTTATTGATAAGTTGAATTGTTGGGTTATGGGAATGAGCATTAATTATTTATTGAGTCGTAATGTGTCTTTTTAAAGATGCTAGCTTGAGACTGTGCAGATGCTAGCTTGAGACTGTGCAGATGCTAGTCGTGTTCTGGAGTAAGCGTGTCAACCCTTGTTATACATGTTAGAATGAGCAAGTAAAAATAATCATTAAAAAAAATAAAAATAAAAATCAAATAAAAATGATTTTGCACCTACATTTGTTGGAATTTCTGTGTTCGTTTTCATGCATAATATTTCTTCCACTCAAATTTTTGAACTCTTAAGTTGTAAATTCCACTTGGCACAATTAAGGAGAAACGACTTATTGTAGCATACTTCTTCAAAACCCCACATTATTCAAACCTAAGTTTTAGTCGATTTACATCCATGTTTCGTCAAGTTTTCATATATTGGTATACTTAAGAACCTTTTTTATTTTCAAAGGTTAAAAAAAGTTACTTTTTATACCAATATTACACTACCCACACTGTACTTGTTTTAAGGTGGGATGACCATATACCACATCTTATTTTAAATGGGTTATCTATCTTACGAAACTTTGCTTATCTTTCCTTTCAGCTTTTTATATAATATCAATCTAGACTTGTGCATTGAATCAGGGTTATAGAAGTAGAGTAACTAAGGCACAAAATTTCCCTTTCATGAAGTGTTGGTTATGATTCGCTTAGTAAAGGAGGAATCAAATGAAATAATATACGATATCATTCTATTCTATCTCCACTCATCATTCATCATGCAAAAAAATAAAGAAGAAGAAAAAAATGCAATAAAGAGAAAATCTCTAAGAATAAAATAGTCATTCATCATTCTTGACTATAAAGCATTCATCCACATCCATCATACCATACTTAGAAGAGAGGATTGTAGTACAGGAGATGAAAGGAAACAAAATGTCCATATGTGCCTTAGTATTACTTTATCTTTTGTAGATTGAAGCTCAACTAATACACTTACCCTCTTATCTATAATATTTTTAGAACTTACAAAATTTTCCTTCATCTATGCATGACTCGTATCCAATACATTACCTTTACACTAGTGCAAAATTATTCAAAAAACAAAAGAATAAATAAATGATTGGGTGCACATTATCGATGTGTAGAATTTTGGCTGACACCACGATCTTAATCTTCAAGGCAATTACAGTGTTATCAAGGAATTACGATTCAGCTTGAAATTTTTTATTCATTTTTGCGCCGATAATGGAATGGACAATTTAGGGCTAAATCGCTATAATTGAAGTTTGGTAAAGTCCTTGGAATTTGAAAGACCTTAAATATATTATTTGATTAATCTGCGTATATAAGACGCTTTGGATTTTGGGGTAGTATCTGCTGAAAACCCTCACAAGACAACGCTCGTCCTACTAGGGACACCTAGGGGTTTAACGGATTATTGCGTACACTAAATGCAATCGTGTTTCCTGCGAAAGTGTGACATATCTTAGTTTAGTTTCTTCGAGGACATATAAAAATATAAGTGTGGGAGAATTTGTTATACACATAAATGTATATATTTTATCCGCTTATTTATCTTGTTTTCTCTTTAAAATAATTGATATTGTGTATTTATAGTTGTGTTTTCTGATTATTTAAGACGAACGGATTGATGCACTTAATTGTTGAAAAGCTTGAAGAATTTTTGCAAGAAGAGTATTGATTTTTAGAGCCGAATTGAAGCATGAAGACCTGAAGAAATGTTGCTGTTCAACCATCTTCTGCCGCATATTTTAAAGTTAAGATTCAATGCCTTTTCATAAAGATCGCTTATCTCAGATGTTATGGAGTTATTATTCATTGAATTTAATTCCGTTTGATGCCCGCAAAGCTATTTTTCCATGACATTTGCATGCCTATTCACTTGCGTTCACATTGGTTTAGTTGTTATTTAGGTGAAAACCTTTTGTCCCACATCTTATATTTGGTCACTTTGTCTTGGTCAAGGAAGCTATAAATACACTGTATCTCTCTCATTTAGAATTGTCTTAAGTTTTATTCTATAATTCTTCTCTTAGAATAAAACTATTCTTCCCCTGTTCTCTTTAGTTTTAGTTTTATTTATGTTTTGTTATTTTAATTTTCGCATTTTGTCATTTAGCTATGTCTGGCTAATCCCCTTTAATTAGGGGGTGATGATGCTTATAGATTGGATTCAATATAAATCACAAAGCCAAAAGATGATGACTTTATACATATAGATCTGGATCCGAACCAAGAGTTAGATCTGAACCTTCATATTCTGTGTCGTTTAAGAGCTATCCTCCTTCACAGGGTATATTCGTGTTCGATCTAATGCTTATCAGATTTAGATCTAATTTTTAGAGTTTTAGAAATAAAGTAGTGAATCTATGACGGCCCGCCCCGAACCAGCCGACATTTCCTTCGAAATGCGTTGTACCATGTCCAACTAGCATGGGACGGTCGTCGAAAGAAAAGAAAAGAAAAGAAAGGAATTTGAAACTATGAACTAACAAGGAAACTATAGTATATCTCACAGCGCATGGAATAAAATATAATAATAACATAACTTGACATAAAACAGGCGAGACAGTGCATAAGATGAGAACTGAATCATCATAGCAGCGGAAATTCAAAATACAACTTATGATCCATATCATTATTACAACTTCAAAATACTGTCTCTAAAAATAATAGAAAAAGTGAACTACTAAGGCCCAAAGTAGTGACTTACAACAACACAGGGAGATATATATGTGTAAATAGTACGTGTAAGACTCCTGTTAGTCTTCAGATATCGTGCATATCCACTTGACATGTCTCTAGTCTGCTCGTTTAGGAGCACCCAGAGTAATAAGAAGAGACATAAAACTTTGGGTCAGACAAAAGTCTAGTATGAGCGATAAGCAACAAAACAAAACAATAACAGGTATAATCCTATCATACCTGAACCTGTTCGTGCAACCAAAGAGTTAGCACAACAAGATGTACAGTACTCTAAGGTAACACTAACATAAAGTGTAAATGGGGGTGTAGGTCATGGTGATAGCAAACATTAAACATAGCAATCATAATCACATCTCTCACTCAGTGCGTAAAGCATAAGATATTCACCATTCGATCACCCAATCCTTTGCTACGATCACTTTGCTCCATAGAGTCACTATGACCCTATTGCACTGACCCATAGCCACTAATCCGTCTCTAAGTGGTGAACTAAAGATAGGATATCGATAACCCCTTTGCACATGTCCCGCAGCAAAGCCCAATCATGAAGTTAACTCGTTGGTTCCTAACTGAATCCTGAGTTACAACTTCCTATTTGGACTACCTTTGCATCTCGGGTTTTGGTCATCATCCCCGTTCGTCCTTCAGTTCGGTTCGTGATCCTCCATATTGACTCGTAGTGCTCCAAAGCTACGGTTCGTAATCAGCTTCCCCAGCTCGTGGATCGCCCCTCCTAGCTTCGGTTCGTGTCTCGCCCTCCTGTCCTCGACTCGTGACGCCTTCTAGCTCATGATGGATCGTGACCATCGGGTCGGTTCATGGCAACACTCTCTTGGCGGCTCGTGGTCCACTCCGTGGCTTCCTACTCTGGCTCGTAGTGCTCCAACATGGTTTGGGTCGCGCCTCTCCATCGATCTGGTTCGTGACGCACTCAGGTGAGCGGGTCGGAGTCGTGGGGAGCTCCACGAGCGGGTGGGGTTCGGGGAACCAGATCCGATCCCATTTCCTGCAGTGTTTTCCTACTAATTTTCCAACAAGTGTTTACGCTATACGATGGCGTTTTCGACCAATCTAACCTCACTAAGCAACAACAAAACATTCCAAACAGTAATAGAAACATGTATAATCAACCACAAACACTAAAACAACAGTTTTAACATGCCAATATGGATCAAACATACCCAAAACCCATGTTTTTCCCCTAATCCCCTTAATCATGACTTATTCATACGATTAGCAAAACATGTCCAAATTAACCCAAATTTTTATCAGAGCCCAAAAGTAATATTTTAGAATTTCACAAATTTTTCCTAATTTTTCCGAGCCATAATTTCGCTAATTATCATTAATCACGTCTAATTAGCCGTAATTAGCGGAAAATAATGCAAATCACTCACCTTAGCCACAAATTTCTTATAGATCTGAAAGTATCTCTGATATAGGTCGAATCTCTGTGTGTTCCAGCAGCTCTATCCCAAACTTGATGCTAAATTGCCTTGATTTTATGTAGATTAGGCTAATGCTTGATTAAACGGTGATTTAGGATGGATTTAGAAAGTGGAGGTCATTATTAGGGTTGAAGAGAGGTAAGTGGCGGCTGGATAATGGCAAAGAAAAGGTTTCTCTAACCCTAATCAGCCCTCATATAGCTCTAATCCCAAAATCCCCCAATGGGCCTAGCTGCTAATCACCCGGTTAAGCCCAATTAAGCTGTTTTTCACCTTCTAAACCTTAATTCATCCATATCTCCCAAACGGTAAGTCCGTTTGGCATGTGTGACCACTCTACGGAAAGGTAAACCATCATCCGGATCTAATGGAAGTGGTTTCAAGTCAAAACTCCTTACCAATCAAAAGTTAAAGGAGAAACAAGATTTGCTAGGGGTAAAATGGTCATTTAAAAATCGACAAAAATCGTGAATATGGGAAATGACCCCAATAGTCATTCCCCAAAGTTACACGACTTTACGACCTCATACGAAAAAGAAATAAATATTCTACGATCCTCCGATGTGTAGAGTGCGGGTCGTTACATTCTTCCCCCCTTAAGAAATTTCGCCCTCGAAATTCCTTAACCAAAACATACAAAGGTTCCCGCATGCCTATCAATTATTTGCAATCAATCAAACATATATAACAAACACAACAAGCCTATCCTAGCATGCGGATTACTAACGAGGGAAGAAACTATCACTATTAAAATCTTACCAGACAAAGAGTTCTAAATACGACTTTCTTATGCTCTCCTTTGTTTTCGATGAACAGTCTTTCTCATTCCCACCCCACTAGACTTTGACTAGTTTCACCGTCTTCCCTCGAAGTTGTTTCGTATCGTGTCCGACAATACGAATCGTCATGTGGTTCCCAACCACCTCGAGTTCTACCTCAATACCGTCTAACTGATTTGGTGAAATAGTCACATTAGGGTCGTGCACAAACTTCTTAACTGGGAAACATGAAATACGTTGTGAACTCCCACCATCTTATATGAAGTTTCTTTTATTACTTCTGGTCCAAGCACAAATTTCTCAACGGTTTCCAACCAACATGATGGTGAGTTGCACGGCCTTCCGTACAAAGCTTCAAATGGAGTTATACCAATACTGGACTGATAACTATTATTATATGTGAATTCAACCAGATGCAAATGGTCATCCCATGACCCTCCAAAATCTAATATGCAAGCTCTCGAGAGATCTTCTAATATGTGATTCACCCTCTCTGTCTGACCATTGGTTTGAGGATGGTACGCAGTACTGAGATGTAGTTCTGATCTTAATTCCTCTTGTATGCTCTTCCAAAATCCACTAGTAAATAATGGATCTCGGTCACTCACAATGCCTTTGGGTACTCCATGAAATCTCACTACCCACTTCATATACAATTCTGCTAACTTAGCTGTTGTTCGACTTGACGGGTATAAACCTCGCACTCTTGGTCAATCGGTCCACAATCACCCAAATGCTATCATGATCCAATCTAGTCCTTGGTAAACCATCAATGAAATCCATTGAGACTTGTTCCCATTTCCATTCGAGAATTTCCAACGGTTGTAACAAACCACTACGCACCTTTTGCTCAGCTTTAACTAGTTGGCAATTCATGCACTTGGATATAAACTTCCCAATGTCTCTCTTCATCCCTTCCCAGTAGTAGTAGGTCTGCTTCATGTCTCGATACATTTTGTTACCACTGGGGTGCATCGTCAGTTTTGAGTGATGACGTTCTCTAAGAACTTCATCTCTCAATCCATTAACGTTGGGTACAACTAGTCTCCCAGTCTTTCGAAACCATCTTCCTCGATCAAGTTCATACTTGTTCCTCTTCTCACTGTCAATGCCCATCTCTACCTTGGAGATGATTTCCAATAGATTAGGATCGTCCCTCTGACTGGAACCAATCCGCTCAATCAAAGTCAGTCTGATTGTCTAACTTGCTAACATTTATGGATCCAATCCATACTTACGTCTAAGATCATATCCCACGATATAGTCCAATTGCTTCCATTCAAGAAATATAGCATCTAAAATGTCATGTCTCTTATTCATTGCATCAGCTATCGCACCTAGTCCGGTAGCACAAGCATCCATGTATGTCGTCGTCTCTTCATTCTCTACTACCAGAATCCTATAGCTGATAGTCTAGTCAAGGGAACAAAAATGGAACAAACATAGCAACCATAGCATCCACCAAACATGTCCTATCTATCAACTGCTAAAGCCATAAATATGTCGATACCTACTTGACTGGTCCAACCAATCCCAAGGCTAATGGAAGCCCTGCCTTCATACATACGTTGATGCCTACTTGACTAGTCTAACCAATCCCAAGGCTAATGGAAGCCCCGCCTCCATACAGACTACCGTACGTCCAATGTACGTTTATCCTCCAAGGATAACTAGATCACGTCCAACGGATCCAAGGTAACGGGTGTCCCAAGATACCCCTGCTTCGAGTCCGCCTAGAACAATCTAAGTATCGACGATTTCTTGGTATTCTCATCAGAAGAGCTACCCACATACTCTAATCCAGTCCCGAGTATCCATTACAGACAAGTCTCAAGTCCAGCATGAGTCATCTCTCTATTCGTTGCATCTCCAAGATCAACGAACAACCATTTTTCTTTTACGAGTTCAAGTTCAACTTGAATCATCCTAGCCCTCGTTTCATCTCCATGATCAACAAGCACATCTTATCCCTTCGATGTTCTACCATTCTTGAACTAAAGAGAACATCAACATAGGGTCCTAAACAATCCATTACCTTGCAGCTTCATCAAGTCCCACTTAAGTCATCTCCTAGCCCTATCGAACCCAACTCGGGGCAGTCCATACCATTGAACAGTCTTACCATGCCACGGCTGCACATCACTCCTCACATATGTCGAGATATCATTCAATGGAAATCACAACAACTACTTATATCTCACGCAAACCATCCTAGTCGAACTCGACTTTCCCTAAGCACAAGCCCCAAAGGCCTAAACCAATATCAGACAAGCACTCAAGGAACTTCTCCTCCGAATTCAGACAATCTACGTGAGATGATACTAGCAAAACAACTAAGCAATCACAAGCAAACATACATCCATAACTCGATAAGACCACATTACAACAAATCATGCAAAGATTAGTCGAACCACCTATCGGGTTCGTTACAACTAAAGGTCTATCGACTATCTCAGGTTCCAATCCCAAATTATCTACTAGGTCACTAGATATGAAAGAATGGGATGCCTCGCTATCGACAAAACTAGAACATAAACATCATAAATAGAAAGCATACCTCAAATAATGATTCCCTTTCCATTCTCCGCCGCAGTTGGGGCATTCGACGAAGAAGGAACAGCATTGATAGCATATGCTTTCACAATCTTCTTCTCTTTAGGGGGTTGCGCGCAATTATCCTTGTGATGTCCCATTTGGCCACAATTGAAGCACTTCCTTTCCCCAGGCTTTTCTTGACAATCTCTAGCATAGTGGCCCTTCTTGCCACAACTAAAGCACTCTTTATCTTTCTTTTCCTTCTTTTTCTGACCACCCTTGGTCTGATCATGTTTTCTCTTATTATGAGACTCCTTCTTACCTCCACCGCTTGCTTGCAGCTTTAGTTCCTCTATAGATGCAATAGCAACATCGGACTTTGACTTAGGGTAAAGACTCTCTGATCTCAATGCTTTCCCCACTATAGACTCGAATGTCTCATTAATGTGGTTTATCAGCCTTTCCCCTAAGTACTCATCTAAGTCGGTTATGAACTTCTCGTTCTTCTTTTCGGCAGTATCGATAAGAGATAATCCATACTTCGATTAAGTATCGAACTCAGCAATATATTCCGAGACCGCCCTACCATTCTTCTTAAGCTCCAAAAATTTCCTAAACAATTCAGATTTGTGAGCAGCTGGAATGAACTTTTCGCTGAAACGAGTAATAAACTGATTCCAAGTAACTTGATCTTCAGGAGTAGCTGCTTTAATAGCATTCCACCAATTCATAGCTCGTCCTTGAAGCTGACGCGATGCTAACTTTCTCTTCATGGCATCATCGATTTCCAAGTCCTCGAAGATGCGCTCACAACTATCCAACCAATCTTGAACATCCGTAGCCGACTCCATTCCGTGCAACGGCTTCTTGCCAACGCTAGTATAATCCTTGTTAAGCTTGGCGAAATCGGCCCTAGGCGCCCGCACTACTGCACCACCATCGTTAGCAGCATTAGGAACTGCTCCCTGAGCATCCCTAACCATCTCTCGCATGAAAGTAGCGAACATCTTCCTCATATCAGTGACATTCCTATTATTAGCCCCTGAACCCGTACTCCTCGTATATCGGCTCATCGTCAAATCTGTAAAGAGAAAACGATTAACCATCTCCATGGTGGTGCCAGTGCAGTGCGACTTCATCCTTACATATACTAACAGTGTATATATATATAGCTTTTGAAAACCAAAATATCATAAATACACGCTCTCATATACGTATATTATCTCTTCCTGATGTCTTCCCCTAGGTTAACTAAGCAACCTAGAGCTCTGATACCAAATGTGACGGCCCGCCCCAAACTAACCGACATTTCCTTTGAAATGCGTTGTACCAATGTCCAACTAGCACGAGACGGTCGTCGAAAGAAAAGAAAAGAAAGGAATTTGAAACTATGAACTAACAAGGAACCTGTAGTATATCTCACAACGCATGGAATAAAATATAATAATAACATAACTTGACATAAAATAGGCGAGACAGTGCATAAGATGAAAACTGAATCATCATATCAGCGAAAATTCAAAATACAGCTTATGATCCACATCATTATTACAACTTCAAAATACTGTCTCCAAAAATAATAGCAAAAGTGCACTACTAATGCCTAAGGTAGTGACCAACAACAACACAGAGAGATATATGTGTAAATAGTACGTGTAAGCCTCCTGCTAGTCTTCAGATATCTACTCGTGCATATCCACTTGACCTGTCTCTAGTCTGCTCGTTTAGGAGCACCCAGAGTAATAAGAAGAGACATAAAACTCTGGGTCAGACAAAAGTCTGGTATGAGCGATAAGCAACAAAACAAAACAATAACAGTATAATCCAATCATACCTGAACCTGTTCCTACAACCAAAGAGTTAGCACAACAATAAGTACAGTACTCTAAGGTAACACTAACATAGTGTAAATGGGGGTGTGGGTCATGGTGATAGCAAACATCAAACATAGCAATCATCCTCACATCTCTCACTCAGTGCGTAAAGCATAAGATATTCACCACTCGATCACCCAATCCTTTGCTATGATCACTTTGCTCCATAAAGCCACTATGACCCCATTGCACTGATCCATAGCCACTAATCCGTCTCTAAGTGGTGAACTAAAGATAGGATATTGATAACCCCTTTGCACACGTCCTGCATCAAAGCCCAATCATGAAGTTAACTCGTTGGTTACCAACTGGATCTTGAGTTACAACTTCCTATTTGGACTACCTTTGCATCTCGGGTTTTGGTCATCATCCCTGTTCGTCCTTCGGTTCTGTTCGTGATTCTCCATATCAACTCGTAGTGCTCTAAAGCTCCGGCTCGTGATCAGCTTCCCCGCCTCGTGGATCGCCCCTCTTAGCTTTGGTTCATGGCTCGCCCTCCTATCCTTGACTCGTGATGCCTTCTAGCTCATGATGGATCATGACCATCGGGTCGTTCGTGGCAACACTCCCCTGGTGGCTCGTGGTCTAGTCCGTGGCTTCCTACTCTGGCTCTAGTGCTCCAACATGGTTCGGGTCGCGCCTCTCCATCGATCTGGTTTGTGACGCACCCAAGTGAGCGGGTCGGAGTCGTGGGGAGCTCAACGAGCGGGTGGGTTCGGGGAACCCGATCCGATCCCATTTCCTGCACTGTTTTCCTATTACTTTTCAAGCAAGTGTTTACGCCATACGACGACGTTTTCAAACAATCTTACCTCCTTAAGAAACAACAAAACATTCCAAACAGTAATAGCAACATGTATAATCAACCACAAACACTAAAACAACAATTTTAACATGCCAATATGGATCAAACCTACCCAAAACCCTTGTTTTCCCCCTAATCCCCTTAATCATACGATCAGCAAAACATGTCCAAATTAACCCAAATTTTTATCAGAGCCCTAAAATAATATTTTTGAATTTTACAAAATTTTCTAGATTTTTCTGAGCCATAATTTTGCTAATTATCACTAATCACCCCTAATTAGCCGTAATTAGTGAAAAACAATGCTAATCACTCACCTTAGCCACAAATTACTTATAGATATGAAAGTATCTCTGATATAGGTCGAATCTCTGTGTGTTCCAGCAGCTCTATCCCAAATTTGATGCTAATTTTCCTTGATTTGATATAGATTAGGCTAATGATTAATTAAACAGTGATTTGGGAGTGGAGGTCATTGTTAGGGTTGAAGAGAGGTAAGTGGTGTTTGAAAAATGACAAAGAAAAGGTTTCTCTAACCCTAATCAGCCCTCATATAGCTCTAATCCCGAAATCGCCCAATGGGCCTAGCTGTTAATCACCTGGTTAAGCCCAATTAAGCTGTTTTTCACCTTCTAAACCTTAATTCAGCCATACCTCCCAAACGATAAGTACGTTTGACAAGTGTAACCACTCTACGAAAAAGAAAACCATCATCCGAATCTAATGGAAATGGTTTCAGGTCAAAACTCCTTACCAATCAAAAGTTATAGGCGAAACAAGATTCGCCAGGGGCAAAATGGTCATTTAAAAATCGCCAAAAATCGTGAACATGGGAAATGACCCCAATATTCGTTCCTTAAAGTTACACGACTGTACGACCTCATACGAAAAAGAAATAAATATTCTACGATCCTCCGATGTGTAGAATGCGGGTCATTACAGAATCTGTCCTGATAGCCTATGGTTGTTTAAGAGTTTAGCTCCTGCATAGGCTATGCTTGTCGTTATTCACATGTTTGTTTTTAAATACCTAATTATCGTTGATTCATGCTTGTGACAGAAACATGAGTTAGATCTATATTTATTTATTTGGCTATTGATGAGTATTAATCCAATATATGTCATTACTCCCTAATTGCTTTCATTTATTATAAAAAAACTTTATTTTCGTTTATTTTCTGTTATTTTCAAACAATCAAAATTTCGGAACTACTTGATTGGATTTATTAGTAAAATAATTTTGGTTCCAGAGTTCGACACCCTTTACAACAACCCTTATTGTTTAGGAAAGCCGAATGAATTAAATAACTGTTTACAGTTATTCAATTTGTTCGCAAACACGTAACTACCAAAATTAAGGTTGCAACCAACACCATCAATAATTGTCAAATAAAAGCGATTTCCATCGGATTTGAGCTCGAGACGCCAAGCTAACAACAAACTTTAGATGAGAGAGAGAGGAAACAGAGCTTCTATTCTGGAAGATAGGCAAGTGCAGAGGATCTCAATGTAACGACCCAGAAAATCTGAACCAATTTAAAAATTTTAAATTGGCTAAAATAATGGATTTTAAATATTTAAAATAAATATTTTAAATAATGGCGATGAAAACTGAGTTTGAATCGACAATTGAAAACGAATATAATTAATTATAATTATATATAGAATTGAAAATGGCGCGGTAGTTCGATAATTCGATTTCAAACTTCATTTGAACATACCGGGTGCAAAACAATCCAGATTTTAGTGAAACCAAAAACATTAGGATCTAATTGGTAATATCTTTCTAATGAATCCGACCAATCGAAATTTGATAGCGGGAATCAAAAGATATGTCCAGTTGAAAATTCTGAATAGTCGCTATGGAATTCAGGCCCTTAAAAATGGACATTTTGCAAACGACCTCGGATTTCGACGAAACCACTTTTGTTGGGTCCGGGATGTGAAGTTATTGCTAGGTTTCAAACTTCATAATTTTCCGAATCAATATGTGAGCGTGGCAAAAGAAAACGCGTTTGACCAGTTTCAGTTGATTTTAATCGACTGGAAATTGGCCATTTTTCCAACGGTCTCAGAATTCGACGAAACTAGTTTTGTTAGGACCGTATCGTCAATACGAAGCTAGAAAATATTTTCCGAGGATTTTTCTAGTTAGTATGTGACCCCGGTAATTTGAAATGTACGTTTAAAATTCAATATAGTGATTTAAATGTAAATTCAACGGAAACTGATTGTAACGATCAAATCAGCTTGCGATACATATCCCATTGTATTCGGAATGGGGGTAAAACGCTATGGACGACAGGCGGTGGGCCTCGTTTAGAGGTCGTATGTAAAAGTCAACCTATTTGCAAAATTAAATAATAATAAAAAAAATCTATTTTCCCTCCCTTTATCTTTCTTCCTGCCCCCCCCCCCCATTCATTTCAATTTCAAACGAAAATAAAAGAAAAAAAAAACCCTAAAAACTATCAATCGACGCCCCCCTGAAGCATCGACGCCACCGCCCTGACGACCGCCTCCACCGAAGCCTCACCCTCGAACCGCCAGTGACCTCGCCCTCCCCCTCGAAGCCATCGCGACACCCGATTAGCGCCCCCCCCCCCCCAGTCTGAGACCCCTCGAAGCCAGCTCCGACGACCTCCTGCCGCCGAGCCTAACGACGCCCCCCCCCCCCCCTCCTCCTCGCGTACAGTAAGTATTTTATTTTATTTTTATCTTTATTTTTAAATTCTGAAAATACTGTTTTCTTTTTTTAGGTTTAAATACTGTTTTCTTTTTTAGGTTTAAAACTGAATTTTAAAACTGAATTTGAAAAAGAATTTAAAACTGAATTTGAAAAAGAATTTAAAACTGAATTTGAAAAAGAATTTAAAACTGATTTTAATTAGGTTATAAAAACTGATTTTAATTAGGTTATAAAAACTGATTTTTAATTAGGTTATAAAAACTGATTTTTAATTAGGTTATTTAAAACTGAATTTGAAAAAGAATTTAAAACTGATTTTAATTAGGTTATAAAAACTGATTTTAAAAGGTTATAAAACTGATTTTTTTTAAAAAGGAAAATTCTGAATTTTGGAAAAAAGAATACTGATTTTTAAAGGATTTAAAAACTGATTTTTTTTTTTTTAAAAAAAAAGGAAAAGATTTAAACTTTAAAAAGAAAAGATTTGATCTTTACAATGGAAAAGACGGAATTTTTGTTAAGGTGTAAGATATGATTTTTATATATTGAACATCGAAGAAAAAATCAGATTTTTATATATTGAAAGTCGAAGTAAAAATCAGATTTTTATATATTGAAAGTCGAAGTAAAAATCATATTTTTATATATTGAATAGCATCGTAAAAATTCGATTTTTACATATGTAGAGAATACGGGCGAAAGCGACAAAAGGCGAAGATTTCTATAAAGGAAGAGTCGTGTTATTGGATAGCTATTGGTGAGATTTCTGATTTAAAATTATATATATATGTGTGAAATGAAAGTGAATTGCTATATATAAATATATATACGCCCCTCGTCCACAAACCATGGACGATATTTATTAGTTGAAATTGTTGTGAAAATTGATTGATAGCGAATGATTGTTTGGGATTGTTTGTGATTGATATTGGTTGATTGTGGTTGAAAAATACCCATTTGTGGTTGAGAAATATTTGGTTGAAACCACATAGGATTAGTTTGTGGAAATGAAATAAATATATACATGCCGCCTGCGTGCGAACTAGATGCATGATCCCCATTGTCAAAAACCGCGAGGTTTTAAGGTAGAGCGAGGAGCCGTACTAGGGACGGTCCCGGTTTTAACTACCCTGCCGTTATGCTGCTGAAATTTTGAATAATATTCGTGTGTTTGAATTATTTTCATATGCTTAAACTATATTTATTCATTGTATAGAAAACATTCATGTGTTGAATTGATATTCATTCGTTGATTAGAAATTCATGTGTTGAATGGTATTCATATTTTGAAATAATTGTTGATAATAAAAATCACCTTTTATCTATATATAGAAACTATAGAAAACATTCATGTGTTGAATTGATATTCATTCGTTGATTAGAAATTCATGTGTTGAATGGTATTCATATTTTGAAATAAATTGTTTGATAATAAAAATCATCTTTTTACCGACTATATGAACTGTGTAAAATAACCTCGTTTTAAAAGAAATTGTTTTATGATAAAAATCCCATTTTTATCACCAACTTGAACTATATAGAAGAATAGTGTTTTGAAATGAATTGTTTTACAATAAAAATCACATTTTTATTGTATGCATAAATCGTTGAAATGTGAAGTGTTAAAAATAGCCACTTGTTCAAATTAAACATATATGAGTTGAAATATTCATTAATTAGCTAATGAAATGATTTGCACCTATTTATGTAACATTAGAATGAATGGTGTTTTTAAACCAAATAGAAATCAAATATGAAGTTGAATAGAAAAAGATAAATGATAAGAACTGTATATATATGTACATGCATATTCATTGAACAGGTTATAGCAAAGGGGCTAGAGAAGAGGAATAAAATTTTGTGCCCGACAAATAGGTACACATTTACTGTTTTGTTTGGGTGATGATTTTATGAGCATGTTGGCTAGCCGCTTGGCTTTTTCTTTTTCTTTTTGAGATTAGAAGGACCGGGAAAGCTATTTGCAATTTCCCGATGCTCCCGGTGCAGGGGAGGTTATGGCGAAATTTTCCAAAATTTTAAGGTGTTAGAAAAATATTTGAAGTGAAAACGATATCGAAATCATTGAATGAACTATATCTATATAAATATATAAATATAAATAAAATTAAAACGAAACGAGGCCGTGCAGTTCATATTTTGAGAACGTGATTTCAAACAGCTAGTGCGGAAAATCCGACCATTGGATTTTCCCGAAATCTCGACCGTTGGGTTCGCCTTGGAAATATCTTTCCAACGGCACCAACCTTGTAAAAATCCAACGGTTGGATTGTCTGGAATGTTTAATTCAAATCTGAAGAAAAACAGCGCCAGAAGCGATTATATTTATATATAAATATAAATATAATTTTAATTAATCGAATAGCGACGCTGCAGTTCGTATTTTGAAATCGAAACTTCAAACGATTGTACCGGGAGATCCGACCGTCGGATTTTCCCGAAACTGGAACCGTTGGATTCGTTTTGAAAAGACCTTTCTAATGATATAAATTTGGTGAAGATCCAACGGTTAAATTTTCAGATATGTGTAAATCAAATCTGAAGAAAAACAGCGCCACGGCCGCTGTATGGCCCGAAGCGTCGTTTTGAATAAATTAGCTATTTTAAAATAAATAAAAATAGCGATAAATAGTTATAAAATATCATAAGCGATATGGAATGGAAATAAACTGAATTTGCTTGATTTATGTTGTATTTGATGGTTGAATGTGTTTGGTGTGAAAATAACATTAAAGAACGAAATTGGTGTTGTCGAATAATTTAACCATTGAAATAAATTGATTTGAAATTCTAAATATACGTGAATTATTTGAAAAGGCCGAGTTAATTCTCATTTCAAATAATCGACCGACGATTGAAAGTCGAAGATGAAGACGGTGGTCGAAGACCGGAGATCTTCACCTCGTTTGGATGGTAACCGAGGTCCTGATTGGGAGGCATCACGAAATATGGATAATGAGTGGTGGTCTTCCAGACGTACGTGGTGATCGATGGGTTTGCGAGGTATTTAGTGCCTCCGGTTTCGTTCAGACCCAGAACGGACTTGTAAATGGACTATGTGTCCGACATTGGATTTTATTCTGTGTTGATTGATCTCTATTAAATATACATCTGTTTGGCGGCGGAGAATTTATTCTTTTGCTTAACGCCCTTCTCTGAGACGTACGAGCTCAGAGGTTGTATATCGATGGACATCAATCGCATGGCGTGAATTGCCTGTGTGGCATGCTAAGATGCAATGATCAGGGCTTCTGTTGAAAAGCAAAGTCTTGTGGTGATGATCAAAGCACCGCCTGTTTGGCGTAGCTTTGTGTATAACGTGAATACGCGAGCCTCACACCCCGGTATGAACCTAAAACGGGAGAAGGACCTCAGGGAGGGCATGCGTTTCTTTCTAGCTAGGGTGGTGTCAGTGACCTACCAGCCCTGACATTTATATACTTTTCACCTATGTGGTTGTTGCTGTTGCGAGGCGCCTCGGTTTGGTCGGACGATCCGGGTCCGATGGAGTCATTCGTTGGCTCATTTACGCCCCAAAGGGCGGGGAAACGTATTGTTCTGGCACTATAATCCACATCGGTGGACCGGCCCTGTCGCTCCAAGGGGCAGTTGCGGCTGTTCCGGTGGCTCGGGCTAGAGAGTCACTGTAACACCCCGCGAATTCTATAACTGTGAAACTCACAAATTAAAGTATAATTAATTTCAAATCAAAGAACTAAGGGAAACGGTATACGCCATTGCGTTCGTCTCGGAAAAATACGCGAAATAGAGTCCGAGTTTTCGAAAAACGGATATCGTATGAAGAAGTTATGGACGAACGAAGTTGGGCGAAAAACCGGAAAACAGGGTCAGAATGCACTGGCGCACTTGGGAAGTGCGCCAGAACAAAAATGAACTGGCGCACCTGTGAAGTGCGCCAGTACATTTTTGACCTGGCGCACCTGCCAAGTGCGCCCAGGTCAAAAATGACCTGCTGGCCAGGTCTGGTCTAGCCCTGGCTGGCCCGGTCGGTGTGTGGTCGAATTTCTGAGGTCTGCTATGTCATTAGGGCTAGGTGGCGAGTTTTTATTGGTCTCTCTTCCTAATGAATGGCTACGATCTAACCTAGCAACATCAATGGTCCTAATCAATTCCTAACCTCTATATAAACAACCCTAGACTAAACCCTAATCTATTCATTCAAAATAAGATTATAGCCGCCATGTTGCTGAGGAACGACAAAGAGTAGCCGCCGACTAGAAAGAGAGAGTTAGGAAGAAAGTTCTAAAGCCTAAAGCAATTCAAGCAACCTAAAGCTAATCAATTCAACAAAGGAATCGTGTCTCTTAATTAGAGAATTCACCGCAACGATTGTAAGTAGAGTATTACTTTGGTATAATAAACAACTGTGTTGATGTGTATGCTTGAATTGTGGCAATGGAAGTAATTCATATTTATGCGTTCTTATCAATTTATATACGTTTGGATATTTATGGATTATGTTATAAAGAACTACATGCGGTAGTTCTATACAAGTTTACGTTTGGAATATTGCGCAAATTATGTTATCTATGTTGAAGCTACATGTATGTAGTTGAGTGGAATTTATGCAAGTTTGGGGCTTTGTTATTATGTCGTCATGATGTATACTTTGTGCATAAATCGTTTTGCAAGAAATTGGGACAAGTTTGATTGTTATAGTTCATATGAAACTATGTTGGAATTTTGACACCATAATCCATATATTAAGTCATGTTTGTGAATATGGTTAGGCTATGAATTGTATTTGGCATAATTGAAATCTATGATTAAGTCTATCTTGTTTAAAAGAATTATATGATGACATATGTGAGACATGGCTAGGTTAGACTCAAAAATCCCTTTGTGCAAGTTTTAAAGCGAACACCATGTTTAGGAATATTTATGCATAAGTATGTTTATACCATCTTTATGTGATTAGACTTAAACCATGATTAAGTTGAACTATGTATCCCCTTTACATGTAGAAACCTTATGAACATGACATGTTTATGTTTATGCCATGAACAAATTGAACTTTACTTATGCCATGCTTATGTTTGACATTATGCCGTGTTTATGCTAAAAGTATTTATGCCATGCTTATGTTTGACATTATGCCTAAATAAGAATATAGGTTCATGTTGTAGTTAAACCTATGCAAGTTCACATGCTTGATTCATGTCACCTATGTTACCACTATGCAAGTACACCAGTTTCTATTATGTATTTCCAACGTCTTATGCAAGTTCATGCGCTCACCTTCCCCTCTTTGTGTATACGCCATAAGCCTCCCCTTTCGCATGGCTAAATTGGGCTTTATAAGGCTAAGCCCAATATATATGAACGGACGTGTAAAACGGGGGAAAATAACGTTGGGTTAAAATTAATTAATGAATGAAAATATAAAATAGAAGGGCCCAAATTCAAGTATGGGTTGGGTCCGTGATTGGTGTAACCTTTACACCATTTACTTAATAATGGGCCGCAAATATTTACATATAAATAAAGAAGAATGACAAGATATGTAAATGTAGAAAATACGATGTGTTTAACCCGAGGTTGGATTGAGTTGTGATGTAAACCTGCCCGGAACCGCCCGGCTGTCCAGTAGTCACAACAATACCTATCCAATGTGGGAGGTTAAACATGGAGCCCAGCAAGGACCCGAGGTTAGACTGAGTTGTGGCGTAAGACTGCCCGGAACCAACCGGCAACAGGCAGCCACAACAATACCTGTCTAATGTGAGAGGTCAGGGCCTTAATAAGACAATTAAGGCTGAGTCAGGATTGTTAGGATTAAGTGGACTAAAAACTTAATCAAAATGGAACATGCTAAACTAAACGGACTGGTGGGGGTTAGGTAAGAAACACTTAACCAACTTAGCATGTTGGCTAGAGATAGAAAACCTAGTAACGGGGGACCCTTTTCAGCAGTAACCCTAAAAGGTGTATCATGATACCCTGAAACTAGGCAGGGTGGGGCACGATTACTGGGCTGATTGTAAGAGGTCAAATCGACGGCGGTGGTGTAGCAGTGTAGGTTCTAACGGAGTGCGGGCGTGCACACACTCCGGCGCAGAAAAATAAGGCACTGGACACCAGTAGCATACCTGTGCACTCTAAGGTTGTGTCGGGTTGCCACTATGGGACTTGATACACCCCATGGTGGGACCAGCATAGGTAACTACAGACATCGGGGGCCGTAAGACACATGTAACTATGCGAGTAGGAGCCGATCATCGTAGAATGGATCACATCACCCTGATTATGGGGTGCAAATTGGAAACTAGTTTATATGGGTTCAGAGATTAACATGGGGTACGATAGTATATTCGACCCTAGATAACTTAACCAAGTTCATAGTGTTTGCCCACTTCCTGTTTTACTTATCATACCCAGTTCTTTATTCATAGACAAAGTAGTACTAGACTTACTCAGGCTTTATGTCTGACTCTATTTTTCTTTCGTCTTCTTTCTTCCGTTTCCCCCCCCCCCCCCCAGGTCCTCAGGGAGGGAACACAGCAGCTTGACCAGCCTCAACATCCAGCTTGAAGAAGAGAAATGTATTGCTTGGACTTTCCTGTTTTGAACTATGGCTTTGGACAATCCACTAAGGGGCTTTTGCAGTTTATCTATGTTTTATTTATGCTTCTTTAAATAATGTACTCAAGACAGATTATGAAAGTGTTATGTTATGTTTTTTGGAAAGGATGTTGTTGTAACACGTATTTGACTTAATGAAATAAAGTTTGTTGTTCTTCCGCTGTTTTACAAATATGTGTTCTATATCTGTCTTGTATATCTGTGACTTGTACTTATAAACCTCCACCAAAATTAGGGCATTCCCTTTGAGAGTGACCCTAACGGAGGTGGGGTGTTTCACTTGGTATCAGAGCATAGGTTTACCAGATAAGATAAAAAGTTTTGAAAAACTATTTTCAAAAAGGAAATTTAAAGAAGCATTTTTAAAAGAAAAATTTTATTTTATTTTTAAAAAGGCAAAGTCCACTCCCCAAAGCCATAGGAACTATCTCTTATCCTTCGTTTTGAATCTATCCTTTTTGTTTCAGCATGTCTGGAGACCTTACTCCCCAGCTGCTGACGCTTTCACTTCTCCTCCTCCACGTGAACCAGCAAGCGGAAGAGTCCTAGAGTAGGAAGACGAATAATAGTCAAACAAGAAAGGATCGTAACAGTTATAATAAGAAACGAGAAAAAAAGGAAATGCAATTTTTGTGGTACGGAGGGGCACATAGCCAAGGATTGTAGAAAGAGGAGAAGAAAGCAAGGTGAATGTTTTCATTGTGGGGAGACTGGACACATCAGCAAAGACTGCCCTAAGAAGACAGACTTTGAGAAGGGCGGGAAAGGCAACAAAGAGAAGAGGAAGTGCAATTTCTGTGACAAAGTGGGGCACTTAGTAAAGGATTGCCGGAAAAAGAAGGCCAAGGAGAATGGTGGGTGTTTTTCTTGCGGTGAGACAGGCCATAGGGCGAAGGACTGCCCAAAGAAACGGGGACAGGGGCAGGGCACTGGATCCACCCCAGGGGCACAGATTCATGTGCTGGAAGCGCCACCTTTGCAACAGCGAGGTACGAACACTTCTGTAGAAAGTGTAGTTTATCTTTACGATCACCCCGTTCGCACTTTATTTGATTCTGGCGCATCATACTCCTTTATCTCGTCTGCTTTAGTAGAATCTCTGCACCTAGAAACTAGTATGGTAAAGGACCCCTTAATTGTTTCAAACCCAATTGGGGGCCCAGCTCATTTGTCTATGATCTGTGTGGGATTGAAAATTTCTATTCTAAGTGTAGAATTTCAATGTAGTGCCTTTGTTTTGGGCTTTTCGGGGTATGGTTTGATTTTTGGGTATGGATTGGCTATCCTGTAATGGGGTCATCCTTGATTGTGAGAAAAGGGTTGTTAGGCTCCTAACCCAGCTCGGTAATACTTTGGAAATTTCTTGTAATCCCTCGTATGCGGTTATGCTTAGTTATCCTGAATCGCTAGATGCCTCTGTTGAAAATTTGAAATCAGTTAGAGTGGTCCGGGAATATCCGGATGTCTTTGAAGAGGTGAAGGGCTTGCCCCCGAAGCGGGAAATAGACTTCCGCATATATCTTGTAGATAATGCAAAGCCCGTTGCGTTGCCCGTTAGACATATGGCTCCACGAGGAAGGAAAGAGCTCAGTAAACAGATTAAAGAGCTTCTAGAAAAGGGGTTCATTAGGAGGAGCATTTCAGAATGGGGCGCTCCAGTGGTGTTCGCTACAAAGGCGGATGGTTCACTCCGTCTATGTGTAGACTATAGGGAGCTCAACAAGCTAACGAAAAAGAATAGGCACCCTCTCCCTAGAATTGACGATTTATTTGACCAGCTTGTAGGAGCGTCTATTTTCTCCCAACTCGATTTAGCAACCGGTTTTCATCAGCTAAGGGTGGCTGAAGATAGCATCGATAAAACGGCGTTCAGAACCCCAGACGGCTTCTTTGAATGGCTTGTCATGCCTTTCGGCTTGACAAATGCACCTGCTTACTTCGTGGACCTGATGAGTAGGGTATTTAGAGATTTCCTCAACAAATTCGTAGTGGTCTTCGTAGATGATATCCTTATCTTCTCAAAGAGTGAAGAGGAACATGCTCAGCACTTAAGGGCAATCATGGGAACTTTGCGAGTCCATCAACTAAAAGCCAAATTCTCCAAATGCCACTTTTGGAGAGAAGAGGTGAGGTTCCTTGGGCGCATAGTATCCAAACAAGGGTTAGCAGTGGACCCTGCTAAGGTAGTGGCGGTATAGGATTGGAAGACACCAAGGAATGCAACTGAGGTCCGAAGTTTTCTAGGACTAGCGGGTTTCTATCGAAAATTCATAAGGGATTTTGCGAAAATCTCAGCTCCGCTCACGAAGTTGACAATTGTTTATTTTCAAGAGATAGTTCATCTATGTGGAATACCTTCTAGTAAGTGAACAAGATCCAAGATTCACTAGTGAATTTTGGAGAGCTTGCATGGAACCATGAGTACGCAGTTAAGGCTTGAGCCAAGTATACTAGAAGGAGAATAAGTGAAAGAGGAACGAGAGGCAAGGGTTCCAACTCATATTTTGGAAACAAGGATTAAGAAGCTACGAAATTGTGAAGTTAACGACAGACAAAGCATAACGGAGTTAAGCTCAAGGAAGTGCGACTTAGAAGATTGAAGACTAGATTCGTGCATCGTATCTCTTCTTAAGAGTATATCCTTGATTCCTCTCTTCCTGTAGAGCTTACTTGCATGGTATCTTTTCTGTATATCCTCTCGGTCCCATTCTCAGTCCAATTTCTGTTGCAAACCACATAGGGAGTATGACTCATCTGTTAGTAACACATGTTGGGGCTCGAGGGTGTTCATTGGTTTGACTAAAGTTTTTGGGTTTTATAGGATACAGATTGGTTTTAGGAAGGGACTCCCTTGTGACCTAAAAGGAGTCCATCATGCTTAGTTGCCTAGAATCATATATGGTGGTTGGGTTGAGTAATTCTTTGGGTGTCAGTCTGATGTTGATTTCGGTCTTCGGGGCTGATGCTTAGAGAGTTCTTCTCCTAATCAATATATATGTGGCATAGGTTTTCAGTTTTGACATTGCCTAATGGGCACAAAGTTTTTACTTCGACTATACCTTTAGATAGGAAAAATTGGGAAAATGTCCTATAGATTAGAGCTACCCGAGAAGTTGGCTGGAGTCCACAACGTTTTTCACGTTTCACATCTCCGAAAATGTCTACACGAGTCTGCTGAAGTGGTAGAGCCAAATATACTCGAAGAGGCCGAAGTGGAACGCGAAGCAACCATAAGAAAAGTTCCAACCCGCATCTTAGGAACGGAAGTGAAGAGGCTACGCAACCGTGAAGTCAAACTCGTCAAAGTTCAGTGGAGCGACGCCGAGGGAGACGCGACTTGGGAAACTGAAGCTAAAATACGCATAGCCTACCCTTTTCTGTTCGAGGGTACATCCTTGATCTTTCCTTTTCCTTAAGTTGTGCTTTTATCTATCTTCTTAGGTATATTTCCTCGACCTTATCTTTTAGGTAGAATCTTTTTGGATGGAAACATGTACTTGAAACATGTTATGTATGATGGTTGCAAGTGGTTGCAAGTGATTGCTAGTGGTTGCTCGTGGTTGCATATACACACACAATCTAGGTATTAGATCGGCTCAGTCACTTCATATTGCATATGCATATATGTTTGCATTCGTATGTGGTTGAACTTTAATGTGTTGTCATGTGGATGCTGCATTTGTATTGAATGATTGTGCACTCATGTAGAATCAAGAATAGGAAAATTTGCATACATGATGGATTCATGGCACTTACATAATTCGCATTAAGGGGGTCAACTGAATCAGTAGACCGCCTGATTTTGCATTAGATAAGTTCATGTACACACACACTTCGCATATGATCATGAAGCATTAGAAGTCTTTTAAGGACAATGGATGCTCGTGTTTGATGGATGAGTAGATGGATGATTGGATGTTAGGATATACATTCCTCCTAACTTGAAGATTTCGGGGACGAAATCCTTTTAAGTGGGGGAGAATGTAACACCCCGCGAATTCTATAACTGTGAAACTCACAAATTAAAGTATAATTAATTTCAAATCAAAGAACTAAGGGAAACGGGATACGCCATTGCGTTCGTCTCGGAAAAATACGCGAAATAGAGTCCGAGTTTTCGAAAAACGGATATCGTATGAAGAAGTTATGGACGAACGAAGTTGGGCGAAAAACCGGAAAACAGGGTCAGAATGCACTGGCGCACTTGGGAAGTGCGCCAGAACAAAAATGAACTGCTGCACCTGTGAAGTGCGCCAGTACATTTTTGACCTGGCGCACCTGCCAAGTGCGCCCAGGTCAAAAATGACCTGCTGGCCAGGTCTGGGCTAGCCCTGGCTGGCCCGGTCGGTGTGTGGTCGAATTTCTGAGGTCTGCTATGTCATTAGGGCTAGGTGGCGAGTTTTTATTGGTCTCTCTTCCTAATGAATGGCTACGATCTAACCTAGCAACATCAATGGTCCTAATCAATTCCTAACCTCTATATAAACAACCCTAGACTAAACCCTAATCTATTCATTCAAAATAAGATTATAGCCACCATGTTGCTGAGGAACGACAAAGAGTAGCCGCCGACTAGAAAGAGAGAGTTAGGAAGAAAGTTCTAAAGCCTAAAGCAATTCAAGCAACCTAAAGCTAATCAATTCAACAAAGGAATCGTGTCTCTTAATTAGAGAATTCACCGCAACGATTGTAAGTAGAGTATTACTTTGGTATAATAAACAACTGTGTTGATGTGTATGCTTGAATTGTGGCAATGGAAGTAATTCATATTTATGCGTTTTTATCAATTTATATACGTTTGGATATTTATGGATTATGTTATAAAGAACTACATGCGGTAGTTCTATACAAGTTTACGTTTGGAATATTGCGCAAATTATGTTATCTATGTTGAAGCTACATGTATGTAGTTGAGTGGAATTTATGCAAGTTTGGGGCTTTGTTATTATGTCGTCATGATGTATACTTTGTGCATAAATCGTTTTGCAAGCAATTGGGACAAGTTTGATTGTTATAGTTCATATGAAACTATGTTGGAATTTTGACACCATAATCCATATATTAAGTCATGTTTGTGAATATGGTTAGGCTATGAATTGTATTTGGCATAATTGAAATCTATGATTAAGTCTATCTTGTTTAAAAGAATTATATGATGACATATGTGAGACATGGCTAGGTTAGACTCAAAAATCCCTTTGTGCAAGTTTTAAAGCGAACACCATGTTTAGGAATATTTATGCATAAGTATGTTTATACCATCTTTATGTGATTAGACTTAAACCATGATTAAGTTGAACTATGTATCCCCTTTACATGTAGAAACCTTATGAACATGACATGTTTATGTTTATGCCATGAACAAATTGAACTTTACTTATGCCATGCTTATGTTTGACATTATGCCGTGTTTATGCTAAAAGTATTTATGCCATGCTTATGTTTGACATTATGCCTAAATAAGAATATAGGTTCATGTTGTAGTTAAACCTATGCAAGTTCACATGCTTGATTCATGTCACCTATGTTACCACTATGCAAGTACACCAGTTTCTATTATGTATTTCCAACGTCTTATGCAAGTTCATGCGCTCACCTTCCCCTCTTTGTGTATACGCCATAAGCCTCCCCTTTCGCATGGCTAAATTGGGCTTTATAAGGCTAAGCCCAATATATATGAACGGACGTGTAAAACGGGGGAAAATAACGTTGGGTTAAAATTAATTAATGAATGAAAATATAAAATAGAAGGGCCCAAATTCAAGTATGGGTTGGGTCCGTGATTGGTGTAACCTTTACACCATTTACTTAATAATGGGCCGCAAATATTTACATATAAATAAAGAAGAATGACAAGATATGTAAATGTAGAAAATACGATGTGTTTAACCCGAGGTTGGATTGAGTTGTGATGTAAACCTGCCCGGAACCGCCCGGCTGTCCAGTAGTCACAACAATACCTATCCAATGTGGGAGGTTAAACATGGAGCCCAGCAAGGACCCGAGGTTAGACTGAGTTGTGGCGTAAGACTGCCCGGAACCAACCGGCAACAGGCAGCCACAACAATACCTGTCTAATGTGAGAGGTCAGGGCCTTAATAAGACAATTAAGGCTGAGTCAGGATTGTTAGGATTAAGTGGACTAAAAACTTAATCAAAATGGAACATGCTAAACTAAACGGACTGGTGGGGGTTAGGTAAGAAACACTTAACCAACTTAGCATGTTGGCTAGAGATAGAAAACCTAGTAACGGGGGACCCTTTTCAGCAGTAACCCTAAAAGGTGTATCATGATACCCTGAAACTAGGCAGGGTGGGGCACGATTACTGGGCTGATTGTAAGAGGTCAAATCGACGGCGGTGGTGTAGCAGTGTAGGTTCTAACGGAGTGCGGGCGTGCACACACTCCGGCGCAGAAAAATAAGGCACTGGACACCAGTAGCATACCTGTGCACTCTAAGGTTGTGTCGGGTTGCCACTATGGGACTTGATACACCCCATGGTGGGACCAGCATAGGTAACTACAGACATCGGGGGCCGTAAGACACATGTAACTATGCGAGTAGGAGCCGATCATCGTAGAATGGATCACATCACCCTGATTATGGGGTGCAAATTGGAAACTAGTTTATATGGGTTCAGAGATTAACATGGGGTACGATAGTATATTCGACCCTAGATAACTTAACCAAGTTCATAGTGTTTGCCCACTTCCTGTTTTACTTATCATACCCAGTTCTTTATTCATAGACAAAGTAGTACTAGACTTACTCAGGCTTTATGTCTGACTCTATTTTTCTTTCGTCTTCTTTCTTCCGTTTCCCCCCCCCCCCCCCCAGGTCCTCAGGGAGGGAACACAGCAGCTTGACCAGCCTCAACATCCAGCTTGAAGAAGAGAAATGTATTGCTTGGACTTTCCTGTTTTGAACTATGGCTTTGGACAATCCACTAAGGGGCTTTTGCAGTTTATCTATGTTTTATTTATGCTTCTTTAAATAATGTACTCAAGACAGATTATGAAAGTGTTATGTTATGTTTTTTGGAAAGGATGTTGTTGTAACACGTATTTGACTTAATGAAATAAAGTTTGTTGTTCTTCCGTTGTTTTACAAATATGTGTTCTATATCTGTCTTGTATATCTGTGACTTGTACTTATAAACCTCCACCAAAATTAGGGCATTCTCTTTGAGAGTGACCCTAACGGAGGTGGGGTGTTTCAGTCACGAATTCGGTAAGGACTATCTTTTGCCTTGGTTCATGACGGAAATCCCATTTCCAAATACGACATCGTGCGGTTTTGATTGTATATATATATATATATGGCGACATGATATATGGTACCCATGCCGTCTATGATTGATAGTTATGATTTGAAATTGGTTTCAAAACATATAAACACTAGTAATAATATCAAATGCCTTTGTTTTATTCGTATCAATCATATTTTGGCCGTTATAAGGTAAAAACTCTATCCTCCGGTTTGCGTTGCATTGTGTGATGGGAACTGAGTCTTATAACGGCTTCATTTTTATAAAAAGCACAGCGATGTTTAAAAGAAATATTTGTTTTAAAGCACTGGAAATCCAATGGAGTAAACCCGTTCCACGAAAGTGGCGTGGTCCTGTGATTAGCCAAATTATATATATGTGTTGAGTGGATTTCTCATACCAGTCCCATGACTGACTCGTAGTTTGTTTCACTTTCAAACTCGGGTGCCCCTTTTTCTACACGGGAAGCCTTGTATTCAGGTTTAGCTGGTTCTTTCTGGATAGCTGGAGCTGAAGATGGATACTATCATTTATTTCTTTTTATGCTGTTCAGCTCCTATTGTACATATTTTGTTTATTCCCGCTGTAGACATTTATGTATAGCTGAACTGTATTTGTACTAAGTAAGATCCTGTATACTGTGTAACTCTGATGATTACTTTTATCCAGTATATTCTATTGTTCATTATCTGGTGTATTTATTTAATTTTGTTCTGCTATTATCTATTTCTGTGTTATATTCCAAAGATAACCCTGTTTCCGTCTGAATGGGATTTTGGGTCGTCTCAACGTGGTATCAGAGCTTTGGTTAAGCTTAGTTCTGGAATATAACATTTGAACGAACTCGTCAGAAATAGAACCAGTAGTGTTCTAGGACGGGTAACTTTATACAGATAGGATCAGTAATATCCTAGTATGAGTAAAGCAGAATGAAATTACACCTTGATAGACACATTACCTTTGAAGTATGTGTTTCTATATTTTAAAATACCTTTTCTGTGACCTGACACTTGATCTGCCATTTGCAGAAGTACTAGAAAAATGAGTGTCAGAAGCAGAAGGAATGCAGAACCGGGTATTGAGGCCCTATTAATCAAATATCGAAATATGGGTGGAATACCGTTCTCTGGGGAAAAATCTATTATGAAGACACAAGCTTGGATTCGTTCGGCTGAGAAAATCTTCGAAGCATTAAAGCTGAGGGATGACCAGAAAAGATTACTGGCCTCCTAGGCACTCAAAGATGAAGCTTTGTTCTGGTGGGATTTTGTTGTTAAGGATAATCCAGAAGGTGATATCACCTGGGACAGATTCAAAGTGATTTTCCTAGAAAGATTTACTCCTCCCGAAGCAACCGAGAAATTATGTGATGAATTTTCTTATCTAATACAAGGAGATATGACCATCCCAGAATATCATAAGAAATTCAATGAACTTTCTCACTTTGCTCCTCATCTAATTCAAGACCCAAAGAGGAAAAATCTGAGATTTATTCACGGGCTTCAAAGGAAATACCAAAATAAAGTATTGGGGCATGTGAAGCTTCCTTTCTCAGAAATGATTTATATGGCTTATCAATACGAAGATCTAGACAAGAAAGGAATGTTGCGCGACGAAGAAGAAGTTTGTTGTAGTGACATAGCAGAGTCGGAAACTGATATTCCTGAGGCAAGTATAATGTCTGAGATCAGTAAGAAGGCCAGTGCCAAGAGAAAAAGGGCCAAATCAGAGAAGAAACTAGTAACGACAACTGTATGCTCTAACTGCAATAAGCAAGGACATCTCTCGATAAGTTGTCGATCTCTAAAGAAACAAAGAAAGGAAGGATCTGAGTCTATTAAGAAGTTTCAAGAGACTAGAGAATGCAGCATTTGCCATCGGTTTGGCCATGTAAAACAGGATTGCCGGCTGTTAAAGGCAACCAAGGGGGCTCAAATAAATGAAGTAGCAGAAACCTCAGCACCCTCAGATAATCAGGGAAGATCTGATGTTTTAGAAGGCACGCTTACTGTCAAAAACATTCCAGTTAAAGTACTGTTTGACACAGGTGCGTCGCGAAGCTTTATTGCAAAGGGTGCAGTCAAGAAACTGGATTTGAATTTGAAGAAACTCAAAGAGCCAATGACTGTCCGAAATCCAGTTAGAGGTTTCATCGATCTCAGTTGGGTTTGTGCAGTACCCGTCTCTTTTTCTTGCTATAAATTCCCTATTATCTCTGTCGTCGTGAATTTTGATGAATTCGATCTTATTTTGGGATTGGATTGGTTAACCAAATATGAAGCAGAGGTTAGATGCGCCGAGAGAGTTGTAAAGGCAAAAGCACAATTGGGAAATTATATAACCATACCATGTGAAGGCCCAACTTCAAATAGAAAAGACTTCTGGGCAGCTTTGGATGTCTCTCCAGCCCAAATAGAAAATACCCCTGAAGTTACGGAGAATATTCCTGACCTCATCAAAGATATTTCTGTCGTCAAGAACTATGCGGATGTGTTCGAAGAAGTTGTTCGCTTACCTCCGCAAAGAGAAATAGATTTCAAGATTGCTTTGATTCCAAATGCAAGGCCGGTAGTTCACGCTATTCGAAGAATGTCCTTGAAAGAGAAAGAGGAATTAGACAATCAAACACGACAGCTAGTATGGAAGGGTCTGATCAGGCCCAGTTTCTCTGATTGGGGTGCAGCAGTGGTATTTGTCCCAAAATCTGACGGTACTCTACGTCTATGTGTGGATTACCGTGATCTGAACAAACAGACAATAAAGAACAAATATCCATTTCCCCAGATTGATGATTTGTTGGATCGATTAAATGGAGCACAAGTATTTTCAAGAATGGACCTAGCTACAGGATTCCATCAACTTCGAATAGCCGAAGAGTGTGTTCCAATGACAGCGTTCAGAGGCCCCGACTTATTCTATGAGTGGTTAGTAATGCCGTTCGGCTTATGTAACGCTCCAGCTTATTTCGTCGATCTGATGAACAGAGTATTCAGAGGAGTATTGAATAAATTTGTTCTGGTTTTCATTGACGATATTCTAATCTTCTCTAAATCAAAGGCCGAACATGAAAAGCATCTGGAACAAGTGTTAGAAATTCTCAGAAGGAATGTATTGAAAGCCAAATTTTCCAAATGTATCTTCTGGCAAGATGAAGTGAAATTTCTGGGCCATGTTGTATCGAAAGAAGGAATCGCTGTGGATCCAAGTAAAATCACGGCCATTCAGAATTGGAAACAGCCCAGTACCCCCATTGAAGTCCGCAGTTTTCTCGGATTGGCTAGCTATTATCGGAAGTTCGTTAAAGACTTTTCGAAGATATCTGGTCATTTAACAAAGCTTACAAAGAAGCATTCTAAATTCAAATGGACTCAAGAGAGTGAGGAGGCTTTCGAAGAGCTAAAGTTAAGGCTAACGACCGCTCCAGTGTTAACCATCATCGATGGCAACCAGGATTTAAAAGTATGGACTGATGCGTCTAGAGAAGGCCTTGGCGCAGTGTTAATGCAAAGAGGTCAAGTGATTGCTTATGTTAGCCGTCAACTGAAGTTGCACGAGAAAAACTATGTAACTCATGATCTTGAGTTATTGGCTATCATATTCTCTTTGAAAATCTGGAGACACTATCTTCTGGGCGAGAGATTTGAACTGTTTACAGATCACCAGTCGTTAAAGTATCTGTTCACCCAAAAAGACCTGAATCTGAGACAGCAACATTGGCTGGAGTTTCTTGCAGCATATGACTTTGAAATTATATATACTCCAGGAAAAGCCAATGTCGTGGCTGATGCGTTAAGCAGAAAGAATGTAATGATCGCCAGTTTTATTATCACGACTTCATTGCTAGATAAGATATCTGCTCTTCAGGAGGATGATCACTTCATTCAGAAGATCAGAGGGATAATTCAACAAGGCGAACCCTCGAGTTTTCAAGTTGATAATGAGGGGATTCTAAGGCTCAAAGGTCGAATTTGTGTTCCTAACATTCCTGAACTTCGAAAGGAAGTACTGGATGAATGCCACAAGTCAAAACTCAGTATCCATCCGGGAGTAAGCAAAATGTATAATGACATCAAACGCACTTTCTGGTGGAAGTCGATGAAGAGAGACATTTCCTTATATGTTAGCCGGTGCCCTACTTGCCAACTAGTCAAAAGTGACCAACAGAAATTGGCTGGATTATTACAACCACTAGAAGTTCCTGGTTGGAAGTGGGAACATATTTCTATGGATTTCATTGATGGTTTACCCAGAACATGAAAAGGAAATGACAGTATTTGGGTGATCGTAGATCGCTTCACGAAGACCGCCCATTTCATACCTGTCAAATCAAATAGAACTGCTCAGAGTCTGGCGCAGATTTACGTCAGGGAAATAGTTAGACTACATGGAGTGCCGCTCAGTATAGTAAGTGATAGAGATACAATATTCACTAGCAAATTCTGGGAAGCATTTCAAGTCGAGCTAGGAACGAAGTTAAACTTGAGCACCGCTTATCATCCTCAGACAGACGGTCAGACTGAGAGGGTGAATCGCATTTTAGAAGATCTATTGCGGGCTTGTGTTATAGATTTCGGTGGATCATGGGAAGACCATCTGCATTTGGCTGAATTCTCTTATAACAACAGCTACCAGGCGAGTCTGACAATGTCGCCATTCAAAGCATTGTATGGTAGACCGTGTCGATCTCCTGCTTGTTGGGTCGAGCCTGGAAATAGACTTGTGTTGGGCCCCGATATGATTCGAGAAGCTGCCGACAAAGTCGATTTTATTAAGAAGCGATTACTCGCCGCTCAAAGCCGACAAAAGAGCTATGCCGATAAAAGAAGAAGAGATATATCCTTTGAAGTTGGCGACTATGTATATTTGAAAGTATCGCCGATGAGAGGAGTTATCCGGTTCGGTAAAACTGGAAAGTTAGCGCCCAAATTTATTGGTCCGTTTCCTATTCTGGAACGGATCGGAACTCTCGCTTATAGGGTCAAATTGCCAGACTGGTTGCCTGGAGTGCATGATGTATTTCATATATCTCAACTTCGAAAACACGTTCATGATCCAGACTTAGTCGTGGAAGAAGCAGCTCAGCAGGATATTGAAATTACTCCAGAATTAGCTGTGAGGCGAGAGCCGCTGAAGATCATCGGCAAAGAAACCAAAGAGCTGAGAAACAAGAAGGTTCACTTAGTCAAAGTGCAATGGAGTGGAGATCCACAAGATTGTACTTGGGAAACTGAGGAGAGGATGCAGAAAGCTTATCCTAGATGCCGAGTAGATATCTCTGATTGACTCCGGTGCAAGGTACATTTAACCTACTCTGCATTACCATTCAATCCTCTACTCTGTTGTTATTTTCTTTTCATGGATGTGCACTTTTAAATTCTATAGGCTGAATGATTTTGAAAAGGGGGTATAAAATTTGATTAGTATATTTTTAAAAGTTAAAAACAATTGAATTGGTTGTTGTATTGTGGGATTGTAGATTTATCAAACCACTTTCGACTTTGTTCCTTTTCAGGGACGAAAAGTTTTAAGTGGGGGAGATTGTAACGACCCAGAAAATCTGAACCAATTTAAAATTTTTAAATTGGCTAAAATAATGGATTTTAAATATTTAAAATAAATATTTTCAATAATGGCGATGAAAACTGAGTTTGAATCGACAATTGAAAACGAATATAATTAATTATAATTATATATAGAATTGAAAATGGCGCGGTAGTTCGATAATTCGATTTCAAACTTCATTTGAACATACCGGGTGCAAAACAATCCGGATTTTAGTGAAACCAAAAACATTAGGATCTAATTGGTAATATCTTTCTAATGAATCCGACCAATCGAAATTTGATAGCGGGAATCAAAAGATATGTCCAGTTGAAAATTCTGAATAGTCGCTATGGAATTCAGGTCCTTAAAAATGGACATTTTGCAAACGACCTCGGATTTCGACGAAACCACTTTTGTTGGGTCCGGGATGTGAAGTTATTGCTAGGTTTCAAACTTCATAATTTTCCGAATCAATATGTGAGCGTGGCAAAAGAAAACGCGTTTGACCAGTTTCAGTTGATTTTAATCGACTGGAAATTGGCCATTTTTCCAACGGTCTCAGAATTCGACGAAACTAGTTTTGTTAGGACCGTATCGTCAATACGAAGCTAGAAAATATTTTCCGAGGATTTTTCTAGTTAGTATGTGACCCCGGTAATTTGAAATGTACGTTTAAAATTCAATATAGTGATTTAAATGTAAATTCAACGGAAACTGATTGTAACGATCAAATCAGCTTGCGATACATAACCCATTGTGTTCGGAATGGGGGTAAAACGCTATGGACGACAGGCGGTGGGCCTCGTTTAGAGGTCGTATGTAAAAGTCAACCTATTTGCAAAATTAAATAATTAAATAATAAAAAAAAATCTATTTTCCCTCCCTTTATCTTTCTTCCTGGCCCCCCCCCCCCGTTCATTTCAATTTCAAACGAAAATAAAAGAAGAAAAAAACCCTAAAAACTATCGATCGACGCCCCCCTGAAGCATCGACGCCACCGCCCTGACGACCGCCTCCACCGAAGCCTCACCCTCGAACCGCCAGTGACCTCGCCCTCCCCCTCGAAGCCATTGCGACACCCGATTAGCGCCCCCCCCCCCCAGTCCGAGACCCCTCGAAGCCAGCTCCGACGACCTCCTGCCGCCGAGCCTAACAACGCCCCCCCCTCGCGTACAGTAAGTATTTTATTTTTATCTTTATTTTTAAATTCTGAAAATACTGTTTTCTTTTTTTAGGTTTAAATACTGTTTTCTTTTTTAGGTTTAAAACTGAATTTTAAAAAGAATTTAAAACTGAATTTTAAAAAGAATTTAAAACTGAATTTGAAAAAGAATTTAAAACTGAATTTGAAAAAGAATTTAAAATTGATTTTAATTAGGTTATAAAAACTGATTTTAATTAGGTTATAAAAACTGATTTTTAATTAGGTTATAAAAACTGATTTTTAATTAGGTTATTTAAAACTGAATTTGAAAAAGAATTTAAAACTGATTTTAATTAGGTTATAAAAACTGATTTTAAAAGGTTATAAAACTGATTTTTTTTAAAAAGGAAAATTCTGATTTTTGGAAAAAAGAATACTGATTTTTAAAGGATTTAAAAACTGATTTTTTTTTAAAAAAAAAAAGGAAAAGATTTAAACTTTAAAAAGAAAAGATTTGATCTTTAAAATGGAAAAGACGGAATTTTTGTTAAGGTGTAAGATATGATTTTTATATATTGAACATCGAAGAAAAAAATCAGATTTTTATATATTGAAAGTCGAAGTAAAAATCAGATTTTTATATATTGAAAGTCGAAGTAAAAATCATATTTTTATATATTGAATAGCATCGTAAAAATTCGATTTTTAAATATGTAGAGAATACGGGCGAAAGCGACAAAAGGCGAAGATTTCTATAAAGGAAGAGTCGTGTTATTGGATAGCTATTGGTGAGATTTCTGATTTAAAATTATATATATGTGTGAAATGAAAGTGAATTGCTATATATAAATATATATATATATATATATATATATATATATATACGCCCCTCGTCCACAAACCATGGACGACATTTATTGGTTGAAATTGTTGTGAAAATTGATTGATAGCGAATGATTGTTTGGGATTGTTTGTGATTGATATTGGTTGATTGTGGTTGAAAAATACCCATTTGTGGTTGAGAAATATTTGGTTGAAACCACATAGGATTAGTTTGTGGAAATGAAATAAATATATACATGCCGCCTGCGTGCGAACTAGATGCATGATCCCCATTATCAAAAACCGCGAGGTTTTAAGGTAGAGCGAGGAGCCGTACTAGGGACGGTCCCGGTTTTAACTACCCTACCGTTATGCTGCCGAAATTTTGAATAATATTCGTGTGTTTGAATTATTTTCATATGCTTAAACTATATTTATTCATTGTATAGAAAACATTCATGTGTTGAATTGATATTCATTCGTTGATTAGAAATTCATGTGTTGAATGGTATTCATATTTTGAAATAATTGTTGATAATAAAAATCACCTTTTATCTATATATAGAAACTATAGAAAACATTCATGTGTTGAATTGATATTCATTCGTTGATTAGAAATTCATGTGTTGAATGGTATTCATATTTTGAAATAAATTGTTTGATAATAAAAATCATCTTTTTACCGACTATATGAACTGTGTAAAATAACCTCGTTTTAAAAGAAATTGTTTTATGATAAAAATCCCATTTTTATCACCAACTTGAACTATATAGAAGAATAGTGTTTTGAAATGAATTGTTTTACAATAAAAATCACATTTTTATTGTATGCATAAATCGTTGAAATGTGAAGTGTTAAAAATAGCCACTTGTTCAAATTAAACATATATGAGTTGAAATATTCATTAATTAGCTAATGAAATGATTTGCACCTATTTATGTAACATTAGAATGAATGGTGCTTTTAAACCAAATAGAAATCAAATATGAAGTTGAATAGAAAATGATAAATGATAAGAACTGTATATATATGTACATGCATATTCATTGAACAGGTTATAGCAAAGGGGCTAGAGAAGAGGAATAAAATTTTGTGCCTGACAAATAGGTACACATTTACTGTTTTGTTTGGGTGATGATTTTATGAGCCTGTTGGCTAGCCGCTTGGCTTTTTCTTTTTCTTTTTGAGATTAGAAGGACCGGGAAAGCTATTTGCAATTTCCCGATGCTCCCGGTGCAGGGGAGGTTATGGCGAAATTTTCCAAAATTTTAAGGTGTTAGAAAAATATTTGAAGTGAAAACGATATCGAAATCATTGAATGAACTATATCTATATAAATATATAAATATAAATAAAATTAAAACGAAACGAGGCCGTGCAGTTCGTATTTTGAGAACGTGATTTCAAACAGCTAGTGCGGAAAATCCGACCATTGGATTTTCCCGAAATCTCGACCGTCGGGTTCGCCTTGGAAATATCTTTCCAACGGCACCAACCTTGTAAAAATCCAACGGTTGGATTGTCTGGAATGTTTAATTCAAATCTGAAGAAAAACAGCGCCAGAAGCGATTATATTTTTATATAAATATAAATATAATTTTAATTAATCGAATAGCGACGCTGCAGTTCGTATTTTGAAATCGAAACTTCAAACGATTGTACCGGGAGATCCGACCGTCGGATTTTCCCGAAACTGGAACCGTTGGATTCGTTTTGAAAAGACCTTTCTAATGATATAAATTTGGTGAAGATCCAACGGTTAGATTTTCAGATATGTGTAAATCAAATCTGAAGAAAAACAGCGCCACGGCCGCTGTATGGCCCGAAGCGTCGTTTTGAATAAATTAGCTATTTTAAAATAAATAAAAATAGCAATAAATAGTTATAAAATATCATAAGCGATATGGAATGGAAATAAACTGAATTTGCTTGATTTATGTTGTATTTGATGGTTGAATGTGTTTGGTGTGAAAATAACATTAAAGAACGAAATTGGTGTTGTCGAATAATTTAACCATTGAAATAAATTGATTTGAAATTCTAAATATACGTGAATTATTTGAAAAGGCCGAGTTAATTCTCATTTCAAATAATCGACCGACGATTGAAAGTCGAAGATGAAGACGGTGGTCGAAGACCGGAGATCTTCACCTCGTTTGGATGGTAACCGAGGTCCTGATTGGGAGGCATCCCGAAATATGGATAATGAGTGGTGATCGTCCAGACGTACGTGGTGATCGATGGGTTTGCGAGGTATTTAGTGCCTCCGGTTTCGTTCAGACCCAGAACGGACTTGTAAATGGACTGTGTGTCCGACATTGGATTTTATTCTGTGTTGATTGATCTCTATTAAATATACATCTGTTTGGCGGCGGAGAATTTATTCTTTTGCTTAACGCCCTTCTCTGAGACGTACGAGCTCAGAGGTTGTATATCGATGGATATCAATCGCATGGCGTGAATTGCCTGTGTGGCATGCTAAGATGCAGTGATCAGGGCTTCTGTTGAAAAGCAAAGTCTTGTGGTGATGATCAAAGCACCGCCTGTGTGGCGTAGCTTTGTGTATAACGTGAATTCGCGAGCCTCACACCCCGGTATGAACCTAAAACGGGAGAAGGACCTCAGGGAGGGCATGCGTTTCTTTCTAGCTAGGGTGGTGTCAGTGACCTACCAGCCCTGACATTTATATACTTTTCACCTATGTGGTTGTTGCTGTTGCGAGGCGCCTCGGTTTGGTCGGACGATCCGGGTCCGATGGAGTCATTCGTTGGCTCATTTACGCCCCAAAGGGCGAGGAAACGTATTGTTCAGGCACTATAATCCACATCGGTGGACCGGCCCTGTCGCTCCAAGGGGCAGTTGCGGCTGTTCCGGTGGCTCGGGCTAGAGAGTCACGAATTCGGTAAGGACTATCTTTTGCCTTGGTTCATGACGGAAATCCTATTTCCAAATACGACATCGTGCGGTTTTGATTGTATATATATATATATATATATATATATATATATATATATATATATATATGGCGACATGATATATGGTACCCATGCCGTCTATGATTGATAGTTATGATTTGAAATTGGTTTCAAAACATATAAACACTAGTAATAATATCAAATGCCTTTGTTTTATTCGTATCAATCATATTTTGGCCGTTATAAGGTAAAAACTCTATCCTCCGGTTTGCGTTGCATTGTGTGATGGAAACTGAGTCTTATAACGGCTTCATTTTTATAAAAAGCACAGCGATGTTTAAAAAGAAATATTTGTTTTAAAGCACTGGCAATCCAATGGAGTAAACCCGTTCCACGAAAGTGGCGTGGTCCTGTGATTAGCCAAATTATATATATGTGTTGAGTGGATTTCTCATACCAGTCCCATGACTGACTCGTAGTTTGTTTCACTTTCAAACTCGGGTGCCCCTTTTTCTACACGGGCAGCCTTGTATTCAGGTTTAGCTGGTTCTTTCTGGATAGCTGGAGCTGAAGATGGATTCTATCATTTATTTCTTTTTATGCTGTTCAGCTCCTATTGTACATATTTTGTTTATTTCCGCTGTAGACATTTATGTATAGCTGAACTGTATTTGTACTAAGTAAGATCCTGTATACTGTGTAACTCTGATGATTACTTTTATCCAGTATATTCTATTGTTCATTATCTGGTGTATTTATTTAATTTTGTTTTGCTATTATCTGTTTCTGTGTTATATTCCAAAGATAACCCTGTTTCCGTCTGAACGGGATTTTGGGTCGTCTCAATCAAGTTCAATTCCTCCTCATCCATGTTCAACTCATGTCCGAGCTTGGTAAAGCTTGATTTTGAAAGTAGCCTGGTGAGTATATCCGCCTCTTGGTGTGTAGATGGTATATATCTGATTCTCATTTTTTCTTTGATGATTTTTTTCTCTGAGGAAGTACAAAGAAAGCTCGATGTGTTTAGTTTTGGAGTGTAGAATTAGATTGGTTGTGAGGGCAATCATACTTACATTATCACACCATATGCTAGCTTTCTTTTCGGCATTGATTTGTAGTTCATTTAATATTGACTGCACCCAAAAAAATTTGATGCACAACTTGCCACACTTCCAAACTCATCTTCTGTGCTCGAACGAGATACTGTATTCTGTTTCTTTGCACACCATGATATTGTATTTTTTCCCCATGGAAAATACAATATCCTGATGTTGACTTTCGATCATTATGGTTGGTTCCCTAGTCAGCATCAGCATATGCATTGATATTTAGTGTGTTGCTTGTCTTAACTATCAGACCTTGATTAATAGTTCCTCTTAGATATTGAAGTATCCTTTTTACTGCTTTCCAGTGATCATCTGTAAGACACTGCATGTATTGACTTATTTTATTAACACTATAAAAGGTGTATGGTGTTGAAATTGTAACATATTGCAGGGCTCCCACTATGCTTCCGTAATGTCTTGGGTTTTGAAATGCTTGCCCTTTGTGTTTAGACAACTGTGCGTTGGTTACCATAGGCATTGGAAGAGAATTAGTTTTTTCCATTTTTGCTCTTGATAGTATCTCATGTTACTTTCTTTGGCCGAGTTGTATTTTAGTGTCATTTGCTCTTTTTACTTCAATGCCTAGAAAGTAATTCATCTCTCCAAGATCCTTTATAGAGAACTCAGTGTTCAAAAGTTGAGTAATTCCTTTGATTTCTGCTTCATGCTGTCGGTTATAATGAAATCATTAACATAGATTAAAATATAAGTGATGGATTCGTTAGAGAAAATATAGAGTTGTCTGATTTTATTGACTGATAGCCATGCTTTATAAGAGTGGACTTAATTTGTCAAACCACACTCTGGGTGCCTGCTTTAATCCATTAAATGATTTGTTGAGTTTGCATACCAATGTCTCTTGTCCTTTGCTAACAAACCCCTGTGGCTGTTCCATAAAAACTTCCTCCTACAAAACACCATTTAAAAAAGCATTATTAACATCTAACAGTATGACGGTCCAATTCTTATATAAGGCTATGGTTAAAATTATTTGAATTTAGGTTGGTTTCACAATAGGTGAAGAAGTTTATGTAAAATCAAATCCACACTGTTGTGAATACCCCTTCACTATAAGCCTAGCCTTATATTTTGATGTTTAACCATCTGCATTTTTTTTGAGTTTATAGTCCCATTTGCTCCCTATGATATTTTTATCATTGGACATTTCAACCAAAGTCCAAGTGTTATTTTTTGTGAGGGCATTGAACTCCTC
This sequence comes from Allium sativum, assembly GCA_030737875.1. NCBI lineage: Eukaryota > Viridiplantae > Streptophyta > Magnoliopsida > Asparagales > Amaryllidaceae > Allium > Allium sativum. The sequence goes on from CM060927.1 coordinate 290,566,917, forward strand.
ATGCATTGCTGCCTTCCATTTTGCATTTTGAGCTGCTTCCTGATATGACATGGGCTCGGCTGAATCCATAACTGTGTTGATCACTTTGGGTTTAAATATGCCACACTAGTTGGCCCTTGTCATCATTGGATGTTGATTTTCATTGCTTCTGTGTGACAACACCTGTCCAATTCGTGCATCATTTGCTAGTTGAGTCTCTTATGTGTTATTTTGGCTTTGAATTTCTTGTTCTTCCATGTCATTTTCTTCACAATAGTGAGTAGTTTGAGGAGCCTCTCTTTGAGTTGTGCCTTCCCTTTTGGTACTGTGTTGAGTGAGAATACCAGTGCAACGTGGTTCATGTTGTACTAGCTGGATTATTACTTCATCATCTTACATATTAGTCTTGTATTGTCTTGCATTCTGCACCTTGTTTGTTGTCTTAATTTCTGATGTAGTATATAGGAAAATATCTTCATTAAATACTACATTCCTGGAAAAATAGATTCTTCCTTTGATGTATATGCACTAGTATTCCTTTTGATTATTGAGACACCCTAAAAATGTACATGAAGTAGATCTGTAATTAAGTTTGTATGTGTTGTATGGTTTTATCCAAGGAAAACACTGGCACCCAAATATCTTTAAATGATTATAGTTTGGTCTAACCCTTTTTAGTACTTCCTATGGACACTTTAAATTATGCACCTTTGTTTGCATTATGTTAATTAAATGTACAACAGTGTTAAATGCCTTTAGCCAAAATTTTAATGGCATAGAGACCTTAATAAGAAGGGTTAGACCAGTCTCAATAATGTGTCTATGTTTACGTTCCATAAAACCATTTTGTTCTGAGTATACCGGACACATTATTCTGTATTCAATTCTCTTCTTAGAAAAAAATTGTTTTAAAAGAAAAAAATTCTGATCCACAATCTGTTTGGATCTTTTTTACCTGACTTCCTATTTGATTTTCAACATTTTTAATGGATTGTATTGTGACATTACTAACATCTGCTTTAGATTTCAGAAAATATATCCAAACAAATATAGAGTTTACATCAACAAATGAGATATAGTATATATACCCATAATATGAAGTTATGGGTGCTGAACCTCAAACATCAGTGGCAATTAATTCAATTGGTGAGTTGTGAAAAGTTTCAGAATCTAGAAATGCAAGTTTATGGCTTTTTCCCATTTGACAAAATTCTCACTCATATTTAGTTAGGAAATTATCAGTAGAAACATTATTATCATTACAAATAGTTTTAACAATTTTCGCACTAGAATTTCCTAGTCTATTATGCCAAAGATTAAAAATTTTACTGCTACCAGAAATACTATCAATGTTCAAAATACAATTGCTTTTACTAAACTCAGATTGTCTAGCTTTTGCAAAGTGAAATTTTATAGCCCATTACATTCTTTACTGTGCAAAATGACATCGTGAGTTAGTATATCTTTGATTAAGCATACACTTGGGTAGAACTCAAAAAATACATTATTATGTTTGGCAAATTGAGAAACACTTATTAGGTTTCTCTTAATAGCCGGTGCCCTTAGTATGTTTTTAAGATATAATTGTTTGATTCCATTTATGCTTGCATTTCCAGTATGTGTGGTATGAACATTTTTACCATTACCAACAAGTAAGTTTTGCGTACCTTTATACTCTTTGTTCCCAAGATTCAAGTTGCTCCAGTTGTTTGTCACATGATTTGTTGCCCCTAAGTCAGGATACCAACACTCACCATCTATATCTTCAAGCCTTGTTGTAGTATTATTTTGTGCCTCTACTTGTCTATGATTATCCTTTTGAATGCTGGCATTGTTGATGTTTGTGTCTGTATTGTTTTGATTTGGCGCATAGTTGGCATTAAACCTAAAGTAGCACTTATTGGCACTATGTCCATACTTTTCACATATCTGACAAAGTATTTGGTTGTTATTGTTGAATCTGCATCCCCTTCCTCTTGACCTGTTGCTTTGACCACCTCTTTGGTTGTTATAAAACTACTGCCCTGGCACATAATTTCTTTCTTGTTGCTTGCCTTTGAAATTAGTGGTATAGTTGACAGTGAGTTCTGGGTTGACAACACTTTTTATTCAATTCTTCCTTCATGTGCCAAGAGTGTGGAATATACATATTGGAGGGCTGGGGTAGGCTAAATAGATGAAATAATTGCTACCACAGCTTCGTAGATGTCATCAAGGCCATTGATAATTGAAAGAACTTGTTCTGACTCGCTTACTTTATGTCTAGTAGATGCAAGTTGATCATAAACACCTTTAATCTTGAGTAGATAGATACTCACTCATTGACATGTTATCTTTTCTCATGCTTTGTAATTGTCTTTTAAAGTGTAGAATTCTTACGGAAGACTGTGATGTGAAGTTTCTCTCCATAGTTTCACAAACATCGTGAGCCATCTTGCATCCAATAATCTGTGGAAGCAAGGCAGGACTAATTGATGACATTAGCCATGAGCAAATCAGGTTGTCTTGCCATTGATGGATGGCAGGGTCGGTCCTAGAACTTTTGATACCTAAAGCAAAAAATGAAAACGAGGTCCTTCCAAGGAAGCTAATGTATTATATCAAAACAATATGTATTATTAAAAAATAACTAGAAAAGGAAAAAAAACAACTTTATTCACAATAATATTTCAAGTTATACAACAAAATAAATAATAATTACTTGCGAATGATGAATTTATCAAAAATGTTCTCAACAATGATTTGAAGCAAAAGTTCTTTAAACTAATCAGTTGTTAAAAAATTCTTTAATCACAACATCCTATGAAAATATAGTTATTGACTAATTGTATGTTAACTGACCCTAAAAAAATTCATTAACTACAATCAATTTCAAACTAATCCTAATTAATTACCGTGGAATGTTAAAACTATAAATCAATTCTTAAATTAATATACAACCACAAACCTAAAATTTTAAATTAAGATCAAAACTGGATTTGCAAAATTGCAACTCAACATCAGGCTGAGCATAGATGGTGCTATTTAAAGTTTGATTAATTTAGCTCTACAACTCAGGCTCAGGAACATAAAGTAAACCGTATACAACTTATATAGTTAAAACATAATCCAATAATCTAAAATTCAAATTACATGGTAAATCCATATGTCTTGTTTATAGAAATATAGAAGATAGGTTATAAAGAACAACAAAGCAAAAGTGTTACTCGTAATAATTAATAAAAAAAAAAAAATCAAAGATTCAAAGTCATACATGTTGTTGACGAGTGACTGCTATAAGACTAGTTGCCTAGATTATATACAATTGAATACCTAAAATAAAAAACCTAATTATTTAAATTACTTACCTATGGTGAAATCTTCTTCGGGTTCAAGGTGTAGATGTTTACCTGAGGTAGAAACTACCTTACCAGTGCCATGCCTGCAAATTTTTAGGTTTCAACGTTTCCTAATGAGGAGTTGAAGAGAAGGATGCTACTTTTCCATTAAGTATTCACAAATATATAAATTTACAAGATTCATACACCTATAATTATGGAACAATATCATTAATGATATTTGAATAACATCATTAATTAATGATATTTATACATGCACCTACAATAATGGAATAATATCATTAATGATATTTGAATAATATCATTAATTATATTTATACATACAACTATAATTATGGAATAATATCTTAATGATATTTGAATAATATCATTAATGATATTTATACCATTCCCTCATGTTATGGCATATCATTAATGATATTTATTCCTCAAATTATGTCAATCCCTCAAAACGGATGACCAAGATGAGAGATCAATTTTGCTAACCAATGTTGTGAAGGAGACACGTGGTAGTGGCTTGGTGAGGGCATCCGCAAGCTGGTCGATAGTGGATATGTAAGAGACCCTTAAGTTTCCACTTTGCACATTCTCTCTAACAAAATGGTAATCCAATCCCAGATGCTTCATTTTAGAATGGAAAACCGGATTAACACTCACATATGTAGTTCCAGCATTATCACAATAGATGACTAGCGCTAGAGTGAGGTTATGACCAAGCTCCTTGAATGAATTTCCTACCTAAAGAATTTCAGCAGTAGCATTTGCCACTGCCTTGTACTCGGCCTCAGTAGATGATCCAGCTCTTGTACGCGGCTTCTTTGACATCCAAGAGATATGATTCTTGCCCAAATAGACTATATATGCTTTTGTAGAAATGTAATTGTCTTTGTCACGAGCCCAATCCGCATTAGAGTAAGCATGGAGAGTGAGAGGTGAATCTTTTTGGATAATTAAACCCATATTAGATGTACCACTTACATACCGAAGAAGACGATGTAGAGATTGCATGTGTTCCTCAGTTGGACGCTGCATGTATTGAGCTAAATTGTTCACTGTGAATGCCAAATCAGGTCTTGTGAGACTTTAATATTGTAAACTACTTATTAGAGTATGGTACTCAGTAGGATCTTTGAGAAGATTTCCATGTATAGTTAATGGAGAAAGTGTTGTTAATGGTGCTGCAACTGGTTTTGCATTGTCCATATTAGCTTTGCACAAAATATCAGCAATATATCTCTTTTGACTCAAGAAAATACCTTTTGGATGAGGCACTATTTCCACTTCCAAGAGGTAAGACAATTCTCCAAGGTCTTTGAGTGAGAAACGTGCTGCCAATTTTTTTATAAAAGCTTCCAGAGCATGAGTTGCATTACTTGTAACAATAATATCATCCACATAAACCAACAGATAAATGATGTCACCATTTTTGTGCAATGTGAACAAGGATGAATCAGAGACCGTATTCTTGAAGCCCAACTCAATTAAATAATGTCGTAATTCTTTATACCAAGCTCTTGGAGCTTATATTAACCCATACATTGCCTTGTTTAAATTACAAACATGTGTTGGATGTATAGGATATGTTAGCCAGGAGGTTATATGGTGTATACATCATCAGTGAGTGTGCCCTGTAGAAAAGCATTGTTTATGTCAAGTTGGCGCAATGACCAACCTTACTAACCGCAAGTGAGAGCACAAGCCGAACCGTGGCGGGTTTAACTACGGGGCTAAAAGTCTCATTGCAGTCGATGCCATCTCTCTGATTAAAAACCTCTTGCAACATAGCGAGCCTTGTAATGAATAATGTTACCATCATTATTCCTTTTAATTCAAAAAATCCATTTGCATCCCACTACATTTTGTGATATAGATGAAGGTACAAGATCCCAAGTTCTATTTTTCACCAATGCATTAATATCTTCATCCATAGCTTTACGCCAAACTGGACTTTTTAATGCTTGGGCGATATTTTTTTGGGATCTCCATTTCATGGACCTCCGCGTTTAAATTCAGTTTACTGATTGGTTTCCTAATGCCATGTTGTAGTCTTGTGGTCATTTGAGGAGAATGTACAGGATTGTTAGGTGTTAAATTTGTAAATGTGGATATATCAAGGTTTGACTAAGATGAAGTATAGGAAAGCTCAGCAGTGGTATTAGGAGGTTGAGGTGAATTTGTTGTGGATATAGGTGATGAAAGGGATGAAGTGGAGAATAAGGTAGGAGGTGTGCTGGAAGGTGAGTTAGTTTTCAATGAATGAGAAGAGGAAGATTGAATATTTGATAATATAGATAATGTGAGAAGTGCCCATTGTTCCACTAGATCAAACAAGGGGGTAGTTGAATTATTAAGTTCAGAAAAAGGAAAAATGTTCTCTTTGTAATGAACATGACGAGAAACATAGACACAATTAGTGTTTAATTCGAGACAATAATATGCACTTTGGGTAGGTGAACAACCAACAAAAATACATGGTTGAAATTTGAGTTCAAGTTTGTGAGAATTGTAGGGTTTAAGCCATGGGTAGCAAAGATACCCAAAACTTCGAAACTTGGAATAATTAGGTTGTTAGCCGAATAATTTAAAGTAGGGGTGACACATTGTTTAGAGTTGGCGTGGCAAGTCAATTAATCAAGTAAACAGCTGTTGAGCAAGCATTTGTCTAATATTCAAGGGGCATTTTAGCATGAGTTAAGAGTGATAGAAATGTCTCAACAATGTGTCGATGTCGTCGCTCCGAATAGCCATTGTGTTGAGGGGTGTGGGGGTGGAGTTGTGAGATGCGAAATTCCATCGATGGACAGGTAGTTACGTAGGCTTTCATACTCATCACCGTTGTCCGAGTAGAGAGTTTTGAGAGGCAGTTGAAAGTATTTATCAGTTAGAGCTTTATAGCGAATGAATACATGTTTTGCATCTGATTTTCGTTTCAAATTATACAACCAAATGTATTCAGAAAAATGATCAATGAAAATAAGATAATATTTAAAGCCATCATGAGAGTAAATTGGTGATGTCCAAAGATCACTCAAGTGGGGCAGTAGACACAATAGATGAAGTAGAAAAGGTAAGTTTATGACTTTTATTGCAAGCACATGAATTACAATCTAAAGTGAAGATACTAGGAACATGAAGTTTATTTTTGGAAACAATTTGCCTAAAAACATTACGAGACGGATGCCCTAAACGATGATGCCAATCAAGTGAACTAGTTGTGCTTGCATAGACTGTAGGGGTTGTCGATTTGAGCTGATAAATGCCTACTGCAACCAGCCCTTGGAACAGAGATTCCCCCGTTTTGAGATCCTTCATATGAAAAGAGGTGGAAGAAAAGACAATTGAGATATTGTTATCATGACAAAGTTGAGAAACATAAATTATATTTTTAGACATAGCAGGAACAACTAAGACATTATTTAGTTTGAGTGATGATAAAAAACAAGAACCGACATGAGTGATTTTAAGGCCTTTGTCATCACCGACGATCAAACTCTTCGGTTCCATCATAAGGAGCATGGAAGGATAGATTGTTCAGATATATCGTGACGTGGTAGGAAGCACCACTGTCGAGAAGCCATATTGAAGAAGATGAAGCGGCAGAGGGATTTGCGATGTTTGCTTGAGGTTTTGGTGTGAATCGGTTTGACGGAGGTTGGAAATTGAAGAAGTTGGAATGACATTAGGAAACTTTTGCTTAAATAAAGGGCAATGAGCAATCACATGTCCTTGTTCTCGGCACCATTGACATTTTCCTAGAAAGGTGTAGGATTTTGTGGGATCACTGCCATTAAGAATCTGATAGGATGGAGTTTGGTTAATGAGAGCAATTTAAGAAGAGGAAGTTGAATTGTTTTGGATCAGAGCTCTGATACCATTATGAGGAGTTGAAGAGAAGGATGCTACTTTTCCATTCAGTATTCATATATAAATATATAAAGTTACAAGATTCATGCACCTACATTTATGGAATAATATCATTAATGATATTTGAATAATATCATTAATGATATTTATACATGCACATGCACCTACAATTATGAAATAATATTATTAATGATATTTGAATAAATATCATTAATGATATTTATACATACAACTACAATTATGGAATAATATCTTAATAATATTTGAATAATATCATTAATGATATTTATATTATTCCCTCATATTATGGCATATCTTTAATGGTATTTATTCCTCAAATTATGTTAATCCTTATCATTTCCAACCTTTGTTGCTTAGAGGACCGCCGCTATCTGGTCATGATCGATCTCGTTCACTCGCTGATTTGATTTGGTGGTTTCTATCGAAGATTATGTGATTCGGTTTACGATTTCATGGCTCGTGATTTGCAATTGTCGATCGCCATCTTTTTTCCCTCTTTCTATACATGATTCAAATGGTGCCCCAGGATTAGCAGTGTCATAAGTGGTTGCTTACATCGCTTGTGCAAAGGGTCAGGCCTGATGGAAGGTGCATTCTTGATTTAATATCAAGTTTTCATTGTTGTCCTTAATGAACTTTGCTGGAATTTGCTTTGTTCCAAGCACATAATCTTCTAAGTCGTATCCTTTAACAGCGGTTTCAATTTGTAATTTTCATTGCAGGTAATATGATTCATCCAGTTGTACATAAATCAAGTTGGTCTAAGGCTTGATGATGGCTTTGATCAGGTCAAGGGTTGATTGTAAACTGTGAGAGATCCTTGATGTGGAGTTTGGAGAAAGGGTTTCATCACCCATCTTGATACAAATGAATGGGAAACAACGACTGAGAGAAAATAAACCGAATGGCAAACAGAAAAGCAGACCTGATGGGATGTTGCGAAACACAACAGCTTTGATACCAAGTTTGAAATCTTGTAGTGATACAACAAAAAATGAAGTTGATAATGTTTTTATTATCTCGGCATTGTGCCTTATTCAGATCTTTGAATACATTGTTGAATACCAATTCATAGTTATGGACTTGTATTATAACATCAGATAGAAAATAAAGAAAAAGAGGATTGTTAAAGGGATTCCACTTTTGGTTAAAGGGGTACCATTTTCAGTTTATTTTAAAATTGTTAAGAGGGGTTAAAATAAATTAGCCTCCCCATAAGCATATTAATAAAATTTCCAATACTAACCCTATATTCTTCATTAATGTAGCCTTAAAACATAAATTCTAATTTAATTCTGCACATAAAAAAACATTAATACATGAAATATAAACGTTCTGCACACATGAAAATAACATATTCAAGCATTGTTTACCTTAGTTTTCATTATCAAAGTAAGCATGAACACAACAACAACAAATAAACACACAAGCCACAAAAAAAAAAAGTAACAACATACACATACGCTTAACATAGCATGAATATAAGCATAAGTTCACTTAACAAACATTTGTTTCAATGTTGGAATATGCACACTGTTTTAATGTAATTACTTTTGACAAATTATCTCACATCGATGTTGTTTTCTTATCAAACTGCAAGATCTAAACCGTAACACACTGTATTCACTCTCGAACAAAATCCAAACTTTCCATGACGAATGTATTCGTCATTCTTGCAAATGAACGAAATTCATCCGCTTTCTGCAAATTGTATTCATTTTTTTCAACAAAATCTAAATTTTCAAAAAGGGGATTTATCAACGTTTTTTTTTTACCTCGCGGCGTGTTTGGATTGAGCTGAGATTGAATTTTGATCGATAAAGTTTAAGGGATGATGAGGCCGGGGTATTTTAGTCTATATTTTATTTTATTTTTAAAGTTCCAAACCCCCTTAATAAATAAAAAATAAGATGTAGTCCCTTTAAATTTATCCTCCCCTTAACAAAAAATGGAGTCCCTTTAACAATCCCCAAGAAAAATAGGAATATAAAGGAAAATACGAATGTGAAATAACGGTAAAGAAATCATTCTGATATGCAGAAAATAAGGATGCAGTTGAATGAATGCTGGGATTGAAGCCGCATAAATATCGTTAGGGCTGTTATGGTAATGGTAACCGTCACTGATACGAGAAAACAGTTAACATAATGGTACTATTGGTAAGCCAAACATGAATAACGATAATTTACCATTACTGCTGGTAAAATGTTCGTTGGAATAACGATAAATTGGTAAACCGTTGACTGATAATGGTAAATTTACCCATACATAAAGCTATTAAAACATTAACACATTAAAATTTTGATAATGATAAAAAGTTTTTTTTTTTTTTTTATTAACTAATTCTAGCACCATTGATGTTTATATAAATATTTTAACTTATTTTCATTGACATAGAAAATTTACTTAGCTTATCACAAGATATTTACAACAATATGAAATAATAATTTGTTAATCTTAAACTTTGAAGTTAATAGAGCCAAAAAGAATTACCATCCTAAATAACTCTATAAGCATCTGCATAAAGTATGGTAAACTTTCAAAAAAATAAAGGTTGGAATTCATTAAAATAATGAAAAAACAAAATTAATATGGCTGAACATTTACCATTATCTATGGTATTGACATTTCTTTACTGCTATTTTACACCTAATAATGATAAATTTTACCATTACCATACCGATAACACTGGTATACTTATGCAGTTCGATATTAGTTACCAATGGCTTGGTACCGGTACGGTAATGGTAAAATTAACATTAACCTAATAGCCCTAAATATCATACAGTAGTTTTCGGGTACAAATGGAATTTCGTTTGTTTTTCCCGTTCTTGCGTGGCAAAGTGGGAGTGGGTAAGACTGCCGTATTGAAACGCTCAATCGGCAGGACAGATTGCTGCCGTATGTCTTCTTCTTTCTTTACTCTTTCTTTGAACTACATATACGAATTAAATTTCCCATAATTCTGTTAGTACAAGGAATATTTGTTTTTTACTAGAATTGCGGAAGGAAGATGAGCATTCACGCATCAAAATGGATCCAATCTCTGAGGAGAATGAGCACGGGAAATGTACCGGCCGATATCATCGAGAAGGGGCAAAATCGGGTTATCGAGGCCTCTCTTACTCTCATCCGAGAAAGAGCCAAGCTTAAGGCAAGAAAAATCACCTTTTCAAAACCGTTCTTCGCTTTGTTTCTACATAGTTTGTTGATTTTATTTTATTTTAAATTCGTTTAGTTCATTTCTGTTGAACCCTTGATGATCATTTGGTTTTGGTTCTAGGGAGAATTATTACGAGCATTGGGAGGTGCTAAAGCTTCAGCAACGCTACTGGGGGTTCCGTTAGGGCACAATTCTTCCTTTTTACAGGGTCCTGCCTTTGCACCCCCTCGGATTAGGGAGGCTATATGGTGTGGTAGTACAAATTCTGCTACAGAAGAGGGTATACTTTCATTTCCACACCCACGCGCAACGGAAATTATGAATTATGCATTCTTGCAATTGAATAATTCCCTAACTGGCTTGTAATGTATTATGTACATTAAACTATAAATAACATCTCACAGGCAAGGATTTAAAAGACTCTCGCATATTAACCGATGTTGGTGACGTACCAATTCAAGAGATCCGGGATTGTGGTGTGGATGATGATAGGTTGATGAATATTATCAGTGAATCCGTGAAATTGGTGATGGAAGAAGTAAGATATTTCACTTTTCTCTCTTATGCATATGTAATCTCTGAGCTACTTTTACCTCTGCTACCATTCTTAGATTTCCTACCTTCCTCATATCCTCATAACTATGTATATAAAGTTTGTTCAATCATATCAGGTTACAGTTTTTTTTATAGTTTAGTGACAGATGATGGAATAGATTATGAAGGTTCATGGAGCTTCTAAATATTATGATGATCCTTTGATTAGCATTTAAGAAGAAATGTTATCTTACGTAGACATAGAGGAACACAAATATATCATATTTCTATGAAGCCTCATGTGATGGTATAGAACACATGTATCGCCAGTAGCGATGTTAATGCTTTGATGTCTTAGTTTTCTGTTGTAAAGGTGAACTTCAATTAATTGCCCGTTCGGTAAGAAGATAACATTGAATAAAAACATAGGATGGAGTTATGCTCGACTAATATGCAGCTAGCTTACTGTAAAAATATTTCATAAACAGTTTACGGTTGAGAAATTCAAAATAGGAGTTATGAGATAAGACAATACTGAAAACAAAACAAAATGACGGTGCTGTTTGATTCAATATAAAATAAAAATTATAGGATTAAGAGTTAAACATAATATAAGCAACAAAATATACTCTTTTCTCTATGGAAGGGACAGCTTATGACGTAATACATTTATCATTAGGCTGGAATTAAATCAACATCATAATATTGGGTATTATAATTCAATTGGCGTAGAAACCTTTGCATATGGTTAAGACAATTCGAGTCACCTAAAATTGTATACTTTTCTCATATCATTATTTTATACAACAGTGAATATTAATAATGTATGGTTTATGCCTTACATTCACGTGTGAATCATATGGGCTGAGATACTAATTAAATAATTTTAATTTTAAATCACTCCTTATCCAAGCTCACTAGGCGACCCGGCGATCCATGAATTATTTCAGTCTGACCAATTCGGACAATATAACAAGCCAAATGATCTCTTATTCGCCAAAATACTAGTATCATGTAATGTCATGCTGCTTGTATAGGAATGATACTTGCATTCAGTTACATACAAACATTTCTTGAAAAGTGTGTGATTTAGTAAATTGTATGGTAATTCATGTTGATGTGATCAATGAAGTAATTAAACATTTTCTCAATATGTACCTTGTTAACTGGAACAAAGATGAAATATTTGAGCTTTCTATTTCTACATTAGCTTGCCTACAATGATACATTTTGTTCGTTGTAAGACAACTTTTAGCAGCAAGTGACAAGTGAGTACATGGTTTATAAATTCTATCATTTTACTACTTCACAGCTACCACTACGCATCCAACATGTACAAATCGCTATTAATTCAACACAGTCACTGATTAAATCGTACTAAACACTAAAAACCCAATATTTACATTAAATATGAAAGCGAAAAATCAATAGGGTAACAATAAAAGTAAATAACTGTACAGTATTTTGATTAAACGAGCAGGCTTTCAAGCATAACCGTTGGATGCCGTTGGGGAAAAGAAAAGGAAATATGTTCCCCAATGGCTTATGAGTCATAACATTTCCATTCACTCACCATCCTACTGAGTATACTTTAAAATATATTGTTTCTTTGGAAAAGATTTCAAAGTTGATTTTTGATTACCAGACCCAAGCCATGCTCCCCTCCTTGCATGCAGATGCATGCATGCATGGATGTATGTATGTATGTATGTTTATACGTGGTTGAAACCATTTTGAAAGTGCAAGCAAACTTAAAAAGAACTAAAAGTATTCTACATTTGTTTCTGCACAGTATCCACTTCGTCCGTTGGTGTTAGGTGGTGATCACTCAATATCATACCCTGTGGTTAGAGCTGTAGCAGAAAAGCTTGGAGGACCTGTGGATGTTCTTCACTTGGATGCACATCCAGATATCTATGATGCATTTGAAGGAAATAAATACTCACACGCATCTTCCTTTGCGAGGATAATGGAAGGAGGTCATGCTAGGCGCCTTTTACAAGTAACTAGCTCTATCACGTGAAATAAGCTGCTAAGTTTATGAATGAAATGGAATATTTGATCCACATGGGTTTGAATAAATTTACTAAGCTGAAGAAATTTTTACTGTGAATATGAAAATATATTTGATACTGGTATTCAAGTATACAGATATAAAAACTACTTAATATCATCAGTTTTTCAGGATGTTAGAGCTGAGACGTATCTCACTTTTGACATCCATCACTTGTTGCATAACAAATATTATATTTGATTGGGTGATAAATGAAAGTGCTATAAACAAAAGCGAACATTTGGCCAATTTAATAATAAACATTTTTTACTATTGTATTCTCATTCATTTATTTAGGAGCAGATATTTAAAAATCCCATTTCATTTGTCAATAAAATAAATATGACATGTTGAAAAAATTGTATTATAAATGTTTGTGCATATTCGATTCATAGAGATGCTTGATTTAATGTTTTTTTCTTTTTTTTTCTTTCCATTTTCTGGTTTCAGGTTGGAATAAGGTCAATTACTGACGAAGGACGAGAACAGGGGAAGAGATTTGGCGTGGAGCAATATGAAATGCGTACATTTTCAGGAGATCGTCACAATTTAGAGAAACTGGTATGTCGTTTGCTCTCTTTATACAAACAATTGTGTGTACGCATATGATTGTGCATGGGCTGTACTTAGGTGCAGTTGGGTTTTGGGTTTTGAGATTATGTACATTAGATAAAAGAAACACTGTTCTGTTCAAATATTTATCTAAATAAATAAAAAACAGAGAAGAAGAAAGGAGAGAGAAGAATAACAGTAAACAGAGAAAAGACTACATCCTTATAGAAGTACTTTGTTTATCCTTGTTGCATTGCATCATAATTATAAACATGTTTACTTGTAAGTTAAGTAAATTGTGAAAGGGAAATAAAAAGGAAAATGCAGTAAATGTGAACACAAATCTGACAATCACAACAAAGGGAAATGCTAATTTACTTTTGACTTAATAAAATTTAATGGCGATGTGTGGTATAAAAGCAAAATCTTTAGTCGTCACAACACCTTTCTTTCAAATAACCTTGTTGGTAGTGTTGATTGCAAATCTGTAGTGAAGTTCCGTTCATGGATGATTGGGAAGGGGTGATGGTGGAGGATGCAAACCGAGGATGAGATTCTTTGATTGGTGATCATGAAGGGATACCGTCTACGGTATTTTTGGAATTTCACAAGGACAGTGGAAATCTTATCAATTGAGTTTTCGTTATTTATAGTAGAGATTATTTTTAACTGTCATAAGTGGTGGAATTTTGGATTTACGCTTATTTACCAAAAAATATTACATTGCCAGCTAGATACTGACGGAGGATGACATTTATTGATGATGCTTCAAACAAAAGTTCTTCCAGTGACTAAAAAACTGATTTCAAATTTGCCCCATGCGATTATTTTGTCATTCTTGGATCAATCAAAATATAATATTCTTTTTTTTTTTAATCAAAATATAATATTCTTGCTGTTTGTAGCTGCTACTTAAATGATGTTCATCCTTGAACTTTATGGTGTCACACGCTCCAGTTCTTCAAAGACGACCTTTCACATGTTGAAAGTTCCGGTTCGAAAATATAAAATATTCTGTCGCTACCTTTATCCAAAATAATAAACATAGCTATGTTTTGAAATCTCCTTTGAAAACTTAAAAAATAATCTCATTAAAATGAATGATACTGTCAATTAATTATGCCAGTGTTGATGTTTGTTTTTAATCACCTTTAAATATGAACATCATCCTCATGGCTTGCTATTAGATACTATTGGGAATTTTTTTTTCTAGTTGATTGTTTTATCTGTATATGTAATCATATAGTAATAGCAATCCGGTAACATTTAGTATTCTTATGTATTACCATGCATATGTGAACATATTGTCGGAACATAATTGCATTCAGTAACACGAATCAAACGCTAAAATCACACCCAACCTCCTTTGATGATTGCATGGGCTTATTTACACTCAAAGCCAAAGTGTATCAGAAGTCTGTTACTTCGAAAACTTATTATTCCAGTATCTACTGTTGTTCTGTGTATTCTGTTCTTGGTGGTGTACTCACAGAGAATAGAAATTCCTCATTTTTAACGTCGTATTTCATTCTTTTGGATTTTTCCTTTATCCTGTTTTTTTATTTTTGTTAAAAATAAATGATTTTTTCCTAGGTTAAAAAAAATGCATATTCTAATGAATGATGCGTATAGAATAAGGAATATGGTGTGGGTATCAGGAATCGAACCTGCATCGTTAGCTTGTAAGGCTAAGGATTGTGGTCTATGTTAATTTGTCATTCTTAACATTTCTAATTCAAAACCGAACATGAAAATTTTGTTCTTCTGTAGAACATAAAATTCTGTCATATACAGTAGTATAATTAGCGTTCATTTTGTATTCATAGACTCTTATTACAATTATTAACTATGAAACCCTTTCTACTTCATATCGTATTTAACATTTTTTGCTTGGTCTGCTGTAGTCACAACTTTTCTAGTTAACCGTTCTTAACTATAAATGTAGTAGTAATAGCTATCTGGTCATGTTTAGTTATCTTATCCATTACACGAATATGTGAACATATTGTCGGAACATCATTTAGTAACACAAACTAAACATTAAAATTACACCCAAGCTACTTTGATGATTACACAGACTTATTTACACTCAAAGCCAAAAAGGGATCAAAAGTCAATTACTTTGAAACTTAGTATTCCAGTCTTTACTGTCCTCTGTATTCAGCTCCTGGTGATTTAATCATATTTAACTTACACGATCAGAAATTCATCAGGGCCATAGTAATATATAAATCGCATCAAAAAGGGGAAGATAGAAGGGGAGGAAAGAGGACCAATGGTTTTTAGGACAGGAAGAAGGAGGGGGTGAATACCAATAAAAAAATTATTATGTTTAACCTGGGGTTAGGAGAAATTCGTTATTTTAGTAAGTACTCTTTTGTATATTCTGTATCTTTGATAATAGAACCATATGAATAGTTTGCAGTTCTAGTGCGGTTGCCAATGGCTCCTAGCTCTTTAGCAAGAGGGAGAGGGTTCAATCTTTGACAACAACACTTAAGCGGCTTAATATATGCTGAGGCATATGCAACTCCTTGTTTTAAAAAGAATTAGATGAACATTTCACAATCGTTGAACCTACTACACTTGCAATATCTAGATTTGATACCATGTTAATCATCTTGTTATCACAAACTCATTTTACAATAGGAAGAGAGTGATCTCTTTAGTATTTACATAAGAAATTTTTGTTATTTCCATATTGAGATTATTTCATCAATATTCGTATGTTATGCATCCTCCATTCTCCGTTTGTTTTCTCTTTATTTAGATTATCCAAATAACCAGCTTCGCTTTTAAGGCATAGAAAAGTATGTGTCTGCCAAACGCATTTTTCGGGAGTTTGTTAAAGGATTTTCGTTTTCGAGGATGGAACTAATGATCATTGGGTTTGCAGTCTAACCCATCAACCAACTATTTGCCCTATGTTTGGATGGAATTAAATGATCTACTTTCTTGCTTTTCGAAATTCAGAATGAAATGATGTTAGCTTGAAAAAGAAAAAGAAAAAAGTAGTTTGAAGTCCATCTAAAAGAACCGTTAAGTCAGCACTCCTGCCTATTATGCTTCATACATGATGCATAAATTTTACGCATGTTAGAAATTTTACCCACTGAGAGCGTTTTCAGCAATACATTTTGTGATCTTCTGACATAATGATTGACATACAGAAACTAGGAGAGGGAGCGAAAGGAGTGTACATATCAGTAGATGTAGACTGCCTCGATCCTGCATTCGCTCCAGGTGTGTCGCATATCGAGCCTGGAGGTCTCTCCTTTCGTGATGTTCTAAACATCTTGCACAACTTACAAGGCGATGTCGTAGGTGCCGATGTGGTCGAGTTCAACCCTCAGCGTGACACTGTCGATGGAATGACTGCTATGGTCGCCGCAAAGCTTGTTAGAGAACTCAGTGCAAAGATTTCCAAGTAGAATCTTTATCTAATATATATGAAGGCACTACGTTTTTTCGATTTATTTGTAGAAGGAAGCTGTTGAAAGCTTACTATACCGAGAATAATGAGAGCTACTTTGAATTAAAATATGTAAGATTCAGAGAGGAAGCCAACAACTAGCGAAGAGATGAAAGCAGTTTTGTTTTGACCTGAAAGTATGTATTCAGCTTTTATATGTTGATGTTATGATAATATTATAACAATGTAATGGATTTGTTTTGCGGCTACTGGTTGCTGCTGTTTAAAATTTAAATGGCACACGGGCATAGTGGTGCGGAGACTCAATGATTCCGTTCCGGACATGTGAGTTTTGAAAGACTGGTGTGTTTAGATGCATTACGTAATTGAATGATTCTTTGTGACAGTGCAGAAACTCAAAGTTGGTTTCTGCGTGAATGATTCCTTGTAATATCTATTCAAGCCCAGGGAATGCGAATATGCTTTACGACATGTGACAGTGAAGTGCGTATTATGAATATCGTATGCGATTCCTAAAATAAGGATGCTAATTCTGGAATCCTGAACATGAGAAAGTTTGTAGCGCGCACACACATATATATATATATATATATATATATATATATATATATATATATATATATATATATATATATATATATATATATATAAAGCAAACGGGAGAAACTGGTCAAGCTTCAATGGTTCACAAAAACAGATTATGTAGAAATGACTATAAGAACTGTGCACACACAAACGCAGACTAGTACAGGAGATACAACAATAAGGCTAAAAATACAAGACGGGCAAAAACAAGCGGCAATTCGAGTCCAAGTGGAGTCTCTACTGTCACTAGCCAATGTTGTCGAAGAAACCCAAGCTAACCGGAGTCCAAAGAAGTAAGACAGAGATCACGGCTAACCCCAGCGGTATGCCAAATGAAGGAATCCGGAAATCTGTAAACATTCACATCAAGACATGTGGGAAGACTAACTGAAAGCTCCAGCCCGCCTATCAAAGAGCCAACCCATGCAAAGCAAGCAGCACTACGAAAATCACCGGCCAAAGAGACAAGGTAGACAATCCCGAAAGAGGTCAATCCATACGCTGAGCAGAAGAAGCCCGCGACGCACTCCAGATGAAAGCTCCACAACCAAATATCAAGACCATATCCTGGAGAGCCAAGTACCAACGATCTAACAAACCTGTAAATTCAGGTCCCACAGCACTAGCAAACTATATCAACGATTAAAAAGGGGGGTGGGGAGGTGTGGAGAGGATAGCGTGACAGATCCCGCTAACCTAAAAACTCAAGGTTCAACCAATCCCCGCGCGGGAGATTGCTGGCACGGATGAAACATCAAACATACCAGCAAGCCGTCGCGATCGAGAACCAATAGAACCTCTAAACGGTCTGCCACGAAAAGCATGGAATATGTCATTCCTTACCTTTCGGATGATAGATGAGGGGTCCATAAGCACCTCGACAAAAACCGTCTTATTCCGCGAGCACTAGATATGCCAGTAGATAAGACAAGGGATAAACCGAAAAAAGGATATAACGCATGGATTTTCATGAGATTCCGGTCCACCAGTTTCTCAGTATATCAGCGAGCGAAGACGCATTATCTCGAAGACCAACCAAGTTCCTGAAGTAGTTCCAAACAAATATGGCAGTAAAGCCAAGGAAAAACAAGTGAATATGGATTCGTGTCCCCAGTTCCACAACACCTGCAACGGGATGCTAAAGGGATGCCAATCCTCTAGAGGTTCTCGTTTATAGATAGCCCTTCGTGCAGGGTCCGCCACATAAACAGAAATCTTCGGGGGAATACGGACATCCCAGATGAAAGAAAAAATAGGGAGACTTGGAGATGGAGACCTCGCCGAATTCCAAGCCGACTGAATCGAAAAGGGACTACCGTCCCATCCGGATCTGCCACCATGCGGATCCGAAAAAGCCTTCACAGATTGCATCCGTTTCCACGTCTCACTAGTGTATGATGGGATACCGGAGTAATTCGTGGACTGCAGTCTGCGGTACTTAGCATGAAGGAATGTTGCCTATAAGGACTCGTTTGCTTCGAACCTAGCCTATAGCTTGCAGCAAAAGCGGTACAAGTGTTGTAATACACCGTATTTTTTGTGAATATTAAAGTAACGGATTAATGAATACTTAATTTTAAAAGTGGGAATTAAGCGAAACGGATTACGCCATTGCATTTGTCTCGGAATTCTGCTTGAAATAGAGTCTGAGTTTGCGTAAATCGGACACTGTATGAAGAAGTTATAAGCCTTAGAAGTTTGTATACGTGTATGGGAGAATATATATATATATATATATATATATATATATATATATATATATATATATATATATATATTGGGTTCAGTACTTCAAAAATAGGTCCAAAAAGTCAAAAATGAGTCCAAAATTCAAAATCAGCCAAAAACAGGATAGGCGGTAAAATTCCCGCCAGAGGGTGTCGACCGCCCCTCCCTCGATCTGGGCGAAATACTTCGTTTTGTATCTGGCTGACGAGGCAGTGACGAATTTCTGAGTCGTAGGGCTACGTGCGACTTCTGATTGGCCTGATGACGCATTCTCTTGGACTGGATGGTTTGGATGGACCCTATGTTGATCTAAAGGCTCTTAATAATCCTAGACATCTATATATACACTCATAACCCAACCCTAATTCTATTGCTCAAAGGCCATGGTGCCGTCATGCTGTTCATCCCCAAACTAGCCTAGCCGTCATTCTTCAACCTAAATTCAAAAAGAAAATTAGAGAGCCTCAAATCAAATTAGAAGATTAGTTTTGCTACAATAACAACGATTCAATTATCTTTTCTTAATCCTAGCAATGTAAGTTCACGTTATTTTCAGATTTGAATACCTGATTGTAATCCTGACATGTAATAAAATGAATCGAAGTCCATGCCTGATTGTAAGATAATCTTTTCAGATTTATCCCTATCCTTTGATTGAATCTATGTCTTTACATGCCTTAAAGGTTATTTTTATTGATTAAATCAGGCCTATCTTTGTTGTACATCAGGTTTATAATTCTTTTTGGTTCGTGATGTTATTCTTATGCCTGCGATAATGATTGTATCAGTTTATTCAAGAATCTTTCTTTGTTGGATCTAAATCTCCTGTATTAGGTCTGTAGTTACATGCCTATTTTTATGCCTATTCTTATTTTATGCTCCTTCTCTCCCTCTTCCCCTATTTCCTTTTTCTTTTATGAACTTGGGTTACCTTTGAACCTAGGCTGAAATCGCGAAATATGAACGATAGAAATACGGGGAATATTTTGGGTAAATATTGGGAATAACATATTCGGTGAAATAATTGGGCATAATATATTCGATGAAATTGTTGGACATAATTTGTAACTTGTGATTTGGGGTATAAATGTTATTGTTGTGAAATTGGGGTAAATTGAAATATTAAATTTAGATTGGGCGGAAACTGTAAATTGGAATATTAAATCTAGATTGGGCATAACTATTGGTTGGGACGCCAAGCATAATGTATATTGCGATTTTGGGGCATAACTATTATTGCAAATTTGGGAAGATTGGGTGTAACCTATTTTGAGTAATCACTTATAATTTAATTTGTTAGGCATAACTTGGGAATTGGAACATGACTAGTTTGGTGAATTTGGGATAATTAGCATATATAATCTAGACTTGGACACGTATAGTAAATATGTAAATTGGCTAAAGATGAACGTGTCTAACCCGAGGTTAGATTGAGTTGCGGTGTAAGACTGCCTAGAACCGCCCGACACATCCAGCGACCGCAACAATATAGATCTAATGTGAGAGGTTATTATTAAGACTGTTAGAAACAATCTCTTTATAACCCTCTTCATATACGCATCCATTTACAAATCTGAAAGAAGATTTTATAACCTCCTTATTGCCAGTATTAAAGGTAACCTGAATTGGTGCGTGGTCACTGGAGTTTTGAGGTAATGTACAACAACAAACTTTAGAAAAAGTGTTAACAAAAATCTGGTTTAATAAAACCCTATCTAATTTGCAATGGATAATCCGAAATTCACCGGATTTCTAAGTGAATTTATTTCCATTAATTGTGGGTTCTATCAGACCAGACCTTACAATGAAATTAGCAATTTTCTCAAGTTTATTAAATGGAATTGGATTACCACCCCTTTTTTCAAAACCATGAAACACAGTATTGAAATCACCAATAACAATCCAAGGACAGTTAACATTTATACTAAATTGTTCAGTACAGTTCCGCAATTTATGCCTATCTGTCTCCAGATTAGAGGCATAAATAAAAGTGATTTTTAAAGTAAAACCACCCTTATTCTTAAAACTGCAATGAATGTATTGAAAATCTACAAAAAAACTGTCAAGAGACCAAACATTAGGGTTATGGAAAACCATAATTCTACCATTTCCCCCTATATGATTGTTATTAATCATATGCCAATTAGAAAGACTTCTATTATGAAAGTTAGTAATATTGATGTCATTAAGCTTGTGCTCAAGCAGACCAATAATACTAGGCTTGTACTTGCTTATAAAATTAAGCAAATCTAATTTCCTACCAGGAGAATTCAAACCTCTAATATTCCAGGCTATAATATCTATATAATAAAAAAAATTAGAATTATAGAGTAAGGATACAACTAAGGATACAGTGCAAGCTACAGTGGATCACTGTGCTTGCTGCTATCCCCTTTCACTTCTGACTGTTTACCACTTTTTTTGAAATTAGTTTTATCGGTGGCTTTCAGCTGCTTTCCTCAGTTAGCATTTTTACCAATGTATTTTTTCTTGAATTCATGGTCTTTCTTATCCTCAACTTCTTCTATTGCTCCTATGTCAGAAAGGCTTCCGCAACTGGTTTTTTCCTTTTTCCAATATGCAGGTTTAGGAGCTACGTTAGACGAAGAAGCCATGGATTTATTAATGGCATTATGAATATCCTTATCAGAAATTGAGTGGTTGGAGGGAGCATGATCTAAAGAAAGCAGACCAAAATTAGTGTAGATAGGGTTAGCAGCAATCAAGCTGGAGCATTTCTCTGAATCATCCACATTAGATTTTAAGATTCCAGAATTTGTAAATAATCTTGGATCCTTCATATGGGGGGAGGATCCAATGACCTGTTTTTTAATTTCCCCATCTGTATTTATTTCTGTAATGCCTTTAGAAAGATTATGCACCACAATCTCTATGTGTACTGGTTTCATAATACCCATAGTTTTGTCTAGAGCCAAATTAGATTGCATTTTATCAGTAGACATTGCAGAATCTTGAGAAAACCCAGTAACTTGATTCAAATTATTATAACCCATTTTTTGACTGTTAATGGGTCTATATTCATATTGTCTTCCTCAACTGATGGGGAAAGGCATGTTGAATCTGAAATTATAGACTGCGTCGTATTTGAGATGATACCATTCATATCTTCTTCTTCATTCCTAATGTTTGTGTATTCATTTGGTTTTTCTATTGTATCTTTGTTGCTTTCGCAATTTACAGTAGAATGACCAAAGCATTTACAAACCTTGCATCTATCCGGTTTCAACTTATATGTGATTGGCTGCGAGATAACTTCACCATCATGTAAATAGACTGTAGCTTCATTTGGAAGATCCGCATCTACGTTTATTTCTACCAATATTCTTGCGTAACTCAATCAAGTTTCTTTCGCCATCTGTTCATCCAACTTTAGTGGAATCCCCACAACACTAGCAATGGCGCTAAAAGCTTCTTTATCCCATCATGTTAGGCTTAGTTCCGGTAACCTTATCCATATTGGCATCATGCTATGCAAATCTCGGCCAAGACTGATTTCTTGTTCCACTTTTTAAGGATAATGAGCTTTCCATTTATGAAATAGGGTCCTCCCTTCAGTTGTTTTTCACAATCCTCAATATTGGTGAATCAGATAATGAAAAATTCATTTTCTCGAGTAAATATCTCAAATGAACCACTAGGGTTCCATGTTCTAACTACAAATGCTCTAAAATAGTTTTACGACAATCGCTTACCAAAAACATAAGCAACAATAGAAAAGCTCCATTTGAATTCGGTCCTATTACTAATTTCCTCATTGAAAATAACAATGTTTTCCTCTCCAATTGTAGAAGTTGGAGGTATGTATTTTAGATCCAGATCGGAATCTTGCCCCCCTTTCTTTACTAAGTCAGCCAATGTGGAGGTTGCCCTTTCAATTGGTATATTGGCTCTCGTTTATTTCCCATAATCTTATGGATTATTATTCATCTTTCTGGTTTAAAAACGGCTCCCACTAGACGTCGGGTATGGTTTCTTGAAACCCTTAGATGGATATTCGTATGATTTGCCAACCCTTTTTCAAAACTGATTTGGTTTATTCAGACTTAGATCTGGTTTTGCATTGTTCTTGCGACTTTTCACCGTGATGAACCCTTCCTCATCCGCTATAAAGACAAGAGCAGAATGAGGCGATCTCTGAATTTGATTAATAGATGGGGGAGAGTTAGAAGGGGGAGGAGAAGAGGAAGTCCCAATAGGATTGGGATTATAATAAAAGATAGGTTTGGGAGAGGACTTGAAGGCAGCCATGGCTGCAAGGAGAGCTTTCTCGTTTTCTATTTTATATACTCAAACAAATTTTATTCTGTGTGTACAACATGAAAGCTAGATACCATACTTAAAACGACCCTTTTTAGGTAATAGTAATAATGTTGCCACAAGGTAAGAATACTAATATAGTGCAGGAGCCATAAATTAGTTAGAGATCACTCAACAAGCCAGCAGCAACATTTAATAGGAGAAATTCAAGATCATGAATAAATTTAACAAGTTAGCATTAAGGTAGCAAATTTTTAACACAAATGAAGTTACCTTGTTTGCTTTTAGAAAACCACCAGCATTGCTTAATGTTCTTGACACGGTCGGCACATGGTGCATCCATGGAGTAAATTGTCTACCTCTAAATATTATATGTATAGAATGTGGAGCAAGTGGGGAGTAGCTACACCTCGCTTCCATTTTATTCCACCTGCATCCTTACAGTTTAAAAGTTAGTCAGATCAAAATCGCATGAAGAATTAGCAACGTTCAAAATGTGCATTCAAAAGAGGTGACGTCGTAACAAAAGAAATGAATCCTAACTGATCTAGCTATACAAGATCCAAAATGTACTCAGATTTATTGTAGAAGTCATATGGTACTTTCCCAGGGACGGATCTACATTGAGTGTACCCTGGCCTACAGCCCGGGTCACTAATTTGTAGTTGGTATATTAGAATAGGAACCAGAAATAACTATATATTACCAGCTAAAACTTAAGCTATAATGTAACTTACAATGTATACCTTTGATGTTAAAAAATAAACAAACAAAGTAGTGCTGGTAGTGTTTGTTGATAATTAGTGTAGCTTTTCCATTTTGTTTTCCATGCAGTTTTCACGTAATAAAAGTTGTGTCCTATTCTTATGGAAGACCGGGCCTACATGAATTGTTATACGCTTTGTTTTAGGATCAATATGAATAAGTCTATAGCATGCTGCTATAAAATAATTGTACTGTATCCTGTTTAGGTAGTACTTCAGTTTTTCTTTTAGTTGATTTGTCTGTGTATTTCCAGTTTTTTAGTTGATAAATAAAAGCAATTTTGTTTTTCCTGTACTTTTATACAGTGTTGTTAAAATCATCAGAAGTGAGCAAATGCTTAAATTATTACACTATATTTATTTGTTATTTTTTTATTTTAGATCCCCTTGTTTGTTCGGGTTTCAAATTTAGATTGTTTGTTCCTACGTTCAATTATATCATTTTCCCATAAATGTTTTATCTTAAAAAATTTCATTTTTTCACTCACCTTTTACTTTTACGAAACTAGATATTTTTTCATTTAGCAATTACTTTCTATTTTCTTTCTACTTTTTTTTGAAGTACCAATATTACAATAGCCCAAGGTGATTCCAATTCCTGGCTCTGTCCCTGTACTTTCCATATACATGAGAAAATCAGAACACTAGTACGTTGCTTCTTTTTGTATCTTAACCACAATACGATAAGTGATGGGATATAATTCAAACCATAACTCACTCAAACTTAATATATACTGCAGCCATAACTCACCCAAATAGCCTTAACAGTTCTACTTCCTATAATCAAATTTTCCGCTTCAAAACTGCCATTCGCTACCAACACCACAAAAATACAACTTGTAAAACTCCTTCGATACAGCAATCACAAAAAAAAAAAATCACTCCACACCCACAAAAATGCAACCATGAACTCTTGCACGTCCCCACTGAAAAAACTCAACAATATTCACTCGAAATTGCCAAACAAATATAATATTAGTTATTTTTAGACGCTATTGATTACAATAAACTGTAGAGTTTAGGGTGCGTTCTTAACGAACGTGAGCGTGGCATTTGAGCGTGCCATTTGAGCGTGGTACTGTAGCGAAGGGGAATTGTGTTTTTAGCAACGAACGGGGTATTTGAGCGTGGTATTTAATTGTTAAATTAATGGTTTTGATTTAATTAAATTCTAATTGCATCAAACAAAACGACAACATATTTCATAAAATAAACGACAACGTTTTTCATAAAACATAGCAAACACACCAAGACTGGAACTAAAACAAGTACATGAAAATCTAAAATAAACGACGATGAGGTAACTGACTCAACTCCGCTGAAATAAACCCGCATATGCCCTCATCGCTAAGCTCCTGAACAATATCCACATTCCGCTCATCATTGCGGAAAATCGTCAGAATCTCCCAAATGTCTGCACGCGTACTCGATCTCTGAAGAAGCTCCAAGCAACGAGCAGCAAGCTGTCTCGTATCGTCGGTCATAAACGAGCTGGCATGCGCTGCCTGTCTGCGCCTAGAGGGCTGACCAGAAGGGGAGAAAGAAGCAGCTGGCACAGGCCCTGGTGGAGGTGCTGGTGCAGCAGGAGGTGCAACCAGAGGAATTGGATACGCAC
The DNA here is from genome assembly GCA_030737875.1 of Allium sativum. NCBI lineage: Eukaryota > Viridiplantae > Streptophyta > Magnoliopsida > Asparagales > Amaryllidaceae > Allium > Allium sativum. The sequence goes on from CM060927.1 coordinate 290,592,824, forward strand.
AAGTATCTTTCCGCAAACAACCCTCGAACATAATGTCCTGCTCTCGAAACTTCATCAGCGAGTGCTTCCTAAATTTTCTGAATGGTCTACCACCGCCGGTACTCCAAAAATCATCAGGACCGTCTAGATAATCGAACTCTGCATTCCATACGCTCCCAGGTGTTCTAAGCAGCATGTCCCAATCGCGAAAAGCTCGCTTCATGTTGTCCCATTTGTTTTTAATCTGGTTTTCTGTGAACTCCAAATTAAAACGGTTGTTCATTGTTGTTGCGACTGTTGCGTAGAACCCACTGACGCTTGTATCGCGCTTCGCTATGAACTCAACGCAAACATCTATGAAAGCGGACTCCCGGTCGTCCGTCCAATTCGCAAATGGCTGCGAGGTAGCAGTGGTGGAAGTGGAAGCCATCTGCGTAAACAAAAAAAAATTCAAAAAAAATCGAAAAAAATATATATGGTAGAGAATTGAAAAATAAACTCAACTATAAAAAAATTTACCGTTTTTGCAGCTCGAAATTGCTCAAAAAAATCGAAATATAGGGTAAAAGGGGAGAGGTTTCGGGTTGGGATGGGGAGGAAAAGGGGGGGTCTGTAACACCCCGAATTTTAGTTAATACTAAAATTCACTAATTATAGGATAAATAATCTCAGATGTGGGAATTGGGGGTAACGGGCTGCGTCATTGCGTTCGTCTCGGAAAAATACGCGAAATAGAGTCCGAGTTTTCGAGAATCGGAGTCCGTATGGCCCGGTTATGGCCCAAAGAAGTTTTCAGAAAATTCAAAGATAAAAACAGATTTAAAAATTCAAATTCAGAATTTGAAATAGAAGCAGCGGGTCAGGCGGGAGAAATTCCCGCCCTAGCCATGTCGACAGCGCTGTCGACAGGGCTGTCGACAGGGGTGTCGACTGCCCTGTCGACTTGCCTGTCGACAGGGGTGCGACGCCCAGTGAAACTGGGTGCACCAGTTTGGGTTCTTGGGCTGGCCTAGAGGGCTGGTTCTAGAGATTTCCTAAATCTGACGGACCTAAATTAATCTAGGGTTAATCTAAGGGCCTAAAACACTACCTAATCCTATAAATAAGACCCTAACCCTACCCTAATTCATTCATAATTAAATCTTGTAACTAAACTATGGCAAAATGAAACTTGGTCATGGCCTCCACAAATCAATGAAGAGAGTTGCAAGCTAATCAACCCCTAATCATCTTCTTCTTCATATTTGGCAACTAGTTTTACTTCATAAGTTTGCTAATCTTAGTTTTGGTGAGTTCCTATGGTTTTAATAATCAATTGTTAAATTGATTATGGTAGGATGTGATAAGACATGGCTATGTTTGTGGATAAATGTGTTTATGCAAGTTCGTATGATATGTGATTTGCTAGATTTATGTTAAATGCAAGTTTAAGGCCATGTTTTATGATGCAAAACACTATGTTAAACATTTATGCATATGTAACATGTTATGCAAACTATATGTGAGAATATATGCAAGTTATATGTAACATGATATGCAAGTTATGCATGTGATTTTATGCATGCTAAGTAGTTGGTGTTATGCATGCTAAGTATTTGATGTTATGCATGCTAAGTATTTGATGTTATGCATGCTAAGTATTTGATTGTATGCATGCTAAGTATTGGGTTTTATGCATGTTAAGTGTTTGGGTTTATGCAAGTTAAGTGGTGGGTTTATGCATAATAAGTATTTGATTTCATGCATGATAAGTAAGTGGTTTTATGCATGCTAAGTGTTTGGTATTATGCATAAATCATGACATGCAAGTTTACCCTTTTAAATATGGTGTATACATATGCTAGATGACACCTTTATATGCTATGCATGTTTACCCTCCTTTAAGATGCAAGTCATATATGCAAGTTAGACATATTATGCAAGTTATGCTTACATGCAAGCTCAACATATTATGCAAGTTATGTGCATGATGTTATGCAAGTTATGTGCATGTTGTTATGCAAGTTCATATGCAAGTTATGTGTATGAGGGTATGCAAGTTATGTGCATGGTGTTATGCAAGTTAAGTTTATGAGATTATGCAAGTTATGTGCATGATGTTATTATGCAAGTTATATGCTTAAATGCGAGCTTAATGTGATATGCAAGTATGTGAATGCTTATGCAAGTATATGAATGCCCATGCGAGTATGTGAATGCTTATGCAAGTTATGTGTAGGCTTAAATGCATGTTTAACATGTTATGCAAGTTATGAGAATGCTTATATGCAAGTTCAACATGTTATGCGAGACATGTGTATGATAATGTGCAAGTTTGGGTTAAATGTGGTTGGGTTAATATATGCTCATATATGCAAGTTGACATCCTCTTAACCCATGACAAAGTTGTATGCTAAACCCATGATATTTGTGATGATCTTCCCCTTTGTTATTTCATGAAATGAGAACGATTTACGTGGGGAAACGATGGGGTTGGTAAATATGTTAGTTAAAGTATGGTTGGGTATGATTAAGTATACCATAAAAATAAATTACCATAAGTGGGAATTTACCTATTGAGTTAGGTCTACCCCATGGGAATTTACCTATTGAGTTAAGTCTACCCATGTTATGGAAAACTTGATATTAATTAGGGATAATTAATATGGGGGTGATTAATTAGGTGTAATTAATCGACTAAGACACGAGGTTGGACTCATTTGTAGTGTAAAACTGCCCGGACCCGACCGGCTTAACCAGTTGCTACAAATGTTAGCCCAATGTGGGAGGTCTTAGCCATAAATTAAATACGTGATTAAGGTAAAGACACGAGGTTAGACTCTGTTATGACGTAAGACTGCCCGGACTCTACCGGCTTAACCAGGCGGTCATAACAGCCAGTCTAATGTGGGAGGTCTTTATGGGAAATCACGGTCTTAATTAATTAAGAAACACTTAACCATATTAGCATGTAGTGGGACATGAGGGGTTAAGTGGGTGCCTTGGGTGGCATGTAGTAACTAGTGGGGGTGCCTTGGGTGGCATGAGGAAACTAGTGGGTTGCCTTGGGTGGCAATAGAAAATACGATTAGAATACTTAACCAAAGTGGAACATGTAATTAAACATGATTAAAGGGTTAAGTAAGTGCCTTGGGTGGCATGTGGGAATCAAGTAAGTGCCTTGGGTGGCATGTGGAAATCTAGTGGGTGCCTTAAGTGGCAATTGAAATATAATTAGATGACTTAACCAAACCTTAACATGTAAGGGGGCATGAATTTAAAAAGGGGTTAAGTGGGATGCACTAGATTAAACGACAATCTTAAGTAGTAGCTTGTGAGGGCCCATTTCAACCAATATCCCAAAACGTATCTTTGTGGGCTCGACCCATGTCGAGTGACGGGACACGCATATTGGGCTTGATTATAAGAGGCCAAAACGGGGTAGCGGTGGCAACGCAAGTCCAACGGGTTTCATATGCGTGTGTGGGCCCGGGCTGGTAGATAAGCCGTTGTTGCATCGTGTAGATATAAAGCCGTGCACCGTTGATATTATCAGGTGGCCACTTTAGGGGAGTGATACACCCCACTGTGGGACCAGCACGGGTATCTACGTTAGGGAGCCGATCGCTTGGGAGTAGTGGGTACACCTAGTAAAGATAGGGGCAGACGGCACCTATGTAGGGGTACACGAAACTACTGGGTAAGATTACTAGGTACACCTAGTGGAGGTAGGGGCAGACGGCACCTACGTGGTCAGTCATACACCTAGTGGAGGTAGGGGCAGACGGCACCTACGTGGTCAGCTAGAAGTACCAGAAACTACTAGTTATATTTTCTAAGTCTTTAGATGGGATCAACCTTTAAGTAGGAATTACTCTTGGTGGGTAGAACTGGTGTGGTGCAGTGTAGGAATTACCCTTGGGTGGGTAGGTCTGGGGTGGTGTAAGCTAGTAATTATCCTTGGGTGGATAAATACGTTGTTGCGGTTATCGTAGTACATCCTGTGTTTTGTGGGCTACTTAATGTAGTCATTATCCCCAGAGGTACCGTATCTTGTTTATATCATACCCTAATTACTTTAATGATTGTATTGTTAGGGTTATAGGACTCACTCAGACTTATGTCTGACCCCGTTGTTGTTTATCTTTTTCCAACCCTCAGGTTATCAGAGTGGGCCTAGCACTAATGGGCTTGGACCAGACCGCTATATCTATCTTTTGGGGCTTGGACCGTAGAAGTAAAGCTCGGTTTATCTTTTCTATTTTGGCTATTATCTATGTAAAGGGATTATGTACTTCTATTTTATCAGGATGGATATTATGTACTTGACTCTTGTTATGGTTTTGTGATGTAACCAAACATGTTTTGTCAATGGAAATGATGTTTTAAATTTTCAAGTATGACTTATATCTGTCCTATTGTAATTTTTCTGTTCTATACTCACTAAAAATACTCCACCAAAACTAAGGCATTCCCTTTGTGAGTGACCTTAGCGGGTGTGGGGTGTTACACGTGGTATCAGAGCTTAAGGTTACCAGAACAGATAAAAAATTTTAGAAAAACTATTTTCTAAGAATATTTTTGGAAAGGAGTATTTTCAAAAACATGTCTTTTAAGAGAAAAGTTTTTGAAAGAAAAGCATAATCCCCAATAGCCATATCTATATCTTTCGAATTCTCCATTTTGAATCTCTTCCTTTCTCTCATTTTGAGTTTCCCCTCCGCGTATAGATGATCTTTCTAAGATAGATAAGGATGGAAAACCACTTCAAGGGACTTAGACGTTAGTCGGTTTAGAAGTTGGTTCAAGAAGGAGGAGGACTGGTAGGTATCTATTGGATAGACGATGGGAGGAAGGCTCAAATAGTTGTTTGGTTAATGAAAGATGAAACCTCATTGGTGGGAGGTTATGAGTGGAGAATAGGGAAGAAGAAGGCTGGTAGTTATCCTTTTTGAAGGGATAGGACACCTTATTAGGATTGTCCAAAGAAGCAAAGGCAAGGTATGGAGGGTAGTGGTATTCCCTCACGGCTAGGGTACCAGATGGGGATAGGACCGTCTAGGTTGGAATTTGGATTTTTATGATATCCGGTTCAAACTTTATTTGATGCATCGAGTTCGTTTATCTCATCATTGTTAGTTGAGTCACTGCACTTAGACACCAGTTTGGTAGATGATCCCTTAGTTGTTTCAAACCCAATTGGGGCTCCATGGTGTGTTTGGGTTTGAAAGTCTCTATACTTAGCATTGAGTTTAGAGGTGATGCTTGTTGGGCTTCACGGGCTATGGGTTAGTTTTGGGGCATGGACTGGTTATCCAGTAGAGGTGCCGTTTTTGATTTTGAAGGGAGAGTTGTTAGGCTTATGACCCGTTTGGGTAACACTCTCGAGATCTCTTGTAATCCCATAGAATCCGTTATGCTAAGTTATCTAAAATCGCTTGACATGTCGGTCTAGAGTTTGTGATCTGTTAGAGCGGTCCGGGAATACCCGGATGTGTATAAGGAGGTGAAGGGCTTACCTCCGGAGCGGGAAATTGACTTCCAAATATATCTGGTGGGTAAGGCTAAACCAGTACCTTGGCCAGTGTGCCACGTGGCTCCTCGTGAGAGGAGGGAACTCCATGAGTAAGTAGGCGATTTGCTTGAGAAGGGGTTCATAAGACGAAGTATATCGGAGTGGGGCGCTCCAGTAGTTTTTGTTACGAAGGCGGATGGGTCCCTCAGACTTTGTGTAGGCTAAAGAGGATTAAATAAACTCACAAAGAAGAATAGATACCCATTGCCGAGGATTGATGATCTGTTTGAACAGTTAGCTGGCGCCTCAATATTTTTATAGTAGGACTCAGCCACGGGATTTCATCAGTTGAGAGTGGCTGAGGATAGTACAGAGAAGACTGCCTTTAGGACTCCGGATGATTTTTTAGAGTGGCTGGTGATGCCATTGGGTTTGACGAACGCCCCCGTATACTTTGATGATTTGATAAGAAGGGTGTTCAAGGAGTACCTAAATAAGTTGTGATGGTCTTTGTGGATGACATCTTGGTCTTTTCTAGGAGCAAAGCCAGTTAGGGAAAAACGGTGGTTTTGGAGTAAGACTGGCGAGGACATCCAGGGTTGGACAAGGGGCTTAATTATTTGGCCGTTTTTTTTTACTAGTATCATCTCACGTAGGTCGTCTGAATTCGAAGGAGGTATCCCTTGGGTGTTTGTCTGATATTGGTTTAGGCCTTTGGGGCTTGCATTTGGGGGAATGCCGAGTTCGACTAGGGTGGTCTGCGTGAGGGATGGATAGTGTGATGATTTTGGATGATATCCTGATGGAGAAGAGCATGCCCTACATCCTAGGGAAGTGTTGGAGGCTCTTCGAGCACATAATCTTAAGCCAGTAAAAGTGGATGGGATTCTTAGCATCCTATGGGTTTGAGATAGCGTATACCCCTGGCAAGGGTAACATGGTAGCGGACACCTTAAGTAGAAAAAGGGTTGTCCTCAAGTGTGTGGTTCGTTGAACGACGGAGCCTAGAGTTTATTTCTATGTTGGATTTCAGACCTTCCGTCGATTATGTACCCGGTTTGCTAGCTTCCTTGGAAGTTAGACCTACTCTTTTGGGGCAAATTATAGAAGCACAGAGGGACGACCCACAGTTGGTTGAGTTGGTGGAGAAGCTCATAAGGGGGAAGTCGTCCAGCCATTTGAGTAGGTACACCCTAGATGATAGGGGGTGCTTGCGTAGAGACGATAGACCTTGTGTACCACAAGACGAGGGTTTGAGGAAGGTTATTCCTGATAATGCACACCGTTCTAGGATGACCATTCATCCCGGTGGGGACGAGATGTACCAAGACATGAAAAGGACTTTCTTCTGGGCCGGTATGAAGAAAGATGTGGCCGAGCATGTCGCTCGATGCTTGGTGTGCCAACGAGTGAAGACGGAGCGAAAGAAACCAGGTGGGTTGCTTCACCCATTGGAGGTTCCGCAATGGAAGGGGGACAGCGTCTCGATGGATTTTATTGACGGGTTACCCAGATCGAGAAAGAGTAATACAGGAATTTGGGTGGTGGTAGACAGACTTACTAAGAACACCCATTTCATACCTGTGAAGAGTAAGTGGACTGCTCCATGGCTAGCTTCTGTATATCTTTGAGAGATAGTTCGATTGCATCGGGTACCCTCTAGCATAGTGAGTGATCGAGATCCTATCTTCACTAGAGAGTTTTTGAAGAATTTGCAAGAGGCGGCAGGGACTCAGTTGTGTATGAGTACCGCATATCATCCTCAGACGGACAGCCAGACCGAGAGGGTGAATCATGTTTTAGAAGACCTTTTGAGGCTATGTATCTTGGATTTTGGAGGTACATGGGAGGAGCATCTTCCATTGGCGGAGTTGCCCGACAGACTTAGTGGTGTACATGATGTATTCCATGGGAGGAAGTGCCTACATGAGACCGCAGAGGTGGTAGAGCCGAGTTTGCTTAGAGAAGTGGAAGCAGAGCGTGATGCGACGATTCGACGAGCTCCTACTTGCATCCTTGGGTCAGAGATTTGGAAGCTGAGAAACAGAGAGGTTCAACTAGTCAAAGTACGAAGGGGAGATGAAGAGAGTGACGCTACCTGGGAGACGGAAGCGAAGATGCGTTCGAGGTACCCTTTTCTTTCGGAGGGTATGTCCTTTTGCTTCTCCTTCATCGCATATCTTGTGCTTATCTTATTCTTAGTACGTCCTCTCGTTAGTACCTTTGACCTTTAGATAGGGTAAACCTATGGTTGAAACATGTGTTTGAGACATGTTATGGTTGATGGATGCAAGTGGATGCAAGTGTTTGCTAGTGGTTGCTCGTGGATGCATATACACACACTCTAGGCACTAGACCGGCTCAGTCACTTCATATTGCATATTGCATGAAATTGTGTGTAGGAAAATATATTTATGGATGTATAATGGTTGTGTTATCACATGGATGATGCATTTTGGTGAATGATTATGCACTCATGTAGATATTGTATGTGTCGATAGGGTTCTCTCGCATACATAATGGATGCATGGCACTATCATGGTTTGCATATGTTCATACATTAGATAGGGAACATATACACACACTTTTTGCATATGCTCATACATTATTAGAAATTGTTTTAAGGACAATGGATGCCCGTGGTTGATGGTTTGAGTAGATGGTTGTTTGGATGGTAGGATATGCATTCTCCTTAGCTTAGAGATTTCGGGGACGAAATCCTTTAAGGAGGGGAGAATGTAACACCCCGAATTTTAGTTAATACTAAAATTCACTAATTATAGGATAAATAATCTCAGATTTGGGAATTGGGGGTAACGGGCTGCGTCATTGCGTTCGTCTCGGAAAAATACGCGAAATAGAGTCCGAGTTTTCGAGAATCGGAGTCTGTATGGCCCGGTTATGGCCCAAAGAAGTTTTCAGAAAATTCAAAGATAAAAACAGATTTAAAAATTCAAATTCAGAATTTGAAATAGAAGCAGCGGGTCAGGCGGGAGAAATTCCCGCACTAGCCATGTCGACAGCGCTGTCGACAGGGGTGTCGACTGCCCTGTCGACTTGCCTGTCGACAGGGGTGCGACGCCCAGTGAAACTGGGTGCACCAGTTTGGGTTCTTGGGCTGGCCTAGAGGGCTGGTTCTAGAGATTTCCTAAATCTGACGGACCTAAATTAATCTAGGGTTAATCTAAGGGCCTAAAACACTACCTAATCCTATAAATAAGACCCTAACCCTACCCTAATTCATTCATAATTAAATCTTGTAACTAAACAATGGCAAAATGAAACTTGGTCATGGCCTCCACAAATCAATGAAGAGAGTTGCAAGCTAATCAACCCCTAATCATCTTCTTCTTCATATTTGGCAACTAGTTTTACTTCATAAGTTTGCTAATCTTAGTTTTGGTGAGTTCCTATGGTTTTAATAATCAATTGTTAAATTGATTATGGTAGGATGTGATAAGACATGGCTATGTTTATGGATAAATGTGTTTATGCAAGTTCGTATGATATGTGATTTGCAAGTTTTATGTTAAATGCAAGTTTAAGGCCATGTTTTATGATGCAAAACACTATGTTAAACATTTATGCATATGTAACATGTTATGCAAACTATATGTGAGAATATATGCAAGTTATATGTAACATGATATGCAAGTTATGCATGTGATTTTATGCATGCTAAGTAGTTGGTGTTATGCATGCTAAGTATTTGATGTTATGCATGCTAAGTATTTGATGTTATGCATGCTAAGTATTTGATTGTATGCATGCTAAGTATTGGGTTTTATGCATGTTAAGTGTTTGGGTTTATGCAAGTTAAGTGGTGGGTTTATGCATAATAAGTATTTGATTTCATGCATGATAAGTAAGTGGTTTTATGCATGCTAAGTGTTTGGTATTATGCATAAATCATGACATGCAAGTTTACCCTTTTAAATATGGTGTATACATATGCTAGATGACACCTTTATATGCTATGCATGTTTACCCTCCTTTAAGATGCAAGTCATATATGCAAGTTCGACATATTATGCAAGTTATGCTTACATGCAAGCTCAACATATTATGCAAGTTATGTGCATGATGTTATGCAAGTTATGTGCATGTTGTTATGCAAGTTCATATGCAAGTTATGTGTATGAGGCTATGCAAGTTATGTGCATGGTGTTATGCAAGTTAAGTTTATGAGATTATGCAAGTTATGTGCATGATGTTATTATGCAAGTTATATGCTTAAATGCGAGCTTAATGTGATATGCAAGTATGTGAATGCTTATGCAAGTATATGAATGCCCATGCGAGTATGTGAATGCTTATGCAAGTTATGTGTAGGCTTAAATGCATGTTTAACATGTTATGCAAGTTATGAGAATGCTTATATGCAAGTTCAACATGTTATGCGAGACATGTGTATGATAATGTGCAAGTTTGGGTTAAATGTGGTTGGGTTAATATATGCTCATATATGCAAGTTGACATCCTCTTAACCCATGACAAAGTTGTATGCTAAACCCATGATATTTGTGATGATCTTCCCCTTTGTTATTTCATGAAATGAGAACGATTTACGTGGGGAAACGATGGGGTTGGTAAATATGTTAGTTAAAGTATGGTTGGGTATGATTAAGCATACCATAAAAATAAATTACCATAAGTGGGAATTTACCTATTGAGTTAGGTCTACCCCCATGGGAATTTACCTATTGAGTTAGGTCTACACATGTTATGGAAAACTTGATATTAATTAGGGATAATTAATATGGGGGTGATTAATTAGGTGTAATTAATCGACTAAGACACGAGGTTGGACTCATTTGTAGTGTAAAACTGCCCGGACCCGACTGGCTTAACCAGTTGCTACAAATGTTAGCCCAATGTGGGAGGTCTTAGCCATAAATTAAATACGTGATTAAGGTAAAGACACGAGGTTAGACTCTGTTATGACGTAAGACTGCCCGGACTCTACCGGCTTAACCAGGCGGTCATAACAGCCAGTCTAATGTGGGAGGTCTTTATGGGAAATCACGGTCTTAATTAATTAAGAAACACTTAACCATATTAGCATGTAGTGGGACATGAGGGGTTAAGTGGGTGCCTTGGGTGGCATGTAGTAACTAGTGGGGGTGCCTTGGGTGGCATGAGGAAACTAGTGGGTTGCCTTGGGTGGCAATAGAAAATACGATTAGAATACTTAACCAAAGTGGAACATGTAATTAAACATGATTAAAGGGTTAAGTAAGTGCCTTGGGTGGCATGTGGGAATCAAGTAAGTGCCTTGGGTGGCATGTGGAAATCTAGTGGGTGCCTTAAGTGGCAATTGAAATATAATTAGATGACTTAACCAAACCTTAACATGTAAGGGGGCATGAATTTAAAAAGGGGTTAAGTGGGATGCACTAGATTAAACGACAAGCTTAAGTAGTAGCTTGTGGGGGCCCATTTCAACCAATATCCCAAAACGTATCTTTGTGGGCTCGACCCATGTCGAATGACGGGACACGCATATTGGGCTTGATTATAAGAGGCCAAAACGGGGTAGCGGTGGCAACGCAAGTCCAACGGGTTTCATATGCGTGTGTGGGCCCGGGCTGGTAGATAAGCCGTTGTTGCATCGTGTAGATATAAAGCCGTGCACCGTTGATATTATCAGGTGGCCACTTTAGGGGAGTGATACACCCCACTGTGGGACCAGCACGGGTATCTACGTTAGGGAGCCGATCGCTTGGGAGTAGTGGGTACACCTAGTAAAGATAGGGGCAGACGGCACCTATGTAGGGGTACACGAAACTACTGGGTAAGATTACTAGGTACACCTAGTGGAGGTAGGGGCAGACGGCACCTACGTGGTCAGTCATACACCTAGTGGAGGTAGGGGCAGACGGCACCTACGTGGTCAGCTAGAAGTACCAGAAACTACTAGTTATATTTTCTAAGTCTTTAGATGGGATCAACCTTTAAGTAGGAATTACTCTTGGTGGGTAGAACTGGTGTGGTGCAGTGTAGGAATTACCCTTGGGTGGGTAGGTCTGGGGTGGTGTAAGCTAGTAATTATCCTTGGGTGGATAAATACGTTGTTGCGGTTATCGTAGTACATCCTGTGTTTTGTGGGCTACTTAATGTAGTCATTATCCCCAGAGGTACCGTATCTTGTTTATATCATACCCTAATTACTTTAATGATTGTATTGTTAGGGTTATAGGACTCACTCAGACTTATGTCTGACCCCGTTGTTGTTTATCTTTTTCCAACCCTCAGGTTATCAGAGTGGGCCTAGCACTAATGGGCTTGGACCAGACCGCTATATCTATCTTTTGGGGCTTGGACCGTAGAAGTAAAGCTCGGTTTATCTTTTCTATTTTGGCTATTATCTATGTAAAGGGATTATGTACTTCTATTTTATCAGGATGGATATTATGTACTTGACTCTTGTTATGGTTTTGTGATGTAACCAAACATGTTTTGTCAATGGAAATGATGTTTTAAATTTTCAAGTATGACTTATATCTGTCCTGTTGTAATTTTTCTGTTCTATACTCACTAAAAATACTCCACCAAAACTAAGGCATTCCCTTTGTGAGTGACCTTAGCGGGTGTGGGGTGTTACAGGGTCCGTTCTTATAGCCAGCGAAAGGATACGTTGGAAAATTAACCGTTGGCGTCCGACGCGTCCGACGCCAACAGTTACTTCTCCAACGTTCGAGAATCGTGGAATCTTTAAGGGGTAAAAGGTGCTAGCGTCCGACGCGTCGGACGCGTTGGACGCCAAAAAAAAATGAGCGTGCCAAATTTTGGCTGCAAACGCACCCTTATATTGACAGTGCTTGTAAAAAAATTCTTTTTATGTCAATGAGTAATAGCACTCTTATGTCACAAAGTCAATGTAGATTGATTATATGCGTATTTCTTTACAAAGTCAATGTAAATCACAATATGCTTATATGCATTTAAATCTTTTACATTGGATTGCAAGTGAATCTTATTGCATGAATAACATCAATTTATTTGTCCTACAATCGTTTGGCTACCTTTTATCGTTAATACCCGTTTAGATAATTTACCTTATTTATTCCGGGACCAACTAATTCATGGTAGTTCTGCTGTCTTTTATCATTAACAGTAATAAATACAAATAGTTCACCCTCTATACCCCCATACAGTCACCTATTCACGATAGTTTTTCCATCTTTTCATTTTAGTATACTTCTGCCCTTCTTGCTACAAGTAAATTTAAAAATGAAGGGTAAGGAATGTTGAGACAACTTCTAAGATATATACCAATGATATATACATGATAATTACAAGCATGATAATTAATTTAGGGTAAGAAATGTTGGGACGACTTCTAAGATAAAAGGTATATACCAATGATATATACATGATAATTACAAGCATGATAATTAATTTAGGGTAAGAAATGATAATTACAAGCACGATAAAAGGTAGCCAAACGATTATAAGAATTGTCCACCCTCTTTACCCCCATAAAGCAACAACTTCTAAGATATATACACCATGACAAGCATACAACCAACATGCACTTAGCCTTAACCTTCCTCTTGGTACTATATATTTATGAACATAGCTTGCATTCACATATCAAAATTTACAAGTGATAAGGAACACTTACATAGTCAATAATGTGCATGTTTCTCTACCTATTTGTTGTCTAATTGAATAGAATCTCAAACTGCAAAAAAGAAAAATCATATATTAGTTTACAAATGTTAAAATCTCTAAGAAATGTTTAGGCGGACTAAACCATACACTATACTAGGAAATTAACATTACTAAAAATGGTTTTTTTCCTTTTCTTATGGCAACAATATTAAATCAATATGAAAATTCAATTTCAGATAGTGATTCAGAGAGACAATATGATAGTACTCCCAATCAGTACAACAGTTTCACATACATATAATACCCAAACAGAGAATCCTCAACCAAACATGAAACCACACATAAAATAAGGATGATGACAACACTTTGATTGAGTTGGGCATAAGAAATACCAAGCTTCATTATTAAAAAAAAAATTCCTTTATGCTTTCCCCCGAAAAGAACCACTTTCCTTTCATCTCTAAACCATCAAGATCAACCCTGGCTATAAAAATCGCATTATTAATGCGGCCAAAAATAAAGTTTTGGCAAGTAAAACAGAATCATATCATCCATTTGCTATTTAACATTCAAGAAATAGTTCTTTTTAAAAAAAGTTCACTAATAATCTATTGAAATTAGCCTCTATGGTCTATGAGAAGTCTGACTACTATTCTAAAAAAAAAATACTACTATTAGCCTCTGATAATCTACTGATTTCAGCCTCTATAGCCAATTGCAATTAAAAAAAGTGCATGCTTCAAAATTCACCTTTTTTTATTTATCTCGTCCACCACATCTAAATTCTGAAACCCGCAAAATCTTATCTCAGCATTCAGAATACCTAGGCTATGAAGCATGTTGCATGTACGTAAACTAAGAAATGCTTGCAATAGTCACAAATAATCAGCTGTATGCACATTGGCCTTCAAATTTGCCTATAAATTAGACCAAAACAAAGCAAGAAAATAGAATATATCAAACTTAATAGAGCCATTAAAATAAACCAATGGTTGTTAAAACATTAATGTTCTTCATGTTGGAATCCTGCATATAGCAGCTGCTTACAGCAGCCCCTGTCAGCCACCCATGTGCTAAATATAGGCTACCCGCCAACCGCGCCACCAACTGTGCCACCAACCATACTCTCATATTATAAATACACCCTTGTTATTTATAGTTAATATCTCATTCAAAAAATAAGTAAGAAGAAAAGGAGAGCAAGAAGAGAGTGAGATCGAGTGTTGAGTAAAAAGTGTTTTGTGTAATTACTTTGTAATATTCTCTTAAATATAAGATCCGCAGCAGCCGGAGACGTAGGCATAATTGGCTGAACCCCGTTATCAAAGTTTGTGTCTTACCATTCTACATTTTATTTCTTTTCTCCACAAATCTAATTATAAGAAAATTTGCGTAATTTCTCAACAACTGGTATCAGAGCCATAATTTGTTAGAAAGGAAATCAAATTCGAGTGGGAGCAATAGCGGCAGATGAAAGAAGGGTGAAAATCGAGAAGTTTGATGGAGCGGACTTTTGCTTTTGGAAAATGCAAATTGAAGATTATCTATATCATAAAAAGCTTTATCTACCTCTCTCATAAAAGAAGCCAGAGAATATGAAGGATGAAGATTGGACTCTTCTTGATAGACAAGCTCTTGGAGTTATTCGACTGACGTTATCTCGCAATGTTGCTTTCAACATAGCAAAGGAAAAGACCACGGCAGGTATTATGGAGGCTCTCTCTAGTACGTATGAGAAGCCATCAGCCTCTATCAAAGTTCATTTGATGAGGCGATTGTTTAATTTGCGGATGACAAAAGGTGCATCGGTAGCTCAACATCTCAATGAGCTGAATACAGTTACTTCTCAACTAAGTTCAGTTGAAATTGAATTTGATGAAGAAGTACGAGCGTTGATACTTTTGTCTTCTCTACCATAAAGTTGGAATGCTACTGTCATAGCAGTGAGTAGCTCATCAGGAAGCAATAAGTTAAAAATTGATGATATCCATGATATGGTTCTCAGTGAAGAGATCCGACGAAGAGATTCTGGTGAGTCATCAAATTTTCCAATTTTGCATACACAATCAAGAGGAAGAAATTCAACACGAGAAAATGGACATAGAAAATCGAACTACCGAGGTAGGTCGAAGGACTAAAAATGTAAATCCAGAACTCCTAACAATTCCCATAGCTTAAAGATCGTTGAGTGTTGGAATTGTGGAAAGACCGGGCACTACAAAAATCAATGCAGAAGTGCAAAAATGGATCAGAAGGCGAACGCAGAGGCAAATGTTACTTCTACCTCAAGAGGAGATGAAGCGTTGATATGCTCTTTGGAGAGCAAGGAAGAATCTTGGTTGCTAGACACTAGAGCATCGTTTCATGCCACTTCGCAGAAAGAATTCTTCGAAAGGTACACCTTTAGAAATCTTGGAAAGGTATATCTTGGTGACGATCAACCTTGTGATATCGTTGGCAAAGATGCTGTGAAGATTAAGCTAAATGCGTCGGTTTGGGAGCTAAAGGACGTCAAGCACATACCGGACCGGAGAAAGAATTTGATCTCCGTAGGACAATTAGCTAGTGAAGGCTACACTACGACTTTTCATGGTGATGATTGGAAAATTTCAAATGGTGCAATGATGATTGATCAAGGCAAGATGAGTGGTACTCTTTACATGACAGCGGAAGCACGATGTTCGATCACTGTTGCAGCTAGCAATGGAAATTCCAACATATGGAACCAGAGGCTAGGCCGTATCAGTGAAAAGGGAATGAAGAATATGCACTCGAAGGGAAAACTTCCAGTTTTACAGTCAGTGGAAATAGGCACGTACGAAAATTGCATATTTGGAAAGAAGAAGAGAGACGGCTTTCAAATAAGTGGTAAAACCCCAAAGAAGGAAAAGCTGGAGCTTGTTCATTCTGATGTTTGGGGGCCAACGACTGTCTCATCCATTGGTGGAAAGATTATTTCGTTACTTTCATCGATGATCACTCACGAAAGGTGTAAGTTTATTTTTTAAGGCATAAGTCTGAAGTGTTTGAGGCTTTCAAGATATGGACAGCTATGGTTGAAAATGAGACAAATCTAAAGATCAAAAAGCTTAGAACTGACAATGGAGGTGAATATGAATACATCAGATTCAGTCAGTCCTGTTATGAGCATGGGATCAAAATGCAGAGAACCGTGCCGGGTATGCCTTAACACAATGGTATAGCTGAGCATATGAATCGAACGTTGACAGAAAGAGCCAGAAGCAATATTCGTATACAATCAGGTCTACTAAACTAGTTCTGGGCAGAAGTAGTCAATACAGCAACTTATTTGATCAATAGAGGTCCTTCGGTTCCATTAGAGCACAAAATACCAGAGGAGGTATGGAGTGGAAAAGAGGTAAAATTATCACATTTAGAAGTTTTCGATTGCATAGCATATGTGCATATTAGTGGTCAAGGCAGGAATAAACTTGATCCAAAATCCAAGAAATGCACTCTCATCGGCTATGGCGAAAATGAGTTTGGCTACCGCAATTGGGATAATGAAAACAAGAAGGTGATCCGTAGCCAAGATGTATTTTAAATGAAAGAGTAATGTACAAAGACAGACATAAAACAGAAGCCAACGACTCAAATCAGAGTGAGCCAGTATTTGTAGATGCAAATGATATTCCTGATAGTCTTATAACAGAACCGACTAAAGAAAGTGCTCAGCCTGATGAAATTGTTGATTTAAGCAGTGTGGACCAGTCTAACACACTGCAACATCCTACTCCAACTCCTGTATTGAGAAGGTCTAATCGACCTCATGTACCTAACAAAAGATACATGAACTATTTGTTGTTGATTGATGCAGCGGAACCTGAAAGCTATGATGAAGCTTCTCAGACTGAAGATGCTAGCAAGTGGGAGCTTGCCATGAAAGATGAGATGAAGTCTCTTATACCCAACTAGACGTGGGAACTAGCTGAGTTACCCATAGGAAATAAGGTGCTTCATAATAAATGGGTGTATTGGGTGAAAGAGAAGCATGATGGTTCCAACAGATACAAAGATCGACTAGTTGTCAAAAGATTCCAATAGAAGATCGAAGGAAGCAAGAATCCAGCAGATATGTTGACAAAGACGGTAACTATCGATAAACTGAAGTTGTGTTCAATTTCAGCTGGTCTGCTAGAGTAAGAAGAGCAGAACGGCTGTTGCATCGATCAAGGTGTGAAGACGGATTGAAATCAGTCTTCAACTGGGAGATTGTTGGAATGTCGCATACAGCAGCTACTCACAGCAGCCCCTGTCAGCCACCCATGTGTTAAATATGGGTTGCCCACCAACCGTGCCACCAACTCCCACCAACCATACTCTCATCTTATAAATACACCCTTGTTCTTTATAGTTTATATCTCATTCCAAAAATAAATAAGAAGAAAAGCAAATCAAGAAGAAAGTGAGATCGAGTGTTGAGTGAAAAGTGTTTTGTGTAATCACTTTGTAATATTCTCTTAAATATAAGATCTGCAGCAGCTCGGAGACATAGCCATAATTGGTTGAACTCCGTTATCAAAATTTGTGTGTCTTAACATTCTATTTTTTATTTCTTTTCTCCACAAATCTAATTATAAGGAAACTTGCGTAATTTCCCAACACTTCACTGTTGCAATATTAGGAGCAACGGTAGTTGCACCACTGGCACAAGGCCAACTACTTGGGTCTGCTATATAACACTGCTGGTATTTTCAACTGTAGTAGAAGTACAACTGGTTCTGTTAGCGCACTTCCCTTTGCAAGTAAGCCTTGTTTTATGTATGCTACTAAAATAAAAAAGGGAAACTTACATGTATTTGCTTGGTGTATGTTTTCACCTTATGAGCATATAGATGCGGGACTGCAACTAACATGCGGAGACAACATGGTTTCATCATCAATAACCAACTCAAATGGGCAATTCAACCTATCGTTGAACTTTATAACTTTGATCTTATCAATGCTTTTAAGTACATGCAAGCTTTAAGTCACAACCCCACTATCCACTTGTGATGCTTCACATCCGACCAGTGAAATTCTTCAATCGGCTCTTTGGCTACTTAACAGTGGTGGTGACATAGTTTCTGGACTTCTTGGTATCATCACCAACGTCATGCCAATTGGAAAAATGAAAACAGTTCAAGATCTTCATTTCATGCCAAGCCCATCCTATACATCAAAACTGTTCTTTTCTAAAATCTTCCATCAGGTTCATCATTCGAATGAGAATCTACATTGTTTTTACTTCCTTGTATGGCAACTTCTTTCTTTTACTCTTTGCAAGTACTAAAAATTGAAAGAGCATATAATACTATTATATTCAATTTTTGAAACTGAATATACATCATGAAGTTCTATTGAAATTGAAATTTCAATATCTCAATATGGATAAACATTTAAGTACCTACGCCCTTTGGGCTAATGGTGATGATGTTTCTACTACCTGATCACAACAAGCATGGTCATGTGTATATACCTTACACACATTAATACACAGAGGAACACACATTAAAACTCACACTACATCGCACCACTTGATCACAAGAAGCATGGTCATGCATATATGTGTACACACATCGCACCACTTGAAAAATATAAGTGTTGTAAAATCACTGATTTGGTGTAGTGCATCCAGTCGAATTTGCATATAATAATAGCTACCAGTCGAGCATTGGGATGACACCATACAAGCCGTTGTATGGTGGACCGTGTAATTCTCCAACATATTGGTTAGAAACTAGAGATAGGTTGATATTTGGGCCTGAGATGATTGGAGAGATCTCAAATTGTATCAAGAATGCTCGGCAACGAATAAAGGCAGCCCAACACCGTCAGAAGAGTTACACCGATAAGCGTCGAAAAGATTTGGAATTCGACGTTCGCGATATGGTTTTGGTGAAGATTTCATCGTTGAAGCATGTTGTTCGGTTTGAAAGTAAAGGAAAGTGAGCTCCAAGGTTTGTTGGACCATGTTTTCCTAGAAGATGTTGAGTGTGCAAAATGTTTTCTATGTGTCGTTTCTATGGAAGTGTGTGCATGATTCGAATGTGGATGTATCTCCGAAACAGTACGAAGACCTAGAAGTTGAGTCCATAGTTACGAAACCTCATAAACCGCTTCGCATTGTGGGGAATGACACGAAACAACTTAGGAGGAAGACGGTTAAGCTAGTGAAGGTGCAATGAAGTGAGGATGATGACGATTGTATATGGGAGACAGAAGAGAGTATGAAGATGACCTATCCAGAACTCTACGTTAGTATGACCCATTAATGTTGTGCCACCTTACATCATTGTAGCTTGTACAATTGTTGGAAGAATTCCATGTGCTAGGATAAGGCTATGGATGAATGGTTTGATGGATGCTAGTTTGGATGGTAAAATTTGCTGCTCATGGATGATAGGCATGCAGAATTGCTTGGGTTGCTTGTGTTTGCTTGAAATTTCGGGGATGAAATTCCTAAAGGGGGGGGGGGGAAGAATGTAATAACCCGCATTTTACGTATCGGAGGATCGTAAAATATTTTTATTTAATTCCCTAAGGGTTGGACAATTCTCATATTTTGATATGTTGATTATGGGGATGTGATACATGTCCATAATTTTTACCAATTTTATTTGTGACCATTTTGCCCCTATTAGTCTTGTATAGGGCATAACTTTTGATTGGGATCAAATCAAGTGCTGGTATCAATTTCATTGGAAAGGAAATGATGTTTCCAATACCATAGAGTGTTCACATTAAAGATTTGGTTTAGCTATTTGGGAGGAATCGTTGTTTTTGTGCTGCACAATTTATGTACAAGTTTTATAAGCCATTAATGGGCAAATTTGATGTGGCCCATTAGTGGGCTGGTTGAGGCTATAAATAGGAGGTAGAGGCATGGAGAATAGTTTAATTTCTTCATTCTCTCATATGGTTGAGCTTGTAATTCTCCTTGCTCAATCAAATACACCTTTACTCCATTAAAATTCTATATCTACACGAAAAAATTGAAGATTTACATCGGGTAAAGCTAGATCAACATCGAGTGAAGGAAGATCACATCAAAATGAGTGGTTTGAAGCTCAATCTTCGTTGTCCAGTTTGGGGATTTAGTGATTTCAAGTTGTTTCGAAGAATTGGTGAGTGATAAGCATCTCTCACGCGGATTCAATCAAGTATATGGGTGTTTGATCTTATTTTCATCATTCATAAGTTGTTTTCACCTAGATCTGCATCATGGTAAGTATATTATCATTTGAATCACCATAGGATCTAAACTAGCAACTTAAATTGGTAATTCTTATGTTAATTCATATGTTTATGCAAGTTTAGATCCACTATTTTGTTTATTCGTTGATTTATCATGGTTTGGTGAGTTTTAGATGGTTGTATGATGAATAATTGTCGTTTAAGCATTTCTTGATGATTCCATAAAGTGTTGATAGTTGAATTGGATGATTTGGGGGAGTTTTTTGCATCGATGTTGTGGTTTAGGGATGGATTGGTCGAGATTGGAGATAGATTGGTCAGATCTGGAGTCGGTTCGTTTTTGTTTAGGTTGTGTGGCTTGTTGCGCAAGAAATGAAATCGTGTCACCCTAGATTATGTCGGGTCGTTGGCTTCAGGTCGTTGGCACCAAGTCATTGGGACTTTTGTTTACATCGGGTCGGCTAAGGCTTTGGGAAGTTAGGCTATTCTGCTTTGGAAAGGAGGGCTGTTCTGAGTTGGATCGTTGGCTTTGGGTCGCCCAATGCTGGATCGTTCGAGGTCGGGTCGATCAAGCGGAGCAAAGGCATATGGGTTTGGGTTATTTGTCTCTGGGTCGTTCAAAGTTGACGGGTCATGGAGCATCTGAGTCGAGTCAAGTGATGGGGGCTTCTCAAGCAGTCAGATCGATGAAGATTTTGGAGCATCAGGTTGTTGGGCAACCCAAGAGGTTGGGTCATTGGACGACCTAAGGTGTCAGTGATAGGTCGTCTCGGGTCGAAGAGGTGATCGGTCGGTTAATGACTTGAGTGTTGGATGGGGAACGACCTGACTAATATCGACCAAAAATAGTTGTTGTTTTGGTTCGGGAATGGGTGTGGCTTTGAGTTATATTCAAGGAGGAATGTCGAAGTGTTATGATGTGTTCGTTGATCGTCGAAATGCAACGAATGTGAAGACGACTCATAGCGGTGAGTCCGTGGATAATTGTTGCTCGAGAAGTAGCTTGAGCTTATGAATAGCCATCAGGTTGGATGGCTAGAGATACTGAAGGCCGAGGAATTATCGTTGTCATAAGTTCTAGCAGACTCAAAGCAGGGGTATAATGGGGATGCCCAAAAGACTAGAAGTTGTTTTATGTACCTATTCTCATATACTTTATTGATGATGTTCGTTAGTTGTTTTATCACTCATTAAGACTATTGTCTGACTCAAGGTTTTATGTCTCTCTCTTATTACCTTGGGTTGTGCATCCACGTATTGGATGAGAAGACTGAGTAGTAGGTAACAGGTAGCAGATCTTAGTGAACGATATTGCAGATCGATAACGAGCTAGAGGCTTACGTACCAGTTTTCTACTATGCATATTTGGTTGTTTTCCGCTACATGATGTATTATCTGAGTGTTGTAGTAAGGCCTTTTGTACACAATTTGTTGATTTATTCCAATGATGCTATGGATATTCCTTGATGATTTGGAAGTTTAAAATTATGTGCAATTATGCTTTGCTATTATGACCTGTTGTATATGTTATCCTGGCGTTGTGGGTATACGACGGGTTCCGATTGTGTTATCTTACCCGGATGATCGTCCATAGGTCCCGAGCACGTCTTTCAGCGCATTATTTTCCCTTTTTAAGTGCAGGAGTTGTGCGCGGTCATCACATTTAATTATTTCACAGTTCTTTATCCCAATCTGAGAGGGTAAACCCTAATTTCAAATCAAATTGGGGATTTCCACAACTATTGTAATCCATTCGAAATAAATATAGAAAGGGGGAAATTAGACTTAATCTTTTCTCGATTCAATAATTATGCTGTGTTTATATTGATCGATCATGGAGTTTTTCATTAACCTCTTTTTGTGGAGGAATAGGGTGTAAAAATGTTCAAATAGGGGAAACCATTAAGTTAAATCGATGAGTGCTTCCCAAAAACTAACATGTGTAACCCAAGTCTTCCATGTGGAAGTATCATTTTACTCATAGGCTGGATCGATGTGGAAGTATCATTTTAGTCAATAAGAGTTGCAATATGTTATTAACCTAGCTGTTGTAATGCGTTAGCATGTTTCTTCTAGACACGATGTTTATTATTTTATCTTGAACCTAAGGAAAGTTGTCACAATGAGGTTATCAACCTTCTTCCAATATAAAATGCCATTACCCTAAGGTAACTGTTGGTCTTTAAGTCTCGTAAGCGTGACGCTCACCTCTTGAAGGAAGAGTAACTAATCTTCGGACTTAAGGCATTGCTATCTAGGAAATGGCAGAAAAAGTTGAGCTTGTTGAGGCCAAATTATCTTTCAAGCTTTCTTTAGAAAAATCACCCATCTAATTTCATTGCATTAACATTGTTAAACTTTGGACTAGGCGTTGAAGATATTTATCATTAAACACGGTAAAAAGCATTCGATATTAACTAATAATGCCCTTTTGAAGTCTATTCTTGAATGCATGGTTCAACCCAGCTTCATGGATATTACAAGAGTTGAAAAGTCAAAATATATTTTTCCTAAGCTATGGCTTGTAAAACCATTTCTAGTTTAAACAGCTTCACAACCCCATTTCACATATTTCTTTTAATTAGAAAAAATACATAAAACAAGATAATTTGATCAAATATTAGAAGAACTTTGATTTTTTAAGCTTGAGAGTTGCGAGCATAATCAAAACTATGGTGGAAAAACGTAGATAGAGTCTGAAATCTTGCAGTGATGCAATAGAAAATGAAGATAATGATGTTATTATTATTTCGACATTGTGCCTTATTCAGATCTTTGAATACAATGTTGAATACGGAATACATAGGCAAGGAGTTGTATTTATAACATCAGATAAAGAACAAAGGAAAATAGGAATGTAAGGGAAAATAGGAATGTGAAATAATGGTAAAGAAATCTTCCTGATACGCAGAAAGAAATCAACTTCATATGCGGCAAGTTATTTGGAAATATTCGACAAGAAATTTGCCTTTTGTTTCTTACTCCCCACTCAAACCAAATGATATACACAAAATGTGTATATTTTATTCGCTTATTTATCTTGTTTTCTCTTTAGAATAATTGATACTGTGTATTTATAGTTGTGTTTTCAGATTATTTAAGATGAACGGATTGATGCACTTAATTGTTGAAAATCTTGAAGAATTGTTGCAAGAATAGTGTTGATTTTTAGAGCTGGATTAAAGCATGAAGACCTGAAGAAATTTTGTTGTTCAACCACCTTCTACTGCAAATTTTATAGTCAAGATTCAATGCCTTTTCATAAAGATCGCTTGTCTCAAATGTTATGGAGTTATTATTCATTGAAGTTGATTCTGTTTGATGCCCACAAAGCTATTTTTTCATGACATTTGCATGCCGATTCACTTGCATTCACATTAGTCTAGTTGTTATTTGGGAAAAACTCTGTTGTCCCACATCTTGTATTTGGTCACATTGTCTTGGTCAAGGAAGCTATAAATACACTGTATCTCTTTCATTTAGAATTGTTTTAAGTTTAATTCTGTAATTCTTCCCTTGGAATAAAACTATTCTCCCCTATTCTCTTTAGTTTTAGTTTTATTTTATTTATGTTTGTTATTTTATTTTTCACATTTTATCATTTAGCTATGTCTAGCTAATCCCCTTTAATTAAGGGGTGATGATGCTTATAGATTGGATTAAATATGAATCACATGGCCAAAAGATTAGGACTTTATACATATAGATCTGGATCTGAACCAAGAATTAGACCTGAACCTTCATATTCTGTGTTGTTTAAAAGCTATACTCCTTCACAGGGTATATTCGTGTTCGATCTAACGCTTATCAGATTTAGATCTAATTTTTAGGGTTTTAGAAATAAAGTAGTGAATCTATCCTAATAGCCTATGGTTGTTTAAGAGCTTATCTCCTACATAGGCTATGCTTGTCGTTATTCACATGTTTGTTTTTAAATACCTAATTATCGTTGATTCATGTTTCTGACAGAAACATGAGTTAGATCTATATTTATTTATTTAGCTACTGATGAGTATTATCCAATTTATGTCATTACTCCCTAATTACTTTCATTTGTTATAAAAACTTTCTTTTTGTTTATTTTCTGTTATTTTCAAACAATCAAAATTTTGGAATAACTTGATTGGATTTATTAGTAAAATAATTTTGGTCCTAGAGTTCGACAGCCTTTACAACAACCCTTGTTGTTTAGGAAAACCAAACGAATTAAATAACTATTTATATTTATTCAATTTGTTCGCAAACAAATTTTGGCGTCGTTGCTAGGGTTCAAAATAATTTTTATTAGTAGATCCTTTGGGTTTCGTTTTTATTTTCTTATTTTTCCCTTAAAAAAAACAATTTTTTTATTATTATTCCTTATGTCTTTTTCATATATAGAGAAAAACATATCTTGTTTAGTGACTTGGTGGTATCAATTTCATTAGTACTATCATCCGAGAGAAAATAATTTCCATTTTTTTTCTCTTTCCTGCCATTTTTCTCGATCTCTTTCCGCTTTTCAATATCCTCTCAAATTTCTACAATCTCTTTTTTTCGAATATTTTTACAATTTCTTTCCATTTCACAACAATAAAAAAAACCTGCAAATTTTGTTTGATTTCTTTCATTTCTTTTCCTCCTTTCCTTTCTTTTACAATTTGATTTCTTTCCAAAACAAAACAAAAAAATTACAAAGTTCCTTTTTCTTTTACTGTTCCCTGCCTTAACATCTTCATGTCCACAACATTCCTTCTTAAACCATTCAATTTACAACCATCTTCTCCATTAACAAGTTCATCTCCACCACGTTGACCATAAACCTCTTATCTACACGCAAACTGCTCGAAACCACCTCATATACTAAGACCGCAAAAAAACCAAATCATGCACTGTTACCAATCCGAATACCGAAAGATCACAACACCTGAACCAGTGCATCTTCATCATTTCAACCCAAGCAACCACCATTCAATCCAGAGCCGAATATCAGCACCCCTTCTTTTACATGTCCATTCAATACTGCCTTACCACATTGGCCAAAACCTGAACCATCAATAATCCCCGATCACCAGCACTTCACAACCCCTGTCTCCCTCCAACATCACTATAAATTCACGTGACAGAATAACTCACAAAACCTCCCAGCACACCATCCTATGACAGTCTACCCTAAAAACCCCTTGCGCCTTCCTCAAATTTGCACTTCAACCATATACATATCATCTTCAACAACACAACGGAACCCCTAAATCTCTTAATGCAATACCCAAATCAACTTAACTACTCAAACCCCAATTCGTTGTAGTCGACAGTTCTTCAAAACTGTTCAAATCGCACCATCGTGATACCAAAATCCAACCAAAAATTTGAAAAGCCGAGAAAAACAGAAGAGAAAGAGGGGGGTTTGTTTCCTATTTTTTTATGGAACGATTTGTTAAAAAACCTTGAGGATTTTTAACCGCATTTTGGTTTTTGAGAGAATAAAGGGGGATGTGATCATTTCCTTTTCTTTAATTTGTTGACCTTGGACTGTTTCCTTTTGGACGAAGATATATTGAACGGATCGACCAAAGAACTTAAGATTGCGAGCGTTCAACGATTTTGTTGAGTATGTATGATTTAAAAATCTTGGGTCAGTGGTTTCTTTCCTTGTGTGACATACCCTTCCATCCATTATTTGATTGTCTTTTGTGATTTAACATTTTTATTTTCAGTTTTTGTTTGTCTTAATTAGGTTAGTGTTTTTTATTTTCTTTCAAAATTTTGTCATATTAAAAAAGTCAAGAAAATTCAAATTCATTCAAGATCTGAAGAGACAGAATTCAATCAACAAACAGGGATTTCTAAGGTCAAGCGATTTGCAATTTGCAGAATTTGAATTGTTGGAGCGGTTGAACACCAAGTGGGGTGTGAACGCGCTAGCGCTACTCAGTTGCACTGGACGGACTGCCGATCTAAGTGAGTGTTTTCTAAACTTTACAGGGTCTGCGGTTGCTTGAAAAATATATAAAAATTGCTTGTAAAGATTTCGTGCAGGTGCCGCCGCTTGCTTGTAAAAAAATTGTTTTTGTAATTTATTATTCTGTGACTGTTCTGTGATTGATTAAAATATTCCCGAAAATTGCATTCATCTTAGTTTTGTTTTTATTTTCTAAGGACTTCATTATATTTTGACAAATTGGTTTATTTCTAACGAATTATTTCTCGGTGTCTAGACTACGACAGAGTAATAACCATTTATAAATATTATGCTGATTCGTAAATATTATATCGTTGTTCCTCTAAAGGTACTTTAAACCTTTGGCTGCATTGCTAGGGTGATTCCTGGTGCACCGATAACTCCTGTCCGTTTACTGGCTGAGAAATATTTTATTGAAATTAATCTAACTGTCATTATATAATTCTAGAAAAATTGTAAATAAGTAATTTGCATTCATATAGTTGCATTAGGTTCATCCATATAAAAAAACCATAGATTAAAAAAGGGCAATTTTCTTTTGTGAATATTTCTTTTTCTCTTAAAAAAAAGGTTTTCAAAACAATTCTCGTTTTGTAAAAAAATCGCTTCTCTTCTCAAACTTGTTTTTTACGTCTTTCCTTATTCTTCTCGCTAGTGCATGCGTAGTTGGACTCGTGATCCATCTACTAGTCGTTTAGTTTGATCAAACATTCCTTTAACCATGGACGAAGAAAATCCCCCTCGAACTCTTATGGATAGATACTTCCTCGATCAGGTTTTTATTCCTTCTTGCATCATATTGCCCACATCAACGGGTAACCACTTTGAAATTCATTCGAATCACATAAATACTCTTCCAACACTACTACAAAAGCGGGCATATTCGACACTAACTTGTGTGCATTGCATGAAAAGTGTGGTGAAAGCTATGCTTTCTTTGATCTCCTGCAACAATATTCAAATGTTGTTGCGTTATACGTGAATGCACTGTTGCAGTGGGAATTCTAGTGTTTTGACGGGCAACAACATTTAAAAACGTAGCATTACGTGTATACAATCCAGCTCAGTGATCCGCGTTATCAACATATAAAAACCCCAACCGCAGATGCAAGATTAGTCCAACGGTTCAAACCAACTATGGTTCTGATGATTCTAAATGTTAGCCATCATCCAATCATTGACAGCCACGTCAGTGCGTTCTTTTGACGAAATTGTGGCGCGGTCTTCTCCATTCATGAAATAATGTAAAAACAATCTGGTCACAAATCATTCTTCTTCTCTATCGTCTAATTGTACTTTCCACCTTTTTACTATTGACAAAAATTTAAACCCAAATTCATGTCAGTATCGCTTCTCTCCTCAAGAGCAAATTTTATTCCGAAAAGGTTGAAGCTTTGAAACGCTTTCTAGCTTTGATTGCTTAAAACATTGACATCGCCAGTTTTTTCCCTCAGATTCAGTTTGTATAGCACTGTGAATTAGTTGCGCTTATTATACATTGGATTATGAGTAATTAGTAATTAGTTCATTTGTTACATTTTGGAAAACCCATTAGTTTATGAGTAATTAGTTGCTTGGACATCCCAAACTTAGGAAAACTCATTCGCCTATGAGTGATTAGTCGGTGAAAGATTAGATTATGAGTAATTAGTTGCGCTTTGACCATTGATTTGGGATTTGCGGTTATGCCGAGGTTTATTCGAAAATTATACCCAGCAATAAACCAAAAAAAGGAGATGGCGCTGGTGGGTTTGCCATTTTGGAAACGTATGCTCAGTTTTGCATAAATATTATTCCTTACTACGTATCATAAAGCTGACATACAAAAAAGTATCATAATGCAGCAAAAGTATCATAAGGCAGCATCAGTTCATACAATACACATCCAAAAAATGACATACAATTGTATGCTTGAGGTTTTGATACAGATACATGTGTAGCACCGCGGTGTGTTTGTGTAGAGGCTTTGGAAACTACCAATTACCCGATCCGGACGAGTCGTTCACCCGTATCTAATCTGCTACACGCACAGGTATATCCATTTGATTTTGGAAACTACCAATTTCAATGTTACGATTTTGGAAACGTATGCTCATTATTGCATCCATATTATGCCTTACCACTGTCATAAAGCAGTCATACAAAAAAGTATCATAAGGCAGAAAAAGAAACATAAGGCAACATCAGTTCATACCATACACATCCAAAAAATGACATACACATCCACATCCAAAATTATAATAATGTTAACTTAATATATACACATCCAAAAAATGACATTATAGTAGCATCAGTTCATACCAGATCAGGGTTTTGCGGGGCTGTGGAACTTCCAACAGATTCGTTAGGGCTTTGCGGTTGTGGGAGAGCCAGTCCGAAGTGAGCAGTTGCGTATGATGGACCCGCAGCATCAGGACAAAGGGTGAGGTAGTTTGTCCAATCAAATTCCTGATCAACTTCCATATATACCCACTGATCATTCCTCTGGTTCATTGGGCTTATCAACATGTATGTCTTAGGTAGCTTCAGGAAATAAGCTTGGCAAGGGTGTAGCACAGCAGCTTCTTGTATCAACGCGTCAAGTCTTTCATCTGAATCCATTTCCCATTCCCATTCGTAATGATGCAAACATGGAACCACCTGTTCCTCCCTATTGCTCACAAAAAGAAGTTCAGGCCTTTTTCCAGGATAAACATGGGTATGGCGCTAAACCTTAATGAGGTAAACCTTGTAATTGAATTAAGCAGCAAAAGTACTGATATTGCTAATGCCTTCATAAAATTGCATTTTCAGGTATAAAGATGTATGGTCATACTGAGACCAGTTACAGTCGTCAATTGCAAGCACACGTCCCATTGGCTTCATTATTTCTTCAACAGCAGGAACATTTCTCTTTAGGAACTCGGGAAAGCCATCAACTTTAGCCCATGATTCCATTTCTAATGCTGGTTCAGGCTCAAATTATTCATCAGACCATGCTTGCAGGTAAATAGCACCACCGGGTTTTGTAAAAGCTTTCAACATTAGCGCATGATCACGCTTACTGTACGATGGGCATGATACTAGAAAAGAGTTATTGGGTATTACCCGTATAGGCCACGAATTATGATTCAGAGTTACCTTAAGGACGTCATGCACAACTTCAAAATTCCAATTTCCCTTAAGAACAGTAGCAGTGATGTATAGAGACGAGTCCTCCATTGATTTTTGTTTTTTTGAACTTTCGATGATTGGGGTTTAGGGCATATGGAGATGATGATGTTATGAAGCTTGAAAGGATGTGCGATGGACCCAATGGATGGTGTCAGGTAAATATGTGAACTGGAAATGCTTGCACAGAAGACGAAGTATACTCAATTCTGAGGTGGCACGAGTGACTAATGGTGAATGGTCAAATGTTATAATTGTATATGTAAGATTTATAAGTTAATTAGATGGCCAAATGCACAGATGCACACAACACATATGCACTTATCAAATAACTTGTAAATTCAAATTGCAGGTTCTAAAATGACAAGAAGAGATACAGTCGGCAAGTGGAGGACCTGAAATGACATGGAGAGATACAGTTTCTGGTTCATGGGATTGCTACTTTGTAGAATGCAGACTGATCGTATTTGTTTGCATTTGTATTGAAGGTGGTATGTGTTGGCACTTGTGCTACTTTTAAATTATGTACTTGATCGTATGTGTTATATTTGAAGAAGTGATGTTGAATGTTTTGGAAGGTTTGAATGTGATGATGAATGTAACAGATGTGTTTCTTCTATGTACAGAACTGATATTGCAAAATTTATAATTAAAGCACTATATTTGTCTTCTTTTACTATTGCATTTGCTTTTTTCCTGATGTTGTATTTCAAGATAATGGTGTTGCATTCCATAATACGGTGTTGCATTACATAAAATAGTAGTAAGTCCACATGGCACGTAGACGCCACAGCTGACGTGGCATGTGACACATGTGCAGCTGACGTGGAGAGCTGACATGTCGTGTGACACGTAGGCTGCTGACATGGAAAGCCGACGTGGCCCCGCTACTGTGACCTGGTAGCCAGGATCTAACTAATTTCGAAGCAACGCTGAATATTGTTGCATTACACGCAAATAGTGTTGCATTACGTCTATAATGCAACACTTTCTTTCCGTGGCAGTGGATGTGCAAAAGCATTGCCTTAGAGGGCTAAGGCAACGACCGCGGATTCCACGCCCTTTCGGTGTTGCGTATTTGAAAAAAGGGGAAAATGCAACACTTTTTCGATCTAAAGCCATATAAAACTTGTGTCGAATATGCCCACTTTTGTAGTAGAGCAAAATTCGGCAATTTTGAACGTGGTGATCCTTACATTTTCTTAGCCAAATTTGAACAAGTTTGTGCAACCATGAAATTTCAACAACTAATGACGATGGAATCTAACATATGCTAGTTCCATTTTTACTTACCTATTATGCTGAAAATTGGTTATTATGCTGAAAATTGGTTGTATAGCTTGCCTTCAAATATGATTGGAACTTGGGATGAATTTGTGAATGTTTTTTAAAGACATTTTACCCTCTGGAAAAACAATCCAAAATTCGAAACGAAATCGTTAATTTTTCATCAATTTGGGGGTGAATTCTTTGCAAAATATTTCGAAAGATTTAAAGAACTTCTAGTCAAATGTCTACACCACAATTTCGAAAATTGGACTCTTTTTCAAATTTTATACGATGGACTCGAAAATAATTCTCGAACCATGCTTGAATCGATGTGCCAAGGAAACTTTCTAGCCCAAAATCACGATGCCGCTTGGCAATTTCTCGAAAATTTGGCTGAAAAATCAACTCAATGGGAAAGATCTAATGAGAAATCGATTTATTCTCGATCAAACGCTCTTTTGGTAGGATCTTCAACGACCTTAGAAGTGAAAATAGACGCGATGTTAACTAAATTCGATAATGTCCTTTCATCAACTCAAATAAATCAAGCTCAAGCGGCTCAGCTCTCATGTTACAAATATAAGGACCCTAACCACATTGCCGATCAATGCTCACATTCGTTAGAATAACTCAATGCATTAAACAAAGCTAGAAATGACCCGTTCTCCCCAATGTATAATCCGAGTTGTAGAAACTATCCTAACTTCTCTTGGGTCCAAAATAGTGCAAATTCGAATTTGGTTCGACCCCTTTTTCAACCATTTTCAAATAATCCTTCAAACCCTCCCTTTCAATAAAATCAATTCCAAAATCTTGCGCCGCCTTCTCAAAATCAAGCACAACAATCAATTGCACCCCAATATGAAAAACACCTTTCTATGATTAAGGGGAATTTAACTAAGTCGAGTCAACTATTAGTGCAAATGACTAAGCAAAGTGTTGAAAATCAAAACAAGATAGACAACACGTTACACTCATACATGTAGAACACGAATTAACAAATAGATGAACTTCAAAAACAAATGTCTCAACTTAACGCTAGATTAAGTGAAAGGGAAAAGGGAACATTTCCATGTCAACCCTTCTAAAACCCTAGAGGCAAAAATTCGAACTCTAATCAAATTCACATCATTCAAGATTCAAACGTTAGTCACTTGAATGCAGTCATCACTCTTAGATCCGACAAAAAGATTAACAACCATGTGGTCAACCCAACGATTTACCAGACGATCTTCCAAACCCTACTGAAAATTTGACCAACTCAGATCAAAATATTGAGCCAATTTCTAACAAGGACCATCCTCAAACTCAAGTAGCCCAACCTACTGAGTTGTCTGTTCCATTTCCGCATAGACTTCGACCTAGGAAAAAGATGGATCGGATAGAAAAGATCCTAGAGGTATTTAAGAAAGTTAAAGTGAACATTCCTCTTTTAGAATTATACAACAAGTTCCACAATATGCGAAATTTCTAAAAGATTTATGCACTCAAAAACGTCATACACAAGTACCTAAGAAAGTGTTTCTAGGGCAACTCTTAGCGAAGTCTTGTCCCAATCAATGCCAGTGAAATACAAAGATCCTGGTTGCCCTTACAATATCGTGTACTATTGGGGACAAGAAAATCGATAGATGCCTGCTAGACTTAGCTATTAGTGTTAACTTGCTTCCATATTCCGTCTACCACCAATTAGGACTAAGAGAACTGAAACCCACCAAGCTTACCCTTCAGCTTGCTGACCGTTCAATTAAGAAACCTGTGGGAGAAATCGAGGATGTACTGATCAAAGTAGGCAAATTCATCTTTCCAATTGACTTAATTATCCTAGAAACTCGACAGGTAAACAATCCTGCGAACCAGATCCCTTTGATTTTAGTACAACCCTTCTTAGCAACCTTTAATGCGCTTATCAACTGTAGAAATGGGTCTATGAAACCTTCTTTTGGTAACATGACCATCGATCTAAACATCTTTAGAACAGAAAACTCTCCTAACTCTTATGTAGACCAGTTTTCTGAAATTCATGCTGTCCACGACAATGAACCTGAGCTCGACCATCTGAACATGTTCCAAAAGAGACTCTAATAATAACGATTACATGTATTTTTCTTCTCGGTTCTGGGAGTTCTGGAAGTTCTGTTAATATAGATTTGTTGTTTTTGATGTGCTGAGTTTTTTCTGTTTTCATTGGTTATATTGTTAGTTTTTTTTCCTCAACATATTTTAAGATGTGTAATCTGTGTAAATTGTAATGTGGTTCTTTGTACAGTAGACTCTTGTATTTTGTTTCATGTGAATGATATAATTACCTTTCAAAAACCTGAGCTCGACCATCTGAACAACGAAATTGAATCGAATTATGAAACATTGTTTCAAGATATCCACAAAAATGTCTCTGATTCAATTCCTATCGAGCCACTCACAACTGAGTCTATCCCTTAACCAATTTCTTTGGTAAGTCACCTCTCAAATCTGAACTCAAAGTGCTTCCCAGTCATCTTAAGTACGCTTACTTAAGTGACAATGAAACACTTCCTATCATTATCGCTTCTGACTTACTATAAAGCAGGAACAATTACTCCTTCCCATCCTTAAGAAAAAGAAGTAAGCAATTGGTTGGTCCATGGCTGATATTAAGGGGATTAGTCCTTCGATAGTCCAACATCGAATCCACCTTATAAATGATGCCAAGCCCACTCGTGATCCCCAGCGTTGACTAAACGCCATCATGAAACAAGCAGTTCATGATGAAATCCTTAAATGTCTTAACAATGGAATTATCTACACGATTTCCGATAGTCAATGGGTTAGTCCAATTCATGTTATACCTAAGATATCATGGATAACCGTGATCCAAAATGAAGTTAACGAGCTTATCCCAACCCGCACCCAGACGGGTTGGCGTGTGTGTTTGCATTGATTATAGGAAACTTAACGCTGCAACACATAAGGATCATTTCCCTCTGCCATTTATCGATCAAATGTTAGAACGACTAGCTGGTCACGAGTAGTACTGTTTCCTTGACGGGTGCTCGGGCTATAATCAAATCCCTATCTCTCTTGAAGACCAAGAGAAGACCACTTTCACTTGTCCTTTTGGTACATTTGCGTACCTTCGTATGCCTTTGGTCTCTGTAATGCACCTACAACCTTCTAGAGGTGCATGGTTAGCATTTTTTCTAATATGATCGAGAAATTTTTGGAAGTTTTCATGGATGATTTTTCCATATTCGGGGACTCTTACACTGAGTGCTTACATTACCTTGATCTTGTTCTTATCCATTGCAAAGATAAATACTTAACTCGTAATTGGAAAAAATGTCATTTCATGATCAAACATGACATTGTTTTAGGAACATGTCATCTCTAATAAAGGAATTGAAGTTGACAAAGCCAAAATCGAAGTTATCTCTAATCTTCCTATTTCTAAATCCATTAAGGACATCCGATCCTTTTTAGGTCATGCTGGCTTTTACCGTCACTTTATAAAGGATTTTAGTAAAATCACTCGACCTTTGACAATTCTTCTTGGTAAGGATGTTCCTTTTGACTTCAACACTGACTGTATTTCATCTTTTGAGCATCTCAAAAATGAACTTGTCTCTGCCCCTATCATCTGCCCTCCCAACTGGAAGCTTCCTTTTGGAATCATGTGAGATGTCTCGAATTTCGCTGAGGCGCTGTCTTAGGACAATGTATCGATAAAATTCTTCATGTCATTTACTACGCGAGTAAGGCTTTGAACGACGCCCAAATCAATTATACGACCACTGAAAAAGAACTTTTGGCAGTCATTTTCGCTCTAGAAAAATTCAGACCTTATCTAGTTGGCTCACACATCACTGTTCATACCGATCATTCGCACTTAGGTACCTTTTCTCTAAAAAGGATGCTAAGGCTCGTCTCATTCGTTGGATCCTTCAATTTCAAGAATTTGACATTACCATTAAGGATAAAAGGATCCAACAACGTTATTGCGGACCGCTTGTCTCTTCTTCCAAATGCTCCTTCTTCTTCTGTTCTGATCAATAAGAATTTTCCTGGAGAACAACTCTTCTATGCATCCACTGATCCTTGGTTTGCTGACATTGTCAACTACTTAGTCACCAAGTAGACCCCTTCTTTTTGGTATAAAAGGGACAAACAAAAATTCTTCTCCCAAGTGAAATATTTTTATTAGGACGACCCTTATCTTTTCAAGTACTGTCCCGACAAATCATCTGAAGGTGTGTACCCAACACTGAAACTCGCAATGTCCTCTCTATCTGTCACAACCAAGCCTATGGTGGTCACTTCGGTCCCAAAAAAACAGTTGAAAAGGTTCTCCAATCAGGTTTCTACTGGCCCAACCTTTTCAAAGATGCTTACGAATTCTACAAAACTTGTGATCGATGTCAATTCTTAGGGAAAATTGTTAAACGAAATATGATGCCCTTAAACCCCATTCAAAAAGTCGATTTTTTTTACTTTTGGGGTATTTCCTTCATGGGACCTTTCCCTAATTCTTTTGGGAATCTTTATATTCTCTTAGCCGTTGATTATGTTTCTAAATAGGTCGAAGTCGTTCCATGCAAAACAAACGATAACAAGGTTGTTATGTGCTTCTTAAAAGAAAACTTCTTTTCTAGGTTTGGCACACCTTGCACAATAATCAGCAACAATGGAACACACTTCTGTAACCATTTTTTTGAAGCCCTTATGAGAAAGTATTTGATAACCTACAAGTTATCCACTCCTTACCATCCACAAATTTGTAGGCAAGTTGAAGTATAGAATAGGCAGATTAAACAAATCCTTGAGAAACCCACGAATCGAAATCGTAAAGATTGGTCCCATAAGTTAACCAACGCTCTTTGGGCTTACCGTACTGCATGCAAAACAAACTTAGGTATGTCCCCTTATCAGTTGATTTTTAGTAAGCCATGTCACTTGCCAGTTGAACTAGAACATAGGGCATTATGAGCAATAAAAACTTTAAATCTTGACTTAGAACAAGCAGGTGAACATAGGAAGCTTCAACTTAATGGACTTGATGAAATTCGAAATGATGTCTATGAAAATGAATGAATTCATAAGGACAGAACAAAAGTTTTTCATGATAAATCAATTTTACGTAAAACTTTGATGTCAGGTCAAAAAGTTCTGTTATATGACTCAAGATTGCATTTATTTCCGGGTAAGTTAAAATCTAGATGGACAGGACCTTACACTTTATGAACTGTTTTTTCCGTATGGTGCGGTAGAAATTGAGAATCCAACCGATGGATCATCCTATAAGGTCAATGGTCAACACCTTAAACCTTATTTGGAACCAATACCCAACTAAGAGGAAGAGCGCATGGTCCTCTATGAGCCATATTACATTCGGTAAGACGCACCAACCCTCTTTTGTACATATGTAAATATTCTCTTGTTAAATAATTTCCTTTCACTAAGATATGTATGATTAATGACTGTGAGGACACAATCACACTCAAGTGTAGGGGGAACTTACAGTACATCAACAATCAAATTTTATGAACTAGGTCATTCGTTAAACAAGGACTAACTTAAATTCATAAATAACACCTTGGTTCTTTATTGATAAGTTGAATTGTTGGGTTATGGGAATGAGCATTAATTATTTATTGAGTCGTAATGTGTCTTTTTAAAGATGCTAGCTTGAGACTGTGCAGATGCTAGCTTGAGACTGTGCAGATGCTAGTCGTGTTCTGGAGTAAGTGTGTCAACCCTTGTTATACATGTTAGAATGAGCAAGTAAAAATAATCATTAAAAAAAATAAAAATAAAAATCAAATAAAAATGATTTTGCACCTACATTTGTTGGAATTTCTGTGTTCGTTTTCATGCATAATATTTCTTCCACTCAAATTTTTGAACTCTTAAGTTGTAAATTCCACTTGGCCCAATTAAGGAGAAACGACTTATTGTAGCATACTTCTTCAAAACCCCACATTATTCAAACCTAAGTTTTAGTCGATTTACATCCATGTTTCGTCAAGTTTTTCATATATTGGTATACTTAAGAACCTTTTTTATTTTCAAAGGTTAAAAAAAGTTACTTTTTATACCAATATTACACTACCCACACTGTACTTGTTTTAAGGTGGGATGACCATATACCACATCTTATTTTATATGGGTTATCTATCTTACGAAACTTTGCTTATCTTTCCTTTCAGCTTTTTATATAATATCAATCTAGACTTGTGCATTGAATCAGGGTTATAGAAGTAGAGTAACTAAGGCACAAAATTTCCCTTTCATGAAGTGTTGGTTATGATTCGCTTAGTAAAGGAGGAATCAAATGAAATAATATACGATATCATTCTATTCTATCTCCACTCTTCATTCATCATGCAAAAAAATAAAGAAGAAGAAAAAAAATGCAATAAAGAGAAAATCTCTAAGAATAAAATAGTCATTCATCATTCTTGACTATAAAGCATTCATCCACATCCATCATACCATACTTAGAAGAGAGGATTGTAGTACAGGAGATGAAAGGAAACAAAATGTCCATATGTGCCTTAGTATTACTTTATCTTTTGTAGATTGAAGTTCAACTAATACACTTACCCTCTTATCTATAATATTTTTAGAACTTACAAAATTTTCCTTCATCTATGCATGACTCGTATCCAATACATTACCTTTACACTAGTGCAAAATTATTCAAAAAACAAAAGAATAAATAAATGATTGGGTGCACATTATCTATGTGTAGAATTTTGGTTGACACCACGATCTTAATCTTCAAGGCAATTACAGTGTTATCAAGGAATTACGATTCAGCTTGAAATTTTTTATTCATTTT
Source organism: Allium sativum (assembly GCA_030737875.1). NCBI lineage: Eukaryota > Viridiplantae > Streptophyta > Magnoliopsida > Asparagales > Amaryllidaceae > Allium > Allium sativum. Next base: position 290,630,288 of record CM060927.1, read on the forward strand.
TGCGCCGATAATGTGATGGACAATTTAGGGCTAAATCGCTATAATTGAAGTTTGGTAAAGTCCTTGGAATTTGAAAGACCTTAAATATATTATTTGATTAATCTGCGTATATAAGACGCTTTGGATTTTGTGGGTAGTATCTGCTGAAAACCCTCACAAGACAACGCTCGTCCTACTAGGGACACCTAGGGGTTTAACGGATTATTGCATACGCTAAATGCAATCGTGTTTCCTGCGAAAGTGTGACATATCTTAGTTTAGTTTCTTCGAGGACATATAAAAATATAAGTGTGGGAAAATTTGTTATACACATAAATGTATATATTTTATCCGCTTATTTATCTTGTTTTCTCTTTAAAATAATTGATATTGTGTATCTATAGTTGTGTTTTCTGATTATTTAAGACGAATGGATTGATGCACTTAATTGTTGAAAAGCTTGAAGAATTTTTGCAAGAAGAGTATTGATTTTTAGAGACGAATTAAAGCATGAAGACCTGAAGAAATGTTGCTGTTCAACCATCTTCTGTCGCATATTTTAAAGTTAAGATTCAATGCCTTTTCATAAAGATCGCTTATCTCAGATGTTATGGAGTTATTATTCATTGAATTTAATTCCGTTTGATGCCCGCAAAGCTATTTTTCCATGACATTTGCATGCCCATTCACTTGCGTTCACATTGGTTTAGTTGTTATTTAGGTGAAAACCTTTTGTCCCACATCTTGTATTTGGTCACTTTGTCTTGGTCAAGGAAGCTATAAATACACTGTATCTCTCTCATTTAGAATTGTTTTAAGTTTTATTCTATAATTCTTCTCTTAGAATAAAACTATTCTTCCCCTGTTCTCTTTAGTTTTAGTTTTATTTATGTTTTGTTACTTTATTTTTCGCATTTTGTCATTTAGCTATGTCTGGCTAATCCCCTTTAATTAGGGGGTGATGATGCTTATAGATTGGATTCAATATAAATCACAAAGCCAAAAGATGATGACTTTATACATATAGATCTGGATCCGAACCAAGAGTTAGATCTGAACCTTCATATTCTATGTCGTTTAAGAGCTATCCTCCTTCACAGGGTATATTCGTGTTCGATCTAATGCTTATCAGATTTAGATCTAATTTTTAGAGTTTTAGAAATAAAGTAGTGAATCTGTGACGGCCCGCCCCGAACCAGCCGACATTTCCTTCGAAATGCGTTGTACCATGTCCAACTAGCATGGGACGGTCGTCGAAAGAAAAGAAAAGAAAAGAGAAGAAAGGAATTTGAAACTATGAACTAACAAGGAAACTGTAGTATATCTCACAGCGCATGAAATAAATTATAATAATAACATAATTTGACATAAAACAGGCGAGACAGTGCATAAGATAAAAACTGAATCATCATAGCAGCGGAAATTCAAAATACAACTTATGATCCATATCATTATTACAACTTCAAAATACTGTCTCTAAAAATAATAGAAAAAGTGCACTACTAAGGCCCAAAGTAGTGACCAACAACAACACAGGGAGATATATGTGTAAATAGTACGTGTAAGACTCCTGTTAGTCTTCAGATATCGTGCATATCCACTTGACATGTCTCTAGTCTGCTCGTTTAGGAGCACCCAGAGTAATAAGAAGAGACATAAAACTCTGGGTCAGACAAAAGTCTAGTATGAGCGATAAACAATAACTCAAAACAATAACATGTATAATCCTATCATACCTGAACCTGTTCCTGCAACCAAAGAGTTAGCACAACAAGATGTACAGTACTCTAAGGTAACACTAACATAAAGTGTAAATGGGGGTGTAGGTCATGGTGATAGCAAACATTAAACATAGCAATCATAATCACATCTCTCACTCAGTGCGTAAAGCATAAGATATTCACCATTCGATCACCCAATCCTTTGCTACGATCACTTTGCTCCATAGAGTCACTATGACCCTATTGCATTGACCCATAGCCACTAATCCGTCTCTAAGTGGTGAACTAAAGATAGGATATCGATAACCCCTTTGCACATGTCCCGCAGCAAAGCCCAATCGTGAAGTTAACTCGTTGGTTCCTAACTGAATCCTGAGTTACAACTTCCTATTTGGACTACCTTTGCATCTCGGGTTTTGGTCATCATCCCCGTTCGTCCTTCAGTTCGGTTCGTGATCCTCCATATTGACTCGTAGTGCTCCAAAGCTACGGTTCGTAATCAGCTTCCCCAGCTCGTGGATCGCCCCTCCTAGCTTCGGTTCGTGTCTCGCCCTCCTGTCCTCGACTCGTGACGCCTTCTAGCTCATGATGGATCGTGGCCATCGGGTCGGTTCGTGGCAACACTCCCTTGGCGGCTCGTGGTCCAGTCCGTGGCTTCCTACTCTGGCTCGTAGGGCTCCAACACGGTTTGGGTCGCGCCTCTCCATCGATCTGGTTCGTGACGCACTCAGGTGAGCGGGTCGGAGTCGTGGGGAGCTCCACAAGCGGGTGGGGTTCGGGGAACCAGATCCGATCCCATTTCCTGCACTGTTTTCCTACTAATTTTCCAACAAGTGTTTACGCTATACGATCGCGTTTTCGACCAATCTAACCTCACTAAGAAACAACAAAACATTCCAAACAGTAATAGAAACATGTATAATCAACCACAAACACTAAAACAACAGTTTTAACATGCCAATATGGATCAAACATACCCAAAACCCATGTTTTTCCCCTAATCCCCTTGATCATGACTTATTCATACGATTAGCAAAACATGTCCAAATTAACCCAAATTTTTATCAGATCCCAAAAGTAATATTTTAGAATTTCACAAATTTTTCCTAATTTTTCCGAGCCATAATTTCGCTAATTATCATTAATCACCCCTAATTAGCCGTAATTAGTGAAAAACAATGCAAATCACTCACCTTAGCCACAAATTACTTATAGATCTGAAAGTATCTCTGATATAGGTCGAACCTCTGTGTGTTCCAGCAGCTCTATCCCAAACTTGATGCTTATTTGCCTTGATTTGATGTAGATTAGGCTAATGCTTGATTAAACGGTGATTTAGGATGGATTTAGAAAGTGGAGGTCATTATTAGGGTTGAAGAGAGGTAAGTGGCGGCTGGATAATGACAAAGAAAAGGTTTCTCTAACCCTAATCAGCCCTCATATAGCTCTAATCCCAAAATCCCCCAATGGGCCTAGCTGCTAATCACCCGGTTAAGCCCAATTAAGCTGTTTTTCACCTTCTAAAACTTAATTCATCCATATCTCCCAAACGGTAAGTCCGTTTGACAAGTGTGACCACTCTACGGAAAGGTAAACCATCATCCGGATCTAATGGAATTGGTTTCAGGTCAAAACTCCTTACCAATCAAAAGTTAAAGGAGAAACAAGATTCGCCAGGGGTAAAATGGTCATTTAAAAATAGGCAAAAATCGTGAATATGGGAAATGACCCCAATAGTCATTCCCCAAAGTTACACGACTATACGACCTCATACGAAAAAGAAATAAATATTCTACGCTCCTCCGATGTGTAGAGTGCGGGTCGTTACATTCTTCCCCCCTTAAGAAATTTCGCCCTCGAAATTCCTTAACCAAAACATACAAAGGTTCCCGCATGCCTATCAATTATTTGCAATCAATCAAACATGCATAACAAACACAACAAGCCTATCCTAGCATGCGGATTACTAACGAGGGAAGAAACTATCACTATTAAAATCTTACCAGACAAAGAGTTCTAAATACGACTTTCTTATGCTCTCCTCTGTTTTCGATGAACAGTCTTTCTCATTCCCACCCCACTAGACTTTGACTAGTTTCACCGTCTTCCCTCGAAGTTGTTTCGTATCGTGTCCGACAATACGAATCGTCATGTGGTTCCCAACCACCTCGAGTTCTACCTCAATACCGTCTAACTGATTTGGTGAAATAGTCACATTAGGGTCGTGCACAAACTTCTTAACTGGGAAACATGAAATACGTTGTGAACTCCCACCATCTTATATGAAGTTTCTTTTATTACTTCTGGTCCAAGCACAAATTTCTCACCGGTTTCCAACCAACATGATGGTGAGTTGCACGGCCTTCCGTACAAAGCTTCAAATGGAGTTATACCAATACTGGACTGATAACTATTATTATATGTGAATTCAACCAGATGCAAATGGTCATCCCATGACCCTCCAAAATCTAATATGCAAGCTCTCGAGAGATCTTCTAATATGTGATTCACCCTCTATGTCTGACCATCGGTTTGAGGATGGTACGCGGTACTGAGATGTAGTTCTGATCTTAATGCCTCCTTTATGCTCTTCCAAAATCCACTAGTAAATAATGGATCTCGGTCACTCACAATGCCTTTGGGTACTCCATGAAATCTCACTACCCACTTCATATACAATTCTGCTAACTTAGCTGTTGTTCGACTTGACGGGTATAAATCTCGCACTCTTGGTCAATCGGTCCACAATCACCCAAATGCCATCATGATCCAATCTAGTCCTTGGTAAACCATCAATGAAATCCATTGAGACTTGTTCCCATTTCCATTCGAGAATTTCCAACGGTTGTAACAAACCACTACACACCTTTTGCTCAGCTTTAACTAGTTGGCAATTCATGCACTTGGATATAAACTTCCCAATGTCTCTCTTCATCCCTTCCCAGTAGTAGGTCTGCTTCATGTCTCGATACATTTTGTTACCACTGGGGTGCATCGTCAGTTTTGAGTGATGACATTCTCTAAGAACTTCATCTCTCAATCCATTAACGTTGGGTACAACTAGTCTCCCATTCTTTCGAAACCATCTTCCTCGATCAAGTTCATACTTGTTCCTCTTCTCACTGTCAATGCCCATCTCTACCTTGGAGATGATTTCCAATAGATAAGGATCGTCCCTCTGACTGGAACCAATCCGCTCAATCAAAGTCAGTCTGATCGTCTAACTTGCTAACATTTATGGATCCAATCCATACTTACGTCTAAGATCATATCCCACGATATACTCCAATTGCTTCCGTTCAAGAAATATAGCATCTAAAATGTCATGTCTCTTATTCATTGCATCAGCTATCGCACCTAGTCCGGTAGCACAGGCATCCGTGTATGCCGTCGTCTCTTCATTCTCTACTACCAGAATCCTATAGGTGATAGTCTACTCAAGAAAACAAAAATGGAACAAACATAGCAACCATAGCATCCACCAAACATGTCCTATCTATCAACTGCTAAAGCCATAAATATGTCGATACCTACTTGACTGGTCCAACCAATCCCAAGGCTAATGGAAGCCCCGCCTCCATACATACGTTGATGCCTACTTGACTAGTCTAACCAATCACAAGGCTAATGGAAGCCCCGCCTCCATACAGACTACCGTACGTCCAATGTACGTTTATCCTCCAAGGATAACTAGATCACGTCCAACGGATCCAAGGTAACGGGTGTCCCAAGATACCCCTGCTCCGAGTCCGCCTAGAACAATCTAAGTATCGACGATTTCTTGGTATTCTCATCAGAAGAGCTACCCACGTACTATGATCCAGTCTCGAGTATCCATTACTAACAAGTCTCAAGTCCAGCATGAGTCATCTCTCTAATCGTTGCTTCTCCAAGATCAACGAACAACGATTTTCCTTTTACGAGTTCAAGTTCAACTTGAATCATCCTAGCCCTCGTTTCATCTCCATGATCAACAAGCACATCTTATCCCTTCGAAGTTCTACCATTCTTGAACTAAAGAGAACATCAACATAGGGTCCTAAACAATCCATTACCTTGCAGCTTCATCAAGTCCCACTCAAGTCATCTCCTAGCCCTATCGAATCCAACTCGGGGCAGTCCATACCATTGAACAGTCTTACCATGCCACGGCTGCACATCACTCCTCACATATGTCGAGATATCATTCAATGGAAATTACAACAACTACTTATATCTCACGCAAACCATCCTAGTCGAACTCGACTTTCCCTAAGCACAAGCCCCAAAGGCCTAAACCAATATCAGACAAGCACTCAAGGAATTTCTCCTCCGAATTCAGACAATCTACGTGAGATGATACTAGCAAAACAACTAAGCAATCACAAGCAAACATACATCCATAACTCGATAAGACCACATTACAACAAATCATGCAAAGATTAGTCGAACCACCTATCGGGTTCGTTACAACTAAAGGTCTATCGACTATCTCAGGTTCCAATCCCAAATTATCTACTAGGTCACTAGATATGAAGGAATGGGATGCCTCGCTATCGACAAAACTAGAACATAAACATCATAAATAGAAAGCATACCTCAAATAATGATGCCCTTTCCATTCTCCGCCGCAGTTGGGGCATTCGACGAAGAAGGAACAGCGTTGATAGCATATGCTTTCACAATCTGCTTCTCTTTAGGGGGTTGCGCGCAATTATCCTTGTGATGTCCCATTTGGCCACAATTGAAGCACTTCCTTTCCCCAGGCTTTTCTTGACAATCTCTAGCATAGTGGCCCTTCTTGCCACAACTAAAGCACTCTTTATCTTTCTTTTCCTTCTTTTTCTGACCACCCTTGGTCTGATCGTGTTTTCTCTTATTATAAGACTCCTTCTTACCTCCACCGCTTGCTTGCGGCTTTAGTTCCTCTATAGATGCAATAGCAACATCGGACTTTGACTTAGGGTAAAGACTCTCCGATCTCAATGCTTTCCCCACTATAGACTCGAATGTCTCATTGATGTGGTTTATCAGCCTTTCCCCTAAGTACTCATCTAAGCCGGTTATGAACTTCTCGTTCTTCTTTTCGGCAGTGTCGATAAGAGAAAATCCATACTTCGATTAAGTATCGAACTCAGCAATATATTCCGAGACCGCCCTACCATTCTTCTTAAGCTCCAAAAATTTCCTAAACAATTCAGATTTGTGAGCAGCTGGAATGAACTTTTCGCTGAAACAAGTAATAAACTGATTCCAAGTAACTTGATCTTCAGGAGTAGCTGCTTTAATAGCATTCCACCAATTCATAGCTCGTCCTTGAAGCTGACGCGATGCTAACTTTCTCTTCATGGCATCATCGATTTCCAAGTCCTCGAAGATGCGCTCACAACTATCCAACCAATCTTGAACATCCGTAGCCGACTCCATTCCGTGCAACGGCTTCTTGCCAACGCTAGTATAATCCTTGTTAAGCTTGGCGAAATCGGCCCTAGGCGCCCACACTACTGCACCACCACCGTTAGCAGCATTAGGAACTGCTCCCTGAGCATCCCTAACCATCTCTCGCATGAAAGTAGCGAACATCTTCCTCATATCAGTGACATTCCTATTATTAGCCCCTGAACCCGTACTCCTCGTATATCGGCTCATCGTCAAATTTGTAAAGAGAAAACGATTAACCATCTCCATAGTGGTGCCAGTGCAGTGCGACTTCATCCTTACATATACTAACAGTGTATATATATAGCTTTTGAAAACCAAAATATCACAAATACACGCTCTCATATACGTATATTATCTCTTCCTGATGTCTTCCCCTAGGTTAACTAAGCAACCTAGAGCTCTGATACCAAATGTGACGGCCCGCCCCAAACTAACCGACATTTCCTTTGAAATGCGTTGTACAATTGTCCAACTAGCACGAGACGGTCGTCGAAAGAAAAGAAAAGAAAGGAATTTGAAACTATGAACTAACAAGGAACCTGTAGTATATCTCACAACGCATGGAATAAAATATAATAATAACATAACTTGACATAAAACAGGCGAGACAGTGCATAAGATGAAAACTGAATCATCATATCAGCGAAAATTCAAAATACAGCTTATGATCCACATCATTATTACAACTTCAAAATACTCTCCAAAAATAATAGCAAAAGTGCACTACTAATGCCTAAGGTAGTGACCAACAACAACACAGAGAGATATATGTGTAAATAGTACGTGTAAGCCTCCTGCTAGTCTTCAGATATCTACTCGTGCATATCCACTTGACCTGTCTCTAGTCTGCTCGTTTAGGAGCACCCAGAGTAATAAGAAGAGACATAAAACTCTGGGTCAGACAAAAGTCTGGTATGAGCGATAAGCAACAAAACAAAACAATAACAGGTATAATCCAATCATACCTGAACCTGTTCCTACAACCAAAGAGTTAGCACCACAAGATGTACAGTACTCTAAGGTAACACTAACATAGTGTAAATGGGGGTGTGGTTCATGGTGATAGCAAACATCAAACATAACAATCATCCTCACATCTCTCACTCAGTGCGTAAAGCATAAGATATTCACCACTCGATCACCCAATCCTTTGCTATGATCACTTTGCTCCATAGTGTCACTATGACCCCATTGCACTGATCCATAGCCACTAATCCGTCTCTAAGTGGTGAACTAAAGATAGGATATTGATAACCCCTTTGCACACGTCCTGCATCAAAGCCCAATCATGAAGTTAACTCGTTGGTTACCAACTGGATCTTGAGTTACAACTTCCTATTTGGACTACCTTTGCATCTCGGGTTTTGGTCATCATCCCCGGTCGTCCTTCAGTTCTGTTCGTGATTCTCCATATCAACTCGTAGTGCTCCAAAGCTCCGGCTCGTGATCAGCTTCCCCGGCTTGTGGATCGCCCCTCTTAGCTTTGGTTCATGGCTCGCCCTCCTGTACTCGACTCGTGATGCCTTCTAGCTCATGATGGATCATGACCATCGGGTCGGTTCGTGGCAACACTCCCCTGGCGGCTCGTGGTCTTGTCTGTGGCTTCCTACTCTGGCTCTAGTGCTCCAACACGGTTCGGGTCGCGCCTCTCCATCGATCTGGTTTGTGACGCACCCAAGTGAGCGGGTCGAAGTCGTGGGGAGCTCAACGAGCGGGGGGGGGGGGGGGGGGGGGGTTCGGGGAACCCGATCCGATCCCATTTCCTGCACTGTTTTCCTACTACTTTTCAAGCAAGTGTTTACGCCATACGATGACGTTTTCGAACAATCTAACCTCCTTAAGAAACAAAAAAACATTCCAAACAGTAATAGCAACATGTATAATCAACCACAAACACTAAAACAACAATTTTAACATGCCAATATGGATCAAACCTACCCAAAACCCTTGTTTTCCCCCTAATCCCCTTAATCATACGATCAGCAAAACATGTCCAAATTAACCCAAATTTTTATCAGAGCCTTAAAATAATATTTTTGAATTTTACAAATTTGTCTAGATTTTTCTGAGCCATAATTTTGCTAATTATCACTAATCACCCCTAATTAGCCGTAATTAGTGAAAAACAATGCTAATCACTCACCTTAGCCACAAATTACTTATAGATATGAAAGTATCTCTGATATAGGTCGAATCTCTGTGTGTTCCAGCAGCTCTATCCCAAATTTGATGCTAATTTTCCTTGATTTGATATAGATTAGGCTAATGATTAATTAAACAGTGATTTGGGACGAATTTAGAAAGTGGAGGTCATTGTTAGGGTTGAAGAGAGGTAAGTGGTGTTTGAAAAATGACAAAGAAAAGGTTTCTCTAACCCTAATCAGCCCTCATATAGCTCTAATCCCGAAATCGCCCAATGGGCCTAGCTGTTAATCACCTGGTTAAGCCCAATTAAGCTGTTTTTCACCTTCTAAACCTTAATTCAGCCATACCTCCCAAACGATAAGTCCGTTTGACAAGTGCAACCACTCTACGAAAAAGTAAACCATCATCCGAATCTAATGGAAATGGTTTCAGGTCAAAACTCCTTACCAATCAAAAGTTATAGGCGAAACAAGATTCGCCAGGGGCAAAATGGTCATTTAAAAATCACCAAAAATCGTGAACATGGGAAATGACCCCAATAGTCGTTCCTTAAAGTTACACGACTGCACGACCTCATACGAAAAAGAAATAAATATTCTACGATCCTCCGATGTGTAGAATGCGGGTCGTTACAGAATCTGTCCTGATAGCCTATGGTTGTTTAAGAGTTTAGCTCCTGCATAGGCCATGCTTGTCGTTATTCACATGTTTGTTTTTAAATACCTAATTATCGTTGATTCATGTTTGTGACAGAAACATGAGATAGATCTATAATTATTTATTTGGCTATTAATGAGTATTAATCCAATATATGTCATTACTCCCTAATTGCTTTCATTTATTATAAAAAAACTTTATTTTCGTTTATTTTCTGTTATTTTCAAACAATCAAAATTTCGGAACTACTTGATTGGATTTATTAGTAAAATAATTTTGGTTCCAGAGTTCGACACCCTTTACAACAACCCTTATTGTTCAGGAAAGTCGAATGAATTAAATAACTGTTTACAGTTATTCAATTTGTTCGTAAACACGTAACTACCAAAATTAAGGTTGCAACCAACACCAACAATAATTGTCAAATAAAAGCGATTTCCATCGGATTTGAGCTCGAAACGCCAAGCTAACAACAAACTTTAGGTGAGAGAGAGAGGAAACAGAGCTTCTATTCTGGAAGATAGGCAAGTGCAGAGGATCTCAAGTTCAATTCCTCCTCATCCATGTTCAACTCATGTCTGAGCTTGGTAAAGCTTGATTTTGAAAGTAGCCTGGTGAGTATATCCGCCTCTTGGTGTGTAGATGGTATATATCCGATTCTCATTTTTTCTTTGATGATTTTTTCTCTGAGGAAGTACAAAGAAAGCTCGATCTGTTTAGTTTTGGAGTGTAGAATTAGATTGGTTGTGAGGGCAATCATACTTACATTATCACACCATATGCTAGCTTTCTTTTCGGCATTGATTTGTAGTTCATTTAATATTGACTGCACCCAAAAAAAATTTGATGCACAACTTGCCACACTTCTAAACTCAACTTCTGTGCTCGAACGAGATACTGTATTCTGTTTCTTTGCACACCATGATATTGTATTTTTTTTCCCCATGGAAAATACAATATCCTGATGTTGACTTTCGATCATCATGGTCGGTTCCCTAGTCAGCATCAGCATATGCATTGATATTTAGTGTGTTGCTTGTCTTAACTATCAGACCTTGATTAATAGTTCCTCTTAGATATTGAAGTATCCTTTTTACTGCTTTCCAGTGATCATCTGTAAGACACTGCATGTATTGACTTATTTTATTAACACTATAAAAGGTGTATGGTGTTGAAATTGTAACATATTGCAAGGCTCCCGCTATGCTTCCGTAATGTCTTGGGTTTTGAAATGCTTGCCCTTTGTGTTTAGACAACTGTGCGTTGGTTACCATAGGCATTGGAAGAGAATTAGTTTTTTCCATTTTTGCTCTTGATAGTATCTCATGTTAATTTCTTTGTCCGAGTTGTATTTTAGTGTCATTTGCTCTTTTTACTTCAATGCCTAGAAAGTAATTCATCTCTCCAAGATCCTTTATAGAGAACTCAGTGTTCAAAAGTTGAGTAATTCCTTTGATTTCTGCTTCATGCTGCCGGTTATAATGAAATCATTAACATAGATTAAAATATAAGTGATGGATTCGTTAGAGAAAATATAGAGTTGTCTGATTTTATTGACTGATAGCCATGCTTTACAAGAGTGGACTTAATTTGTCAAACCACGCTCTGGGTGCCTGCTTTAATCCATTAAATGATTTGTTGAGTTTGCATACCAATGTCTCTTGTCCTTTGCTAACAAACCCCTGTGGCTGTTCCATAAAAACTTCCTCCTGCAAAACACCATTTAAAAAAGCATTATTAACATCTAACAGTATGATGGTCCAATTCTTATATAAGGCTATGGTTAAAATTATTCGAATTTAGGTTGGTTTCACAATAGGTGAAGAAGTTTATGTAAAATCAAATCCACACTGTTGTGAATACCCCTTCACTACAAGCCTAGCCTTATATTTAGATGTTTAACCATCTGCATTTTTTTTGAGTTTATAGTCCCATTTGCTCCCTATGATATTTTTATCATTGGACATTTCAACCAAAGTCCAAGTGTTATTTTTTGTGAGGGCATTGAACTCCTCATGCATTGCTGCCTTCCATTTTGCATTTTGAGCTGCTTCCTGATATGACATGGGCTCGGCTGAATCCATAACTGTGTTGATCGCTTTGGGTTTAAATATGCCACACTAGTTGGCCCTTGTCATCATTGGATGTTGATTTTCATTGCTTCTGTGTGACAACACCTGTCCAATTCGTGCATCTTTTGCTAGTTGAGTCTCTTATGTGTTATTTTGGCTTTGAATTTCTTGTTCTTCCATGTCATTTTCTTCACAATAGTGAGTAGTTTGAGGAGCCTCTCTTTGAGTTGTGCCTTCCCTTTTGGTACTGTGTTGAGTGAGAATACCAGTGCAACGTTTTTCATGTTGTACTAGCTGAATTATTACTTCATCATCTTACATATTAGTCTTGTATTGTCTTGCATTCTGCACCTTGTTTGTTGTCTTAATTTCTGATGTAGTATATAGGAAAATATCTTCATTAAATACTACATTCCTGGAAAAATAGATTCTTCCTTTGATGTATATGCACTAGTATTCCTTTTGATTATTGAGACACCCTAAAAATTGACATGAAGTAGATCTGTAATTAAGTTTGTATGTGTTGTATGGTTTTATCCAAGGAAAACACTGGCACCCAAATATCTTTAAATGATTATAGTTTGGTCTAACCCTTTTTAGCACTTCCTATGGACACTTTAAATTATGCACCTTTGTTTGCATTATGTTAATTAAATGTACAACAGTGTTAAATGCCTTTAGCCAAAATTTTAATGGCATAGAGACCTTAACAAGAAGGGTTAGACCAGTCTCAATAATGTGTCTATGTTTACGTTCGATAAAACCATTTTGTTCTGAGTATACCGGACACATTATTCTGTATTCAATTCTCTTCTTAGAAAAAAATTGTTTTAAAAGAAAAAAATTCTGATCCACAATCTGTTTGGATCTTTTTTACCTGACTTCCTATTTGATTTTCAACATTTTTAATGGATTGTATTGTGACATTACTAACATCTGCTTTAGATTTCAGAAAATATATCCAAACAAATATAGAGTATACATCAACAAATGAGATATAGTATATATACCCATAATATGAAGTTATGGGTGCTGAACCTCAAACATCAGTGGCAATTAATTCAATTGGTGAGTTGTGAATAGTTTCAGAATCTAGAAATGCAAGTTTATGGTTTTTTCCCATTTGACAAAATTCTCACTCATATTTAGTTAGGAAATTATCAGTAGAAACATTATTATCATTACAAATAGTTTTAACAATTTTCGCACTAGAATTTCCTAGTCTATTATGCCAAAGATTAAAATTTTTACTGCTACCAGAAATACTATCAATGTTCAAAATACAATTGCTTTTACTAAACTCAGATTGTCTAGCTTTTGCAGAGTGAAATTTGTATAGCCCATTACATTCTTTACCGTGCAAAATGACATCGTGAGTTAGTATATCTTTGATTAAGCATACACTTGGGTAGAACTCAAAAAATACATTATTATGTTTGGCAAATTGAGAAACACTTATTAGGTTTCTCTTAATAGCCGGTGCCCTTAGTATGTTTTTAAGATATAATTGTTTGATTCCATTTATGCTTGCATTTCCAGTATGTATGGTATGAACATTTTTACCATTACCAACAAGTAAGTTTTGCGTACCTTTATACTCTTTGTTCCCAAGATTCAAGTTGCTCCAGTTGTTTGTCACATGATTTGTTGCCCCTAAGTCAGGATACCAACACTCGCCATCTATATCTTCAAGCCTTGCTGTAGTATTATTTTGTGCCTCTACTTGTCTATGATTATCCTTTTGAATGCTGGCATTGTTGATGTTTGTGTCTGTATTGTTTTGATTTGGCACATAGTTGGCATTAAACCTAAAGTAGCACTTATTGGCACTATGTCCATACTTTTCACATATCTGACAAAGTATTTGGTTGGTATTGTTGAATCTGCATCCCCTTCATCTTGACCTGTTGCTTTGACCACCTCTTTGGTTGTTATAAAACTACTGCCCTGGCACATAATTTCTTTCCTGTTGCTTGCCTTTGAAATTAGTGGTATAGTTGACAGTGAGTTCTGGGTTGACAACGCTTTTTATTCAATTCTTCCTTCATGTGCCAAGAGTGTGGAATATACATATTGGAGGGCTGGGGTAGGCTAAATAGATGAAATAATTGCTACCACAGCTTCGTAGATGTCATCAAGGCCATTGATAATTGAAAGAACTTGTTCTGACTCGCTTACTTTATGTCCAGTAGATGCAAGTTGATCATAAACACCTTTAATCTTGAGTAGATAGATACTCATTTTGACATGTTATCTTTTCTCATGCTTTGTAATTGTCTTTTAAAGTGTAGAATTCTTACGGAAGACTGTGATGTGAAGTTTCTCTCCATAGTTTCACAAACATCGTGAGCCATCTTGCAACCAATAATATGTGGAAGCAAGGCAGGACTAATTGATGACATTAGCCATGAGCAAATCAGGTTGTCTTGCCATTGATGGATGGCATGGTCGGTCCTAGAACTTTTGATACCTAAATCTAAAAATTAAAACGAGGCCCTTCCAAGGAAGCTAATGTATTATATCAAAACAATATGTATTATTAAAAAATAACTAGAAAAGGAAAAAAAACAACTTTATTCACAATAATATTTCAAGTTATACAACAAAATAAATAATAATTACTTGCGAATGATGAATTTATCAAAAATGTTCTCAACAATGATTTGAAGCAAAAGCTCTTTAAACTAATCAGTTGTTAAAAAATTCTTTAATCACAACATCCTATGAAAATATAGTTATTGACTAATTGTATGTTAACTGACCCTAAAAAAATTCATTAACTACAATCAATTTCAAACTAATCCTAATTAATTACCGTGGAATGTTAAAACTATAAATCAATTCTTAAATTAATATACAACCACAAACCTAAAATTTTAAATTAAGATCAAAACTGGATTTGCAAAATTGCAACTCAACATCAGGCTAAGCATAGATGGTGCTATTTAAAGTTTGATTAATTTAGCTCTACAACTCAGGCTCAGGAACATAAAGTAAACCGTATACAACTTATATAGTTAAAACATAATCCAATAATCTAAAATTCAAATTACATGGTAAATCCATATGTCTTGTTTATAGAAATATAGAAGATAGGTGATAAAGAACAACAAAGCAAAAGTGTTACTCGTAATAATTAATAAAAAAAAAACAAAATCAAAGATTCAAAGTCATACATGTTGTTGACGAGTGACTGCTATAAGCCTAGTTGCCTAGATTATATACAATTGAATACCTAAAATAAAAAACCTAATTATTTAAATTACTTACCTATGGTGAAAGCTTCTTCGGGTTCAAGGTGTAGATGTTCACCTGAGGTAGAAACTACCTTACCAGTGCCATGCCTCGAAATTTTTAGGTTTCAACGTTTCCTAATGAATAATGTTACCATCATTATTCCTTTTAATTCAAAAAATCCATTTGCATCCCACTACATTTTGTGACATAGATGAAGGTACAAGATCCCAAGTTCTATTTTTCACCAATGCATTAATATCTTCATCCATAGCTTTACGCCAAACTGGACTTTTTAATGCTTGGGCGATATTTTTTTGGGATCTCCATTTCATGAACCTCCGCGTTTAAATTCAGTTTACTGATTGGTTTCCTAATGCCATGTTGTAGTCTTGTGGTCATTTGAGGAGAATGTACAGGATTGTTAGGTGTTGAATTTGTAAATGTGGATATATCAAGGTTTGACTAAGATGAAGTATAGGAAAGCTCAGCAGTGGTATTAGGAGGTTGAGGTGAATTTGTTGTGGATATAGGAGATGAAAGGGATGAAGTGGAGAATAAGGTAGGAAGTGTGCTGTAACACCCCACTCCCGCTATGATCACTCACTAAGGGAATGCCATAGCATCGGTGGAGTATTTTAGTGAATATAGAACAGAAAAATTACAACAAGACAGATATAAATAGTACTTGAAATTTTAAAACATCATCTCATAACAGCGGAAGTAAAACATGTCTGGTTACATCATAAAACCACAATAAAGGTCAAGTACAATATCCATCAAAATAAAGAAGTACATAATCCCACTCTCATACAATAGCCAAACAAAAGAAAAGATAACTGGATAACTGGAGCTTTACATCTATCCAAGCTCCTAAAGACTGGAACAGCAATCCGATCAAGCTCCACTACTGCTAGGATCCACCGTAGGACCTGAGGGTTGGGAAAAAGATAAAAACAACAGGGTCAGACATAAGTCTGAGCGAGTCCTATAACTTTAACAATACAATCGTTAAAGTAACCAGAGAAGACATAAACTGATATACGGTAACATATAGGGATGAATGGCTACCCTAAGCAGTCAACTAAACGAAGATAAAGGATAAAGACGCATCTACCCTCCCTAAGGTAAATTACTAAACTGCACCACACCAGTCGTTCCTAACTTAAAGGTTGATCCCACCCAAGGACTTATAAAATTTACTAATTAGTACCTGCGTACCCCTAGGTGACCAAGTAGGCGCCACGGGGCCCTACAATCCACTAGGTGTACACACTACTTCCCATTCGATCGGCTCCCTAACGTAGATACCCGTGCTGGCCCCACCGTGGGATGTATCATTCCCCAATGTGGCAACCTGATGAAACTAAAGGTGCACGGCTTATATCTACTCGATGCAACAACGGCTTACCTACCAGCCCGGGCCCACTCACGCATATGAAGCCCGTTGGACTTGCGTTGCCACCGCTAACCCGTTTGCCTCTTACAGTCAAGCCCAGTATGCGTGTCCCGTCCTCGACATGGGTCGAGCCCACAAAGATACGTATGGGTTACTGGTTGAAATGGGCCTCCACAAGCTACCCACCTAAGCTTGTCCCTTTTTCTAGTATATCCCACTTAACCCTTTAATCATGTTTTAATTACATGTTCTATTTTGGTTAAGTATTCTAATCGTATTTTCTATTGCCACCCAAGGCAACCACTAGATTTTCTCATGCCACCCGAGGCACCCACTTAACCCCTCATGTCCCTCTACATGCTAATGTGGTTAAGTGTTTCTTAATTAATTAATTAAGAACGTAACCTTTGTAAAGACCTCTCACATTAGACTGTCTTTTATGACCGCTGGTTAAGCCGGTTGGGTCCGGGCAGCCTTATGTCATAACAGAGTCTAACCTCGTGTCTTTACATTAATTACGTATTTAGTTTGTGCCTAAGACCTCTCACATTGGGCTAACATTTGTAGCAACTGGTTAAGCCGGTTGGGTCCGGGCAGTTTTACGCTACAACTGAGTCCAACCTCGTGTCTTAGTCAATTAATTACACCTAATTAATCACCCTCATAATTTTATATTAATTATCCCTAATTAATCAAGTTTTCTTAACATGGGTAGACCTAACTTAATAGGTAAATTCCCATGGGGTAGACCTAACTCAATAGGTAAATTCCCAACACATAGTATGGGTACACCTAACCAAATAGGCAAATTCCCATACTATGTTTATTTATTTTGTGTTATGCATAATTATATTAATTTCACACAATCTTATTAACTTATGCATTTAATTACCCCATCGTTCCCACGTAATTTCGTTCATGATATAACACATATAAAAGGTGTCAACTTGCATATGAATGAACATGTTTCAAAGGTGCCATCTTGCATATTAACAAACACATAACTTGCATATGAACTTGCATAACATGTCACATAACTTGCATATAATATGTCACATAACTTACATATTCATTTTGCATAACAAACTTGCATATTAGCTTATAGACTTGCATAATGTGTCATCATGAACTTGCATATTAATAAACATGTAACTTGCATATTTACATACATGTAACTCGCATATTAACAAACATGTAACTTGCATATAAAGAAACATGTAACTTGCATATTTACATACATGTAACTTGCATATTAACAAACATGTAACTTGCATATTAACAAACATGTAACTTGCATATTTACATACATGTAACTTGCATATTAACAAACATGTAACTTGCATATTAACAAACATGTAACTTGCATATTTACATACATGTAACTTGCATATTAACAAACATGTAACTTGCATATTAACAAACATGTAACTTGCATAGCATATTACCATGAACTTGCATAACATGCATATGATTACATAGCCCACAACTTGCATATTTAGCATCATGCAAACATAACATACATCATATTAAACTTGCATAAGCTTACATACTCAACATGCATAAACATAAGATTAATGCTAACATCATATCATATGATTCAAAGCTCATTAACCCACATACAAAACCATAAATCTCATCACATCTCATCTAATTAGTTTACCAAAAGATCATCAAAGTGATAGAAACTCACAACTAGCAACTTTGAACACCAAATGAAGAAGATTAAGATGCTAAGAAGGGATTAGAAGTTGATTAGAGAGTGATTAGTATGCAACCCTCTTCATAAAATTAGTGGAGGCCATGAGAGCTAGCATTTTGCCATAGTTTAGTCACTAGGTTTAATTATGAATGAATTAGGGTAGGTTAGGGTCTTATTTATAGATTAGGCAAGTGTTTTAGGCCATAGGATTAACCCTAGATTCAATCCAAGCCATCAAAGCATGTCTTGGGGAAGAAGTCAAGTGTAGGAACCATCTAGGGCCTTTAGATTAAAGATGGACCATGAGAACCATTCAAATGCAAAATCTGCACTTGAGCGAATCGGCCCACGGGTTGACAGCCAAACACCCTGGATTAACCCCTAGTCGACCCAGCGGGCTCGGGTCGACTTCAAAAATCGGCCGGTTCGGTTATTCCCCTCTCCCAATTCGCTGTTTTGAGCATTTTTGCATATTTATTTATTAAATTTTCAATTATATATATATATATATATATATATCAATATATATATATATATATATCTACACAACCCATTTCACTTAATTAAGTATACTTTAATTTGGGAATTTTCGTGAAACTTCGCGAGGCCATATCTTGGTCATACGGACTCCGATTTTCGAAAACTCGGACTCTATTTCGCGTATTTTTCCGAGACGAACACAATGGCATAGCCCGTTTCCCTTGATTCCCATTTTAGAATTAAATTCTGCCTCGATTTATGTTATTACAGGTTATTGAAAATATGGGTTGTTACATTCTCCCCTCCTTAAAGGATTTCGTCCCCGAAATCTTCAAGTTAGGAAGAACGTATCCTACCATCCAATCATCCATCTACTCAAAGCATCATCCACGAGCAATCATTGTCCTTACAAGATTCTAAATGCTGGATGGATATATGCAAAAGTGTGTGTATATGTACTTACCTAATGCGAAAATCAGGCAGTTACTGATACAGTAAACCTCCTTAATGCAAACCATGATAGTGCCATGCATCCAATATGTATGCGAAACCCTATTGACACATACAAATTTCTACATGCGTGCACAACCATACACAAAAATGCATCATCCATATGATAACACAGCCATGATACATCCATCAATCTAACTACCACATCCATTTATGCAATATGCAACATGAAGTGACTGAGCCGATCTAGTGCCTAATGTGTGTGTATATGCATCCACGAGCAACCACTAGCAAACAATTGCATCCATATGCATCCATCAACCATAACATGTTTCAAACACATGTTTCAACCATAGGTTTTACCCTATCTAAAGGTCATAGGTATTAGCGAGAGGATATACTAAAGATAAGATAAGTACTAGACAAGCAATAAAGGAGAAGTTAAAAGACATACTCTCAAAAAGAAATGGATACAAAGAACGCATCTTTGCTTCCGTCTCCCAAGTAGCATTGCTTTCGTCATCTCCCCATTGCACTTTAACTAGCTGAACTTCTCTGTTCCTCAACTTCCTAGTTTCTGACCCAAGGATGCGAGTAGGAGCTCGTCGAATCGTCGCATCACGCTCTACCTCTACATCTCTAAGCAAGCTCGGCTCTACCACCTCCGCGGTCTCATGTAAGCACTTCCTCAAATGTGATACATGGAATACATCATGAACACCACTAAGTCTGTCGGGCAACTCCACCCTATATGCCATCCGTCCAATCCTTTCCTTAATAGGAAACGGCCCAACAAATCTCGGTGCTAACTTCCCTACGGACCCAAAGCGAACAACATTTCTCAATGGAGATACTTTGACAAAAACCATGTCCCCAACCTCAAACTCAAGATCCGTCCTTCTCCGATCCGCATAAGATTTCTGTCTATCTTGCGCTGCTTTCATCCTTTTTCGAATTAAATCAATCTTCTCTGAAGTCTCTCTAACCATATCCGGCCCAAGCAAGATCTTATCCGTAGATTCCCACCAACATGTAGGAGATCGACAAGGCCTTCCATAAAGAGCTTCGAAAGGAGCCATACCAATACTGGACTGAAAGCTGTTATTATATGCGAACTCCACCAAAGGAAGATGTTCTTCCCATGTACCTCCAAAATCCAAGATACAAAGCCTCAAAAGATCTTCTAAGATACGGTTCACCCTCTCGGTCTGACCGTCCGTCTGAGGATGATATGCGGTGCTCAAACACAACTGAGTCCCTACCGCCTCTTGCAAACTTCTCCAAAACTCACTAGTGAAAATAGGATCTCGATCACTCACAATGCTGGATGGTACGCCATGCAATCTAACAATCTCTCTAACATAGACTGAAGCAAGCCATGGAGCGGTCCTCTTACTCTTTACGGGTATAAAATGGGCACTCTTGGTAAGTCTGTCTACCACAACCCAAATTCCCGTATTGCCCTTCCTCGATCTCGGTAACCCGTCGATGAAATCCATCGAGACACTATCCCACTTCCACTGTGGAACTTCCAATGGGTGTAGCAACCCACCGGGTTTCCTTTGCTCCACTTTAACTTGTTGGCACACTAAGCATCTAGCCACATACTCGGCCACATCTTTCTTCATACCGGCCCAGAAGAAAACTCTCTTCATGTCTTGGTACATTTTGTCTCCACCGGGATGAATAGTCATTCTTGAACGATGTGCATCATCCAAAATAGCCTTCTTCAAACCCTCATCTTGCGGTACACAAAGTCTACCGTCTCTATGCAACCATCCCTTATCATCTATGGTGTATCTACCCAAATGGCTGGACGACTCCCCTCTTATAAGCTTCTCTACCAACACAACCAACTGTGGGTCGTCTCGCTGAGCCTCGCCAATCCGTCTCAAAAGAGTAGGTCTAACCTCCAAGGATGCCAACAAACCAGGTACAAAATCAACAGAAGGTCTGAAGTCAAACAAAGAAAGAAACTCCAAGCTTCGTCGTTCCACGAACAATGGACTCAAAGATAGCCTTTTTCTACTTAAGGCGTCTGCCACCACGTTACCCTTACCAGGGGTATACGCTATCTCGAAATCATAGGATGCTAAGAACTCCATCCACCTTTGCTGTCTTAAGTTTAAATCCTTCTGAGAGAATAAGTACTTCAATGATTTATGGTCGGTGAACAACTCGAATCTCTCACCAAGAAGATAATGGCGCCAAGACTTAAGTGCGAAAACAATCGCGGCCAACTCTAGATCATGGGTAGGGTAATTCTTCTCATGCACTCTCAATTGTCTCCCTCCATAGGCTATTACCCTTCCCTCCTGCATCAAGACTGCGCCTAATCCTGTTCCACAAGCATCGGTATAAACAACAAACGGCTTACTCCCATCTGGAAGCACTAAAACTGGAGCGGTGGTCAAAGCTCTCTTTAACCGTCGGAAAGCATCATCACAATCTACATCCCATGAGAAAACCAGATTCTTCTTCGTCAAGCGGGTTAATGGGGCTGATATCTTCGCGAAGTCTTTGATGAACTTCCTATAATATCCTGCCAACCCCAAGAAACTTCTTACCTCGGTAGCATTTCTAGGAACTTTCCAATCCTGGATAGATACTATCTTTGCGGGATCCACAGCTATCCCTTCCTTAGAGACCACATGCCCTAAGAATCGCACTTCTCTTCTCCAAAAATGGCATTTAGAGAATTTAGCTTTAAGACTATGCGCTCGAAGAGTCTCCAACACTTCCTTGAGATGTAAGGCATGCTCTTCTTCATTCTTGGAAAAGACCAAGATGTCATCCACAAAAACTACTACAAACTTATTCAGATACTCTCTGAACACTCTACTCATGAGATCAACAAAGTATGCGGGGGCGTTTGTCAACCCAAATGGCATCACTAGCCACTCATAAAAACCATCCGGAGTCCGGAAAGCAGTCTTCTCTATACTGTCCTCCGCCACTCTTAACTGATGAAACCCTGTAGCTAAGTCCATCTGCGAAAATACTGACGCGCCAACCAACTGATCAAAGAGATCATCTATCCTCGGTAATGGGTGTCTATTCTTCTTCGTGAGCTTATTAAGTTCCCTATAATCCACACAAAGTCTGAGGGACCCATCCGCCTTCGTGGCAAACACTACTGGAGCTCCCCACTCCGATATACTTCGCCTTATGAACCCCTTCTCAAGCAACTCCCCTACTTGCTTATGAAGTTCTCTTCTCTCACGAGGAGCCATGTGGCGTACTGGCAAAGACACTGGTTTGGCATTATCCACCAAATAAATTCGGAAATCTATCTCCCGCTTCGGAGGCAAACCCTTTACTTCTTCAAACACATCCGGATATTCCCGGACTACTCTGACAGAACACAAACTTTCGACCGAAGCATCGAGCGATTCAAGATAACTTAGCAAAACAGATTCCATGGGATTGCAAGAGATCTCGAGAGTGTTACCCAAGCGGGTCATGAGCCTGACAACTCTCCTTTCGCAATCAAGAACGGCACCATTACTGGATAACCAGTCCATGCCCAAGATCAACCCATAGCCCGTGAAGCCCAATACAAAAGCATCACATCTAAACTCAACGCTAAGTATAGAAATCTTCAAACCCAAACATATCATAGACAGATATATGGAGCCCCCAATTGGGTTTGAGACAACCAAGGGATCATCAACTAGACTGGTGTCTAAGTGCAGTGACTCAACTAACGATGATGAGATAAAAGAATGCGATGCGCCAGAGTCAAACAAAGTACGAACTGGATGATCAAACAGAAAAACCAGACTTTCAACGGAAATAGTTCTACCTCTCTGCTGAATCGGTGGAACTGAGAGAACCTGAACTTGCCCCCCTGACTGAGGTGGTGCTATAAGAGCTTGCACCTGGCCTCCTGAGGTAGACCCCGTCTTCTGCCCCTTCTTTGGGCAGTTTTTCACAAGATGCCCTGCTTCACCACAATGAAAGCAACCGGTCTTCTTCTTTTTGCGACAATCCTTACTGAGGTGTCCTGGTGTTCCACAATTGAAGCACTTCTTCTTCGTCTTCTTTTTGTCACCATTGCCTTTTCCGCCCTTGCCTTGTTGTTGCTGTTGCGGTTTCTTCTGATCCCCCTTTTTCTCTGGTGCCTTAGAATTCTTATCATCCTCATGCATAAGTGCCATGTAGACAAGCTTCTCAAAAGTGGCCCCCATAGGAATGTGAGTCATAGCTATTCCTTGCAATGGTTCGTTCAAGCCTCTAACGAACCTCAAAGCCTTCTTCTCCGGTGTATTCACCAACTCTATGCCAAACCTTGCTAATTGATTGAATTTGTTGACATATTCTTTCACCGTGAGATTCCCTTGCTTCAAATTCAAGAACTTCTCCATAAACAGATTCTCTTCCGCCCTTGAGAGAAACTTAGCCCCAAACCTTTGCTTAAAATCTGCCCAAGAGTCAACAGGGCGTTCTCCATTAGTGACCTCCCACCAGAATGAGGCCTCTCCCTTCATTAACCAAGCCGCCAACTTGACTTTCTTTCCCTCTTCCACTTCAAAGATATCTAGCAACTCTTCCACTTCCTTAAGCCAATCTCTAGCCTCTACGAAAGTCTCTGAACCAAGAAAAGGTTTTCCTCCTATAGCCTTGAACTCCTTGCAAACCTTAGCAAAATTATCCACTCTAGGCTGAGGAGGAGGAGCGGTTGTCTCTGGTGTAGTAGCATTGGCCGGACCCGCAGCCGCGGCCCTAGCCTCTTGCAACCTCCTATACCATAGTGGTATAACTAAACCCTCCGGGATGTTAAGATCTTCAGCCATGCTGAAACGAAAGAGGAAAGATTCAAAAAGGAGATTCCGAAAGATAAAGATATGGCTATTGGGGATTATGCTTTTCTTTTTCAAAAACTTTTTCTCTTAGAAGACATGCTTTTAAAAATACTTTCTTCGAAAATACTCTTAGAAAGTAGTTTTTCTCAAAAATTTTATCTGTTCTGGTAACCTTAAGCTCTGATACCACGTGTAACACCCCACTCCCGCTATGATCACTCACTAAGGGAATGCCATAGCATCGGTGGAGTATTTTAGTGAATATAGAACAGAAAAATTACAACAAGACAGATATAAATAGTACTTGAAATTTTAAAACATCATCTCATAACAGCGGAAGTAAAACATGTCTGGTTACATCATAAAACCACAATAAAGGTCAAGTACAATATCCATCAAAATAAAGAAGTACATAATCCCACTCTCATACAATAGCCAAACAAAAGAAAAGATAACTGGATAACTGGAGCTTTACATCTATCCAAGCTCCTAAAGACTGGAACAGCAATCCGATCAAGCTCCACTACTGCTAGGATCCACCGTAGGACCTGAGGGTTGGGAAAAAGATAAAAACAACAGGGTCAGACATAAGTCTGAGCGAGTCCTATAACTTTAACAATACAATCGTTAAAGTAACCAGAGAAGACATAAACTGATATACGGTAACATATAGGGATGAATGGCTACCCTAAGCAGTCAACTAAACGAAGATAAAGGATAAAGACGCATCTACCCTCCCTAAGGTAAATTACTAAACTGCACCACACCAGTCGTTCCTAACTTAAAGGTTGATCCCACCCAAGGACTTATAAAATTTACTAATTAGTACCTGCGTACCCCTAGGTGACCAAGTAGGCGCCACGGGGCCCTACAATCCACTAGGTGTACACACTACTTCCCATTCGATCGGCTCCCTAACGTAGATACCCGTGCTGGCCCCACCGTGGGATGTATCATTCCCCAATGTGGCAACCTGATGAAACTAAAGGTGCACGGCTTATATCTACTCGATGCAACAACGGCTTACCTACCAGCCCGGGCCCACTCACGCATATGAAGCCCGTTGGACTTGCGTTGCCACCGCTAACCCGTTTGCCTCTTACAGTCAAGCCCAGTATGCGTGTCCCGTCCTCGACATGGGTCGAGCCCACAAAGATACGTATGGGTTACTGGTTGAAATGGGCCTCCACAAGCTACCCACCTAAGCTTGTCCCTTTTTCTAGTATATCCCACTTAACCCTTTAATCATGTTTTAATTACATGTTCTATTTTGGTTAAGTATTCTAATCGTATTTTCTATTGCCACCCAAGGCAACCACTAGATTTTCTCATGCCACCCGAGGCACCCACTTAACCCCTCATGTCCCTCTACATGCTAATGTGGTTAAGTGTTTCTTAATTAATTAATTAAGAACGTAACCTTTGTAAAGACCTCTCACATTAGACTGTCTTTTATGACCGCTGGTTAAGCCGGTTGGGTCCGGGCAGCCTTATGTCATAACAGAGTCTAACCTCGTGTCTTTACATTAATTACGTATTTAGTTTGTGCCTAAGACCTCTCACATTGGGCTAACATTTGTAGCAACTGGTTAAGCCGGTTGGGTCCGGGCAGTTTTACGCTACAACTGAGTCCAACCTCGTGTCTTAGTCAATTAATTACACCTAATTAATCACCCTCATAATTTTATATTAATTATCCCTAATTAATCAAGTTTTCTTAACATGGGTAGACCTAACTTAATAGGTAAATTCCCATGGGGTAGACCTAACTCAATAGGTAAATTCCCAACACATAGTATGGGTACACCTAACCAAATAGGCAAATTCCCATACTATGTTTATTTATTTTGTGTTATGCATAATTATATTAATTTCACACAATCTTATTAACTTATGCATTTAATTACCCCATCGTTCCCACGTAATTTCGTTCATGATATAACACATATAAAAGGTGTCAACTTGCATATGAATGAACATGTTTCAAAGGTGCCATCTTGCATATTAACAAACACATAACTTGCATATGAACTTGCATAACATGTCACATAACTTGCATATAATATGTCACATAACTTACATATTCATTTTGCATAACAAACTTGCATATTAGCTTATAGACTTGCATAATGTGTCATCATGAACTTACATATTAATAAACATGTAACTTGCATATTTACATACATGTAACTCGCATATTAACAAACATGTAACTTGCATATAAAGAAACATGTAACTTGCATATTTACATACATGTAACTTGCATATTAACAAACATGTAACTTGCATATTAACAAACATGTAACTTGCATATTTACATACATGTAACTTGCATATTAACAAACATGTAACTTGCATATTAACAAACATGTAACTTGCATATTTACATACATGTAACTTGCATATTAACAAACATGTAACTTGCATATTAACAAACATGTAACTTGCATAGCATATTACCATGAACTTGCATAACATGCATATGATTACATAGCCCACAACTTGCATATTTAGCATCATGCAAACATAACATACATCATATTAAACTTGCATAAGCTTACATACTCAACATGCATAAACATAAGATTAATGCTAACATCATATCATATGATTCAAAGCTCATTAACCCACATACAAAACCATAAATCTCATCACATCTCATCTAATTAGTTTACCAAAAGATCATCAAAGTGATAGAAACTCACAACTAGCAACTTTGAACACCAAATGAAGAAGATTAAGATGCTAAGAAGGGATTAGAAGTTGATTAGAGAGTGATTAGTATGCAACCCTCTTCATAAAATTAGTGGAGGCCATGAGAGCTAGCATTTTGCCATAGTTTAGTCACTAGGTTTAATTATGAATGAATTAGGGTAGGTTAGGGTCTTATTTATAGATTAGGCAAGTGTTTTAGGCCATAGGATTAACCCTAGATTCAATCCAAGCCATCAAAGCATGTCTTGGGGAAGAAGTCAAGTGTAGGAACCATCTAGGGCCTTTAGATTAAAGATGGACCATGAGAACCATTCAAATGCAAAATCTGCACTTGAGCGAATCGGCCCACGGGTTGACAGCCAAACACCCTGGATTAACCCCTAGTCGACCCAGCGGGCTCGGGTCGACTTCAAAAATCGGCCGGTTCGGTTATTCCCCTCTCCCAATTCGCTGTTTTGAGCATTTTTGCATATTTATTTATTAAATTTTCAATTATATATATATATATATCAATATATATATATATATATATCTACACAACCCATTTCACTTAATTAAGTATACTTTAATTTGGGAATTTTCGTGAAACTTCGCGAGGCCATATCTTGGTCATACGGACTCCGATTTTCGAAAACTCGGACTCTATTTCGCGTATTTTTCCGAGACGAACACAATGGCATAGCCCGTTTCCCTTGATTCCCATTTTAGAATTAAATTCTGCCTCGATTTATGTTATTACAGGTTATTGAAAATACGGGTTGTTACATGTGCTGGAAGGTGAGTTAGTTTGCAATGATTGAGAAGAGGAAGATTGAATATTTGATAATATAGATAATGTGAGAAGTGCCCATTGTTCCACTAGATCAAACAAGGGGGTAGTTGAATTATTAAGTTCAGAAAAAGGAAAAATGTTCTCTTTGAAATGAACATGACGAGAAACATAGACACAATTAGTGTTTAATTCGAGACAATAATATGCACTTTGGGTAGGTGAACAACCAACAAAAATACATGGTTGAGATTTGAGTTCAAGTTTGTGAGAATTGTAGGGTTTAAGCCATGGGTAGCAAAGATACCCAAAACTTCGAAACTTGGAATAATTAGGTTGTTAGCCGAATAATTTAAAGTAGGGGTGACACATTGTTTAGAGTTGGCGTGGCAAGTCAATTAATCAAGTAAACAGCTGTTGAGCAAGCATTTGTCCAATATTCAAGGGGCATTTTAGCATGAGTTAAGAGTGATAGAAATGTCTCAACAATGTGTCGATGTCGTCGCTCCGAATAGCCATTGTGTTGAGGGGTGTGGGGGTGGAGTTGTGAGATGCGAAATTACATCGATGGACAGGTAGTTACGTAGGCTTTCATACTCATCACCGTTGTCCGAGTAGAGAGTTTTGAGAGGCAGTTGAAAGTATTTATCAGTTAGAGCTTTATAGCGAATGAATACATGTTTTGCAACTGATTTTCATTTCAAATTATACAACCAAATGTATTCAGAAAAATGATCAATGAAAATAAGATAATATTTAAAGCCATCATGAGAGTAAATTGGTGATGTCCAAAGATCACTCAAGTGGGGCAGTAGACACAATAGATGAAGTAGAAAAAGTAAGTTTATGACTTTTATTGCAAGCACATGAATTACAATCTAAAGTGAAGATACTAGGAACATGAAGTTTATTTTTAGAAACAATTTGCCTAAAAACATTACGAGACGGATGCCCTAAACGATGATGCCAATCAAGTGAACTAGTTGTGCTTGCATAGACTGAAGGGGTTGTCGATTTGAGCTGATAAATGCCTACTGCAACCAGCCCTTGGAACAGAGATTCCCCCGTTTTGAGATCCTTCATATGAAAAGAGGTGGAAGAAAATACAATTGAGATATTGTTATCATGACAAAGTTGAGAAACAGAAATTATATTTTTAGACATAGCAGGAACAACTAAGACATTATTTAGTTTGAGCGATGATAAAAAACAAGAACCGACATGAGTGATTTTAAGGCCTTTGTCATCACCGACGATCAAACTCTTCGGTTCCATCATAAGGAGCATGGAGGGATAGATTGTTCAGATATATCGTGACTTGGTAGGAAGCACCACTGTCGAGAAGCCATATTGAAGAAGATGAAGCAGCAGAGGGATTTGCGATGTTTGCTTGAGGTTTTGGTGTGAATCGGTTTGACGGAGGTTGGAAATTGAAGAAGTTGGAATGACATTAGGAAACTTTTGCTTAAATAAAGGGCAATGGGCAATCACATGTCCTTGTTCTCGGCACCATTGACATTTTCCTAGAAAGGTGTAGGATTTTGTGGGATCACTACCATTAAGAATCTGATAGGATGGAGTTTGGTTAATGAGAGCCATTTAAGAAGAGGAAGTTGAATTGTTTTGTATCAGAGCTCTGATACCATTATGAGGAGTTGAAGAGAAGGATGCTACTTTTCCATTCAGTATTCATATATAAATATATAAAGTTACAAGATTCATGCACCTACATTTATGGAATAATATCATTAATGATATTTGAATAATATCATTAATGATATTTATACATGCACATGCACCTACAATTATGGAATAATATTATTAATGATATTTGAATAAATATCATTAATGATATTTATACATACAACTACAATTATGGAATAATATCTTAATAATATTTGAATAATATCATTAATGATATTTATATTATTCACTCATATTATGGCATATCTTTAATGGTATTTATTCCTCAAATTATGTTAATCCTTATCATTTCCAACCTTTGTTGCTTGGAGGACCGCCGCTATCTGGTCATGATCGATCTCGTTCACTCGTTGATTTGATTTGGTGGTTTCTATCGAAGATTATGTGATTCGGTTTACGATTTCATGGCTCGTGATTTGCAATTGTCGATCGCCATCTTTTTTCCCTCTTTCTATACATGATTCAAATGGTGCCCCAGGATTAGCAGTGTCATAAGTGGTTGCTTACCTCGCTTGTGCAAATGGTCAGGCCTAATGGAAGGTGCATTCTTGATTTAATATCAAGTTTTCATTGTTGTCCTTAATGAACTTTGCTGGAATTTGCTTTGTTCCAAGCACATAATCTTCTAAGTCGTATCCTTTAACAGCGGTTTCAATTTGTAATTTTCATTGCAGGTAATATGATTCATCCAGTTGTACATAAATCAAGTTGGTCTAAGGCTTGATGATGGCTTTGATCAGGTCAAGGGTTGATTGTAAACTGTGAGAGATCCTTGATGTGGAGTTTGGAGAAAGGGTTTCATCACCCATCTTGATACAAATGAATGGGAAACAACGACTGAGAGAAAATAAACCGAATGGCAAACATGAAAGCAGACCTGATGGGATGTTGCGAAACACAACAGCTTTGATACCAAGTTTGAAATCTTGTAGTGATACAACAAAAAATGAAGTTGATAATGTTTTTATTATCTCGGCATTGTGCCTTATTCCAATCTTTGAATACATTGTTGAATACCAATTCATAGTTATGGACTTGTATTATAACATCAGATAGAAAATAAAGAAAAAGGGGATTGTTAAAGGGATTCAACTTTTGGTTAAAGGGGTACCATTTTCAGTTTATTTTAAAATTGTTAAGAGGGGTTAAAATAAATTAGCCTCCCCATAAACATATTAATAAAATTTCCAATACTAACCCTATATTCTTCATTAATGTAGCCTTAAAACATAAATTCTAATTTAATTCTGCACATAAAAAAACAATAATACATGAAATATAAACGTTCTGCACACATGAAAATAACATATTCAAGCATTGTTTACTTTAGTTTTTATTATCAAAGTAAGCATGGAACACAGCAACAACAAATAAACACACTAGCCACAAAAAAAAGTAACAACATACACATACGCTTAACATAGCATGAACATAAGCATAAGTTCACTTAACAAACATTTGTTTCAATGTTGGAATATGCACACTGTTTTAATGTAATTACTTTTGACAAATTATCTCACATCGATGTTGTTTTCTTATCAAACTGTAAGATCTAAACCGTAACACACTGTATTCACTCTCGAACAAAATCCAAACTTTCCATGACGAATGTATTCGTCATTCTTGCAAATGAACGAAATTCATCCGCTTTCTGCAAATTGTATTCATTTTTTTCAACAAAATCTAAATTTTCAAAAAGGGGATTTATCAACGTTTTTTTTTTTTTACCTCGCGGCGTGTTTGGATCGAACTGAGATTGAATTTTAATCGATAAAGTTTAAGGGATGATGAGGCCGGGGTATTTTAGTCTATATTTTATTTTATTTTTAAAGTTCCAAACCCCCCTTAACAAATAAAAAATAAGATGGAGTCCCTTTAAATTTATCCTCCACTTAACAAAAAATGGAGTCCCTTTAACAATCCCCAAGAAAATAGGAATATAAAGGAAAATACGAATGTGAAATAACGGTAAATAAATCATTCTGATATGCAGAAAATAAGGATGCAGTTGAATGAATGCTGGGATTGAAGCCGCATAAATATCGTTAGGGCTGTTATGGTAATGGTAACCGTCACTGATACGAGAAAACAGTTAACATACTGGTACTATTGGTAAGCCAAAAATGAATAACGATAATTTACCATTACTGCTGGTAAAATATTCGTTGGAATACCGATAAATTGGTAAACCGTTGACTGGTAATGGTAAATTTACCCATACATAAAGCTATTAAAACATTAAATATCATACAGTAGTTTTCGGGTACAAATGGAATTTCGTTTGTTTTTCCCGTTCTTGCGTGGCAAAGTGGGAGTGGGTAAGACTGCCGTATTGAAACGCTCAATCGGCAGGACAGATTGCTGCCGTATGTCTTCTTCTTTCTTTACTCTTTCTTTGAACTACATATACGAATTAAATTTCCCATAATTCTGTTAGTACAAGGAATATTTGTTTTTTACTAGAATTGCGGAAGGAAGATGAGCATTCACGCATCAAAATGGATCCAATCTCTGAGGAGAATGAGCACGGGAAATGTACCGGCCGATATCATCGAGAAGGGGCAAAATCGGGTTATCGAGGCCTCTCTTACTCTCATCCGAGAAAGAGCCAAGCTTAAGGCAAGAAAAATCACCTTTTCAAAACCGTTCTTCGCTTTGTTTCTACATAGTTTGTTGATTTTATTTTATTTTAAATTCGTTTAGTTCATTTCTGTTGAACCCTTGATGATCATTTGGTTTTGGTTCTAGGGAGAATTATTACGAGCATTGGGAGGTGCTAAAGCTTCAGCAACGCTACTGGGGGTTCCGTTAGGGCACAATTCTTCCTTTTTACAGGGTCCTGCCTTTGCACCCCCTCGGATTAGGGAGGCTATATGGTGTGGTAGTACAAATTCTGCTACAGAAGAGGGTATACTTTCATTTCCACACCCACGCGCAACGGAAATTATGAATTATGCATTCTTGCAATTGAATAATTCCCTAACTGGCTTGTAATGTATTATGTACATTAAACTATAAATAACATCTCACAGGCAAGGATTTAAAAGACTCTCGCATATTAACCGATGTTGGTGACGTACCAATTCAAGAGATCCGGGATTGTGGTGTGGATGATGATAGGTTGATGAATATTATCAGTGAATCCGTGAAATTGGTGATGGAAGAAGTAAGATATTTCACTTTTCTCTCTTATGCATATGTAATCTCTGAGCTACTTTTACCTCTGCTACCATTCTTAGATTTCCTACCTTCCTCATATCCTCATAACTATGTATATAAAGTTTGTTCAATCATATCAGGTTACAGTTTTTTTATAGTTTAGTGACACAGATGATGGAATAGATTATGAAGGTTCATGGAGCTTCTAAATATTATGATGATCCTTTGATTAGCATTTATGAAGAAATGTTATCTTACGTAGACATAGAGGAACACAAATATATCATATTTCTATGAAGCCTCATGTGATGGTATAGAACACATGTATCGCCAGTAGCGATGTTAATGCTTTGATGTCTTAGTTTTCTGTTGTAAAGGTGAACTTCAATTAATTGCCCGTTCGGTAAGAAGATAACATTGAATAAAAACATAGGATGGAGTTATGCTCGACTAATATGCAGCTAGCTTGCTGTAAAAATATTTCATAAACAGTTTACGGTTGAGAAATTCAAAATAGGAGTTATGAGATAAGACAATACTGAAAACAAAACAAAATGACGGTGCTGTTTGATTCAATATAAAATAAAAATTATAGGATTAAGAGTTAAACATAATATAAGCAACAAAATATACTCTTTTCTCTATGGAAGGGACAGCTTATGACGTAATACATTTATCATTAGGCTGGAATTAAATTAACATCATAATATTGGGTATTATAATTCAATTGACGTAGAAACCTTTGCATATGGTTAAGACAATTCGAGTCACCTAAAATTGTATACTTTTCTCATATCATTATTTTATACAACAGTGAATATTAATAATGTATGGTTTATGCCTTACATTCACGTGTGAATCATATGGGCTGAGATACTAATTAAATAATTTTAATTTTAAATCACTCCTTATCCAAGCTCACTAGGCGACCCGGCGATCCATGAATTATTTCAGTCTGACCAATTCGGGCAATATAACAAGCCAAATGCTCTCTTATTCGCCAAAATACTAGTATCATGTAATGTCATGCTGCTTGTATAGGAATGATACTTGCATTCAGTTACATACAAACATTTCTTGAAAAGTGTATGTGATTTAGTAAATTGTATGGTAATTCATGTTGATGTGATCAATGAAGTAATTAAACATTTTCTCAATATGTACCTTGTTAACTGGAACAAAGATGAAATATTTGAGCTTTCTATTTCTACATTAGCTTGCCTACAATGATACATTTTGTTCGTTGTAAGACAACTTTTAGCAGCAAGTGACAAGTGAGTACATGGTTTATAAATTCTATCATTTTACTACTTCACAGCTACCACTACGCATCCAACATGTACAAATCGCTATTAATTCAACACAGTCACTGATTAAATCGTACTAAACACTAAAAACCCAATATTTACATTAAATATGAAAGCGAAAAATCAATAGGGTAACAATAAAAGTAAATAACTGTACAGTATTTTGATTAAACGAGCAGGCTTTCAAGCATAACCGTTGGATGCCGTTGGGGAAAAGAAAAGGAAATATATTCCCCAATGGCTTATGAGTCATAACATTTCCATTCACTCACCATCCTACTGAGTATACTTTAAAATATATTGTTTCTTTGGAAAAGATTTCAAAGTTGATTTTTGATTACCAGACCCAAGCCATGCTCCCCTCCTTGCATGCAGATGCTTGCATGCATCGATGTATGTATGTATGTATGTTTATACGTGGTTGAAACCATTTTGAAAGTGCAAGCAAACTTAAAAAGAACTAAAAGTATTCTACATTTGTTTCTGCACAGTATCCACTTCGTCCGTTGGTGTTAGGTGGTGATCACTCAATATCATACCCTGTGGTTAGAGCTGTAGCAGAAAAGCTTGGAGGACCTGTGGATATTCTTCACTTGGATGCACATCCAGATATCTACGATGCATTTGAAGGAAATAAATACTCACACGCATCTTCCTTTGCGAGGATAATGGAAGGAGGTCATGCTAGGCGCCTTTTACAAGTAACTAGCTCTATCACGTGAAATAAGCTGCTAAGTTTATGAATGAAAAGGAATATTTGATCCACATGGGTTTGAATAAATTTACTAAGCTGAAGTAATTTTTACTGTGAATATGAAAATATATTTGATACTGGTATTCAAGTATACAGATATAAAAACTACTTAATATCATCAGTTTTTGTTCAGGATGTTAGAGCTGAGATGTATCTCACTTTTGACATCCATCACTTGTTGCATAACAAATATTATATTTGATTGGGTGATAAATGAAAGTGCTATAAACAAAAGCGAACATTTGGCCAATTTAATAATAAACATTTTTTACTATTGTATTCTCATTCATTTATTTAGGAGCAGATATTTAAAAATCCCATTTCATTTGTCAATAAAATAAATATGACATGTTGAAAAAATTGTATTATAAATGTTTGTGCATATTCGATTCATAGAGATGCTCGATTTAATGTTTTTTTTTTTTCTTTCCATTTTCTGGTTTCAGGTTGGAATAAGGTCAATTACTGACGAAGGACGAGAACAGGGGAAGAGATTTGGCGTGGAGCAATATGAAATGCGTACATTTTCAGGAGATCGTCACAATTTAGAGAAACTGGTATCTCTTTTGCTCTCTTTATACAAACAATTGTGTGTACGCATATGATTGTGCATGGGCTGTACTTAGGTGCAGTTGGGTTTTGGGTTTTGAGATTATGTACATTAGATAAAAGAAACACTGTTCTGTTCAAATATTTATCTAAATAAATAAAAAACAGAGAAGAAGAAAGGAGAGAGAAGAATAACAGTAAACAGAGAAAAGACTACATCCTTATCGAAGTACTTTGTTTATCCTTGTTGCATTGCATCATAATTATAAACATGTTCACTTGTAAGTTAAGTAAATTGTGAAAGGGAAATAAAGAGGAAAATGCAGTAAATGTGAATACAAATCTGACAATCACAACAAAGGGAAATGCTAATTTACTTTTGACTTAATAAAATTTAATGGCGATGTGTGGTATAAATGCAAAATCTTTAGTCGTCACAACACCTTTCTTTCAAATAACCTTGTTGGTAGTGTTGATTGCAAATCTGTAGTGAAGTTCCGTTCATGGATGATTGGGAAGGGGTGATGGTGGAGGATGCAAACCGAGGATGAGATTCTTTGATTGGTGATCATGAAGGGATACCATCTACGGAATTTTTGGAATTTCACAAGGACAGTGGAAATCTTATCAATTGAGTTTTCGTTATTTATAGTAGAGATTATTTTTAACTGTCATAAGTGGTGGAATTTTGGATTTACGCTTATTTACCAAAAAATATTACATTGCCAGCTAGATACTGACGGAGGATGACATTTATTGATGATGCTTCAAACAAAAATTCTTCCAGTGACTAAAAAACTGATTTCAAATTTGCCCCATGTGATTATTTTGTCATTCTTGGATCAATCAAAATATAATATTCTTTTTTTTTTTTTATCAAAATATATTATTCTTGCTGTTTGTAGCTGCTACTTAAATGACGTTCATCCTTGAACTTTATGGTGTCACACGCTCCAGTTCTTCAAGGACGACCTTTCACATGTTGAAAGTTCCGGTTCGAAAATATAAAATATTCTGTCGCTACCTTTATCCAAAATAATAAACATAGCTATGTTTTGAAATCTCCTTTGAAAACTTAAAAAATAATCTCATTAAAATGAATGATACTGTCAATTAATTATGCCAGTGTTGATGTTTGTTTTTAATCACCTTTAAATATGAACATCATCCTCATGGCTTGCTATTAGATACTATTGGGAATTTTTTTTCTAGTTGATTGTTTTATCTGTATATGTAATCATATAGTAATAGCAATCCGGTAACATTTAGTATTCTTATGTATTACCATGCATATGTGAACATATTGTCGGAACATAATTGCATTCAGTAACATGAATCAAACGCTAAAATCACACCCAACCTCCTTTGATGATTGCATGGGCTTATTTACACTCAAAGCCAAAGTGTATCAGAAGTCTGTTACTTCGAAAACTTATTATTCCAGTATCTACTGTTGTTCTGTGTATTCAGTTCTTGGTGGTGTACTCACAGAGAATAGAAATTCCTCATTTTTAACGTCGTATTTCATTCTTTTGGATTTTTCCTTTATCCTGTTTTTTTTAATTTTGTTAAAAATAAATGATTTTTTCCTAGGTTAAAAAAAAATGCATATTCTAATGAATGATGCGTATAGAATAAGGAATATGGTGTGGGTATCAGGAATCGAACATGCATCGTTAGCTTGTAAGGCTAAGGATTGTGGTCTATGTTAATTTGTCATTCTTAACATTTCTAATTCAAAACCGAACATGAAAATTTTGTTCTTCTGTGGAACATAAAATTCTGTCATATACAGTAGTATAATTAGCGTTCATTTTGTATTCATAGACTCTTATTACAATTATTAACTATGAAACCCTTTCTACTTCATATCGTATTTAACATTTTTTGCTTGGCCTGCTGTAGTCGCAACTTTTCTAGTTAACCGTTTTTAACTATAAATGTAGTAGTAATAGCTATCTGGTCATGTTTAGTTATCTTATCCATTACACGAATATGTGAACATATTGTCGGAACTCATTTAGTAACACAAACTAAACATTAAAATTACACCCAAGCTACTTTGATGATTACACAGACTTATTTACACTCAAAGCCAAAAAGGGATCAAAAGTCAATTACTTTGAAACTTAGTATTCCAGTCTTTACTGTCCTCTGTATTCAGCTCCTGGTGATTTAATCATATTTAACTTACACGATTAGAAATTCATCAGGGCCATAGTAATATATAAATCGCATCAAAAAGGGGAAGATAGAAGGGGAGGAAAGAGGACCAATGGTTTTTAGGACGGGAAGAAGGAGGGGGTGAATACCAATAAAAAAATTATTATGTTTAACCTGAGGTTAGGAGAAATTCGTTATTTTAGTAAGTACTCTTTTGTATATTCTGTATCTTTGATAATAGAATCATATGAATAGTATGCAGTTCTAGTGCGGTTGCCAATGGCTCCTAGCTCTTTAGCAAGAGGGAGAGGGTTCAATCTTTGACAACAACACTTAAGCAGCTTAATATATGCTGAGGCATATGCAACTCCTTGTTTTAAAAAGAATTAGATGAACATTTCACAATCGTTGAACCTACTTCACTTGCAATATCTAGATTTGATACCATTTTAATCATCTTGTTATCACAAACTCATTTTACAATAGGAAGAGAGTGATCTCTTTAGTATTTACATAAGAAATTTTTGTTATTTCCATATTGAGATTATTTCATCAATATTCGTATGTTATGCATCCTCCATTCTCCTTTTGTTTTCTCTTTATTTAGATTATCCAAATAACCAGCTTCGCTTTTAAGGCATAGAAAAGTATGTGTCTGCCAAACGCATTTTGCGGGAGTTTGTTAAAGGATTTTCGTTTTCGAGGATGGAACTAATGATCATTGGGTTTGCAGTCTAACCCATCAACCAACTATTTGCCCTATGTTTGGATGGAATTAAATGATCTACTTTCTTGCTTTTCGAAATTCAGAATGAAATGATGTTAGCTTGAAAAAGAAAAAGAAAAAAGTAGTTTGAAGTCCATCTAAAAGAACCGTTAAGTCAGCACTCCTGCCTATTATGCTTCATACATGATGCATAAATTTTACGCATGTTAGAAATTTTACCCACTGAGAGCGTTTTCAGCAATACATTTTGTGATCTTCTGACATAATGATTGACATACAGAAACTAGGAGAGGGAGCGAAAGGAGTGTACATATCAGTAGATGTAGACTGCCTCGATCCTGCATTCGCTCCAGGTGTGTCGCATATCGAGCCTGGAGGTCTCTCCTTTCGTGATGTTCTAAACATCTTGCACAACTTACAAGGCGATGTCGTAGGTGCCGATGTGGTCGAGTTCAACCCTCAGCGTGACACTGTCGATGGAATGACTGCTATGGTCGCCGCAAAGCTTGTTAGAGAACTCAGTGCAAAGATTTCCAAGTAGAATCTTTATCTAATATATATGAAGGCACTACGTTTTTTCGATTTATTTGTAGAAAGAAGCTGTTGAAAGCTTACTATACCGAGAATAATGAGAGCTACTTTGAATTAAAATATGTAAGATTCAGAGAGGAAGCCAACAACTAGCGAAGAGATGAAAGCAGTTTTGTTTTGACCTGAAAGTATGTATTCAGCTTTTATATGTTGATGTTATGATAATATTATAACAATGTAATGGATTTGTTTTGCGGCTACTGGTTGCTGCTGTTTAAAATTTAAATGGCACACGGGCATAGTGGTGCGGAGACTCAATGATTCCGTTCCGGACATGTGAGTTTTGAAAGACTGGTGTGTTTAGATGCATTACGTAATTGAATGATTCTTTGTGACAGTGCAGAAACTCAAAGTTGGTTTCTGCGTGAATGATTCCTTGTAATATCTATTCAAGCCCAGGGAATGCAAATATGCTTTACGACATGTGACAGTGAAGTGCGTATTATGAATATCGTATGCGATTCCTAAAATAAGGATGCTAATTCTGGAAGTCCTGAACATGAGAAAGTTTGTACAGTGCGCGCGCGCGCATATATATATATATATATATATATATATATATATATATAACAAACGGGAGAAACTGGTCAAGCTTCAATGGCTCACAAAAACAGATTATGTAGAAATGGCTATAAGAACTGTGCACACACAAACGCAGACTAGTACAGGAGATACAACAATAAGGCTAAAAATACAAGACGGGCAAAAACAAGCGGCATTCGAGTCCAAGTGGAGTCTCTACTGTCACTAGCCAATGTTGTCGAAGAAACCCAAGCTAACCGGAGTCCAAAGAAGTAAGACAGAGATCACGGCTAACCCCAGCGGTAGGCCAAATGAAGGAATCCAGAAATCTGTAAACATTCACATCAAGACATGTGGGAAGACTAACTGAAAGCTCCAGCCCGCCTATCAAAGAGCCAACCCATGCAAAGCAAGCAGCACTACGAAAATCACCGGCCAAAGAGACAATGTAGACAATCCCGAAACAGGTCAATCCATACGCTGAGCAGAAGAAGCCCGCGACGCACTCCAGATGAAAGCTCCACAACCAAATATCAAGACCATATCCTGGAGAGCCAAGTACCAACGATCTAACAAACCTGTAAATTCAGGTCCCACAGCACTAGCAAACTATATCAACGATTAAAAAGGGGGGTGGGGAGGTGTGGAGAGGATAGCGTGACAGATCCCGCTAACCTAAAAACTCAAGGTTCAACCAATCCCCGCGCGGGAGATTGCTGGCACGGATGAAACATCAAACATACCAGCAAGCCGTCGCGATCGAGAACCAATAGAACCTCTAAACGGTCTGCCACGAAAAGCATGGAATACGTCATTCCTTACCTTTTGGATGATAGATGAGGGGTCCATAAGCACCTCGTCAAAAACCGTCTTATTCCGCGAGCACTAGATATGCCAGTAGATAAGACAAGGGATAAACCGAAAAAAGGATATAACGCATGGATTTTCATGAGATTCCGGTCCACCAGTTTCTCAGTATATCAGCGAGCGAAGACGCATTATCTCGAAGACCAACCAAGTTCCTGAAGTAGTTCCAAACAAATATGGCAGTAAAGCCAAGGAAAAACAAGTGAATATGGATTCGTGTCCCCAGTTCCACAACACCTGCAACGGGATGCTAAAGGGATGCCAATCCTCTAGAGGTTCTCGTTTATAGATAGCCCTTCGTGCAGGGTCCGCCACATAAACATAAATCTTCGGGGGAATACGGACATCCCAGATGAAAGAAAAAATAGGGAGACTTGGAGATGGAGACCTCGCCGAATTCCAAGCCGACTGAATCGAAAAGGGACTACCGTCCCATCCGGATCTGCCACCATGCGGATCCGAAAAAGCCTTCACAGATTGCATCCGTTTCCACGTCTCACTAGTGTATGATGGGATACCGGAGTAATTCGTGGACTGCAGTCTGCGGTACTTAGCATGAAGGAATGTTGCCTATAAGGACTCGTTTGCTTCGAACCTAGCCTATAGCTTGCAGCAAAAGCGGTACAAGTGTTGTAATACACCGTATTTTTTGTGAATATTAAAGTAACGGATTAATGAATACTTAATTTTAAAAGTGGGAATTAAGCGAAACGGATTACGCCATTGCATTTGTCTCGGAATTCTGCTTGAAATAGTGTCTGAGTTTGCGTAAATCGGGCACTGTATGAAGAAGTTATAAGCCTTCGAAGTTTATATACGTGTAGGGGAGAATATATATATATATATTGGGTTCAGTACTTCAAAAATAGGTCCAGAAAGTCAAAAATGAGTCCGAAATTCAAAATCAGCCAAAAACAGGCTAGGCGGGAAAATTCCCGCCAGAGGTTGTCGACCCCCTTAAGGGGTGTCGACATAGGTGTCGACCCCCCATAGGGGTGTCAACGCCCCTCCCCCGATCTGGGCGAAATACTTCGTTTTGTATCTGGCTGACGAGGCAGTGACGAATTTCTGAGTCGTAGGGCTACGTGCGACTTCTGATTGGCCTGATGACGCATTCTCTTGGACTGGATGGTTTGGATGAACCCTATGTTGATCGAAAGGCTCTTAATAATCCTAGACATCTATATATACACTCATAACCCAACCCTAATTCTATTGCTCAAAGGCCATGGCGCCGTCATGCTGTTCATCCCCAAACTAGCCTAGCCGTCATTCTTCAACCTAAATTCAAGAAGAAAATTAGAGAGCCTCAAATCAAATTAGAAGATTAGTTTTGCTACAATAACAACGATTTAATTATCTTTTCTTAATCCTAGCAATGTAAGTTCACGTTATTTTCAGATTTGAATACCTGATTGTAATTTTGACATGTAATAAAATGAATCGAAGTCCATGCCTGATTGTAAGATAATCTTTTCAGATTTATCCCTATCCTTTGATTGAATCTATGTCTTTACATGCCTTAAAGGTTATTTTTATTGATTAAATCAGGCCTATCTTTGTTGTGCATCAGGTTTATAATTCTTTTTGGTTCGTGATGTTATTCTTATGCCTGCGATAATGATTGTATCAGTTTATTCAAGAATCTATCTTTGTTGGATCTAAATCTCCTGTATTAGGTCTGTAGTTACATGCCTATTTTTATGCCTATTCTTATTTTATGCTCCTTCTCTCCCTCTTCCCCTATTTCCTTTTTCTTTTATGAATCTGGGTTACCTTTGAACCTAGGCTGAAATCGCCAAATATGAACGATAGAAATACGAGGAATATTTTGGGTAAATATTGGGAATAACATATTCGGTGAAGTAATTGGGCATAATATATTCGATGAAATTGTTGGACATAATTTGTAACTTGTGATTTGGGGTATAAATGTTATTGTTGCGAAATTGGGGTAAACTGAAATATTAAATCTAGATTGGGCGGAAACTGTAAATTGGAATATTAAATCTAGATTGGGCATAACTATTGGTTGGGACGCCAAGCATAATGTATATTGCGATTTTGGGGCATGACTATTATTGCAAATTTGGGAAGATTGGGTGTAACCTATTTTGAGTAATCACTTATAATTTAATTTGTTGGGCATAACTTGGGAATTGGAACATGACTAGTTTGGTGAATTTGGGATAATTAGCATATATAATCTAGACTTGGACACGTATAGTAAATATGTAAATTGGCTAAAGATGAACGTGTCTAACCCGAGGTTAGATTGAGTTGTGGTGTAAGACTGCCCGGAACCGCCCGGCACATCCAGCGACCGCAACAATATAGATCTAATGTGAGAGATTAGCGCATTAAGCCCAAAACCCGAAGTTAGAATGAGTTTGCGGTAGAAGTCTGCTCGGAACCGCTCGACAAATCCAGCAACCGCAAACAATAGTTCTAATGTGAGAGGTTGAGGCATTAATGAATGAATTAATGCTAATGAATGGGCATACTAAGAATGGTAGGGTTAAGTTAACACAAGAGGGCAACACTTAACCAATATAACATGATGCGTGATAGGGCAACGCTTAACCAATGTAACATGACAAGTGGTAGGGTTAAGGTAACACAAGAGGCCAACGCTTAACCAATATAACATGATGAACGAGTGGGGTTAAGTTAATGGGAAACACTTAACCAATATAACATGATGAACGAATGGGGTTAAGCTAAGGGGAACACATAACCAATATAATATGATGAATGAACATGGTTAAGTTAATAGAAAACACGTAACCAATTACAACATGATGGATGAGAAGGGTTAAGTTAATAAGAAACACTTAACCAACAGGACATGACGTATGGATAAGTTAAGTTAACTTGAATAGATGGATAACACTTAGCCAATTTGGGGGGGAGGGGTATACGAATAGACCCTAGGAAACCCTAGTAACGGGGACCCATTTCAGCAGTAACCCACATAGATGTATCACGGTACCCTGAACTAGGTAGGGTGGGGCACGATTACTGGGCTGATTATAAACGGTCAAAATAGAGGCAGAGGTACGTCAGTGTAGCTTCCGTCGGATTACGGGCATTCATGTACTCCAGAGTGGAAAAAGCGGGCACTGGGTACCAGTAGTTATACACTGTGCATCTTGAATCATGTCGGGTTGCTATCTTAGGGATCGATACACCTTATGATGGGACCAGCACAGGGTATCTACACGCAAAAGAGGGCCGATTGACACAGACACAAGGAAAATTAATACAAGTAGGGTGCCGATCGATAGGGTAGTAAGGGTACATCTAACATCTTCATGGCAATTAGCCTGATTGAGGTAAGATCCTCATATTAGATGTACACCTGAAGGCTACCACAATTGCGGGGTTGGGATCACCTTATTATATAACATAGGATACTAGTTGGGACACTAGTAGGGGATACATATCCTTTTTCACTAGATACTAGTTGGGACACTAGTAGGGAATACTAATCATTCTGTAAAAGACACTAGTTAGGATGCTAGTTGGGTGGTGCAGAGAAAATAGGAAATCAGAGAAAGAACCGAAGCGCATTCAGTGTATCTTACCTTGTCATATCTAACGATCATCATTTGTTGTCTTGCTATGCTTATTATCATGGTTATGAATGGTATCTAGTTTATTCATGTCATGATGCTTTTACCTATTTACATGTTGAAAGTCACTGGACTTACCAGGCTTTATGTCTGACTCTGTTTTGTTTCGCTATCTTTTCCTCCGTTCTCCCCCTCCCCCCAGGTTCAAAGGGAGAGAATATTACCACTTAGCTCAGTTTTCTTTCCAAGCTCGAAGATAGACGATGTATTGCTTTGGACTCTCCTTTCCACATCTATGGCTGGCTCATGCTTTAACGGGGAATATCATTGTCATTTCATGCTTCTTTATTTTTTTAAACAAGACAGATGCTTTGTTGTAATTGGTATTGGTGTTTTGGTTCTGGAAAACAATCTTTATACAAGCTGTTTTACCAAGTTGCTGGTTTATCAATAAAGTAAAGTTTTATTTATTTTCCGCTGTTTAAATTTTGTCTGTTTTGTAATTTATCTATTCTATACACTTATGACGCTCCACTGAAGTTAATGCATTCCCTTTGTGAGTGACCTTAACGGAGGTGGGGTGTTACACGTGGTATCAGAGCTAAAGGTTACCAGAATAGATAAAAGATTTTTCAAAAGCATATTTTAAAAGGGGTGTTTTCTAAAGCATGTTTTAAAGAAGCGTTCTTCAAGAGAAAAGTATTGTTTTTAAAAGGCATATTCCCCAAAGCCATATGCACTATCTTTCGATTCTCTATTTGAATCTCGTCTTCCTTTCTTTTCACCATAGTTTCGTAGGCATACGGCACATGTCGAGGGCGAAATAGTGCCCAACCTCCATCTGTAGCCGCAGTAGTTTCACCTACGGCTAATTTTCTTTCAAGCCTTGTAGGTTGCCGTGCAAAGGTAGTTTCGAGAAACTAGTCAACGAGCTACACAAGGATAGTAAAGATGAGAATAAGAGAGTTTGAGC
The DNA here is from genome assembly GCA_030737875.1 of Allium sativum. NCBI lineage: Eukaryota > Viridiplantae > Streptophyta > Magnoliopsida > Asparagales > Amaryllidaceae > Allium > Allium sativum. Next base: position 290,674,725 of record CM060927.1, read on the forward strand.
TAAGGAGCACAAGCCCAAGGATAAGAAGCTTGTTGATATGGCTTAATCCACGCAGAAGGAGAAAGTTGAAAAGAAAGAGGCCAAAGTGGAAGAATCACAAACAAGGGATTGGAATATAAGAAGGGTGGAAGAAATAATAGATCCCACGACAAGAGGAAGTGTCTTTTTTGTGGTATAGCGGGTCATTTAATTGTAGGAAGAAGAAGACAGGTGGTTGTTTTCAGTATGGTGAAGCAGTGCATCTTATCAAGGATTGGCCGAAGGACAAGGACAAGGGGCAAAGGACATAATCTTCTAGAGGGCTATTGCATGCTCTCACTGCTAGTGTACCTAAGAGAGATAGGAACATTTCTGTTGAAAGTTTAGTTTTTCTTTTCAATCATCCTGTTAGAACTTTGTTTGGTTTTGGCGCTTCACATACTTTTCTATCTGCTTCCATAGTTGAGCCTCTGCACCTTAATACTTGTATAGTAGAAGATCCCATTATTCTCTAAAATCCAATTGGTGGTTCGTCTCATTTGTCTTTGGTTTGCAAGGATTTGAGAATAGCTATATTAAGTATTGAGTTTAAGTGTAATGCTTATGTTTTTGGTTTCATGGGCTATGGGTTGATTCTAGGCATGGATTGGTTAGCTAGTAATTGTGAAAGGAGGGTAGTTAGACTTTTGACTTGCCTCGGGAATACCCTTGAGATTTCGTGCAATCCTAAGGGATCAGTTTGGCTTAGCTATCTAGAATCACTTGATGCATCTATCGACGATTTGTGATCCGTTGGAGTAGTCCATGAGTACGCTAATGTTTTTGATTAGGTTAGGGGTTTGTTCCCTAAATCGCGAGATAGTCTTCCTCATATATCTAGTTAACAATGCAAAGCCAGTTGCATTACCTGTATGACACATGAATCCAAGGGAAAGGAAGGCTCAGCGAGCAAGTTAAAGAGTTGCTTGAGAAGGGGTTTATTAGGTGAAGTATTTCTGAATGGGGTGCTCCAGTAGTGTTCGCTACTAAGATGGATGGTTCACTTCGCCTATGCATGGATTATAGACAATTAAACAAGCTGACTAAAGAAAAATAGGCATCCACTTCCAAGAATAGATGATTTGTTTGACCATCTTGTAAGTGCGTCTGTTTTCTCCCAACTAGATTTGGCTACAGGGTTTCATCAGCTAAGAGTAGCTGAGGACAATATAGACAATATAATTTTTAGGACCCCTGACGGTTTCTTTGAGTGGCTCGTCATGCCTTTCGGTTTGATGAATGCACCCGCTTATTTTGTTGACTTGATGAGTAGGTGTTTAGGGAGTTCCTTAATAAGTTTATAGTAGTCTTCGTGGACGATATCTTGATTTTCTTAAAGAACGAGGAAGAACATGCTTTGCATTTAAGAGAAGTCATGGATACACTTTGAGCACATCAACTTAAGGCGAAGTTCTCCAAAATATCATTTTTGGAGAGAAGAAGTAAGGTTTCTAGGACATGTGGTGTCCAAAGAAGGGATAGCAGTAGATCCCGCAAAAGTAGTTACGGTGCAAGACTGGAAGGTCCCAAGGAATGCAACAGAAGTAAGAAGCTTTCTTGGACTAGCGGGCTAATATAGGAAGTTCATTAAGAACTTTGCGAAGGTATTAGCCCCACTTACTGGATTAACGAAGAAGAATCTAACCTTTGCTTGGGGTATTGATTGTGATGTCGCTTTCCAACGATCGAAGAGGGCTCTTACAACGGCCCCAGATTTGAATTTTACCTTAAGATAGTAAAAGGTTTACGGTATACACGGATGCATGCGGCACGGGACTAGGCGCCATTTGATGTAAGAAGGAAGGGTAAGGTCGTAGTGGATGCCTTAAGAAGAAAAAGGTTGACTTCAAGTCCTCTTTATGTGAAAAGGAAAAGTTCAGAATATATATCAACCTTTGATTTTAAAACCTTTGGTTAAGTTAGTAGTTGGCGTCGCTAGGAGTAAGACATACGCTTTTGGATCAAATAGGGACTTCACAAAGGAAAGACTCTTAGATAGTTGACGCAATGGATAAGTTAAGTAGAGAAGAGACCTCTAAACACCTTAATAACTACACCTGGTAATATGGTTAGCATCTGTTTATTTTCAAGAGATAGTTCTTCCACATGGAATACCCTCTAGTGAATTTTGGAAGACCTTTTTAGCATGACACAACAGAAGTTGTAGTGCCGAGTATACTAGAAGGAGAAGGGGTGGAACGAGAGGCGACAGTGAAATGAGTTCCAACTCATATTTTGGAAACAGAAATTAAGAAGCTACACAATCGTGAAGTTAATACAGTTAGAGCACAATGGGGTGAAGCTCTACAAGATGTGACTTAGAAGGCTGAAGACTAGATACGCGCATCATACCCTTTTTGAGGGTATATGTAACACCCCACACCCGCTAAGGTCACTCACAAAGGGAATGCCTTAGTTTTGGTGGAGTATTTTTAGTGAGTATAGAACAGAAAAATTACAACAGGACAGATATAAGTAATACTTGAAAATTTAAAACATCATTTCATTAACAAAACATGTTTGGTTACATCACAAAACCATAACAAGAGTCAAGTACATAATATCCATCCTGATAAAATAGAAGTACATAATCCCATTACATAGACAATAGCCAAAAGATAAACTGAGCTTTACTTCTTCCGTCCAAGCCCCAAGAGATAGATATAGCGGTCTGGTCCAAGCCCACTAGTGCTAAGTCCACTCTGATAACCTGAGGGTGGGGAAAAAGATAAACAACAACGGGGTCAGACATAAGTCTGAGTGAGTCCTATAACCCTAACAATACAACCATTAAAGTAATTAGGGTATGATATAAACAAGATACGGTACCTCCGGGGATAATGACTACAATAAGTAGCCCACAAAACACAGGATGTACTACGATAATCGAAACGACGTATTTATCCACCCAAGGATAATTACTAGCTTACACCACCCCAGACCTACCCACCCAAGGGTAATTCCTACACTGCACCACACCAGTTCTACCCACCAAGAGTAATTCCTACTTAAAGGTTGATCCAACTTAAAGACTTAGAAAATATAACTAATAGCTTCTGGTACTTCTAGCTGACCACGTAGGTGCCGTCTGCCCCTACCTCCACTAGGTGTACCAAGTTATCTTACCCAGTAGTTTCGTGTACCCCTACATAGGTGCCGTCTGCCCCTACCTTTACTAGGTGTACCCACTACCCCCAAGCGATCGGCTCCCTAACGTAGATACCCGTGCTGGTCCCACAGTGGGGTGTATCACTCCCCTAAAGTGGCTACCCAATACTATCAACGGTGCACGGCTTTATATCTACACGATGCAACAACGGCTTATCTACCAGCCCGGGCCCACACACGCATATGAAACCCGTTGGACTTGCGTTGCCACCGCTACCCCGTTTTGGCCTCTTATAATCAAGCCCAATATGCGTGTCCCGTCACTCGACATGGGTCGAGCCCACAAAGATACGTTTGGGATATTGGTTGAAATGGGCCCCCACAAGCTACTACTTAAGCTTGTCATTTTATCTAGTGCATCCCACTTAACCCCTTTTTATAATCATGGCCCCTTACATGTTAAGGTTTGGTTAAGTCATCCAATTATATTACAATTGCCACTTAAGGCACCCACTAGATTTCCGCATGCCACCCAAGGCACTTACTTGATTCCCACATGCCACCCAAGGCACTTACTTAACCCTTTAATCATGTTTATTTACATGTTCCACTTTGGTTAAGTATTCTAATCGTATTTTCTATTGCCACCCAAGGCAACCCACTAGTTTCCTCATGCCACCCAAGGCACCCCCACTAGTTACTACATGCCACCCAAGGCACCCACTTAACCCCTCATGTCCACTACATGCTAATATGGTTAAGTGTTTCTTAATTAATTAAGACCGTGATCTCCCATAAAGACCTCCCACATTAGACTGGCTGTTATGACCGCCTGGTTAAGCCGGTAGAGTCCGGGCAGTCTTACGTCATAACAGAGTCTAACCTCGTGTCTTTACCTTAATCACGTATTTAATTTATGGCTAAGACCTCTCACATTGGGCTGACATTTGTAGCAACTGGTTAAGCCGGTCGGGTCCGGGCAGTTTTACACTACAAATGAGTCCAACCTCGTGTCTTAGTCGATTAATTACACCTAATTAATCACCCCCATATTAATTATCCCTAATTAATATCAAGTTTTCCATAACATGGGTAGACCTAACTCAATAGGTAAATTCCCACTTATGGTAATTTATTTTTTTATGGTATGCTTAATCATACCCAATCTTACATTTATTAACATATTTACCAACCCCATCGTTCCCCACGTAAATCGTCCTCATTTCATGACATAATAAAGGGGAAGATCCATCACAATTATCATGGGTTTAGCATACAACTTTGTCATGGGTTAAGAGGATGTCAACTTGCATATATGAGCATGTATTAACCCCACCACATTTAACCCAAACTTGCACATTATCATACACATGTCTTGCATAACATGTTGAACTTGCATATAAGCATTCTCATAACTTGCATAACACGTTAGACATGCATTTAAGCCTACACATAACTTGCATAAGCATTCACATACTTGCATGGGCATTCATATACTTGCATAAGCATTCACATACTTGCATATCACATTAAGCTCGCATTTAAGCATATACATAACTTGCATAACATCATGCTCATAACTTGCATAATCTCATAAACTTAACTTGCATAACACTATGCACATAACTTGCATACCCTCATACACATAACTTGCATATGAACTTGCATAACAACATGCACATAACTTACATAACATCATGCACATAACTTGCATAACATGTTGAGCTTGCATGTAAGCATAACTTGCATAATATGTCGAACTTGCATATATGACTTGCATCTTAAAGGAGGGTAAACATGCATAGCATATAAGGGTGCCATCTTGCATATGTATATACCATATTTAAAAGGGTAAACTTGCATGTCATGATTTATGCATAATACCAAACACTTAGCATGCATAAAACCACTTACTTATCATGCATAGAATCAAATACTTATTATGCATAAAATCAAATACCTATTATGCATAAAATCAAATACTTATTATGCATAAAATCAAATACTTATTATGCATAAACCCATCACCTAACTTGCATAAACCCAAACACTTAACATGCATAAAACCCCATACTTAGTATGCATACAATCAAATACTTAGCATGCATAACATCAAATACTTAGCATGCATAACATCAAATACTTAGCATGCATAAAATCACATGCATAACTTGCATATCATGTTACATATAACTTGCATATATTCTCACATATAGTTTGCATAACATGTTACATATGCATAAATGTTTAACATAGTGTTTTGCATCATAAAACATGGCTTTAAACTTGCATTTAACATAAAACTTGCAAATCACATATCATACAAACTTGCATAAACACATTTATCCACAAACATAGCCATGTCTTATCACATCCTACCATAATCAATTTAATAATTGATTATTAAAGCCATAGGAACTCACCAAAACCAAGATTAGCAAACTTATGAAGTAAAACTAGTTGCCAAATATGAAGAAGAAGATGATTAGGGGTTGATTAGCTTGCAACTCTCTTCATTGATTTGTGGAGGCCATGACCAAGTTTCATTTTGCCATAGTTTAGTTACTAGATTTAATTATGAATGAATTAGGGTAGGGTTAGGGTCTTATTTATAGGATTAGGTTGCATTTTGGACCCTTAGATTAACCCTAGATTGGATTAGGACCCTTAGATTTAGGAAATCTCTAGAACCAGCCCTCTAGGCCAGCCCAAGAACCCAAACTGGTGCACCCAGTTTCACTGGGCGTCGCACCCCTGTCGACAGGCAAGTCGACAGGCAAGTCGACACCCCTGTCGACAGGCCTGTCGACAGCCCTGTCGACATGGGTAGGGCGGGATTTTTCCCGCCTGACCCCACCTGTCCAATTTAAAATATGAATTTTAAATTCTTAATTCTGTTTTAAGTTTTGAATTTTCTGCAAACTTCATCGGGCCATAACTGGGCCATACGGACTCCGATTTTCGAAAATTCGGACTCTATTTCGCGTATTTTTTCGAGACGAACGCAATAACGCAGCCCGTTTCCCCTAATTCCCACATCTGAGATTATTTTATTCTGTAATTAGTGAAATTTAGTATTAACCCAAAATACGGGGTGTTACATTCTCCCCTCCTTAAAGGATTTCGTCCCCGAAATCTCTAAGCTAAGGAGAATGCATATCCTACCATCCAAACAACCATCTACTCAAACCATCAACCACGGGCATCCATTGTCCTTAAAACAATTTCTAATGATGTATGAGCATATGCAAAAAGTGTGTGTATATGTTCCCTATCTAACGTATGAACATATGCAAACCATGATAGTGCCATGCATCCATTATGTATGCGAGAAAACCCTATCGACACATACAATATCTACATGAGTGCACAATCATTCACCAAAATGCATCATCCATATGATAACACAATCATTATACATCCATAGATATAGCTTCCTACACACAATTTTATGCAATATGCAAATATGAAGTGATTGAGCCGATCTAGTGCCTAGAGTGTGTGTATATGCATCCACGAGCAACCACTAGCAAACACTTGCATCCACTTGCATCCATCAACCATAACATGTCTCAAACACATGTTTCAACCATAGGTTTACCCTATCTAAAGGTCAAAGGTACTAACGAGAGGACATACTAAGAATAAGATAAGCACAAGATATGCGATGAAGGAGAAGCAAAAGGATATACCCTCCGAAAGAAAAGGGTACCTAGAACGCATCTTCGCTTCCGCCTCCCAGGTAGCGTCACTTTCTTCATATCCCCTTTGTACTTTAATTAGTTGAACCTCTCTGTTTCTCAACTTCCAAATCTCTGACCCAAGGATGCAAGTAGGAGCTCGTCGAATCGTCGCATCACGCTCTGCTTCCACTTTTCTAAGCAAACTTGGCCCTATCACCTTTGCGGTCTCATGTAGGCACTTCCTCCCATGGGATACATCATGTACACCACTAAGTCTGTCGGGCAACTCCGCCAATGGAAGATGCTCCTCCCATGTACCTCCAAAATCCAAGATACATAGCCTCAAAAGGTCTTCTAAAACATGATTCACCCTCTCGGTCTGGCTGTCCGTCTGAGGATGATATGCGGTACTCATACACAACTGAGTCCCTACGGCCTCTTGCCAATTCTTCAAAAACTCTCTAGTGAAGATAGGATCTCGATCACTCACTATGCTAGAGGGTAACCGATGCAATCGAACTATCTCTCGAAGATATACAGAAGCTAGCCATGGAGCAGTCCACTTACTCTTCTCAGGTATGAAATGGGTGTTCTTAGTAAGTCTGTCTACCACCACCCAAATTCCTGTATTACTCTTTCTCGATCTGGGTAACCCGTCGATAAAATCCATCGAGACGCTGTCCCACTTTCATTGCGGAACCTCCAATGGGTGAAGCAACCCACCTGGTTTCTTTCGCTCCGTCTTCACTCGTTGGCACACCAAACATCGAGCGACATGCTCGGCCACATCTTTCTTCATACCGGCCCAGAAGAAAGTCCTTTTCATGTCTTGGTACATCTCGTCCCCACCTGGATGAATGGTCATCCTAGAACGGTGTGCATTATCAGGAATAACCTTCCTCAAACCCTCGTCTTGCGGTACACAAAGTCTACCGTCTCTACACAAGCACCCCCTATCATCTAGGGTGTACCTACTCAAATGGCTGGACGACTCCCCCCTTATGAGCTTTTCCACTAACTCAACCAACTGTGGGTCGTCCCTCTGTGCTTCTACAATTTGCCCCCAAAAGAGTAGGTCTAACTTCCAAGGAAGCTAGCAAACCGGGTACACAATTAACGGAAGGTCTGAAATCCAACATAGAAATAAACTCTAGGCTCCTTCGTTCAACGAACCACAAACTCGAGGACAACCCTTTTTCTACTTAAGGTGTCCGCTACCATGTTACCCTTGCCAGGGGTATACGCTATCTCAAACCCATAGGATGCTAAAAATCCCATCCACTTTTACTGTCCTAAGATTATGCGCTTGAAGAGCCTCCAGCACTTCCCTAAGATGTAGGGCATGCTCTTCTCCACCAGGATATCATCCAAAATTATCACAGCTATCCATTCCTCACGCAGACCACCCTAATCGAACTCGGCATTCCCCCAAATGCAAGCCCCAAAGGCCTAAACCAATATCAGACAAACACCCAAGGGATACCTCCTTCGAATTCAGACGACCTTCGTGAGATGATACTAGTAAAAACGGCTAAATAATTAAGCCCCTTGTCCAACCCTGGATGTCCCCGCCAGTCTTACTCCAAAACCACCGTTTTTCCCTAACTGGCTTTGCTCACCCCATTGAGCACATACGAAAACTTATTTCGCTCCTAGAAAAGACCCAGATGTCATCCACAAAGACCATCCCGAACTTATTTAGGTACTCCCTGAACACCCTTCTTATCAAATCATCAAAGTATACGGGGGTGTTCGTCAAACCCAATGGCATCACCAGCCACTCTAAAAATCATCCGGAGTCCTAAGGGTAGTCTTTTCTATGCAATCCTCAGCCACTCCCAACTGATGAACTTCCGTGGCTGAGTCCTACTACAAAAATACCGAGGCGCCAGCCAACCGATCAAAAAGATCATCAATCCTCGGCAATGGGTGTCCATTCTTCTTTGTGAGTTTATTTAGTTCTCTTTAGCCTACACAAAGTCTGAGGGACCCATCCGCCTTCGTAACAAAAACTACTGGAGCGCCCCACTCCAATATACTTCGTCTTACGAACCCCTTCTCAAGCAAACCGCCTACTTACTTATGGAGTTCCCTCCTCTCACGAGGAGCCACGTGGCACACTGGCCAAGGTACTGGTTTAGCCTTACTCACCAGATATATTTGGAAGTCAATTTCCTGCTCCGGAGGTAAGCCCTTCACCTCCTTATACACATCCGGGTATTCCCGGATCGCTCTAACAGATCACAAACTCTAGACCGACATGTCAAGCGATTCTAGATAACTTAGCATAACAGATTCTATGGGATTATAAGAGATCTCGAGAGTGTTACCCAAGCGGCCCATAAGCCTAACAACTCTCCCTCCAAAATCAAAAACGGCACCTCTACTGGATAACCAGTCCATGCCCCAAAACTAACCCATAGCCCGTGAAGCCCAACAAGCATCACCTCTAAACTCAATGCTAAGTATAAAGACTTTCAAACCCAAACACATCATGGAGCCCCAATTGGGTTTGAAACAACTAAGGGATCATCTACCAAACTGGTGTCTAAGTGCAGTGACTCAACTATCAATGGTGAGATAAACGAACTCGATATATCAGGATCAAATAAAGTTTGAATCGGATAATAAAGAAATCCAAATTCCAACCTAGACTGTCCTATCCCCATCTGGTACCCTAGCCGTGAGGGAATACCACTACCCTCCATACCTTGCCTTTGCTTCTTTGGACAATCCTAATAAGGTGTCCTATCCCTTCAAAAAGGATAACTACCAGCCTTCTTCTTCCCTATTCTCCACTCATAACCTCCCACCAATGAGGTTTCATCTTTCATTAACCAAACAACTATTTGAGCCTTCCTCCCATCGTCTATCCAACAGATACCTACCAGTCCTCCTCCTTCTTGAACTAACTTCTAATCCGACTAACGTCTAAGTCCCTTGAAGTGGTTTTCCATCCTTATCTATCTTAGAAAGATCATCTATACGCGGAGGGGAAACTCAAAATGAGAGAAAGGAAGAGATTCAAAATGGAGAATTCGAAAGATATAGATATGGCTATTGGGGATTATGCTTTTCTTTCAAAAACTTTTCTCTTAAAAGACATGTTTTCGAAAATACTCCTTTCAAAAATATTCTTAGAAAATAGTTTTTCTAAAAAATTTATCTGTTCCGGTAACCTTAAGCTCTGATACCACGTGTAACACCCCACACCCGCTAAGGTCACTCATAAAGGGAATGCCTTAGTTTTGGTGGAGTATTTTTAGTGAGTATAGAACAGAAAAATTACAACAGGACAGATATAAGTAATACTTGAAAATTTAAAACATCATTTCATTAACAAAACATGTTTGGTTACATCACAAAACCATAACAAGAGTCAAGTACATAATATCCATCCTGATAAAATAGAAGTACATAATCCCATTACATAGACAATAGCCAAAAGATAAACTGAGCTTTACTTCTTCCGTCCAAGCCCCAAGAGATAGATATAGCGGTCTGGTCCAAGCCCACTAGTGCTAAGTCCACTCTGATAACCTGAGGGTGGGGAAAAAGATAAACAACAACGGGGTCAGACATAAGTCTGAGTGAGTCCTATAACCCTAACAATACAACCATTAAAGTAATTAGGGTATGATATAAACAAGATACGGTACCTCCGGGGATAATGACTACAATAAGTAGCCCACAAAACACAGGATGTACTACGATAATCGAAACGACGTATTTATCCACCCAAGGATAATTACTAGCTTACACCACCCCAGACCTACCCACCCAAGGGTAATTCCTACACTGCACCACACCAGTTCTACCCACCAAGAGTAATTCCTACTTAAAGGTTGATCCAACTTAAAGACTTAGAAAATATAACTAATAGCTTCTGGTACTTCTAGCTGACCACGTAGGTGCCGTCTGCCCCTACCTCCACTAGGTGTACCAAGTTATCTTACCCAGTAGTTTCGTGTACCCCTACATAGGTGCCGTCTGCCCCTACCTTTACTAGGTGTACCCACTACCCCCAAGCGATCGGCTCCCTAACGTAGATACCCGTGCTGGTCCCACAGTGGGGTGTATCACTCCCCCAAAGTGGCTACCCAATACTATCAACGGTGCACGGCTTTATATCTACACGATGCAACAACGGCTTATCTACCAGCCCGGGCCCACACACGCATATGAAACCCGTTGGACTTGCGTTGCCACCGCTACCCCGTTTTGGCCTCTTATAATCAAGCCCAATATGCGTGTCCCGTCACTCGACATGGGTCGAGCCCACAAAGATACGTTTGGGATATTGGTTGAAATGGGCCCCCACAAGCTACTACTTAAGCTTGTCATTTTATCTAGTGCATCCCACTTAACCCCTTTTTATAATCATGCCCCCTTACATGTTAAGGTTTGGTTAAGTCATCCAATTATATTACAATTGCCACTTAAGGCACCCACTAGATTTCCGCATGCCACCCAAGGCACTTACTGTAACAACCCGTAAAATCTGGGCCAGTTTAAAATTTTTATTTTGGCAATTTTAGCGAATTTTGAATATTTAAAATAAATTATCTTAAATAAAATCGACAAGAAATTTATTTTGGATATAATTCGAACGTATATATTCATACGCGTCGTCGTTAGAATATAAATATTTATATATAATTATAAATAGAATTGAAAATGGCGCGGTAGTTCGATAATTCGATTTCAAACTTTAATTGAATGTACCGGGTGCAAAACAATCCGGATTTTAGTGAAACCAAAAATAATGGAATCTAATAGTGAATATCTTTCCAACGAATCCGAAAGATCAAGATTTCATATCGGGAATCATAAGATATGTCCAGTTGAAAATTCTGAATAGTCGCTATGGAATTCAGGCCCTTAAAAATGGACATTTTGCAGATGACCTCGGATTTCGACGAAACCACTTTTGTTAGATCCGTAGTGTCAAGATATTGTTAGGTTTCAAATTTCATAATTTTTCGAATCAATATGTGAGCGTGGCAAAAGAAAACGCGTTTGACCAGTTTCTGTTGAATTTAATCGACTGGAAATTGGCCATTTTTCAAACGGTCTCAGAATTCGACGAAACTAGTTTTGTTAGGACCGTATCGTCAATACGAAGCTAGAAAATATTTTTCTGGAATTTTTCTAGTCAGTATGTGATCCCGGTAATTTGAAATGTACGTTTAAAATTCAATATAGTGATTTAAATGAAAATTCAAAAGGAAACCGATTGTAACGATCAAACCAGCTTGCGATACATATCCCATTGTGTTCGGAATGGGGGTTAAACGCTATGGACGACAGGCGGTGGGCCTCGTTTCGAGGTCGTATGTAAAAGTCAACCCTTTTGCTAAATTAAATAATTAAATAAAAAAAAAAACATTTCCCTCCCCCCCTTTATCCTCGTTCTGGCCCCCCCCTTTTTCATTTCGATCTATACAGAAAGAAAAAAAAAAAAACCTAGCAATCGAATCGCTGCCGCCCCCCCCCCCCCCCCCGACCTTGACGCCGACGAGCACCATCGCGAGCCCCCTGGAAGCCACCGCCCTCCTCCTCCTTCAATTCGCCAGCCCCCCCCTCGAGACAACAATCGACCCCCCCCCCCCCCCCCCCCCCCGGTCTCGACGCCTCCAGATCGAAGCTGCCACCTCGAAGCGAGCGCCGACGACATCTTCTTTCCCCCCCCTTTTTTTCCGCAGCTTCGGTGAGCATTTCCCTTTTTTATTTTATTTTCTTTTTATTTTATTTTATTTATTCAGTAAAAACTGTTTTGATTTTATATTTAAACTGTTTTGATTTTATATTTAAACTGTTTTGATTTTATATTTAAAACTGATTTGATTTTATAAAATAAGTATTAAAAACTGTTTTAAAAAGATAAAAACTGAAATTTTAAAAAAAACATAAAACTGTTTTTTTTTGAGAAAAAAAAACAGATTTTATAAAAGAAAAAAAAACTGATTTGTTAAAACCTTTAAAGCTGAATTTTTAAAAGATTTTAAAAACAGATTTTTTTTAGAAAAAGAAACTAAAAACTGCATTTTTATGAAAGAATAAAACTGATTTATAAAAAGTATAAAAACTGTGATTTATAAAAATATAAAAACTGGTTTTCTTGAAAGGTTGAAAACTGATTTCTTTCAAAAGTAAAAATCATATTTTTATATGTTAAAAGCAAAGGTAAAAATCATATTTTTATATGTGGGAGGCAAAAGTAAAAAAATCATATTTTTATATGTTGAAAGTCAAAGTAAAAATCATATTTTTATATATTGAATAACATAGTAAAAATTCTATTTTTACATATGTAGTGAAAGCGGGCAACGAAGGTGACAAGAAGGCGAAACGACGAAGACTTCTGCAAATGAAGTGCCGTGGAGCTAGGATAGCTATATGTGAGAATTTCTCACCTTTCAATTTATTTTTCTAGTTATATATATATATACTAGGATGCAGACGGTGCTTAGTAGCACCCGACACAATCGTCCACAGACCATGGACTTGTTTGTTTGGCTGTTTGGTTATTGATTGTGATATTGGTTTGAATGTGGTTTGTGGTGTGAAAAATCGAATCGATAAATTGGTTAGGATTAGACGTGCGCCGTTATAAGGCGAAGGAGTAAGGCTAGGTTAGACCCTTACTCCAAATTTTGTGGTTTGCATAACGAAAGTGAATTTGATTGATGTGTGAATGGCGTGGGCCTTCACTAGACCGGGGATAAGGCTAGGCCTTGTCCCGTTTCTAGTATCGTGCCGTTATGCCGCCGAAATTTTCTAAAATAAGTTAGAAAAATAAAAATAGCATTTTATTTAAAGAATGAACTGAATAGAAATTCATATGTTAAAATAAAATGTGTTATCGTTAAAAATATAATTTTTAACGTGAATGTGAATAAATAAATATTCATTTACAAACCAGACGGTTTGTTTATGTACACCTATTTGAATGACATTGATTGGGACGATAAATTTCACACATCGCCCAACAGCACAAATAAAATATGTGTTTGATTGATTGAAACCCCACACGGGTGTTAGGATGAAATTTGAAGTTCACTCATCCTGATTGATTAAATATGTCGATCGATTGATTGACAGGCTGTTATAAGCGTTGAATATCTATATTTGATGCTTATACAGTGTAGTGCACTTTGGTTGATGGTTGATTATTTTCAATGCCATTATATACATGTGTTGTATGAAAATCCATATAATTAATTTTATATGGTAATTGATTGGGCCTCATTCCAGTTTTGAAAAAGAAATATTTGAAAAAGAAATATTTGAAATAGAATATTTGAAAATAAAGGAATATATGAAGCCGTATTGATTAGATTGACGCCATTTTGACGTGAACGATATTTATATCGATTTTAAAAACGATTTCGAAATGAATTGAATTGAAAACGATTTCGAAATGAAATGAATTGAAAACGATTTCGAAATGAAATGAATTGAAAACGATTTCGAAATGAATTGAATTGAAAACGAATTCGAAATGAATTGAATTGAAAACGAATTCAAAATGAATTGAATTGAAAACGATTTCGAAATGAATTGAATTGAAAACGAATTCAAAATGAATTGAAAATGAATTGAATTGAAAACGATTTCGAAATGAAATGAATTGAAAACGATTTCGAAATGAAATGAATTGAAAACGATTTCGAAATGAATTGAATTGAAAACGAATTCAAATTGAATTGAAAGCGAATTGAAATGAATTCAAATTGAATTGAAATTTGAATTGAATAGAAATGAATTTTGAAACGAATTTATAAAGAAGAATTCAATTTTGCTTTGAATTGAAATGGAAGTTGAAATAGGTTTTGAAACGATTTTAAAACTATTTATATAATTCGTTTTAAATAGAAATCGACGAAGTATATATTATATATATTATATATAATATAATGGCCTGAATAGAACGCGCCGCGCCGCGGCAGTTCGTGAATTTCGACCATTTATTTCAAACGGACATTGCGGGAGATCCGACCGTCGGATTCTCCTAAAACCGGAACCGTTGGGTTCGTATCGAAAAGAGCTTTCTAACGAATATGATAAATTAGAAATCTAACGGTTGGATTTGGAATTATGTCCAAATCAAATTTGAAAAAGGTCGATGTAAGTGCAGTTCGATGGCCATTGGTGGAAATCGACTGTACGGGCCTTGATAAAATTATTAAAAATAGTAATAATTTGTGTAAAATCATAAGAAATGATTTAGAAAGAATTGGGATGAAAAACTCCATATTTGAAAAGATAAAAATAGATTTTTATCGAAATGAACTAGTTTTGAACTAGAATTATAATTCTATTTATTTTTAAATAAATAAATTGAATTTGAAAAGGGTTTTGAAAATAACCAAAATTTCCAATGATTGCATTGGAGTGGATTTGAATCGAAATTGTCTTCGGAATATTTCGATGTTGGAATTCGTGATTATACAGGGGTTGTTATGGAAATTTGAAAGATATATATTTATATCGTTATTTCCAATACGACATTTGTTAGTCGTAGAATTTGATATTGAATATAAGCCGATATATTTTCTATTCAGAGCCTTGTATTGAATATCAAATGTGATTTGGGTTTGTCGTGAATGGTGTCTTCACTAACACTGTTCTTGAACCCAGTTGAGAAAAGATTAAATCTTTTTATTTAGATTTAATGAAGTGTACCAATTAAATAATATTTAATTGGAATTGAATGGATATTGATTTTTGGGTTTATCGTGAACAGTGTTTTAAACAACACTCGTTCTTTAACCCGATAATTAATGGAATGTGATTTTGGGTTTATCGTGAACCGTGTTTTTAAATGACACTGATTCTTTAACTCAGTCAAAGATTAAAACTAAGTAGAGTTTTAATGAATCTTTAATTAGATTGAAAGGTCGAAAATGGAGTATCACCAGTTTTGCTCCAGGCGATAGTTAAATCTTTAATTAGATTTGAACGTGAAATGGTAATTGAATTTACCGATAACACTGTGGTGTTAGATATGAAGTATTACCAGTTTTACTTCATGGGATGAATAGGTTGGGATTGGGAAATTAAAACAAATGATTACTTCGGTAAGGTTCGCTAATCCCGACTAGTTTGAATTGATATTCAAAAATGGATTAAAGAATAAATTCAAGGAATTTATCTTTGATAAAATTAATGGGAATCTTTCCCTATGAATGTGAAATTTAGAAACTAACTGTCGGTTAGCCAAGCAGAATGGTTTTCTGGATATTGATCTGATGTTGGTTTCGGCCTTCGGGGTTAATATTTGGGAAATTATTCTCTTGATTAATTTACGGTTAGTGACTAATGAATTGGAATGAGGCGTATGTTGTGTTTGTGTAACACTTATTTAGAATATACGCGAGTTATTCGGAAAGACCGGGTTTATCCCATTCTGAATAACTGATACGACGATAAGTCGAAGATGAAGACGATGGTCGAAGACCGGAGGTCTTCACGTCGTTTGGGGGATAACTGATGATCTTGATTGGGCTGTACACCCAAGAAGATGGAAACAGTTAGTGATCGTCCAGACGTACTTGGAGATCGATGGATATGCGGGGTACTAGGTGCCTCCGGTTTCGTTCAGCCCCAGAACGGACTTGTAAATGGACTGTGTGTCTGACATTGGATTTTAGTCCGTGTGATTGATTTCTATTAAATATATATCTGTTTGGCGGCGGAGAATTTATTCTCTTGTTTAACGCCCTTCTCTGAGACGTACGAGCTCAGGGGTTATATATTGATGGATATCAAACGCATGGAGTAAATTGCCTGTGTGGCATGCCTAAGTGGCAATTGATCGAGGCTTCTGTTGAAAAGCAAAGTCTTGTGGTGATGATCAAAGCACGGCATTTGTGGCGTAGCTTTGTGTAACGTTTGCTTCGCGAGTTTCACACCCGGTATGAACCAAAAACGGGAGAGGACGTCAGGGAGGGCATGCGTTTCTTTCTAGCTAGAAGTGGCGTCAGTGGTTTTACACGCCCTGACGAGTTTGACTTATGTGGTTGTTGCTGTTGCGAGGCGCCTCGGTTATATCGGTTTCGGCCGATGCATTCTGGTCGGCTGACGGACCAGACTTACACCCCATAGGGTGGGGAGACGCATGTTCAGGCATTTTAATCCACATCGGTGGACCGGCCCTGAGGATCCAAGGGCCCACCTGTGTCTGGGTCCTGAGACACGGGCTAGAGCGTCTCGAATCGGTTGAGGACTATCTTTTGCCTCGGTTCATAGATGGAAATCCAATTTCCAAATACGTGACATTTGCGGTTTTATTTGTAAACCTATATATGGCGACATGATATATGGTACCCATGCCGCCTATGATTGATACTTATGATTTGAAGTTGTTTTATACACTATGCACTTATTACAGTATCAAATGATTTGTTTTAAACGTATCAAGCATTCTTTGGCTGTTATAAGGGAAAACCCTATCCCCCGGCTTGCGTTGCATTGTGTGATAGGACCTGGGTCTTATAACAGCTTCATTTTTCTTTATTTAGCATTGCGCTGTTTGTTTTATGCACTGGTATTCTTGGGAGGAAACCCGTTCCGTGTTATACGGCGTGGTCCCTTGATTTACCTAATGATTTAAAATAAAGATTAATAACTGTTTTAGTTCTCACACCAGTCCCATGACTGACCTGGAGTTTATTGTTTTGACCTAAACTCTGGGTGCCCCTATTTTGACACGGGCAGCTAGTAGTTTTGGTTTTGCAGATTTATATTCACAGGATCCTGGTTTACCGCTGGAACGATATCCGGAAAGCTTTGTATCCGTATATCTCATTCTAGTTGTGTATTGTATTATTTTCCGCTGCTATGTATTTAAATGTAATTTAAATCTCTGATATTTCTGTGTAATAATTATTCATTTATACTCTGTATATTCTTGTAATCTGATGCATTGTTGTAATATACAATGAGATGTTCTTCTGTATGTGTTCTGTTTTGTCCTGTTCTCAAACGATAGGGCGTTTCGAACGGTCTGGGTCGGTTTAGCGACTGGTTCGGACCGAGCGAAATTCCTTGCCGTCACACTTACTTGATTCCCACATGCCACCCAAGGCACTTACTTAACCCTTTAATCATGTTTATTTACATGTTCCACTTTGGTTAAGTATTCTAATCGTATTTTCTATTGCCACCCAAGGCAACCCACTAGTTTCCTCATGCCACCCAAGGCACCCCCACTAGTTACTACATGCCACCCAAGGCACCCACTTAACCCCTCATGTCCACTACATGCTAATATGGTTAAGTGTTTCTTAATTAATTAAGACCGTGATCTCCCATAAAGACCTCCCACATTAGACTGGCTGTTATGACCGCCTGGTTAAGCCGGTAGAGTCCGGGCAGTCTTACGTCATAACAGAGTCTAACCTCGTGTCTTTACCTTAATCACGTATTTAATTTATGGCTAAGACCTCTCACATTGGGCTGACATTTGTAGCAACTGGTTAAGCCGGTCGGGTCCGGGCAGTTTTACACTACAAATGAGTCCAACCTCGTGTCTTAGTCGATTAATTACACCTAATTAATCACCCCCATATTAATTATCCCTAATTAATATCAAGTTTTCCATAACATGGGTAGACCTAACTCAATAGGTAAATTCCCATGGGGGTAGACCTAACTCAATAGGTAAATTCCCACTTATGGTAATTTATTTTTTTATGGTATGCTTAATCATACCCAATCTTACATTTATTAACATATTTACTAACCCCATCGTTCCCCACGTAAATCGTCCTCATTTCATGACATAATAAAGGGGAAGATCCATCACAATTATCATGGGTTTAGCATACAACTTTGTCATGGGTTAAGAGGATGTCAACTTGCATATATGAGCATGTATTAACCCCACCACATTTAACCCAAACTTGCACATTATCATACACATGTCTTGCATAACATGTTGAACTTGCATATAAGCATTCTCATAACTTGCATAACACGTTAGACATGCATTTAAGCCTACACATAACTTGCATAAGCATTCACATACTTGCATGGGCATTCATATACTTGCATAAGCATTCACATACTTGCATATCACATTAAGCTCGCATTTAAGCATATACATAACTTGCATAACATCATGCTCATAACTTGCATAATCTCATAAACTTAACTTGCATAACACTATGCACACAACTTGCATACCCTCATACACATAACTTGCATATGAACTTGCATAACAACATGCACATAACTTACATAACATCATGCACATAACTTGCATAACATGTTGAGCTTGCATGTAAGCATAACTTGCATAATATGTCGAACTTGCATATATGACTTGCATCTTAAAGGAGGGTAAACATGCATAGCATATAAGGGTGCCATCTTGCATATGTATATACCATATTTAAAAGGGTAAACTTGCATGTCATGATTTATGCATAATACCAAACACTTAGCATGCATAAAACCACTTACTTATCATGCATAGAATCAAATACTTATTATGCATAAAATCAAATACCTATTATGCATAAAATCAAATACTTATTATGCATAAAATCAAATACTTATTATGCATAAACCCATCACCTAACTTGCATAAACCCAAACACTTAACATGCATAAAACCCCATACTTAGTATGCATACAATCAAATACTTAGCATGCATAACATCAAATACTTAGCATGCATAACATCAAATACTTAGCATGCATAAAATCACATGCATAACTTGCATATCATGTTACATATAACTTGCATATATTCTCACATATAGTTTGCATAACATGTTACATATGCATAAATGTTTAACATAGTGTTTTGCATCATAAAACATGGCTTTAAACTTGCATTTAACATAAAACTTGCAAATCACATATCATACAAACTTGCATAAACACATTTATCCACAAACATAGCCATGTCTTATCACATCCTACCATAATCAATTTAATAATTGATTATTAAAGCCATAGGAACTCACCAAAACCAAGATTAGCAAACTTATGAAGTAAAACTAGTTGCCAAATATGAAGAAGAAGATGATTAGGGGTTGATTAGCTTGCAACTCTCTTCATTGATTTGTGGAGGCCATGACCAAGTTTCATTTTGCCATAGTTTAGTTACTAGATTTAATTATGAATGAATTAGGGTAGGGTTAGGGTCTTATTTATAGGATTAGGTTGCATTTTGGACCCTTAGATTAACCCTAGATTGGATTAGGACCCTTAGATTTAGGAAATCTCTAGAACCAGCCCTCTAGGCCAGCCCAAGAACCCAAACTGGTGCACCCAGTTTCACTGGGCGTCGCACCCCTGTCGACAGGCAAGTCGACAGGCAAGTCGACACCCCTGTCGACAGGCCTGTCGACAGCCCTGTCGACATGGGTAGGGCGGGATTTTTCCCGCCTGACCCCACCTGTCCAATTTAAAATATGAATTTTAAATTCTTAATTCGGTTTTAAGTTTTGAATTTTCTGCAAACTTCATCGGGCCATAACTGGGCCATACGGACTCCGATTTTCGAAAACTCGGACTCTATTTCGCGTATTTTTCCGAGACGAACGCAATAACGCAGCCCGTTTCCCCTAATTCCCACATCTGAGATTATTTTATTCTGTAATTAGTGAAATTTAGTATTAACCCAAAATACGGGGTGTTACAGTATATCCTTGATCTCTCTTTTTCTGTGAAGTTTATTTGCATGCTAGTCTTCATCTTTTAAGTATATCCTCTCGGTCCTATCCTCGATTCTTAGGTAGAAGCCAATAGATGTAAACATTTGTTTGGGACATGTTATGTTTGGTGGATGCAAGTGGATGTAAGTGTTTGCTAGTGGTTGCGCGTGGATGCATATACACACACATTAGGCACTAGATCGGCTCAGTCACTTTCATATTGCATATGCATATATGTATTTGTATATGGACTGAAACTTGATGTGTTATCATATGGATGTTGCATTTGTATGAACGATTGGGCACTCATGTAGAAGTAATAAAATACGATTATGGGTAATTGCATACATGATGGACTCATAGCACTGACATAATTCGCAAGGAGGTCAACTGAATCAGTAGATCGCCTGATTTTGCATTAGATAAGGGCATGTACACACACTATGCACATGATCATGAAAGCATTAGAAATCTTTTTTAGGACAATGGATGCCTGTGATTGATGGTTGAGTAGATGTATGTTGGATGTTAGGCTACATTCTTCTTAACTTAGATATTTCGGGGACGAAATCCTTTAAAGGAAGGGAGAATGTAACCCACTGTATTTTTTGGGAATATTAAAGTAACGAATTAAAGAATACTTAATTTTAAAAGTGGGATTTAAGCGAAACGGGTTACGCCATTGCGTTCGTCTCGGAATTCTGCTTGAAATAGAGTTCGAGTTTGCGTAAATCGGGCACTGTATGAGGAAGTTATAAGCCTTAGAAGTTTGTATAGTATAGGGGAGAATATGTATATATATATATATATATATATTGGGTTCAGTACTTCAGAAATAGGTCCAAAAAGTCAAAAATGGGTTCGAAATTCAAAATTATCCAAAAACAGGCTGGGCGGGAAAATTCCCGCCAGAGGGTGTCGACCCCCCATTGGGGTGTCGACATAGGTGTCGACCCCCTAGATCTGGGCGAAATACTTCGTTTTATATCTGGCTGACGAGGCGGTGACGAATTTCTGAGTCGTAGGGCTATGTGGCGACTTCTGATTGACCTGATGACTCATTC
Organism: Allium sativum; assembly: GCA_030737875.1. Lineage (NCBI taxonomy): Eukaryota > Viridiplantae > Streptophyta > Magnoliopsida > Asparagales > Amaryllidaceae > Allium > Allium sativum. The sequence continues at coordinate 290,696,271 of CM060927.1, forward strand.
TCTTGGACTGGATGGTTTGGATGGACCCTATGTTGATCTAAAGGCTCTTAATAATCCTAGACATCTATAAATACACTCATAACCCAACCCTAATTCTATTGCTCAAAGGCCATGGCGCCGTCATGCTGTTCATCCCCAAACTAGCCTAGCCGTCATTCTTCAACCTAAATTCAAGAAGAAAATTAGAGAGCCTCGAATCAAATTAGAAGATTAGTTTTGCTACAACAACGACGATTCAATTATCTTTTCTTAATCCTAGCAATGTAAGTTCACATTATTTTTAGATTTGAATACTTGATTGTAATCTTGAGATGTAATAAAATGAATCGAAATCTATGCCTGATTGTAAGATAATCTTTTCAGATTTATCTCTATCCTTGTATTGAATCTATGTCTTTACATGCCTTAGAGGTTATTTTTGTTGATTGAATCCGGCCTATCTTTGTTGTACATCAGTTTTATAATCCTCTTTGGTTCGTGATGTTATTCATATGCCTGCGATAATGATTGTATCAGTTTATTCAAGAATCTATCCTTGTTGGATCTAAATCTCTTGTATTAGGTCTATTGTTACATGCCTATTTTTATGCCTATTCTTATTTTATGCTCCTTCTCTCCCTCTTCTCCAATTTCCTTTTTCTTTTTTGAACCTGGGTTACCTTCGAAGCTAGGCTGAAATCGCGAAATACGAACGATTGGAATACGGGGAATATTTTAGGTAAATATCGGGCATAACATATTCGGTGAAATAATTGGGCATAACATATTCGGTGAAATTGTTGGACATAATTTGTAAATTGTGATTTGGGGTATAAATGTTATTGTTGCGAACTTGGGGTAAATTGAAATATTAAATCTGGATTGGGCGGAAACTGTAAATTGGAATATTAAATCTAGATTGGGCATAACTATTGGTTGGGACACCAAGCATAATGTATATTGCGATTTTGGGGCATGACTATTATTGCAAATTTCGGAAGATTGGGTGTAACCTATTTTGAGTAATAACTTGTAATTGAATTTGTTGGGCATAACTTGGGAATTGGAACATGGCTAGTTTGGTGAATTTTGGATAATTAACATATAAAATCTAGACATGGACATGTATAGTAAATATGTAAATTGGCTAAAGATGAACATGCCTAACCCGAGGTTAGATTGAGTTGTGGTGTAAGACTGCCCGGAACCGCCCAGCACATCCAGCGACCGCAACAATATAGATATAACGTGAGAGGTTAGCGCATTAAGCCCAAAACTCGAGGTTAGAATGAGTTTTCGGTAGAAGTCTGCCCAGGACCGCCCGACACATCCAGCAACCGCAAACAACAGTTCTAATGTGAGAGGTTGAGGCATTAATGAATGAATTAATGCTAATGAACGGACATGCTAAGAATGGTAGGGTTAAGTTAACACAAGAAGGCAACCCTGAAACACCCCACCTCCGTTGGGGTCACTCTCAAAGGGAATGCCCTAATTTTGGTGGAGGTTTATAAGTACAAGTCACAGATATAAAAGACAGATATAAGAACACATATTTGTAAACAGCGGAAGAACAACAAACTTTTATTTCATAAAGTCAAATACGTGTTACAACAACATCCTTTCCAAAAACATAACATAACACTTTCATAATCTGTCTTGAGTACATTATTTAAAGAAGCATAAATAAAACGTAGATAAACTGCAAAAGCCCCATAGTGGATTGTCCAAAGCCATAGTTCAAAACAGGAAAGTCCAAGTAATACATTTCTCTTCTTCAAGCTGGATGTTGAGGTAGGTCAAGCTGCTGTGTTCCCTCCTTAAGGACCTGGGGGGGGGGGGGAAACGGAAGAAAGAAGACGAAAGAAAAATAGAGTCAGACATAAAGCCTGAGTAAGTCTAGTACTATTTTGTCTATGAATAAAGAACTGGGTATGATAAGTATAAACAAGAAATGGGCATGCACTATAAACTTGGTTAAGTTGTCTAGGGTCGAATATACTATCGTACCCCATGTTAATCTCTGAACCCATATAAACTAGTTTCCCACTGGCACCCCATAATCAGGGTGATGTGATCCATTCTATGATGATCGGCTCCTACTCGCATAGTTACATGTGTCTTACGGCCCCCGATGTCTGTAGTTACCTATGCTGGTCCCACCATGGGGTGTATCAAGTCCCATAGTGGCAACCCGACACAACCTTAGAGTGCAAAGGTATGCTACTGGTGTCCAGTGCTTTATTTTTCTGCGCCGGAGTGCGTGCACGCCCGCACACCGTTAGAACCTACACTGCTACACCACCGCCGTCGATTTGACCTCTTACAATCAGCCCAGTAATCGTGCCCCACCCTGCCTAGTTTCAGGGTATCCTGATACACCTTCTAGGGTTACTGCTGAAAAGGGTCCCCCGTTACTAGGTTTTCTATCTCTAGCCAACATGCTAAGTTGGTTAAGTGTTTCCTAACCTAACCCCACCAGTCCGTTTAGTTTAGCATGTTCCATTTTGATTAAGTCTTTAGTTCACTTAATCCTAACAATCCTGTCTCAGCCTTAATTGTCTTATTAAGGCCCTGACCTCTCACATTAGACAGGTATTGTTGTGGCTGCCTGTTGCCGGTTGGTTCCGGGCAGTCTTACGCCACAACTCAGTCTAACCTCGGGTCCTTGCTGGGCTCCATGTTTAACCTCCCACATTGGATAGGTATTGTTGTGACTACTGGACAGCCGGGCGGTTCCGGGCAGGTTTACATCACAACTCAATCCAACCTCGGGTTAAACACATCGTCTTTTCTACATTTACATATTTTGTCATTCTTCTTTATTTCTTATATGTAAATATTTGCGGCCCATTATTATGTTAATGGTGTAAAGGTTACACCAACCATGGGCCCAACCCATACTTGACTTTGGGCCCTTCTATTTCATATTTTCATTCATTAATTAATTTTTAACCCAACGTTATTTTCCCCCGTTTTACACGTCCGTTTATATATATTGTGCTTAGCCTTTTAAAGCCCAATTTAGCCATGCGAAAAGGGGAGGCTTATGGCGTATACACAAAGAGGGGAAAGTGAGCGCATGAACTTGCATATGACGTTGGAAAATACATAATAGAAGTTGGTGTACTTGCATAGTGGTGGCATGTATTTTGGTCATAAAACATAGGTGACATAAATCACGGCATGTAAACTTGCATAGGTTTAACTACAACATGAACCTATATTCTTATTTAGGCATAATGTCAAACATAAGCATGGCCTAAATACTTCTAGCATAAACATGGCATATTGTCAAACATAAGCATGACATAAAATACTTCTAGCATAGGCATGGCATATGGTCAAACATAAGTATGGCATAAATACTTCTAGCATGAACATAGCATAATTCAACTTAATCATGATTTAAGCCTAATCACATAACGATGGTATAAACATACTTATGCATAAATATTCCTAAACATGGTGTTTGCTTTAAACTTGCAAAAAGGGATTTTTGAGTCTAATTTAGCCATGTCTCACATATGTCATCATATAATTCTTTTAAACAAGATAGACTTAATCATGAATTTCAATTATGCCCAATATCATTCATAGCCTAGCCATATTCATAAGTTTTGCAAAAGCATGACTTAATACATGGATTATGGTGTCAAAATTCCAACATAGTTTCATATGAACTATAACAACCAAACTTGTCTCAATTACTTGCAAAATGATTTATGCACAAAATAGACATCATGATGGCATAATAACAAAGCCCCAAACTTGCATGAATTTCAATCAACTACATACATGTAGCTTCAACATAGACTACATAATTTGCGCAATATTCCAAACGTATATTTGCATAGAACTACCGCATGTAGTTCTATAATTGAATGACATAATTCAGAATATCCAAAAGTATATAAATCGCACAAATACGAATTTCATTGCCACAATTCAAGCATACATATCTACACAATCATTTGTTCATACCAAAGTAATACTCTACTTACAATGGTTGCGGCAAATTCTCTAATTAAGAGATATGATTCCTTTGTTGAATTGATTAGCTTTAGGTTGCTTGAATTGCTTTAGGCTTTAGAACTTTCTCCCTAATCCTCTCTCTCTAGATGGCGGCTACTCTTAGTCGTTCCTCAGCAACATGGCGGCTATGCTCTTAATTTGAATGAATAGATTAGGGTTTAGTCTAGGGTTGTTTATATAGAGGTTAGGAATTGATTAGAACCATTGATGTTGCTAGGTTAGATCGTAGCCATTCATTAGATAGAGAGACCAATTAAAACTTGCCACCTAGCCCTAATGACAAAGCAACCCACAGAAATTCGACCAAACACAGACCAGGCCAGCCAGGAGGGACTGGGTTCGATTTTCAAAAATTAAACTTTAAATTGAGCTGTTTTAGTCTATTTGAATTTTATCTATTGTATACATATATTTTTGCATATATATATATATATTCTCATATATATACATATATTTTCTTTATTTCCTTATATGTACGTTCTTATCCTTTCAAAATTTGAATTTGTATACGTACATGTATTTGCATGCTCAGTTGGCCCTCTCTAAAACAGAGATAAAAATTATGTCGCCGCCGGGGTTCGAACCCCCGACCTCCATGCTACAAATCCAATGCCTTAACCAACTGAGCTACAGAGGCTTTTGTTAATAAGTCTTAGAATAATAATAATTATTGTCCTCTCCTTACTTCTCTTTTTTCATGTTTTGCTGTAATATTTAAATTAAAGATATCTTCTTCATACGTTATCCGTTTTGCGCAAACTCGGACTCTATCTCAAGCAGAATTCCGAGACGAACGCAATGGTGATGTCCGTTTCCCTTAATTTTTCTGTTACAATTTAATTATACTTTAATTTGTTAATTTACTGTTAACGGAAAAATCCGGGGTGTTACATTCTCCCCCACTTAAAAGGATTTCGTCCCCGAAATCTTCAAGTTTAGGAAGAATGTAAATCCTAACATTCAATCATCCATCTACTCATCCATCAAACACGAGCATCCATTGTCCTTAAAAGACTTCTAATGCTTCATGATCATATGCGAAGTGTGTGTGTTCATGAACTTATCTAATGCAAAATCAGGCGGTCTACTGATTCAGTTGACCTCCTTAATGCGAATCATGTAAGTGCCATGTATCCATTATGTATGCAGATTTTTCCTATTCATGATTCTACATGGGTGCACAATCTTTCATACAAATGCAACATCCATATGACAACACATTACAATTCAACCATATACGAGTGCAAACATATATGCATATGCAATATGAAGTGACTGAGCCGATCTAAAACCTAGATTGTGTGTGTATATGCAGCCACGAGCAACTACTAGCAATCACTTGCAACCACTTGCAACCATCATACATAACATGTTTCAATTACATGTTTTCATCCAAAAGGTTTCTATCTAAAAGATAAGGTCGAGGAGATATTCCTAAAAAGATAGATAAAAGCGCAACTTAAGGAAAAAGAAAGATCAAGGACGTACCCTCGAAAAGAAAATGGTAAGCAGTGCGTATTCTAGCTTCAGTTTCCCAAGTCGCGTCTCCCTCGGCGTCGCTCCACTGAACTTTGACGAGTTTGACTTCGCGGTTGCGTAGCTTCTTCACTTCCGTTCCTAGTATGCGGGTTGGAACTTTTCTTATGGTTGCTTCGCGTTCCACTTCGGCCTCTTCGAGGACATTTGGCTCTACCACTTCAGCAGACTCATGTAGACATTTTCGGAGATGTGAAACGTGAAAAACGTTGTGGACTCCGGCCAATTTCTCGGGTAGCTCTAATCTATAGGTCATTTTCCAAATTTTCTCAATGATAGGAAATGGTCCTACCTAAAGGTATAGTCGAATGATAGAAGCAAGTAAAAATTTTGTGCCCATTAGGCAATGTCAAAACTGGAAATCTATGCCACATATATATTGATTAGGAGAAGAACTCTCTAAGCATCAGCCCCGAAGACCGAAATCAACATCAGACTGACACCCAAAGAATTAATCAACCCAACCACCACATATGATTCTAGGAAACTAAGCATGATGGACTCCTTTTAGGTCACAAGGGAGTCCCTTCCTAAGTCCAACTATGTTGCCAAATGTACTTACTAAGGTGATTCTTTACAACTCATGCATAAGTGAAATGAACCTTCAGCCTTAGTGGCGAACACTCCTGGAGTGCCCTATTCTGAAATGCTCCACCTAATGAACCCCTTCTCTAGAAGCTCTTTAATATGTTTACTGAGCTCTTTTCTTTCTCGTGGAGCCATGTGTCTAACGGGCAACGCAACGGGCTTTGCATTATCTACAAGATATATGCGGAAGTCTATTTCCCGCTTCGGAGGCAAGCCCTTCACCTCTTCGAAGACATCCGGATATTCCCGGACCACTCTAACTGATTGCAAATTTTCAACAGAGGCATCTAGCGACTCAAGATAACTAAGCATAACCGCATACGAGGGATTACAAGAAATTTCCAAAGTATTACTGAGCTGGGTTAGGAGCCTAACAACCCTTTTCTCACAATCAAGGATGGCCCCATTACTGGATAGCCAATCCATACCCAAAATCAAACCATACCCCGCAAAGCCCAAAACAAAGGCACTACATTCAAATTCTACACTTAGAATAGAAATTTTCAAATCCAAACAGATCATAGACAAATGAGCTGGGCCCCCAATTGGGTTTGAAACAATTAAGGGGTCCTCTACCATACTAGTTTTTAGGTGCAGAGATTCTACTAAAGCAGACGAGATAAAGGAGTGTGATGCGCCAGAATCAAATAAAGTGCGAACGGGGTGATCATAAAGATAAACTACACTTTCTACAGAAGTGTTTGTACCTCGCTGTTGCAAAGGTGGCGCTTCCAGCACATGAACCTGTGCCCCTGGAGTGGATCCAGACCCCTGCCCCTGCCCTCGTTTCTTTGGGCAGTCCTTAGCTCTGTGGCCTGTCTGACCGCAAGAAAAGCACCCACCATTCTCCTTGGCCTTCTTTTTCCGGCAGTCCTTTACTAAGTGCCCCACTTTGCCACAGAAATTACACGTCCTCTTCTCTTTGTTGCCTTCCCCGCCTTTCTTAAAGTCTGTCTTCTTAGGCTGCAAACCCTCTTTCTTCCCTTGAGAGCTTTCTGCCTTTGCCTCCTTCTTGCCCTTATCCTCCTCATTCAGCAATGCCATTTGCACCAATCTTTCATACGTGGCCCCCATGGGTATATGTGTCATGGCCAAACTGTGTAATGGCTCATTTAACCCTTTGACGAAACGGAGAGCCTTCTTGTGCGAGGTGTTGACTAGGTCAAGCCCAAACCTAGCCAGCTCATCAAACTGATTCACATACTCTCTAACAGTCTTGTCTCCTTGCTTAAGAAATAAGAATTTCTCCAACTGCAAACTTCTTTCCGCATCTGAGAGAAATTTGGTCTCAAACCTTGCCCTAAAGTCATCCCATGTTTCTATTGGTCTTTCAGCATTAGTGACTTCCCACCAGTAGGAAGCCTCGCCCTTCAATAGCCACACCGCCAATTGTACTTTTTGTCTGTCCTCTACCTCAAAGATGATGAATAGATCCTCAGTTTCCTTCAGCCAATTTCTAGCTGCTACGAAGGACTCAGTTCCATGGAAATCCCTTCCTCCCATAGCTTTAAAATCCTTACATATCTTAGCAAACGCGTTTCCTCGTGGAGGAGGTGGAGGAAGAGGTGCTGCTGCAGCTGGACGATTCCCTGCAGCTGGGGGAGGAGGAACGGTAGGACCTGGTTGAGTGGCCCTAGCTTCTAAGAATCGTCTAAACCAACCAGGTATTGGTACTCCTTCCGGCAAGTTAAGATCTTCGAACATGCTGAAACAAAAGGGATAGATTCAAAACGAAGGATAAGAGATAGTACCTATGGCTTTGGGGAGTGGACTTTGCCTTTTTTAAAATAAAATAATATTTTTATCTTTTAAAAATGCTTCTTTAAATTTCCTTTTTGAAAATAAATTTCCAAAACTTTTTATCTTATCTGGTAAACCTATGCTCTGATACCAAGTGAAACACCCCACCTCCGTTAGGGTCACTCTCAAAGGGAATGCCCTAATTTTGGTGGAGGTTTATAAGTACAAGTCACAGATATACAAGACAGATATAAGAACACATATTTGTAAACAGCGGAAGAACAACAAACTTTTATTTCATAAAGTCAAATACGTGTTACAACAACATCCTTTCCAAAAACATAACATAACACTTTCATAATCTGTCTTGAGTACATTATTTAAAGAAGCATAAATAAAACGTAGATAAACTGCAAAAGCCCCATAGTGGATTGTCCAAAGTCATAGTTCAAAACAGGAAAGTCCAAGCAATACATTTCTCTTCTTCAAGCTGGATGTTGAGGTAGGTCAAGCTGCTGTGTTCCCTCCCTGAGGACCTGGGGGGGGGGGGGGGAACGGAAGAAAGAAGACGAAAGAAAAATAGAGTCAGACATAAAGCCTGAGTAAGTCTAGTACTATTTTGTCTATGAATAAAGAACTGGGTATGATAAGTATAAACAAGAAATGGGCATGCACTATAAACTTGGTTAAGTTGTCTAGGGTCAAATATACTATCGTACCCCATGTTAATCTCTGAACCCATATAAACTAGTTTCCCACTGGCACCACATAATCAGGGTGATGTGATCCATTCTATGATGATCGGCTCCTACTCGCATAGTTACATGTGTCTTACGGCCCCCGATGTCTGTAGTTACCTATGCTGGTCCCACCATGGGGGTGTATCAAGTCCCATAGTGGCAACCCGACACAACCTTAGAGTGCAAAGGTATGCTACTGGTGTCCAGTGCTTTATTTTTCTGCGCCGGAGTGCGTGCACGCCCGCACACCGTTAGAACCTACACTGCTACACCACCGCCGTCGATTTGACCTCTTACAATCAGCCCAGTAATCGTGCCCCACCCTGCCTAGTTTCAGGGTATCCTGATACACCTTCTAGGGTTACTGCTGAAAAGGGTCCCCCGTTACTAGGTTTTCTATCTCTAGCCAACATGCTAAGTTGGTTAAGTGTTTCCTAACCTAACCCCACCAGTCCGTTTAGTTTAGCATGTTCCATTTTGATTAAGTCTTTAGTTCACTTAATCCTAACAATCCTGTCTCAGCCTTAATTGTCTTATTAAGGCCCTGACCTCTCACATTAGACAGGTATTGTTGTGGCTGCCTGTTGCCGGTTGGTTCCGGGCAGTCTTACGCCACAACTCAGTCTAACCTCGGGTCCTTGCTGGGCTCCATGTTTAACCTCCCATATTGGATAGGTATTGTTGTGACTACTGGACAGCCGGGCGGTTCCGGGCAGGTTTACATCACAACTCAATCCAACCTCGGGTTAAACACATCGTCTTTTCTACATTTACATATTTTGTCATTCTTCTTTATTTCTTATATGTAAATATTTGCGGCCCATTATTATGTTAATGGTGTAAAGGTTACACCAACCATGGGCCCAACCCATACTTGACTTTGGGCCCTTCTATTTCATATTTTCATTCATTAATTAATTTTTAACCCAACGTTATTTTCCCCCGTTTTACACGTCCGTTTATATATATTGGGCTTAGCCTTTTAAAGCCCAATTTAGCCATGCGAAAAGGGGAGGCTTATGGCGTATACACAAAGAGGGGAAAGTGAGCGCATGAACTTGCATATGACGTTGGAAAATACATAATAAAAGTTGGTGTACTTGCATAGTGGTGGCATGTATTTTGGTCATAAAACATAGGTGACATAAATCACGGCATGTAAACTTGCATAGGTTTAACTACAACATGAACCTATATTCTTATTTAGGCATAATGTCAAACATAAGCATGGCCTAAATACTTCTAGCATAAACATGGCATATTGTCAAACATAAGCATGGCATAAAATACTTCTAGCATAGGCATGGCATATGGTCAAACATAAGTATGGCATAAATACTTCTAGCATGAACATAGCATAATTCAACTTAATCATGATTTAAGCCTAATCACATAACGATGGTATAAACATACTTATGCATAAATATTCCTAAACATGGTGTTTGCTTTAAACTTGCAAAAAGGGATTTTTGAGTCTAATTTAGCCATGTCTCACATATGTCATCATATAATTCTTTTAAACAAGATAGACTTAATCATGAATTTCAATTATGCCCAATATCATTCATAGCCTAGCCATATTCATAAGTTTTGCAAAAGCATGACTTAATACATGGATTATGGTGTCAAAATTCCAACATAGTTTCATATGAACTATAACAACCAAACTTGTCTCAATTACTTGCAAAATGATTTATGCACAAAATAGACATCATGATGGCATAATAACAAAGCCCCAAACTTGCATGAATTTCAATCAACTACATACATGTAGCTTCAACATAGACTACATAATTTGCGCAATATTCCAAACGTATATTTGCATAGAACTACCGCATGTAGTTCTTTATAATTGAATGACATAATTCAGAATATCCAAAAGTATATAAATCGCACAAATACGAATTTCATTGCCACAATTCAAGCATACATATCTACACAATCATTTGTTCATACCAAAGTAATACTCTACTTACAATGGTTGCGGCAAATTCTCTAATTAAGAGATATGATTCCTTTGTTGAATTGATTAGCTTTAGGTTGCTTGAATTGCTTTAGGCTTTAGAACTTTCTCCCTAATCCTCTCTCTCTAGATGGCGGCTACTCTTAGTCGTTCCTCAGCAACATGGCGGCTATGCTCTTAATTTGAATGAATAGATTAGGGTTTAGTCTAGGGTTGTTTATATAGAGGTTAGGAATTGATTAGAACCATTGATGTTGCTAGGTTAGATCGTAGCCATTCATTAGATAGAGAGACCAATTAAAACTTGCCACCTAGCCCTAATGACAAAGCAACCCACAGAAATTCGACCAAACACAGACCAGGCCAGCCAGGAGGGACTGGGTTCGATTTTCAAAAATTAAACTTTAAATTGAGCTGTTTTAGTCTATTTGAATTTTATCTATTGTATACATATATTTTTGCATATATATATATATTCTCATATATATACATATATTTTCTTTATTTCCTTATATGTACGTTCTTATCCTTTCAAAATTTGAATTTGTATACGTACATGTATTTGCATGCTCAGTTGGCCCTCTCTAAAACAGAGATAAAAATTATGTCGCCGCCGGGGTTCGAACCCCCGACCTCCATGCTACAAATCCAATGCCTTAACCAACTGAGCTACAGAGGCTTTTGTTAATAAGTCTTAGAATAATAATAATTATTGTCCTCTCCTTACTTCTCTTTTTTCATGTTTTGCTGTAATATTTAAATTAAAGATATCTTCTTCATACGTTATCCGTTTTGCGCAAACTCGGACTCTATCTCAAGCAGAATTCCGAGACGAACGCAATGGTGATGTCCGTTTCCCTTAATTTTTCTGTTACAATTTAATTATACTTTAATTTGTTAATTTACTGTTAACGGAAAAATCCGGGGTGTTACAAACCCTTAACCAATATAACATGATGTGTGATAGGGCAACGCTTAACCAATGTAACATGACAAGTAGCAGGGTTAAGTTAACACAAGAGAGCAACACTTAACCAATATAACATGATGAACGAGTGTGGTTAAGTTAATGGGAAACACTTAACCAATATAACGTGATGAACAAATGGGGTTAAGTTAAGGGGAAACACTTAACCAATATAATATGATGAATGAACATGGTTAAGTTAATAGAAAACACTCAACCAATTACAACATGATGAATGAGAAGGGTTAAGTTAATAAGAAACACTTAACCAACATGATATGACGTGTGGACGAGTTAAGTTAACTTGAATGGATGGATAACACTTAGCCAATTTGGGGGCTATACGAATAGACCCTAGGAAACCCTAGTAACGGGGACCCATTTTAGTAGTAACCCACATAGATGTATCACGGTACCCTGAACTAGGAAAGGTGGGGCACGATTACAGGGCTGATTATAAGTAGCCAAAATAACGGTAGGTGGTACGTCAGTGTAGGTTCCAATGGATTACGAGCGTGCACGTTCTCCGGAGTGGAAAAAGTAGGCATTGGGTACCAGTAGTTATACAATGTGCATCTTGAATCATGTCGGGTTGCTATCATAGGGATTGATACACCTTATGGTTGGACCAGCATAGGGTATCTATACGCAAGAGAGGGCCGATTGACACAGACACAAGGAAAATTAATACAAGTAGGGAGCCGATCGATAGGGTAGTAAGAGTACATCTAACATCTTCATGGCAATTAGGCTGATTGAGGTAAGATCCTCATAATAGATGTACACCTGAAGGCTACCATAATTGCGGGGTTGGGATCACCTTATTATATAACATAGGATACTAGTTGGGACACTAGTAGGGGATACAGATCCTTTTTCACCAGATACTAGTTGGGACACTAGTAGGGAATACGAATCGTTCTATAAAAGACACTAGTTAGGATGCTAGTTGGGTGGTGCAGAGAAAATAAGAAATCTGAGAACGAACCGAAGCGCATTCAGTGTATCTTACCTTGTCATGTCTAACGATCATCATTTGTCGTCTTGCTATGCTTATTATCATGGTTATGACTGGTATCCAGTTTATTCATGTCATGTTGCTTTTACCTATGTAACAACCGGGAAAATGAGAGCCAATTTAAAATTTTTATTTTGGAAAATTTAGTGAATTTTGAATATTTAAAATGAATTATTTTAAATAATATCGGCGAGAAATTTATTTTGAATAGAAATAGAACGTATATATTTATATAGCTCGACGTTAGAATATAAAATTTATTTATATATATAAAAGGAATTGAAAATGGCGCGGTAGTTCGATAATTCGATTTCAAAGTTCAAATGAATGTACAGGATTCAAAATAAACCGGATTTTAGTGAAACAAAAAATATTAGAATCTAATTGTGAATCTCTTTCCAACGAATCCAAGAAATTGAAATTTCATAGCGGGAATCAAAAGATATGTCCAGCTGAAAATTCAGAATAGTCGCTATGGAATTCTAGCCCTTAAAAAGGGGAATTTTGCAAACGACCTCGGATTTCGACGAAACCACTTTTGTTGGATCCGCGACGTCAAATTATTGCTAGGTTTTTAATTTCATAATTTTTCGAATCAATATGTGAGCGTGGCAAAGGAAAACGCGTTTAACCAGTTTTAGTTGATTTTAATCGACTGGAAAATGGTCATTTTTCAAATGGTCTCAGAATTTGAAGAAACTAGTTTTATTAGGACTGTATCGTCAATACGAAGCTAGAAAATATTTTTTTGGAATTTTTCGAGTCTGTTGTGACCCTGGTAATTTGAGAGGTACGTTTAAAATTCAGTATAATGATTTAAATGTAAATTCAACGGAAACTGATCTTAACAGCCGAACTGGCTTACGATACATATCCCATTGTGTTCGGAATAGGGGTAATTTGCTAGAGACGACAGTCGTTGGGTCTCGTTTCGAGTTCGAGAAAAAGGTCAACTTTATATTGAAAAATAAATTAAAATAAATTATTAAAACTTTACACTTAAATCCCCCCTGCCTTCACTTTCTCCAATCAAAAAGGACCCGAGCCCTAAATTAAAAATGGCCATCGTCGATCGCCCCAATCGCCGCGTCACCGCTCCAGTCACCGCCGCCGTGGACAGCGTCGCACCCCCTCCTCTCGCAGCACCCCTCATCTTCCCCTCTCCCTCCTCTCTCATGCGTGAGTCCCGAAGCCCCATACATCTACGGAAACCAACACAACCATCGGAACCCACCACCAACCGCCTGTCGTGACCCCCTCCGACCATCCCCTAGCCACGCCCGCCTCCAACAGCCTCCACCGCCACCCCATCTCCTCCGTCTTCGTTCGAGAACCACAAACGCTCCAGCGCCCGCCCCCTGGAGCCCAAAACCGACCACCTGAGCAGTGGCGCACCTCCCCTCGACGCAGGTGAACAAAACCCCGCCCTCCATTCGAAAATCAGCTCATCTGTAAGTTTTTTACTTATTTATTTTGTTTTACTTTATTTTCTTTTTTCTGGTTTTATTCAAGAATGAAAGCATATGTTTTTTTAATGACGAAAAGTTTACATTTTAATTATATAAAAATAGAATTTTTAATGAACTAAAAGATTAAATTTTTAAGTAGATAAAGATTAGATCTTTTACTTTGCAAAGGTACGATGTTTAACATGAAAAAGATTTCAGTTCTAATTAGGAAAAGATTTCATTTTTTAACATGTGAAAATGAGATTTTTAATTAGAGAAAGATGGGAATTTTTGATGAGGAAAGTTATAATTTTTAAACAAGGAAAATATAAATTTTAGTATATGAGAAGAACTGATTTTTATATTATATAGATAGTAAAGATTGAATCTTTATATTTGAAAAGGCAAAATCTTTATATAGAGAATAGAGTGATAAAAATATAATCTTTATTATATGAACACCGTTGTAAAAATAGAATTTTTATATACATAGCAACAATATAAAAATGTGATTTTTATATATGTAGTGGCTACGGGCAACGAAAGTGACAAAAGGCGAGAACAACGATGGCTTCTACATAAAAAGAGTCGTGGCGTTTGGTTTAGCTTTGGTGAGAACTTCTCACTTTAAATTTTCTTTTCTAGTTAAAATATATACTAGGATGCAGACGGTGCTTAGCAGCACCCGACACCCGTCATCCACAGACCATGGATGGCTTGTATGTTTGATTGCTTGATGTGTTTTGAAATTGATTGTGTGATGTGAAATGAAATAAAATATTTATATAGTTAAAAATATTTTATCGTTAAAAATATTATTTTTAACGTGTGTGTATGAATAAAAATATGTGTTTGATTGTTTGAAACCCCACACGGGTGTTGGGATGATATTTGAAGTCCACTCATCCCGATTGATTAGTTATATGTCGATCGATAGATTGACAGGTTGTTATGAGCGTTAATTATTTATATTTAATGCTTATGCAATTGTGTGGTGCACTTTGGATGATGATTAATTATTCATTGTTGTGATTATATACATGTGTTGTATGGAATCCATATAATTAACATTATATGGTAATTGATTGGGCCTCATTCCAATTGGGAAATAATGAATATTATAAAAAAAAATCATGTGTTGAATAGAAAAAAAATAGTCATGTGTTGACGGTGCTCATGTGTTGAAAGAAATATATATTCATGTGTTGAATAGAATAAATATTCATTTGTTAACGAATTTATTGAAATATATAAAGCCGTGTTGATTATAGTTGCGCTATTTTGACGTGAACGATATTTATATCGATTATATTCGTTTTTAAAATGAATGCAGAAAAAGAAGTGATTTCAAAATATAACGTTTTGAAAATATTATCATTTGTATATCAATGATGTGGAATATTCAATTTCGATTCGAAATTGAATATGAAGTTGAAATCGTTTCGAAAACGAATTTAAAACGATTTATAAAATATGTTTTAAAAGAAAATCGATGAAATATATATAATATATATATATTATATATATAATTGCCTGAATAGAAAGCGCCGCGCTGCGGCGTTTGTGAATTTCGACCATTGACTTCGAATGGACATTACGGGAGATCCGACCGTCGGATTCTCCTGAAACTGGAACCGTTGGGTTTGTATCGAAAAGAGCTTTCCAATGAATATTAGAAATTTGAAATCTAACGGTTGGATTTGGAATTATGTCCAAATCAAATTTGGAAAAGGTCGCTGTAAGTGCAGTTCGATGGCCATTGGTGGAAATCGACTGTACGGGCCTTGATAAAATTATTAAAAATATCTATAATTTGTGTAAAATCATAAGAAATGATTTGTGAAGAATTGGGATGAAAAATTCCACATTTGTAAGGATAAAAATAGATTTTTATCGAAATGAACTAGAATTAAAATCAATTTATTTTTGAAATGAATAAATTGAATTTGAAGTGGTTTTAAAAATAATCATAATTTCCAATACTTGAATGGGGGTGGATTTGAATCGAAATTATCTTCGGAATCTTTCGATGTTGGATTTCGTGATTATACAGATATTGTTATGGGAATTTGAAAGATATATTTTATATCGTTATTTCCAATACGATATTTGTTGGTTTCAGAATTTGATATTGAATATAAGCCGGTATATTTTCTATTCAGATCCTTGTATTTGATATCAAATGTGATTTGGGTTTGTCGTGAATGGTGTCTTCATTAACACTGTTCTTAAGCCCAGTTGAGAAAAGATTAAATCTTTCTATTTAGATTTAATGAAGGGTACCAATTAAATAATATCAAGTGGAGTTGAATTTAAATTGGTTCTTGGGTTTACCGTGAGCGGGGTTTTGAATAACATTTGTTCTTTAACCCGATTAACAATAGAAAGTAATTTTGGGTTTATCGTGAATCGTGTTTTAGGTGACATTGGTTCTTTTACCCAGTTAAAGACAGGATATTGATTTTTGTGAAGATTAAAACTAAGTGGATTTTTAATGAATCTTTAATTAGATTGAAATGGGAATTGTTAATTTAAATTATCAAATTTGGAAAGTGATCGAGAATGGAGTATCACCAGTTTTGCTCCAAAGCGATAGTTAAATCTTTAATCAGATTTGAACGTGAAATGGTAATTAATTTTACCGATAACACCGTGGTGTTAGATATGGAGTATTATCAGTTTTGCTCCAGAGGATGAATAGGTTGGGATTGGGAAATAAAATAAATAATTACTTCGGTGTGGTTCGCTAATCCCAACTAGTTTAGAAAACCATAATATGGTTTGAAATGATATCCAAAGGAAGATTAAAGAATAAATTTAGAAGAATTTATCTTTGATAAAATTAATGGAACCTTTCCCTAAGAATGTGATTTTGTGAATAAAAGAATATTCTGAATTGGAACGAGGCGTTTGTTGTGTTGGTGTAACATTTGATTATTATATACGTGGGTTATTCAGAAAGGCTGGGCTTATACCCATTCTGAATAACCGATTCGCCGATAAGTCGAAGATGAAGACGGTGGTTGAAGACCGGAAGTCTTCACATCGTTTGGGTGATTACTGGTGATCTCGATTGGGCTGTACACCCAAGAGGAGGGAATCAGTTGGTGATCGTCCAGACATATTGGTGATCGATGGATATGCGAGGAAAGTGCCTCCGGTTTCGTTCAGACCCAGAAAGAACTTGTAAATGGACTGTGTGTCTGACATTGGATTTTATTCTGTGTTTGTTGATCTCTGTTAAATATACATCTGTTTGGCGATGGAGAATTTATTCTCTTACTTAACGCCATTCTCTAAGACGTACGAGCTCAGAGGTTGTATACCGTTGGACATCAGTCGCATGGAGTGAATTGCCAGTGTGGCACGCGTAAGTGGCAATTGATCAAGGCTTCTGTTGTAAAGCAAAGTCTTGTAGTTGATGATCAAAGCACGGCCTGTGTGGCGCAGCTTTGTGCATAGCGTGAATTCGCGAGCCTCACACCTCGGTATGAGTCAAAAACGGGATAGTGACTACAGGGAGAGCACGACGTTTCTTTCTAGCTATGGTTGGCGTCAGTGCTTAAACTGGCTGACATTTATATACTTTTCACCTGTGTGGTTGTTGGATACGAGGCGCCTCGGATATAGGTCTGTTAGGACCGGGAAACGTGTGTTCAGGAATAACTAATCCTCAAAAGTAAGGGAGGACCAGCCCTGAAGATCCAAGTATCATAGTGGGGTCCTTAGACATTTGCTAGAGTGTCTCGAATCGGAGAGGAGCTTGCCCCTTTCCTCGACTCATGACGGAAATCCAATTTCCAATACGTGTATTGCGGTTTTATTTGTAGAGCCTAGTATGGCAGCATAGTGGGATGGGGCACTTATGCCGCCTATGATTGATATCTATGATTGAAATTGTTTTGACACTATACACTTATAGTAATATCAAAATAATGTGTTTTAAACGTATCAAGCATGCTTTGGCTATTATAAGGTAAAAACTCTATCCTCTGGCTTGTGTTGCATTGTGTGATGGGACCTGGGTCTTATAATAGCTTCATTTTTCTTTATTTAGCATTGCGTTGTTTGTTTTATGCACTGGTATTCTTGGGAGGAAACCCGTTCCGTGTTATACGGCGTGGTCCCTTGATTTACCGAACTTTAAAATAAGTATTAATAACTATTTTAGTTCTCACACCAGTCACATGACTGACCTGGAGTTTATTGTTTTAACCTAAAATCTGGGTGCCCCTATTTTCCACACGGGCAGCCAGTAGTTTCGGTTTTGCAGATTTATATTCACAGGATCCTGATTTACAACTGGAACGATGCTCAGAAAGCTCTGTATCCGTGTATTACTTTAAGTTGTGTTTTGTATTATTTTTCCACTGCTATGTAAATTATTGTAATCTCTGATATTTATCGAATGTACTTTATTCATTCATACTATGTATATTCTTGTATTCTGATGGAATTGTTGTAATAAGTAATGAAATGTTCTTCTATTTGCGTTCTATTTTGTCTTGTCCTCAATTCTATCCGTGCTTTCCTTCGCGGGGAAGTTCGGGTCATCTCAGAGTGGTATCAGAGCTTTGGTTTACAGAGCTCGAGAACAAGACACATTAGAACCATACGAAAGAATTCATCAGATATTGGATTAGTAATATCCAATTAGAATGACTCATTAGAGATAGGATCAATAGTATCCTAGAACGAGTGTGAAGAGTATATTTTTCAAATGAAAACAATTTTGTTTTGAAAGTTTAAACTAGATTTTACGTATTTGAATATTTATTTATTTTGAATTTGGACAATCGAGTATATAAATATTTTGCATATACGCGTCATGAACGTATATTCGAAGTTTTAATATACTGGATAGATATAGAATCACACTCTAGTCGCCCGGATATGATGTTGATAATGACCATGGCATCATCAATATTTATGTTCGCGTTTCGAAGGTGTGATATCTATATATTTCCATTAGACTGGTGTGAGAACCGAAACTTACATAGATTTATTGTTGTGATTTGGCATCAAAAACATGATTTTCTGTATATATATCAAAATTATGAATTTGAAACGTTAATTCACTAATTGATTGATGGTTGTGTTGTTTGTTTGTTTGTTTGAAATTTGAACCATTTAGCCAAATTGAACCGAATATTTAATTGTATTGAAAATTGGTCGCATTTGCTTGCATATACATGTACTTACATTGAACAGGTCATAGCAAGGAGGCTAGAGCAGAAGAATAAAATTGTTTGCCCGACAAATAGGTACATGTTTACCATAATTTACTGTTTTGTTTGGGTGATGATGATTTTATGAGCCGATTGGCTAGCCGCTTGGCTTTTTCTTTTTCTTTTGGATTGAAGAAGGCCATGGGAGGCTATATGAAATATCCCGAAGTCCCCGGTGCATGGGAGGTTATGGCGATTTTTTTTGGAAATTTAGGGTGTTAGCCAAATTTTTGAAAAAATTGAAAAGTTCTTAGAAACTGAAAAGTTGAAGAACTTAAGCCGTAACGAAAATAATGGAAGTTGAGTTGATTAGTTAAACAACTTTCAACTTCGTTCCTTTTCGGGGACGAAAAGTTTTAAGTGGGGGAGAATGTAACAACCCGGAAAATGCGAGCCAATTAAAAATTTTTATTTTGGCAAATTTAGTGAATTTTGAATATTTAAAATGAATTATTTTAAATAATATCGACGAGAAATTTATTTTGAATAGAAATAGAACGTATATATTTATATAGCTCGACGTTAGAATATAAAATTTATTTATATATATAAAAGGAATTGAAAATGGCGCGGTAGTTCGATAATTCGATTTCAAAGTTCAAATGAATGTACAGGATTCAAAATAAACCAGATTTTAGTGAAACCAAAAATATTAGAATCAAATTGAGAATATCATTCCAAGAATCCAAGAAATTGAAATTTCATAACGGGAATCAAAAGATATGTCCAGTTGAAAATTCAGAATAGTCGCTATGGAATTCTAACCCTTAAAAAGGGGAATTTTGCAAACAACCTCGAATTTCGACGAAACCACTTTTGTTGGATCCGTGATGTCAAATTATTGCTAGGTTTCAAATTTCATATTTTTTCGAATCAATATGTGAGCGTGGCAAAGGAAAACGCGTTTGACCAGTTTCAGTTGATTTTAATCGACTGGAAAATGGCCATTTTTCAAACGGTCTCAGAATTTGACGAAACTAGTTTTGTTAGGACCGTATCGTCAATATGATGCTAGAAAATATTTTTCTGGAATTTTTCGAGTCTGTATGTTACCCCGGTAATTTGAGAGGTACGTTTAAAATTCAATATAAGGATTTAAATGTAAATTCAACAGAAACTGATCTTAACAGCCGAACTGGCTTACGATACATATCCCATAGTGTTCGGAATAGGGTTAATTTGCTAGAGACGACAGTCGTTGGGTCTCGTTTCGAGTTCGAGAAAAAGGTCAACTTTATATTGAAAAATAAATTAAAATAAATTAAAATAAATTATTAAAACTTTACACTTAAATCCCCCCTCCTTCACTTTCTCCAATCAAAAAGGACCCGAGCCCTAAATTAAAAATGGCCATCGTCGATCGCCCCAATCGCCGCGTCACCGCTCCAGTCACCGCCGCCGTGGACAGCGTCGCACCCCCTCCTCTCGCAGCACCCCTCATCTTCCCCTCTCCCTCCTCTCTCATGCGTGAGTCCCGAAGCCCCATACATCTACGGAAACCAACGCAACCACCGGAACCCACCACCAACCGCCTGTCGTGACCCCCTCCGACCATCCCCTAGCCGCACCCGCCACCAACAACCTCCACAGCACCCCATCTCACAAACGCTCCAACGCCCGCCCCCTGGAGCCCAAAACCGACCACCTGAGCAGTGGCGCACCTCCCCTCGACGCTGGCGAACAAAACCCCGACCTCCATTCGAAAATCAGCCCATCTGTATGTTTTTTTATTTATTTATTTTGTTTTACTTTATTTTCTTTTTTCTGGTTTTATTCAAGAATGAAAGCATATGTTTTTTTTAATGGCGAAAAGTTTATATTTTAATTATATAAAAATAGAAATTTTAATGAACAAAAAGATTAAATTTTTAAGTAGATAAAGATTAGATCTTTTACTTTGCAAAGGTACGATGTTTAACATGAAAAAGATTTCAGTTCTAATTAGGAAAAGATTTCATTTTTTAACATGTAAAAATGAGATTTTTAATTAGAGAAAGATGGGAATTTTTGATGAGGAAAGTTATAATTTTTAAACAAGGAAAATATAAATTTTAGTATATGAGAAGAACTGATTTTTATATTATATAGATAGTAAAGATTAAATCTTTACATTTGAAAAGGAGAAATCTTTATATAGAGAATAGCGTGATAAAAATATAATCTTTATTATATGAACACCGTTGTAAAAATAGAATTTTTATATACATAGCAACAATATAAAAATGTGATTTTTATATATTTAGTGGCTATGGGCAACGAAAGTGACAAAAGACGAGAACAACGACGGCTTCTACATAAGAAGAGTCGTGGCGTTTGGTTTTGCTTCGGTGCGAACTTCTCACTTTAAATTTTCTTTTCTAATTAAAATATATACTAGGATGCAGACGGTGCTTAGCTGCACCCGACACCCGTCATCCACAGACCATGGATGGCTTGTATGTTTGATTGCTTGATGTGTTTTGAAAATTGATTATGTGATGTGAAATGAAATAAAATATTTATACAGTTAAAAATATTTGATCGTTAAAAATATTATTTTTAACGTGTGTGTATGAATAAAAATATGTGTTTGATTGTTTGAAACCCCACACGGGTGTTGGGATGATATTTGAAGTCCACTCATCCTGATTGATTAGTTATATGTCAATCGATAGATTGACAGGCTGTTATGAACGTTAATTTTTTATATTTAATGCTTATGCAGTTGTGTGGTGCACTTTGGATGATGATTAATTATCCATTGTTGTGATTATATACATGTGTTGTATGGAATCCATATAATTAACATTACATGGTAATTGATTGGGCCTCATTCCAATTTGGGAAATAATGAATATGTAAAAGAAAATTCATGTGTTGAATAGAAAAAAATAGTCATGTGTTGACGGTGCTCATGTGTTGAGAATATTCATGTGTTGAAAGAAATATATATTCATGTGTTGAATAGAATAAATATTCATTTGTTAACGAATTTATTGAAATATATAAAGCCGTGTTGATTATAGTTGCGCTATTTTGACGTGAACGATATTTATATCGATTATATTCGCTTTTTAAAATGAATGTAGAAAAAGAAGTGATTTCAAAATATAACGTTTTGAAAATATTATCGTTTGTATATCGATGATGTGAAATATTCAATTTCGATTCGAAATTGAATATGAAGTTGAAATCGTTTCGAAAACGAATTTAAAACGATTTATAAAATACGTTTTAAAAGAAAATCGACGAAATATATATATATATATTATATATATAATGGCCTGAATAGAACGCGCCGCGCTGCGGCAGTTCGTGAATTCGACCATTGACTTCGAATGGACATTACGGGAGATCCGACCGTCGGATTCTCCTGAAACAGGAACCGTTGGTTTCGTATCGAAAAGATCTTTCCAATGAATATTAGAAATTTGAAATCTAACGGTTGGATTTGGAATTATGTCCAAATCAAATTTGGAAAAGGTCGCTGTAAGTGCAGTTCGATGGCCATTGGTGGAAATCGACTGTACGGGCCTTGATAAAATTATTAACAATATCTATAATTTGTGTAAAATCATAAGAAATGATTTGTGAAGAACTGGGATGAAAAATTCCACATTTGTAAGGATAAAAATATATTTTTATCGAAATGAACTAGTTTTGAGCTAGAATTAAAATCAATTTATTTTTGAAATAAATAAATTGAATTTGAAGTGGTTTTAAAAATAATAAGAATTTCCAATACGTGAATGGGAGTGGATTTGAATCGAAATTATCTTCAAAATCTTTCGATGTTGGATTTCGTGATTATACAGATATTGTTATGGGAATTTGAAAGATATATTTTATATCGTTATTTCCAATACGATATTTGTTGGTTTCAGAATTTGATATTGAATATAAGCCAGTATATTTTCTATTCAGAGCCTTGTTTTTAATATCAAATGTGATTTGGGTTTGTCGTGAGTGGTGTCTTCATTAACAGTGTTCTTAAGACCAGTTGAGAAAAGATCAAATCTTTCTATTTAGATTTAATGAAGGGTACCAATTAAATAATATTAAGTGGAGTTGAATTTAAATTGGTTCTTGGGTTTATCGTGAGCGGGGTTTTGAATAACACCTGTTCTTTAACCCGATTAACAATAGAAAGTGATCTTGGGTTTATCGTGAATCGTGTTTTAGGTGACATTGGTTCTATAACCTAGTTAAAGACAGGATATTGATTTTTGTGAAGATTAAAACTAAGTGGAGTTTTAATGAATCTTTAATTAGATTGAAATGGGAATTGTTAATTTAAATTATCAAATTTGGAAAGTGATCGAGAATGGAGTATCACCAGTTTTGCTCCAAAGCGATAGTTAAATCTTTAATCAGATTTGAACGTGAAATGGTAATTAATTTTACCGATAACACCGTGGTGTTAGATATGGAGTATTACCAGTTTTGCTCCAGGGGATGAATAGGTTGGGATTGGGAAATAAAATAAATAATTACTTCGGTGTGGTTCGTTAATCCCGACTAGTTTAGAAAACCATAATATGGTTTATCCAAAGGAAGTTTAAAGAATAAATTTAGAAGAATTTATCTTTGATAAAATTAATGGGAACCTTTCCCTAAGAATGTGATTTTGTGAATAAAAGAATATTCTGAATTGGAATGAGGTGTTTGTTGTGTTGGTGTAACATTTTATTATTATATACGTGGGTTATTCAGAAAGGCCGGGCTTATACCCATCCTGAATAACCGATTCAGCGATAAGTCGAAGATGAAGACGGTGGTTGAAGACCGGAAGTCTTCACATCATTTGGGTGATTACTGATGATCTCGATTGGGCTGTACACCCAAGAGGAGGGAATCGGTTGGTGATCGTCCAGACGTACTTGGAGATCGATGGATATGTGAGGAAAGTGCCTCCGGTTTCGTTCAGACCCAGAACGAACTTGTAAATGGACTATGTGTCTGACATTGGATTTTATTCTGTGTTGGTTTATCTCTGTTAAATATACATCTGTTTGGCGACGGAGAATTTATTCTCTTGCTTAACGCCCTTCTCTAAGACGTACGAGCTCAGAGGTTGTATATCGATGGACATCAGTCGCATGGAGTGAATTGCCAGTGTGACACGCGTAAGTGGCAATTGATCAAGGCTTCTGTTGAAAAGCAAAGTCTTGTGGTTGATGATCAAAGCACGGCCTGTGTGGCACAACTTTGTGTATAGCGTGAATTCGCGAGCCTCACACCTCGGTATGAGTCAAAAACGGGATAGTGACTGTAGAGAGAGCACGACGTTTCTTTCTAGCTATGGGTGGTGTCAGTGCTTAAACTGGCTGACATTTATGTACTTTTCATCTGTGTGGTTATTGGATACGAGGCGCCTCGGATATAGGTCTATTAGGACCGGGAAACGTGTGTTCAGGAATAACTAATCCTCAAAAGTAAGGGAGGACCGGCCTTGAAGATCCAAGGATCATAGTGGGGCCCTGAGACATTTGCTAGAGTGTCTCGAATCGGAGAGGAGCTTGCCCCTTGCCTCGACTCATGACGGAAATCCAATTTCCAATACGTGTATTGCGGTTTTATTTGTAGAGCCTAGTATGGCGACATAGTAGGATGGGGCACTTATGCCGCCTATGATTGATATTTATGATTGAAATTGTCTTGACACTATACACTTATAGTAATATCAAAATAATGTGTTTTAAACGTATCAAGCATGCTTTGGCTATTATAAGGTAAAAACCCTGTCCTCCGGCTTGGGTTGCATTGTGTGATGGGACCTGGGTCTTATAATAGCTTCATTTTTCTTTATTTAGCATTGCGCTGTTTGTTTTATGCACTGGTATTCTTGGGAGGAAACCCGTTCCGTGTTATACGGCGTGGTCCCTTGATTTACCGAACTTTAAAATAAAGATTAATAACTGTTTTAGTTCTCACACCAGTCACATGACTGACCTGTAGTTTATTGTTTTAACCTAAACTCTGGGTGCCCCTATTTTCCACACGGGCAGCTAGTAGTTTCGGTTTTGCAGATTTATATTCATAGGATCCTGATTTACAACTGGAACGATGCTCGGAAAGCTCTGTATCAGTGTATTACTTTCAGTTGTGTTTTGTATTATTTTTCTACTGCTATGTAAATTATTGTAATCTCTGATATTTATCGAATGTACTTTATTCATTAATACTCTGTATATTCTTGTATTCTGATGGAATTATTGTAATAAGCAACGAAATTTTCTTCTGTTTGCGTTCTATTTTGTCTTGCCCTCAATTCTATCCGTGCTTTCCTTCACAGGGAAGTTCGGGTCATCTCAACCTATTTACATGCTGAATGTCACTGGACTTACCAGGCTTTATGTCTGACTCTGTTTTGTTTCGCTCTCTTTTTTTCCGTCCCCCCTCCAAGGTTCATAGGAGGGAATGTTACCACTTAGCTCAGTTTTCTTTCCAAGCTCGAAGATAGACGATGTATTTCTTTAGACTCTCCTTTCCACAGCTATGGCTGGCTCATGCTTTAACGAGGATTATCATTGTCATTTCATGCTTCTTTATTTTGTTAAACAAGATAAATGCTTTGTTGTAATGGGTATTGGTGTTTTGGTGCTGGAAAACAATCTTTGTGCAAGCCGTTTTACGAAGTTGTTGTTTTGTCAATAAAGTAAAGTTTTATTTATTTTCCGCTGTTTAAATTTTGTCTGTTTTGTAATTTATCTGTTCTATACACTTATGACGCTCCACTGAAGTTAATGCATTCCATTTGTGAGTGCCTTAACGGAGGTGGGGTGTTACAAGTGTCTTTTGGATTTATGAGACCTAAGCCCCCTTCACTTTTGGGATGACATATGGTGTCCCAAGATATCCAATGGTGACGATTCGCATTGTCCTTTTTCCCTAGAAAAATGATGAGGATAAAGAATGGTAAGATCTGAAAAAGAAGAGGTAGAAGTCATAGTAGTGAAGACGTGCGATCCTATAGTGTCAAGTACAAACCTTTTGAGAATCAGTCTACCTGCCTAGGAGAGAAGCGCCGCATTCCACCTAATAATCTTCCCCTTAGCATTATCGGTTAGGGGGTCGAAAATGGCGTTGGGCTTCCGACCTCTGTAAAGAACAATACTGAGGTACGGTGAGGGAAGGTAAGCTACCTTGAAGCCAGTGAAGGTTTCGATCCAAGAAGATCTACCCTCGGACAAATCTCATGCTGGGACGAAACTGCATTTAAAGATTGATAAAAAGTACTAACCATTATATTAACCATTGAAAAGATTCTGTTTTGTTGTAATACGACCCGATTTTGGTTCGGTTTGGTTTGAATCTGTATTAAATATGAAATAAGAGAATTACTTCCATCGACAATCAAGTTACGATTGTGTGACACTGTATCACTTAAATGTTAAAATACATAATGTTATCTTGAATTGAAAGATTAGTTTCTAACCGTATGAATACTGCGATTTTACGTTTAATGAAAAGTTAAATTGTTTTAGTACATTAACCAAACATCAACGTTAATTAATGTATAAACATTATGCAATATGACACAAATTATAATTAGCATTAATTAAAAAATGATATGGGAACTATTATACTGAAACTATAACATTTTCTTTTGTGATAACTATTATTATTAATATAGCACCATATGCTGAAAATAGAACAAACATCGTTTAAAATAAAAAATTAGATAGGAATTACTTATGTTTTTATCATAAGGTCACTAGTGCAGGTACTCGGTTCAGTTTAATATGGTTGGGTCAATAGTTCAAACTGCAACAGAACAGTATCGTTATAAGGCACCTTAGTTTGGGGTATTTGCTTTAGAGAGATGATTCAGTACAGTTTTCCACAACAATTTTAGGGTTTGGTCTGAGCGGTTTTCGTATTGCGGTACGATTTATGCTCATCCCAATATACACACACATACACACACATATTATATATGTATGTATGTGTACATCCAGAATCCATCATATGTAAATTTCATATGGATGATTTTGTTAACAGTTCAACAAAATTATTGTTGGTTTCATCTTCATTTCGGAGGGAAATGTTATGTTACACCGCATAGGCTGTGCACCTTTATCTCCTTTGAATTTCAACCACTCATTCCGATTTTAATATTCATTCTTTCTCTCTCTTTCCATTACACTATATTATTTAATTCAATCGGAGAGAGAAATAATGAATATTAAGATCGAAATCAATGGTTGAAGTTCAGAGGGATATAAAGATGTAGCCTAAGAGGTGTAGCGGAACATTTTCCACACATAAGCGCTCACGCGCGCGTGCACACACCCACCCACCCACCCACCCCCCCTACACACATATATATATAGAGGGAGTGAGAGAAGGGAGCGTTCCGGGGCATCTCTGTTTTGCAACATCCCTACCCTACCTCGTGAGCTACACTAATCCAAATCCAATAAGATTTTGTAGATGTTCAATCCATATATATTATCATCTATCTAAAATTTGAGCTCATTCCGTTATTTGTATAATAATATATTTGATGTTTAAATTTAATGGTTTGAGTAAATGTCTATACGATGAATAATTGAGCTAATATTTTGAAAATGTTACGAATATCGGAACAAGATAAAATTTTGGATAGGTGATAATATATATGTGGATTGAACATCTATAAAATATCGTTGGATTTAGATTAGTGTAGCTCACAGTAGCGTAGGGGTGCTGCAAAACTGGGGTGCCCCGGAATGCTCCTTATATATATTTTTCAAACGAGACTAGTTTTTAAACTAATAGCATAAATAAGCTAGTTCAAAAACTATATGCAATATAGGCTGATTTTGGACAGCTTAATAGTGAGCTGCCCTATTTAAAAAAAATAGTATAGGGCGCACCTGTCAAGTGTGCCCCCATATATTAGTATGAGCGCACTTGCCAATTGCGCCCCCATATATTTATACGGGAACACTTGGGAAGTGTGCCCCCATATATTAATATGGCGCACTTGCCAAGTGCGCCCTATATATTTATACAGGTGCACTTGGCAAGTGCGCCCGTTATTGTTTTGAACAGGCGCACTTGCTAAGCGCGCCTATTTAAAACTGTTGCTTAACTGCAGCTTCCACTGTCAATCAAAAGTATACAACTAAGAATAAAAATCTCAAACACAAACAATGGCACAATTATTAATTAACTTCAAGCACAAATACTAAAGTGCAATGTTAGTATTCGATTACAAATACTAAACATAAACACAAATAAAATTCGATTACAGAGGCACAAACCTAAAATGCACATAGTTTGCTTACAAATGTACACTAATATAAAATTAAATAAAACACTCATGGCGAAGTTATTCAATCTTGAGTAAGTGGAGGTTGAGAAGGTCCTGCCGTTTGCGATTGAGTTGGGTCGTGTTGAGGTGGAGCTAGAGAAAGATCATGCCTTCTTTTAGTTCTTGTCTACGGTTGCCCTGGGCGTTGTAGTCAATTTCTAAAGACCAATGTATCAATGAGTTTCTTCAAGTTAAGACATCGTAGTTGGATATCTTGCTCCAGTACTCGATCACATCTGATATCCTCCAAACCTCTGCCTACCATCTCAAGTACATCAACCTATAAATTGTGTTATTTAATCACATATATAGAAACTTAACTTTAGTGATTGAATGATTTAAGTCAATAAAGTAAAACAATAAAACAAATTTGAAGACTTACGCATCTCGCTCAAACGGTGCGCGAGCGGTGTATACTCGTTCGTGAGGAGTCCAATCTGCGATAATGAATCTTCGAGTGACCAACCAATACCACGTCAAGTAACTTAAAATAGGAATGGTAGGAATTTGTAGACGAATGATATGACTATGTCTATCATTCCACTGAATGATAGCAAATTCCAAATTTGGGTTTGGTCCACAAGGTTCAGGGATATGTTACTGAAGACCAAATTGTCGCATCACTCGATCTAGATTATACATCTCTACATTTCGCATGCACATGATAGGTGTCTTACAAAGCCAACTAGGCATCCCATTTAGGCAGATCGACTAGCACATCCTGTGTGTAGGGATTCCATACAACAGCTTCATATGTTAGCATGTCGAGCTCATCAAATAAAGTGGCAACCTGCTTTGAAGATTCAATTTAACTCCTATTTCCAAACCACCTGTATAATATGCATTTAGATTTTTTTTCTACCTAAAAAAGGAACACAAATATATAAATGTAAATCAACTAACTTGCACTATAAGGCAATGTCAAATCGATCTATGTCGACAAAGTCATATTTGGACGACCGATGAGAAGATGTGTCCATGACCAAAGCTGTAAAATATTTAAAAAATGAATATGGTAGAATTACATGTGATCGTTAACAATTATATATACTAATATTGTGGCTGTAAAAGCGAAAGGTGACCGACTATCGATTTGGACGTCCTGAGCGTAGCATTTGTTAACTCATTGTATAATGTTGCCAATATAGCACTGCTCTAAGTATATCGTGCACACTCATCCAAATTTTTTACAAAAAATAATCAAGAAAGGTTTTTAGTCGTCTTTAGAATGGTAGGGACATAGGCGAAAAGATATCAAAGGTAGAATAACAGCTCTTGCATGATATTCAACTTCTATATTTGACGCATTCGGTGATGGCTCATTTTCAAACATACGGCAAAGCCAATTCAGCTTAACCATTGCACCTCTTACCTCACTTTGATGTGGAACCACGCCTAAACAATCATGACAAATATCTCCATAGTTACTGAGATGTGTAACAATAACAAGATTCCTTCCACTACAACGCCTAAAAGATAGCCAACATCTTGCAATTTTGATGGTAATTTCACCAGTTAGAAGATAGAAGGTTGACATCTCCAGTCTCTACTTGTCTACCAATGAAGTAGATAGTGCATGTTCTACTTTGAAAAGGACCAATCTAGATATTTCTTTGAATACATATCTTTGTAATGCTAGTTGAACTCTTAGTGTATTCGAAGCAATCTGTAACACCCCACGCTTTTCTGAGCCCAAATTTCGACAAAAATCAAAACTTAAACACATCCAAGCATGGGGCATGTATATCTGGTACCTACAATAAAAAACATGAGCATAATCAGAGTACGATAAGATAACTCACAATGAAATCAAAGTAGGATAACAAGTATTAGCTCAAGTAACTACCTTTTTCAAAGTAAGTTACTTTGCCAATACCGAGCATGAGAGAGAACGAGAACCGAAAGCCAAACTTAAACACCTGTATGAACCCGACCTTCTATAGGAAATGCGGGAGGTTGTAATGAGGAGGGTCAGGACAACAAGTTCTAATGACTGAGAAATTTACAACACAAGTTATAATACACAGATGTATCCCGTTTAGTTCAACCCAAAATGTATGCCTAAGCAAGTTAGTGATTCTAGCCTAACCTAGTAAATGTTTATGCATGACTTTACTAACCTTCCTGAAGTAGTATTTTCCAAAGCATAATACCAAGATAGGACATTTTTATTTGTGAAACCTTTATACTAGAACTTGGCTAGTTACTATATCGATATTAGGCCCCTAATTACAGAGTTTCTATATTCATATACTTTCATTCGCTTATCTTTCAACATTTATTGCCTCGCTATCAATGATAGATAGGGTAGATTCTCCCTGATCACTTAAGACCCTAGGCGGACTTATTGGTCACTTATTATTTCTCGATACTTTACTTAACGTTTACATGAACTAGAAAGCACTAGCTACAGGCCCTACTAGTTAAGGCTTTCGTCATTTGCGCATGTACCCTTGCCCCGCATAAGGTGAGAGATGGTATTTTTATCATTCGTTATACATTCTAGCCGACCTTACTAGATAACCTCCTTAGTCGCTTATTACTTCCCATAGGATAGGTAGCCATATCTGATGTTTAGTTTTCCAAGTTTGGGTAGGCCCACACACACCTGCCATTTAAGACCCCTAAACTGAAAGACATATTCCCAGATGGACTCTTCAACTCCAGTCACTTAGCCATTTAGGACCCAGGAAGCGGGCTATACGCGAAGGTTGTTAGTTCGTACCCCCTTTAGCCTTCTATACCTTTCTCTGTTTGGGATAAGGTAGGGTACGTTATTAAGTCATTCCAGTTTAGTTCCTCTACACGGAAATGCTATACCTACACGATTCATTATCGTCACGGGTTCATATGGTTATTTTATGTTATTAATCTACAAAGTCCAATTCTATTTTAATTATAAGTTTTATATTCATTAACATAAATAAGAAAGTTATATCCCCTTTTCCTTAGGATATTTATTTGACTTCCCTAATTTGGACTTAGTATTTTAACAACAATCAATATCCATTCATCCCTGTTTTGGCACCCGTTTCCTTCTCATTTCTTTGTCTACTCCCCTTTATGACCATAACAGTCATATTTTCCTAACGTAACCATTTATCTTTAATTTCCGTTGATTACAATTAATATCATTTATGAGCCTTATGGCCATAATTTTCCTAAGACATTAATTACAATGGAATATTCCTATTTTATCAGTCCCGAATATATTTAATTATTGTACCCCAACAGAAATTTCTAATTTTATTTATTTATTTGTTGCCTGTTATATATATATATGCATGTATGTATGTTTGTATGTATGTAAGTATGTATATATTTATGCACCGGGCCTCTCACATTAAGTTTACTACTTGTGGATGTTGGATTTGTCAGTCGGTTCCGGGCAGGCTTTTACCATAAGTTGAACTTAACTTCGTACCTTAGTACATTTATATTAACGCATTAGACCCCTCACATTAAGCTGACTATCTGTGATTGCTGGATTTGCCAGTCGGTTCCGCGAAAGCTTATACCACAAGTGAGCTTAACCTCGTGTCTAAATGCGATTATAATTCAAATTTTCCTAATTAGGGTGTACAACATTTATCCTAAATAGATCAAAGGAATTTTAACCATTGTCCTATCATTTTTACTTTTCCCAATCAACATTGGTTACAATTGTTATTTATTTATTTGCGGTTCTATTTATAACAATTAATTATATTGAAAGATACAAATGGTCACCATAAGTATATCCATTTAATATTGAATACCATTTACATATATGATTCCATAAATGAATACCGTTCAAACATTCAAGCATTCAATACTATATGTGTGATGACCGCCCATAACAAAAGGAATAATGCGCTAAAAGGTGTGCCAGGCAGTTGTGGATGATCATCATAGGTAGGTAAACACAGTCGATACCTGTCGTAGAACTCACAGCGCAAGGATAAAATATAGTAGAAAATATACAATAGGTAATTATAGCGAAGCATCATATAACAAACTTTTGAAACTTTCACAACATCCTGAACGATTATCCAAACATCATAGGGAATATCAAAGTTTGTACATAAAGCCTCGCCACAACACTCATAGAGAACTCAAAAGCAGAAACAAAAATAGTAGATATTAATAAAACTGGTATGTAAGCCTCCAGCTCGCCTCCGAACTGCAACTCGTCCTCACTAATCACATGTCACCTAGTCTGTCCATCCACAACCGGATGAACGACCCAAGGTAATAAGAGGGAAACATAAAACCTTGAGTCAGACAACAGTCTTAGTGAGCGATAAAATAGCTAACAAACATCAACAATAAAGTATATGAGATTGGGTAGATTAACAAACTACCAAACACCAGAGAAGAACTCAACTCCTGTCTTCCCCACATCGGACAGTGATAGCCTTTACATTAAGCAATTCAACCATTCATCCATGGAAACAAGAACACCGATTCAATCATGGTAAAGCACTAATGACATCCAAATTATATATCTCATGTAAACCATCCTAATCGAACTCAACATCCCTCAACCACAAGCCCTAGGGGCCTAAACCAAAAGACAAGCACCCAAGGAACATCTCCTTCGACGTTGGACAATCTACATGAGACGGTGTAAACAGATCATACAAACAATCAAACATCCATGACTGACTCTAGCTATCACCGCCAATCCTGCTTTGAAACCATCGTTAATCGTATGACAGCCAACCTTGCTATATGTAATACCCCACGCCCGCTATGGTCACTCACTAAGGGAATGCCATAGCATCGGTGGAGTATTTTAGTGAATATAGAACAGAAAAATTACAACAAGACAGATATAAATAGTACTTGAAATTTAAAACATCATCTCATAACAGCGAAAGTAAACATGTCTGGTTACATCATAAAACCACAATAAAAGTCAAGTACAATATCCATCAAAATAAAGAAGTACATAATCCCACTCTCTCATACAATAGCCAAGACAAAAGAAAAGATAACTGGGTAACTGGAGCTTTACATCTATCCAAACTCCTAAAGACTGGAACAGCAATCCGATCAAGCTCCACTACTGCTAGGATCCACCGTAGGACCTGAGGGTTGGGAAAAAGATAAAAACAACGGGGTCAGACATAAGTCTGAGCGAGTCCTATAACTTTAACAATACAATCATTAAAGTAACCAGAGAAGACATAAACATGACCTACGGTAATGTCTAGGGATGAATGGCTACACTAAGCAGCTTGGTAGACTTAGGATAAACTAAGATAACTGTAAAGGCGTATCTACCCACCCAAGGATAATTACTAACTGCAGTCATTCCTACTTAAAGGTTGATCCCTCCCAAGGACTTAGAAAATTTCCCCAGTAGTTTCGTGTACCCCTAGCCCACTACATAGGTGCCGCCTGCCCCTATCTCCACTAGGTGTACTTAGTAATTTTACCCAGTAGTTTCGTGTACCCCTACATAGGTGCCGTCTGCCCCTATCTTTATTAGGTGTACCCACTACTCCCCAGCGATCGGCTCCCTACCGTAGATACCCGTGCTGGTCCCATAATGGGGTGTATCATTCCCCAAAGTGGCCACCTGATAATATCAACGGTGCACGGCTTTATATCTACACGATGCAACAACGGCTTATCTACCAGCCCGGGCCCACACACGCATATGAAACCCGTTGGACTTGCGTTGCCACCGCTAACCCGTTTTGGCCTCTTATAATCAAGCCCAGTACGCGTGTCCCGTCCTCGACATGGGTCGAGCCCAATAAGATACATATGGGTTACTGGTTGAAATGGGCCCCCACAAGCTACCCACCTAAGCTTGTCACTTATCTAGTGTATCCCACTTAACCCTTTAATCATGTTTAATTACATGTTTCCACTTGGTTAAGTATTCTAATCGTATTTTCTATTGCCACCCAAGGCAACCCACTAGATTTCCACATGCCACCCAAGGCACCCACTTAACCCCTCATGTCCCTCTACATGCTAATATGGTTAAGTGTTTCTTAATTAATTAATTAAGATCATGACCTCATAAAGACCTCTCACATTAGACCATCTTTTATGACTGCTGGATATGCCGGTTGGTTCCGGGCAGACTTCTGTCATAAAAAGGGTCTAACCTCGTGTCTTTACTTTAATCACGTATTTAATTTATGACTAAGACCTCTCACATTGGGCCAATCATTTGTAGCCGCTGGATGGCCGGTCGGTTCCGGGCAGACTTCCGCTACAAAAGGGTCCAACCTCGTGTCTTAGTTGATTAATTACACCTAATTAATCACCCCCATAATTAATTATCCCTAATTAATTACACATTTTTCATAACATGGGTAGACCTAACTCAATAGGTAAATTCCCATGGGGTAGACCTAACTCAATAGGTTAATTCCCACTTATGTTAATTTATTTTTATGGTATGCTTAATCATACCCAATCATACTTTTATTAACATATTTATTAACCCCATCGTTCCCCACGTAAATCGTTCTCATTTCATGACATAATAAAGGGAAGACCCATCACAAATATTATGGGTTTAACCAAATCTTAGCATATAACTTTGTCATGGGTTAAGAGGATGTCAACTTGCATATATGAGCATATATTAACCCAACTACATTTAACCCAAACTTGCATATTATCATTCTCATAACTTGCATAACATGTTAAACATGCATTTAAGCATACACATAACTTGCATAAGCATTCACATTCTTGCATAAGCATTCACATACTTGCATAAGCATGCATAACTTGCATATCATGTTAAACTTGCATTTAAGCATATACATAACTTGCATAAGCATTCACATACTTGCATAAGCATGCATAACTTGCATATCATGTTAAACTTGCATTTAAGCATATACATAACTTGCATATGAACTTGCATAACAACCTACACATAACTTACATAACATCATACACATAACTTGCATATGAACTTGCATAACTCACTTGTTAAACATGCATAAACCCACTTATTAGATATGCATAAACCCACTTATTAAACATGCATAAACCCACTTGTTAAACATGCATAAACCAACTTATTAAACATGCATAAACCCACTTGTTAAACATGCATAAACATAGGAAAACATAAAGTAGCATATCACTACAAATGATTCAAACTCACTAATCCGCATTTAAGACCATAAGTCTCATTACACCCAATCTACTTACTTTAGCAATTGATGTTAAAGTGATAGAAACTCACCAAACCCAAGATTAGCAAACTTATGAAGTGGAATTAGTTGCTAAATATGAAGATGGTGATGATTAGAGATTGATTAGAGAGTGATTAGCTTGCAACTTCCTTCATAAACTAGTGGAGGCTCTCTCAAGTTTGATTTTGGCGGCATGAGGCCATCATTCCTATTTTTAGTATGGATTAGGGTAGGTTTAGGGTGTATTTATAGATTAGGTGAGTGTTTTAGGCCATTAGATTAACCCTAGGTTAGATTAGGTCCGTTAGATTTAGGAAATCTCTAGAACCCAGCCTCCAAGCCAGCCTAAAACCCAACCTGGTGCACCCAGGTTCTCTGGACGCCACGCCCATGTCGACAGGCAAGTCGACAGGCAAGTCGACCCCCCTATCGACAGGCCTGTCGACAGCCCTGTCAACATGGTTAGGGCGGGAATTTTCCCGCCTGGCCCCGCTGGTTCTATTTTGAAATCTGAATTTGAATTTTTAAATCTGTTTTTAGCTTTAATTTTCCTGCAAACTTCTTTGGGCCATAACCGGGCCATACGGACTCCGATTCTCGAAAACTCGGACTCTATTTCGCGTATTTTTCCGAGACGAACGCAACGACGCAGCCCGTTACCCCCAATTCCCACATCTGAGATTATTTATCCTGTAATTAGTGAATTTTAGTATTAACTAAAATTCGGGGTGTTACATTCTCCCCTCCTTAAAGGATTTCGTCCCCGAAATCTCTAAGCTAAGGAGAATGCATATCCTACCATCCAAACAACCATCTACCCAAACCATCAACCACGAGCATCCATTGTCCTTAAACAGTTTCTAATGATGTATGAGCATACGCAAAAAGTGTGTGTATATGTTCCCTATCTAATGCATGAACATATGCAAACCATGATAGTGCCATGCATCCATTATGTATGCGAGAGAACCCTATCGACACATACAATATCTACATGAGTGCACAATCATTCACCAAAATGCATCATCCATATGATAACACAATCATTATACATCCATCAATATAGCTTCCTACACACAATTTTTATGCAATATGCAATATGCAATATGAAGTGACTGAGCCGATCTAGTGCCTAGAGTGTGTGTATATGCATCCACGAGCAACCACTAGCAAACACTTGCATCCACTTGCATCCATCAACCATAACATGTCTCAAACACATGTTTCAACCATAGGTTTACCCTATCTAAAGGTCAAATAGTACTAATGAGAGGACATACTAAAGATAAGATAAGTACTAGACAACGATAGAGGAGAAAGTAAAGACATACCCTCAAAAAGAAATGGGTACAATGAACGCATCTTTGCTTCCGTCTCCCAAGTTGCATTGCTCTCATCTTCTCCCCATTGCACTTTGACTAGTTGAACCTCTCTGTTTCTAAGCTTCCTAGTCTCTGACCCAAGGATGCAGGTAGGAGCTCGTCGAATAGTCGCCTCACGCTCTACTTCCACTTCTTTAAGCAAGCTCGGCTCTACCACCTCTGCGGTCTCATGTAAGCACTTCCTCAAATGGGACACATGGAATACATCATGTACACCACTAAGTCTGTCAGGCAACTCCACTCTATATGCCATCCGTCCAATCCTTTCCTTGATAGGAAACGGCCCTACGAACCTTGGTGCTAACTTCCCAACAGATCCAAAGCGAACCACATTTCGTAACGGAGACACTTTGACAAAGACCATGTCCCCAACTTCAAACTCAAGATCCGTCCTTCTCTTGTCCGCATAAGATTTTTGCCTATCCTGCGCTGCTTTCATCCTTCTTCGAATCAAGTCAATCTTCTCAGAAGTCTCCCTAATCATATCAGGCCCAAGCAAGATCTTATCCGTAGATTCCCACCAACATGTAGGTGATCGACAAGGCCTTCCATAGAGAGCTTCGAAAGGAGCCATACCAATACTGGACTGAAAGCTGTTATTATATGCGAACTCCACCAATGGAAGATGCTCTTCCCATGTACCTCCAAAATCTAAGATACAAAGCCTCAAAAGGTCTTCTAGAACACGATTCACCCTCTCAGTCTGGCCGTCTGTCTGAGGATGATATGCGGTGCTCAGACACAATTGAGTCCCCACTGCTTCTTGCAAACTTTTCCAGAACTCGCTAGTGAAGATAGGATCTCGATCACTCACTATGCTAGAGGGTACCCCATGCAATCGAACTATCTCTCGAAGATATACAGAAGCTAGCCATGGAGCGGTCCTCTTGCTCTTCACAGGTATGAAATGGGCGCTCTTAGTAAGTCTGTCTACCACCACCCAAATTCCCGTATTACCCTTTCTTGATCTGGGTAACCCGTCAATAAAATCCATCGAGACGCTATCCCACTTCCATTGCGGAACTTCCAATGGGTGAAGCAACCCACCTGGTTTCTTTTGCTCCGCCTTCACTTGTTGGCACACCAAGCATCGAGCGACATACTCGGCCACATCTTTCTTCATACCGGCCCAGAAGAAAACCCTCTTCATGTCTTGGTACATCTTGTCCCCACCGGGATGAATGGTCATCCTAGAACGGTGTGCATCATCAAGAATAACCTTCCTCAAACCCTCGTCTTGCGGTACACTAAGTCTACCGTCTCTACGCAAGCACCCCCTATCGTCTAGGGTGTACCTACTCAAATGGCTGGATGACTCCCCCCTTATGAGCTTCTCCACCAACTCAACCAACTGTGGGTCGTCCCTCTGTGCTTCCCCAATCCGCCCCAAAAGAGTAGGTCTAACCTCCAAGGAAGCTAGCAAACCGGGTACATAATCAACGGAAGGTCTGAAATCAAACATCGAGATAAATTCCAAGCTTCGTTGTTCCACGAACAATGGACTCAAGGATAACCTCTTTCTGTTCAAGGCGTCCGCCACCACGTTACCCTTGCCAGGGGTATACGCTATCTCGAAATCATAGGATGCTAAGAATTCCATCCACCTTTGCTGTCTCAGATTCAAATCCTTCTGAGAAAACAAGTACTTCAATGATTTGTGGTCAGTGAACAATTCAAATCTCTCACCAAGAAGATAATGGCGCCAAATCTTAAGCGCAAAAACAATAGCGGCTAACTCTAGATCATGGGTAGGGTAATTTTTCTCATGCACTCTCAACTGCCTTCCACCATAGGCTATCACCCTTCCCTCTTGCATTAAGACTGCGCCTAGTCCTGTCCCACAAGCATCAGTATAAACAACAAATGGCTTGCTCCCATCTGGCAACACTAAAACTGGAGCAGTGGTTAAAGCTCTCTTTAACCGTCGGAACGCATCATCACAATCTACGTCCCATGTGAAAACAAGATTCTTCTTCGTTAAGCGGGTTAATGGGGCTGATATCTTCGCAAAGTCTTTAATAAACTTCCTATAATAACCCGCCAACCCCAAGAAACTTCTTACTTCGGTAGCATTCTTCGGAACCTTCCAATCCTGAATTGATACTACCTTCGCGGGATCCACAGCTATCCCTTCCTTGGAGACCACGTGCCCCAAGAACCGCACCTCCTTCCTCCAGAAGTGACATTTAGAGAATTTAGCCTTAAGGCTATGTGCTCGAAGAGTCTTCAATACCTCCCCAAGATGTAGGGCATGCTCTTCTTCACTCTTAGAAAATACTAAGATATCATCCACAAAGACCACCACAAATTTATTAAGGAACTCCCTGAACACCCTACTCATCAAATCAACAAAGTATGAAGGGGCGTTCGTTAACCCAAATGGCATCACCAGCCATTCATAGAAACCATCCGGATTTCTAAAGGCAGTCTTGTCTACGCTATCCTCAGCCACTCTCAACTGATGAAACCCCGTGGCTAAGTCCAACTGAGAAAATACTGAAGCGCCAACCAACTGATCGAAAAGATCATCAATCCTCGGCAATGGGTGTCTATTCTTTTTTGTGAGCTTGTTGAGTTCTCTATAGTCTACACAAAGTCTGAGGGACCCATCCGCCTTTGTAGCAAATACTACTGGAGCACCCCACTCCGATATACTTCGTCTTATGAACCCCTTCTCAAGCAACTCCACTACTTGCTTATGGAGTTCCCTCCTCTCACGAGGAGCCATGTGGCGCACTGGTAAAGATACAGGTTTAGCATTATCCACCAGATATATTCGGAAGTCAATCTCCCGCTTCGGAGGTAAGCCCTTCACCTCCTCAAACACATCCGGATATTCCCGGACCACTCTATCAGATTGCAAACTCTCGACCGAAGCGTCAAGCAATTCAAGATAACTTAGCATAACAGAATCCATGGGATTACAAGAAATCTCGAGAGTGTTACCCAAGCGGGTCATGAGCCTAACAACTCTCCTTTCGCAATCAAGAACGGCACCATTATTGGATAACCAGTCCATGCCCAAAATCAACCCATAGCCCGTGAAGCCCAACACAAAAGCATCACATCTAAACTCAATGCTAAGTATAGAAATCTTCAAACCCAAACATATCATGGACAAATAAGTGGAGCCCCCAATTGGGTTTGAAACAACCAAGGGATCATCTACCAGACTGGTGTCTAAGTGCAGTGACTCAACTAATGATGATGAGATAAACGAATGCGATGCGCCTGAATCAAACAATGTACGGACAGGATGATCAAATAGAAAAACCAGACTTTCAACGGAAATAGTTCTACCTCTCTCCTGAATCGGTGGAACCGCGAGAGCCTTTACTTGCCCCATAGCCTGACCTGGTGCCATAAGAGCTTGCACCTGTCCTCCTGAGGTAGACCCCGTCCTTTGCCCCTTCTTAGGACAGTCTTTCACTAGATGCCCTGCTTCGCCACAGTGGAAGCAGCCAGTCTTCTTCTTCTTGCGACAATCCTTGCTTAGGTGGCCAGGTGTCCCACAATTGAAACACTTCTTCTTCTTGCCCTTGCCACCGTTGCCTTTCCCACCTTTGTTTTGTTGTTGTTGCTGAGGTCTCTTTTGATCTCCCTTCTTCTCGGGTGCCTTATTAGCATTGGGACCCTTCTCTTCTTCATGCATGAGTGCCATGTCAACTAGCTTCTCGAAGGTGGCCCCCATAGGGATATGAGTCATAGCCAACCCATGCATCGGTTCATTCAAGCCTTTGACGAACCTCAAAGCCTTCTTCTCCGGTGTATTTACCATGTCTAGGCCAAACCTTGCCAATTGATTAAACTTGTTGACATATTCCTTCACTGAGAGATTTCCTTGCTTTAGAGTCAAGAATCTTTCCATATACAAGTTTTCCTCCGCCCTTGAGAGAAACTTTGCCACAAATCTTTGCCTAAAATCCGCCCAAGAGTCAACGGGGCGTTCTCCATTAGTGACCTCCCACCAGAATGAGGCCTCTCCTTTCATTAACCAAGCAGCTAACTTGACTTTCTTTCCTTCTTCCATCTCAAAGATATCTATCAATTCTTCCACCTCTTTAAGCCAATCTCTGGCCTCCACAAAAGTTTCAGATCCTAGAAAAGGTTTCCCTCCCATAGCTTTAAATTCCTTGCAAGTCTTAGCAAAAGTATCCGTGCGAGGAGGAGGGGGAGGAGGAAGATCGGGTGCTACGGTTGGTGGAGGAACATTTGCTGGACCCGCAGTGGTGGCCCTAGCCTCCATCAATCTCCTATACCATACTGGTATCGTCACACCCTCCGGAAAGTTAAGATTCTCAGCCATGCTGAAACGAAAAAGGAAAGATTCAAAACGGAGAATTCGAAAGATAAAGATATGGCTATCGGGGATTATGCTTTTCTTTCAAAAACTTTTCTCTTTAAAGACATGTTTTTGAAAATATCTCTTCCAAAAATGTTTTAGAAAAATAGTTTTCTAAAAATTTTATCTGTTCCGGTAACCTTTGCTCTGATACCACGTGTAACACCCCACGCCCGCTATGGTCACTCACTAAGGGAATGCCATAGCATCGGTGGAGTATTTTAGTGAATATAGAACAGAAAAATTACAACAAGACAGATATAAATAGTACTTGAAATTTAAAACATCATCTCATAACAGCGGAAGTAAACATGTCTGGTTACATCATAAAACCACAATAAAAGTCAAGTACAATATCCATCAAAATAAAGAAGTACATAATCTCACTCTCTCATACAATAGCCAAGACAAAAGAAAAGATAACTGGGTAACTGGAGCTTTACGTCTATCCAAGCTCCTAAAGACTGGAACAGCAATCCGATCAAGCTCCACTACTGCTAGGATCCACCGTAGGACCTGAGGGTTGGGAAAAAGATAAAAACAACGGGGTCAGACATAAGTCTGAGCGAGTCCTATAACTTTAACAATACAATCATTAAAGTAACCAGAGAAGACATAAACTTGACCTACGGTAATGTCTGGGGATGAATGGCTACACTAAGCAGCTTGGTAGACTTAGGATAAACTAAGATAACTGTAAAGGCGTATCTACCCACCCAAGGATAATTACTAACTGCAGTCATTCCTACTTAAAGGTTGATCCCTCCCAAGGACTTAGAAAATTTCCCCAGTAGTTTCGTGTACCCCTAGCCCACTACATAGGTGCCGCCTGCCCCTATCTCCACTAGGTGTACTTAGTAATTTTACCCAGTAGTTTCGTGTACCCCTACATAGGTGCCGTCTGCCCCTATCTTTATTAGGTGTACCCACTACTCCCCAGCGATCGGCTCCCTACCGTAGATACCCGTGCTGGTCCCACAATGGGGTGTATCATTCCCCAAAGTGGCCACCTGATAATATCAACGGTGCACAGCTTTATATCTACACGATGCAACAACGGCTTATCTACCAGCCCGGGCCCACACACGCATATGAAACCCGTTGGACTTGCGTTGCCACCGCTAACCCGTTTTGGCCTCTTATAATCAAGCCCAGTACGCGT
This sequence comes from Allium sativum, assembly GCA_030737875.1. Taxonomy (NCBI): domain Eukaryota; kingdom Viridiplantae; phylum Streptophyta; class Magnoliopsida; order Asparagales; family Amaryllidaceae; genus Allium; species Allium sativum. The sequence goes on from CM060927.1 coordinate 290,738,836, forward strand.
GTCCCGTCCTCGACATGGGTCGAGCCCAATAAGATACATATGGGTTACTGGTTGAAATGGGCCCCCACAAGCTACCCACCTAAGCTTGTCACTTATCTAGTGTATCCCACTTAACCCTTTAATCATGTTTAATTACATGTTTCCACTTGGTTAAGTATTCTAATCGTATTTTCTATTGCCACCCAAGGCAACCCACTAGATTTCCACATGCCACCCAAGGGACCCACTTAACCCCTCATGTCCCTCTACATGCTAATATGGTTAAGTGTTTCTTAATTAATTAATTAAGATCATGACCTCATAAAGACCTCTCACATTAGACCATCTTTTATGACTGCTGGATATGCCGGTTGGTTCCGGGCAGACTTCTGTCATAAAAAGGGTCAAAACTCGAGTCTTTACTTTAATCACGTATTTAATTTATGACTAAGACCTCTCACATTGGGCCAATCATTTGTAGCCGCTGGATGGCCGGTCGGTTCCGGGCAGACTTCCGCTACAAAAGGGTCCAACCTCGTGTCTTAGTTGATTAATTACACCTAATTAATCACCCCCATAATTAATTATCCCTAATTAATTACACATTTTTCATAACATGGGTAGACCTAACTCAATAGGTAGATTCCCATGGGGTAGACCTAACTCAATAGGTAAATTCCCACTTATGTTAATTAATTTTTATGGTATGCTTAATCATACCCAATCATACTTTTATTAACATATTTATTAACCCCATCGTTCCCCACGTAAATCGTTCTCATTTCATGACATAATAAAGGGAAGATCCATCACAAATATCATGGGTTTAACCAAATCTTAGCATATAACTTTGTCATGGGTTAAGAGGATGTCAACTTGCATATATGAGCATATATTAACCCAACTACATTTAACCCAAACTTGCATATTATCATTCTCATAACTTGCATAACATGTTAAACATGCATTTAAGCATACACATAACTTGCATAAGCATTCACATTCTTGCATAAGCATTCACATACTTGCATAAGCATGCATAACTTGCATATCATGTTAAACTTGCATTTAAGCATATACACAACTTGCATAAGCATTCACATACTTGCATAAGCATGCATAACTTGCATATCATGTTAAACTTGCATTTAAGCATATACATAACTTGCATATGAACTTGCATAACAACCTACACATAACTTACATAACATCATACACATAACTTGCATATGAACTTGCATAACTCACTTGTTAAACATGCATAAACCCACTTATTAGATATGCATAAACCCACTTATTAAACATGCATAAACCCACTTGTTAAACATGCATAAACCAACTTATTAAACATGCATAAACCCACTTGTTAAACATGCATAAATATAGGAAAACATAGAGTAGCATATCATTACAAATGATTCAAACTCACTAATCCGCATTTAAGACCATAAGTCTCATTACACCCAATCTACTTACTTTAGCAATTGATGTTAAAGTGATAGAAACTCACCAAACCCAAGATTAGCAAACTTATGAAGTGGAATTAGTTGCTAAATATGAAGATGGTGATGATTAGAGATTGATTAGAGAGTGATTAGCTTGCAACTTCCTTCATAAACTAGTGGAGGCTCTCTCAAGTTTGATTTTGGCGGCATGAGGCCATCATTCCTATTTTTAGTATGGATTAGGGTAGGTTTAGGGTGTATTTATAGATTAGGTGAGTATTTTAGGCCCTTAGATTAACCCTAGGTTAGATTAGGTCCGTTAGATTTAGGAAATCTCTAGAACCCAGCCCTCCAAGCCAGCCTAAAACCCAACCTGGTGCACCCAGGTTCTCTGGACGCCGCGCCCATGTCGACAGGCAAGTCGACCCCCCTGTCGACAGGCCTGTCGACAGCCCTGTCGACATGGTTAGGGCGGGAATTTTCCCGCCTGGCCCCGCTGGTTCTATTTTGAAATCTGAATTTGAATTTTTAAATCTGTTTTTAGCTTTAATTTTCCTGCAAACTTCTTTGGGCCATAACCGGGCCATACGGACTCCGATTCTCGAAAACTCGGACTCTATTTCGCGTATTTTTCCGAGACGAACGCAATGACGCAGCCCGTAACCCCCAATTCCCACATCTGAGATTATTTATCCTGTAATTAGTGAATTTTAGTATTAACTAAAATTCGGGGTGTTACACTATATGTCAAGGGCTAATGGTAACCCCAGTTCTGGCATAAACCCCATACGTCTTCCAATGATACGTATGTATGTCCAACCTTGAGAATTAGGCCTTTCAAGATATCCAGGGTACTCGACCTACAAACGGTCTTTTAGGTGCCACTATCGTACCCCTGCTTTGAGCCTGCTAGAACTTACGACAATGATAATCTCTCGACCTTCGCATCTCTAGTAATCTAATTCCGACGACTTTTTATAGCTCAAGCAACCTTATCAAGCAACCATTATCCACCAACTCATGACCTTTGAGTTGCCACCTTATTCATTGTTCTACGACGATCAATGAATATATTCAACACTTTGAATATTCCCACTTGAACTTACTTCGAAGTCAAAACATCACTGAGCTAACTTACTTCAAGCTCTTTTCTTCAAATCCGGGTCATACCTGAAAATATAATTTTTCAGAAAATGACCATGTGACCAACCCCTGGCCATGTTCGACTGTCCCCTCACCTGGGTGTACGACCGACCCTTTATCTAGGTACACGACCGACCCAATCAACATCACAATAGGGACCGACCCGCTTTCATGTGTGCACGATCGACCCACCTTGCTTGACCCCCCTTGGTGACCGACCCCTTTACTTCAGAGATGACCGAGCCCGTTGCTTCAAGGATGACTGACCACCTTATGCCCGATCCCTCCTTGCTCGACCGACCGGGTGCAAAGCTCGACCAACCCTCCTCCATACGTATGACCCCTTTTTGTACTGCATATTGCACTTCACTTGTGCTATGCTCGATCCGTGGCTTGTACGCTCGACCCAAAACCTGCACAGACCCCGTTCACCTCCGAATTCGAACAGAACTTCGCCAAACGACAAATCCGATGAAATAAACTCTTTAATTTCATCAAACATGTCCACAAACATGATATGAAGTCACTAGTAACATGAAAACAACGATTATCAACACAATCAAACAATTCCACCAAAAGAATGATAAATTAATATATGATCTAAATTGGGGATCTAACTTGCATATGCATATGGAATGACATAGAGATTACCGGTTTAAACTTGCTAAATTAGATCACAGGGTGATTCATATGAAAATGGACTTATCATGGTGTAGATCTATGATAAAACACTTGAATTTGATGAAAAACATGATCAAACATTCATATACTTCATTGAATTTATGTGAGAGATGCATATCACTCACCAATTCTCCAAATCAAAGCAAAAACAATGAATTAAGACTCCAGACAGCAAGCAATTTGAACCAAACCCCTTGATCCGATGAATTCCCACTTCGAACGATCTAGATCTAGCCTCCAATGGTGTAGATCTTCGATTTCCTCCCTTAGATTTTGATTTTTAATGGTGGAAAGGTATTAGAGGAACATAGGCCACCAAATGAGAGAATAGAGAAGCTAAACCATTTCTCATACCTCCCGCCCCCTATTTATACCCTTCCACTAGCCCAATAACGGGCCTCTAAAAATAAGCTCATTAAGGCTTCACAAACCTGAACAGCCAACTGTTAAACCTTAAAACAGCGATTCCTCCCAAACCGCTAAGCCAAATCTTTAATGTAACCACTCTACGAAAAGGCAATCATCATTTCCTTTCCAATGACACAGGTCTCACCACCTGATTCGACCTGAGTCGAAAGTTATGCACTATACAAGACTGACAAGGGCAAAATGGTCACAAACAAAATTGGTAAAAATTATGGACATATCTCACATCCCCATAAGTAACATATCAAAATATGAGAATGATCCAACCCTCAGGGAATAAAATAAAAATATTTTATGATCCTCTGATATGTAAAACGCGGGCTGTTACAATACGCATCTTTTATTGTTTTACGCTAATTTGGAGAGATAATATGTATATATTTATATTTTATGTTTTCGTACGGTCAACGTAGTTATCTTTTATTATTATTAATTTTTATTTAAATGATATGGTTTAACCAATAACCAAACATTCCTTTTTGAATTCAATCTTGCCAACAGGTTTCCAATCTTCCAAAAAGACCATTAGCAGTAATTATTGTAACTTATGCCAAATTTGTGGAATAGACATAATTCAAATTCACAAGAAATATATGTGTTTATATATATTTTTAGAATAGTCGATGCAAACTACGCAAAAATATTTGTTTTTATATTTATTCATACGTTTGTACCACTTTTCCTTTTAATTTTTTTGTCATACCTCTTGTGTATTCAAAATGGCATCTTTTTGTTCAAAAAGAAGAAAATGACATATTTACAATAATTAAGCCAAAACCTAACAATATTGAATACAAACAGATATAATTAAAATCACAAAATTTAACAATCATATCTTTCCAAATTCACATAATTTACCAATTTCATATTTTTACCCAAGTTCACATATTTTATTTTCAACACTGAATTGAAGATCTGGAATCCAGCTATATCTAATTTGTGCTTAATGGGCTGATTTCCAGATCTATAGTATTATGCAATGTCCACAATACATTCTATAACATAGTTGCAATATATTTCATAACATAACTGTAGGAATAAGTGTAAACAAATTTAAGAAATCCTACAATTCATTTTATGCATAGCCACAATGTACAATTCACAAGTTCTAATACTTTTTATAACCAGATCTAATGGGTATTAATCTGATTACCACAATTTATTTACCAGATCTAATAGGCATAGGCATAAAAATTGAATTTATTACAAACGAGATAAATACATTATTATAAATGTATATATAAATTTCCTACTCACCTTATAGCTTCCAAATTCTTACAGATCTACAATTTCTCTGGAAAAAGGGAAAATTTCAGATCTGTAGAAATGTAAAAAAACAAGAAAAAGGGAGAGAATATGATTTGGAGCGTCACTTTGCATTCCTTTCCATTAGATCTGGTTTTCCTCTAAATTTATTATGAATTGGATTAGATTTGATATGTATGAATATATTTTATGTTAGAATTTAGGTTTGGAGAGAGAGAAAAATGGCAGAGCTTCGCTGCCTCTACAGATTTATATGGAAAAAGAATGAGGCCTACCCCTTTATTTATAGGGGTGAAAATGACATAGAACCATCGGATTAGTTGTAAGTTATATCCTTCCATTCGTTATATAAAAATTTTAACCTAACCTTTCAAAACCTAGCCCCCACTAGGCAATCTGACGCCCAGTAGGTCGACCTGGGCAGTCGATCCCCGTGGTCGACCGCCTAGTCACCAGATTTCGCAGATCGGCTTGGTTAAATTAGGTAATATATAACTAAAAAAATCCTGGTTTATTTATTTTTCATCCATTTTCATATTTCGTCCGTGACTTTTTCATACGGACTCTGTTCGCGAAGTTCCAAACATGAAAGTTGACTAGAATTCCGAGACAAACGCAATGGTTAAAGTTTCATGCCAAATTTCATCATTTGCAGAAATTCCTATTTTTGAGCTTCTAATTAAATAACTATTTACCGTCAAAATTCCGGGTTGCTACATTCTTCCCCCCTTAAAAGGAATTTCGTTCCGAAATTCTGACAACTAGTTATCCTATCCTACACAATCAATTTGTGTACCTCCACTTTGTAACCATGTGTATATGTCCATGGTGTACATAATGCATTTCAACCATAAAACATGCATGTAAGATGATTCCAAATCGGGCCCTCTACATGTATGCATTGAGATTTTTAAAACAATTTCAAAAACATGATGCAAAACATCCTAAATATACTGGTAGTTCTATATGAATGCAAATTTTGAAAATTCTTTTTCATCCATAACCTTCACACAATTACGAATAAAAGTGTGAAATAACCAATTTTGCATCCAAACCCTACCATCGAAAACGTACGCAATCTAATCATTTCCTATTTAATTTCTCTTAAAATGGAAAAATGAAATCAAAGCAAAGAATTTTTACATTTTTCCCACTTACTACTTTTCCAATTCCCACCCTACAGTGGAATTTTCACCTCAATTACCCAAAATGCTACAAAATTTTCCATCTGCAGACTGTAAAGAAGGCTTAAAACAAGCTCTAAAATGTAAAACGACTTACTTAATAGCTCACGCGCATCGTTGACAAGGTATGAAAACAGTGTTTCCAAGGCTAGAATGGCCTTTTCCTTGTTACCATTAACGTTTTTATCTTATCGTCGGTCCTATTGCACTGCTAAAATGCGCACATAAAGCATCCAAACATCTTCCTTACACCGTTTATGTGGCAAAAAATATAATTTTTCCATAAAAATAAATTTCCGCTTAAAAACTTGTCATGTTTATTTTGAAATTTTTCTTTCAAAACCGCTTCACTTTCCCTTAAAATAGAAAAATGATAGAAGTGTGTTTTTTTTCAAAAAACATTTTCCTAAAACTTAAAAAATATATTTTACGGAAATTTAAACGATTCAAGTCATATGTTGGTGAGAAAGAAAGTCAGTCTCGCCAAAAATGCGAAAACTGAAATCACACACAAAAGTGCAAAATAAATTTTAGTTTTAAAAAGGAACAGTGATTTATTTATTTATACACATATAACGTAGAATCCGTCCTTTACTAAAGTTTACCCAACGCAGAATTCTATTCTTTCCAGCCCTTGGAAAACTGTTAGTTTAAATAAGAAAAATGAGATTTCATTCAAACAGGCATGTTTGAATGACATAAAAATTTCCGAACTTAGAAATATCATTAACCCAAGTCATGTAATTTAAACAACACTAACAGTTACAAGCACGAATCACCACAAACCTAAGATCCCGATGTTGGAAAGGGATAACAACAAAGACAATGACAAAACAACACCACATTCCCAAAATAATGGCTATAAACAACGAGATGTCTTGCTCCGCAGCTGGAGCTCATCCATTTTTATGATCTTTGACTAAACATACGATGGTAGAATAAATGCTCAACCTCATGTTACAAAGACTGTTGATGTTGTTGGAGGTTTCCACATCACCATCTCTTCCAAGAGAGAATTTATGATGAAAAAAGAGACTTAACACAAAACTGCTTCTCATGGAAATCCACCCAATATTGCCTAAGGACAAAATAGATTGGTGAAATTACAGAAAGTAATTCCATGAGACAACACACAAGAACACAAGCTGAATCGAATATGATGCAGCACTAAATAATGGTTACGCCACCAATCAAGCAAAGGATTAGATTCTCGCATCATGAGACAAATCTAGTCATGACTTCCTATTTATCGAACGATGTGCTAAATGGGGTCACACGTCTAAATGGATAGTTCGAACATAGATTCCCAAACACAAAAACCGACATCAAGAAAAAGAGATTTGCTGCAGAATCTCCAAAGCCGATCAAACAAGAAACCATATAAGTCCACGTACAACACGGATTCTTCTAAAATCTTATTGAGACTCTCCTCAGAAAAACCATCCAAAGTTAGCTTATCTTCATCACCGAAACGATGATCACCTTCGAAAGAACTTATTCTAACAAGGTATAGCAAAGGCGAATGCATCACATGCACAACCTTATATACAAAATTGGGTGATTTTTTTTTAGTAATAAATCTACATTCAAAATTATTCTATTCAAAAAATTTTTATTTATCAAAACGTCGGACTTCTAAATTCTTATAAGGTCCTCCAATTCTAAGATCTTGAGTAATGGAGTGGTGCAAGTCCAACTGCCACAACAAATTTTCTTAGCCTTAAAGCGGTGAGACCTTTTTTGATCATTCCGATCCAACCAAATAACCTCTACCTAAGGAGAAGATTTTAATGGTGGGAGTAGGATAAAATATTGCAACTAGATATAATAGGCCAAGAAATGGTCGGAGAGAAGAAATTAGATCTTGGAGTATTAGTGAGGCAAGATCTAATGCGCAAACAAGCACGAAAAAGAGGAGATGAGGCAACAACAAAGAAAGAGAAGAAGGATAGAGATATGGCTTGGCTAGATGAGGAAGAAAGGACGAAAGAAGGAAGTTAAGGGGTAACTTGGATGCAACTTTTATGGTTGAGTCCTAGGTACAAGTTGTACCAAAACTCATCAACTAATTGACTGTCCTAGTATAGCACTAAATGGTCAACTACCAAATGGGCTTCGGACAGAGGTTTGACCTTGACCTTATTAGGCCGGATTAAAATATTAATTGTCTCACGTTATCTTTTAAGATTCGACGTGATCCGAAAAATAGTCATCCTCATCATCGCAATATTTAAAGACCGCAGTTTCTCCGAACCAACTCCAAGGATTTATAGTCTCAACAACGATGCTTCGGCTACACAGTGAACGAGCGAATTTAAAAAATAATTCAGCAGAAATCCGTAATATAACTAAAATGGATTTTCCCCTTACCTAGCTGACAACAAACAGACGATTCACGAAGTCAAATACCCTAAAATTCGGATGAAGGATTTTCCTTAGCCTTTTCGAAGAAAATTTTAGAACTTTTCCTAAAATTGAATTTTATTGTAAACCAACGGTTTCGTATTCATAGACCAATTTATAATAATAATAGTTATTTATATTCCAGTTTTATATTTCAAACTAGAAAAACCTTTTCGTGTTCAAAGATATTGGTACTTCAAAATAATTAAGATTTATTCTGATAACTTTATTAAATTTTCCAATATATATAGGAAAATGGATACTAAAAATCACAAGGAATGGATATTTATTATTCTTGAGTTTTAGTGGTGTATTCCTTGCCATTTCTAACTCCTTTCTTCTTACACATCGGATTACATTTATTAAAATTAGTGAATGCCCTCGAAAATTTTAAAACACGAATAAATTAAAAATTTAAAACCATATCTTCATAAACTATTTTCCGAAACTGTATTTCAAAACCATTGAAATCCATTTTTATTTTTCATATGGTTTTAAAAATAAATTTTCTTGAATACAAGGTGAAGAACTCAATTGAATATTTTAACAAATGTAAATCCAGAATTTTGACGAAGTAATAAAAGGCAACATCTCGTAATTATATTTTCGAAATGGATACGACGTATTAATGTGGGTTCTTTCTCATTTTGGATCCAGTAATAGTCTTAACTGGAACTACAAAAAAAAATAGAAGTCGCGACTATCTCGGTTTTAGGTAGATTTTTGTCCAGTCTCCAACTCGAACCAACGGACTCCTCCATATGTTGTCCTCATGCTCTTCACGACAAGATCGCCAATTATACTGTGGGTTAAGACAGAATTGGTAAGGAACCCGAACTCAACTTATTTCAACCCTTAATCTGTAACACCCCACACCCGCTATAGTCACTCACTAAGGGAATGCCATAGCATCGGTGGAGTATTTTTAGTGAGTATAGAACAGTAAAATTACAACAAGACAGATATAATGTAATACTTGAAAATTTAAAACATCATCTCATAGCAGCGGAAAGTAAAACATGTTTGGTTACATCATAAAACCATAACAAGAGTCAAGTACAAAATATCCATCCTGAATAAAATAAGTACATAATCCCACTACTCATAACAAATAGCCATAACAGAAAAGATAAGATAAGCTGAGCTCTACATCTACGGTCCAAGCTCCAAGAGATAGATAAAGCAAACTGATCAAAGCCCACTAGCACTAGGCCCAACCTGAGGACCTGAAGGAAAAAGATAAAAACAACGGGGGTCAGACATAAGCCTGAGTGAACCCTATCTCCTTAATAATACAATTATTAAAGTAATTAGGGTATGATATGAACTCGGTATGGTATCTTTGGGGATAATGACTACACTAAGTTGCCCACGAACACAGGACGAACTAAGATAACCGTAAAGACGCATCTACCCACCCAAGGATAATTACTAACTGCACCACACCAGTCACTCCTACTCAAAGGTTGATCCCACCCAAGGATATCAAAGATAGATATAACCAGTAGTTTCCTGTACCCTAGTTGACTACATAGGTGTCGTATGCCCCTATCTCTACTAGGTGTACCCCACTACCCCAAGCGATCGGCTCCCTAACGTAGGTATCCGTGCTGGGCCCACAGTGGGGTGTATCATTCCCCAAAATGGCAACCCAAAAGCAACACCGGTGCACGGGTTATACCTACACAATGCAACAACGTCTTACCTCCCAGTCCCGGGCCCACACACGCATATGAAACCCGATGGGCCTGCGTTGCCACCGCTAACCCCGTTTTGGCCACTTATAGACAAGCCCAGTATGCGTGCCCCGTCCTCGGCTTGGGCCGAGCTACAAAGATACATATGGGATACTGGTTGTAATGGGCCCTCCACAAGCTACCCACCAGAGCTTGTTATTAATCTAGTGTTCCCCACTTAACCCTTTAATCATGTTTAATTACATGTTTCACTTGGTTAAGTATTCTAATCGTATTTTCTATTGCCACCCAAGGCAACCCACTAGATTCCTCATGCCACCCAAGGCACCCACTTAACCCCTCATGTCCCACTACATGCTAATATGGTTAAGTGTTTCTTAATTAATTAAGACCGTGATTCCCCATAAAGACCTCCCACATTAGACTGGCTGTTATGACCGCCTGGTTAAGCCGGTAGGGTCCGGGCAGTCTTACGTCATAACAGAGTCTAACCTCGTGTCTTTACTTTAATCACGTATTTAATTTGTGCCTAAGACCTCTCACATTAGACTGGCTGTTATGACCGCCTGGTTAAGCCGGTAGGGTCCGGGCAGTCTTACGTCATAACAGAGCCTAACCTCGTGTCTTAGTCGATTAATTACACCTAATTAATCACCCCCATATTAATTATCCCTAATTAATATCAATTTATTCATAACATGGGTAGACCTAACTCAATAGGTAAATTCCCATGGGGTAGACCTAACTCAATATGTAAATTCCCACTTATGTTAATTAATTTTTTTATGGTATGCTTAATCATACCCATTTCAACATACTTTTAATTAACATATTAATTAACCCCATCGTTCCCCACGTAAATCGTCATTATGACATAACATAATAAAGGGAAGATTTACCACACATAACATGGGTTTAGCATATAACTTTATCATGGGTTAAGAGGATGTCAACTTGCATATATGAGCATGTATTAACCCAACTATATTCAACCCAAACTTGCATATTATCAAACATGTGTCTTACATAACATGTTGCATATGAACTTACATATCATCAAGCATGTGATTTGCATAACATGTTGCATATGAACTTACATATCATCATACATGTGATTTGCATAACATGTAGAACTTGCATATATGACTTGCATCTTAAAGGAGGGTAAACATGCATAGCATATAAGGGTGTCATCTTGCATATGTATGCATCACATTTAAAAGGGTAAACTTACATGTCATGATTTATGCATAATACCAAACACTTAGCATGCATAAAACCACATACTTAGCATGCATAGAATCAATTACTTATTATGCATAAACACACCACTTAACTTGCATAAACCCAAACACTTAGCATGCATACAATCAAATACTTAGCATGCATAAAATCAAATACTTAGCATGCATAAAATCACATGCATAACTTGTATGACATGTTGAACTTGCATTTCAACATATACATAACTTGCATAAACATTCACATACTTGCATAGGCTTGCATATTATGTTAAACTTGCATTTCAACATATACATAACTTGCATAAACATTCACATACTTGCATAGGCTTGCATATTATGTTAAACTTGCATTTCAACATATACATAACTTGCATAAACATTCACATAATTGCATAGGCTTGCATATTATGTTAAACTTGCATTTCAACATATACATAACTTGCATAAACATACACATACTTGCATAGGCTTGCATATTATGTTAAACTTGCATTTCAACATATACATAACTTGCATAAACATTCACATACTTGCATAGGCTTGCATATTATGTTAAACTTGCATTTCAACATATACATAACTTGCATAAACATTCATATACTTGCATAAGATGTTAAACATGCATATAAGCATATACATGACTTGCATAAGTACTCACATACTTGCATAACATGTTTGCATAATGGATCCATATTCACTTAGTGTTTTGCATCATAAACATCATGAAACAACTTGCATAAAAATATCATGATTACATATTATGAAACTTGCATGACATAAGGCATATAACTTGCAAAACACATAATATTCACTACATCAAGCTTGCATAAATATATGGATCCACAAACATAGCCATACTTTATCACATCTTATCATAATCAATTCAATAATTGATTATTAAGGGGATAGAAGCTCACCAAAACAAGATTAGCAAGTTAAATGAAGCAAATCCCAATGATTAAGTAGAAGAAGATGTAGATTAGCTTGCAAACCCTCTTAGGATTTTTAGTGGAGGCTCTCCAATTTTCTAAGTGGTGGCATAATGACCTTAGATCTATTTTTGGTAAGGATAAGGGGGGTATTAGGGTGTATATATAGATTAGTTAGATGTTTTAGGACCATAGGATATACCCTAGAACCAATCCTAGCCTTTAAAGCATGTCTTGGGGAAGAAGTCAAGTGTAGGAACCATTTAGGGCCCAAAAAAACAGCCCAAAACTCATCCCGGGCCTCAAAACATGAGCAGTTTTCGTTTTTGATTTTTCGTGAAACTTTGACGGGCCATAACTTGGTCATACGGACTCCGATTTACGAAAACTCGGACTCTATTTCGCGTATTTTTCCGAGACGAACGCAATGGCCCAGCCCGTTTCCCCTGATTCAGAATATTAAATTTAATTCTGCTCTGATTTATGTTATAACAAGTTATTTAACATACGGGGTGTTACATTCTCCCCTACTTAAAGGATTTCGTCCCCGAAATCTCTAAGTCAAGAAGAACGTATCCTACCAACCAAACAACCATCTACTCAACCATCAAACACTGGCATCCATTGTCCTTAAAGTTTCTAATGTTGTATGAACATATGCAAAAAAGTGTGTGTATATGTTCCCTATCTAATGCAAAATCAGGCGGTCTACTGATTCAGTTGACCTCCTTAATGCAAACCATGATAGTGCCATGCATCCAATATGTATGCGAAAGAACCCTATCGACACATACTATTTCTACATGCGTGCACAATCATTCACCGAATAAATGCATCATCCATATGATAGCACAACCATCATACATCCATTAATATAGCTACCTACACACATTTATATGTAATATGCAATATGAAGTGATTGAGCCGATCTAGTGCCTAAAGTGTGTGTATATGCATCCACGAGCAACCACTAGCAAACACTTGCATCCACTTGCATCCATCAATCATAACATGTCTCAAACACATGTTTCAACCATAGGTTTACCCTATCTAAAAGGTCAAAGGTGCTAACGAGAGGACATACTAAGGACAAGATAAGATAGGCAATAAAGGAGAAGTTAAAGAACATACTCTCGAAAAGAAAAGGGTACAAAGAACGCATCTTCGCTTCCGTCTCCCAAGTAGCATTGCTCTCGTCATCTCCCCATTGCACTTTGACTAGCTGAACCTCTCTGTTTCTCAACTTCTTAATCTCTGACCCAAGGATGCGAGTAGGAGCTCGTCGAATCGTCGCATCACGCTCTACTTCCACTTCTCTAAGCAAGCTTGGCTCTACCACCTCTGCGGTCTCATGTAGGCACTTCCTCAAATGTGACACATGGAAAACATCATGTATACCACTAAGTCTGTCTGGCAACTCCACCCTATATGCCATCCGTCCAATTCTTTCCTTGACAGGAAACGGTCCTACAAACCTCGGTGCTAACTTCCCAGCGGATCCAAAGCGAACAACATTCCGTAATGGAGACACTTTGACAAAAACCATGTCCCCAACTTCAAACTCAAGATCAGTCCTCCTCTTATCTGCATAAGATTTCTGTCTGTCTTGCGCTGCTTTCATCCTTCTTCGAATCAAATCAACCTTCTCTGAAGTCTCTCTAACCATATCGGGCCCTAGCAAGATCTTATCCGTAGATTCCCACCAACATGTAGGTGATCGACAAGGCCTTCCATAAAGAGCTTCAAAAGGTGCCATGCCAATACTAGACTGGAAGCTGTTGTTATATGCAAACTCCACCAAAGGAAGATGCTCTTCCCATGTACCTCCAAAATCCAAGATACAAAGCCTCAAAAGGTCTTCCAAAACACGGTTCACCCTCTCGGTCTGGCCGTCTGTCTGAGGATGATATGCGGTGCTCAAACACAACTGAGTCCCCACCGCCTCCTGTAAACTCTTCCAAAACTCACTAGTGAAGATAGGATCTCGATCACTCACTATGCTGGAAGGTACCCCATGCAATCGAACTATCTCTCGAACATAGACTGAAGCAAGCCATGGAGCAGTCCTCTTACTCTTCACAGGTATGAAATGGGCGCTCTTAGTAAGCCTGTCTACCACCACCCAAATTCCTGTATTACTCTTTCTCGATCTGGGTAACCCGTCAATAAAATCCATCGAGACGCTATCCCACTTCCATTGCGGAACCTACAATGGGTAAGGCAACCCACCTGGTTTCCTTTGCTCCGCCTTCACTTGCTGGCACACCAAACATTGAGCGACATACTCGGCCACGTCTTTCTTCATACTGGCCCAGAAGAAAACCCTCTTCATGTCTTGATACATCTTGTCCCCACCGGAATGAATGGTCATCCTAGAACGGTGTGCATCATCAAGAATAACCTTCCTCAAACCCTCGTCTTGCGGTACACAAAGTCTACCGTCTCTACGCAAGCACCCCCTATCGCCTAGGGTGTACCTACTCAAATGGCTGGACGACTCTCCCCTTATGAGCTTCTCTACCAACTCAACCAACTGTGGGTCGTCCCTCTGTGCTTCTCCAATCCGCCCCAAAAGAGTAGGTCTAACTTCCAAGGAAGCTAGCAAACCGGGTACATAATCAACGGAAGGTCTGAAATCAAATATCGAGATAAATTCCAAGCTTCGTTGTTCCACGGACAACAGACTCAAGGACAACCTCTTTCTGTTCAAGGCGTCCGCCACCACGTTACCCTTGCTCATAGGATGCTAAGGATCCCATCCACTTTTGCTGTCCTAAGACTATGCGCTCGAAGAGTCTCCAACACTTCCCTAAGATGTAGGGCATGCTCTTCTCCACCAGAATATCATCCAAAATCATCACAACTGTCTCCCACGCAGACCACCCTAGTCGAATTCGGCATCCCCCAAATGCAAGCCCCAAAGGCCTAAACCAATATCAGACAAACACCCAAGGGATACCTCCTTCGAATTCAGACGACCTACGTGAGACGATACTAGTAAAAATGGCTAAATAATTAAGCCCTTGACCAATTCTGGATGTTCTCGCCAGTCTCGCTCCAAAACCGTCGTTTATCCTATACTGGCCCCGCTCAGCCTATTGAGCACATACGAAAACTTATTTCGCTCCTAGAAAAGACCCAGATGTCATCTACAAAGACCATCACGAACTTATTTAGGTACTCCCTGAACACCCTTCTCAACAAAGTATGCGGGGGCGTTCGTCAAACCCAATGGCATCACCAGCCACTCATAAAAGAAATCATCCGGAGTCCCAAAGGCAGTCTCCTCTATACTATTCTCAGCCACTCTCAACTGATGAAATCCCGTGGCTAAGTCCTACTACAAAAATACTGAGGCGCCAGCCAACTGATCAAGGAGATCATTAATCCTCGGCAATGGGTATCTATTCTTCTTTGTGAGTTTCTTTAGTTCCCTTTAGCCTACACAAAGTCTGAGGGACCCATCCGCCTTCATAACAAAAACTACTGGAGCGCCCCACTCCGATATACTTCGTCTTATGAACCCCTTCTCAAGCAAATCGCCTACTTACTTATGGAGTTCCCTCCTCTCACTAGGAGCCATGTGGCACACTGGCCAAGATACTGGTTTGGCATTATCCACCAGATATATTCGGAAGTCAATCTCCCGCTTCGGAGGTAAGCCCTTCACCTCCTCAAACACATCCGGGTATTCCCGGACCGCTCTAACAGATCGCAGACTCTAGACCAACGTGTCAGGCGATTCTAGATACCTTAGCATAACAGATTCTATGGGATTACAAGAGATCTCGAGAGTGTTACTTAGGCGGCCCATAAGCCTAACAACTCTCCCTTCAAAATGAAGAACAGCACTCCTACTGGATAACCAGTCCATGCCCAAAATTAACCCATAGCCCGCGAAGCCCAACAAGCATCACATCTAAACTCAACGCTAAGTATAGAAACTTTCAAACCCAAACATATCATGGAGCCCCAACTGGGTTTGAAACAACTAAGGGATCATCTACCAAACTGGTGTCTAAGTGCAGTGACTCAACTAACAATGGTGGGATAAACGAACTCAATATATCAGAATCAAATAAAGCTTGAATCGGATGATAAAGAAATCCAAATTCCAACCTAGACGGTCATATCCCCATCTGGTACCCTAGTCGTGAGGGAATACAACTACCCTCCAGAAGATTCCATACCTTGCCCTTGCTTCTTTGGACAATCCTAATAACGTGTCCTATTCCTCCCAAAAGGATAACTACTAGCCTTCTTCTTCCCTATTCTCCACTCATAACCTCCCACCAATGAGGTTTCATCCTTCATTAACTAAACAACTATTTGAGCCTTCCTCTCATCGTCTATCCTATAGGTACCTACCAGTCCTCCTCCTTCTTGAACCAACTTCTAATCTGATTAACGTCTAAGTCCCTTGAAGTGGTTTTCCATCCTTATCTATCTTAGAAAGATCATCTATATGCGGAGGGGAAACTCAAAATGAGAGAAAGGAAGAGATTCAAAATGGAGAATTCGAAAGATATAGATATGGCTATTGGGGATTATGCTTTTCTTTCAAAAACTTTTCTCTTAAAAGACATGTTTTTGAAAATACTTTCTTCTAAAATATTCTTAGAAAATAGTTTTTCTTAAAAATTTTATCTGTTCTGGTAACCTTAAGCTCTGATACCACGTGTAACACCCCACACCCGCTATAGTCACTCACTAAGGGAATGCCATAGCATCGGTGGAGTATTTTTAGTGAGTATAGAACAGTAAAATTACAACAAGACAGATATAATGTAATACTTGAAAATTTAAAACATCATCTCATAGCAGCGGAAAGTAAAACATGTTTGGTTACATCATAAAACCATAACAAGAGTCAAGTACAAAATATCCATCCTGAATAAAATAAGTACATAATCCCACTACTCATAACAAATAGCCATAACAGAAAAGATAAGATAAGCTGAGCTCAACATCTACGGTCCAAGCTCCAAGAGATAGATAAAGCAAACTGATCAAAGCCCACTAGCACTAGGCCCAACCTGAGGACCTGAAGGAAAAAGATAAAAACAACGGGGGTCAGACATAAGCCTGAGCGAACCCTATCTCCTTAATAATACAATTATTAAAGTAATTAGGGTATGATATGAACTCGGTATAGTATCTTTGGGGATAATGACTATACTAAGTTGCCCACGAACACAGGACGAACTAAGATAACCGTAAAGACGCATCTACCCACCCAAGGATAATTACTAACTGCACCACACCAGTCACTCCTACTCAAAGGTTGATCCCACCCAAGGATATCAAAGATAGATATAACCAGTAGTTTCCTGTACCCTAGTTGACTACATAGGTGCCGTCTGCCCCTATCTCTACTAGGTGTACCCCACTACCCCAAGCGATCGGCTCCCTAACGTAGGTATCCGTGCTGGGCCCACAGTGGGGTGTATCATTCCCCAAAATGGCAACCCAAAAGCAACACCGGTGCACGGGTTATACCTACACGATGCAACAACGTCTTACCTCCCAGTCCCGGGCCCACACACGCATATGAAACCCGATGGGCCTGCGTTGCCACCGCTAACCCCGTTTTGGCCACTTATAGACAAGCCCAGTATGCGTGCCCCGTCCTCGGCTTGGGCCGAGCTACAAAGATACATATGGGATACTGGTTGTAATGGGCCCTCCACAAGCTACCCACCAGAGCTTGTTATTAATCTAGTGTTCCCCACTTAACCCTTTAATCATGTTTAATTACATGTTTCACTTGGTTAAGTATTCTAATCGTATTTTCTATTGCCACCCAAGGCAACCCACTAGATTCCTCATGCCACCCAAGGCACCCACTTAACCCCTCATGTCCCACTACATGCTAATATGGTTAAGTGTTTCTTAATTAATTAAGACCGTGATTCCCCATAAAGACCTCCCACATTAGACTGGCTGTTATGACCACCTGGTTAAGCCGGTAGGGTCCGGGCAGTCTTACGTCATAACAGAGTCTAACCTCGTGTCTTTACTTTAATCACGTATTTAATTTGTGCCTAAGACCTCTCACATTAGACTGGCTGTTATGACCTCCTGGTTAAGCCGGTAGGGTCCGGGTAGTCTTACGTCATAACAGAGCCTAACCTCGTGTCTTAGTCGATTAATTACACCTAATTAATCACCCCCATATTAATTATCCCTAATTAATATCAATTTATTCATAACATGGGTAGACCTAACTCAATAGGTAAATTCCCATGGGGTAGACCTAACTCAATAGGTAAATTCCCACTTATGTTAATTAATTTTTTTATGGTATGCTTAATCATACCCATTTCAACATACTTTTAATTAACATATTAATTAACCCCATCGTTCCCCACGTAAATCGTCATTATGACATAACATAATAAAGGGAAGATTTACCACACATAACATGGGTTTAGCATATAACTTTATCATGGGTTAAGAGGATGTCAACTTGCATATATGAGCATGTATTAACCCAACTATATTCAACCCAAACTTGCATATTATCAAACATGTGTCTTACATAACATGTTGCATATGAACTTACATATCATCAAGCATGTGATTTGCATAACATGTTGCATATGAACTTACATATCATCATACATGTGATTTGCATAACATGTAGAACTTGCATATATGACTTGCATCTTAAAGGAGGGTAAACATGCATAGCATATAAGGGTGTCATCTTGCATATGTATGCATCACATTTAAAAGGGTAAACTTACATGTCATGATTTATGCATAATACCAAACACTTAGCATGCATAAAACCACATACTTAGCATGCATAGAATCAATTACTTATTATGCATAAACACACCACTTAACTTGCATAAACCCAAACACTTAGCATGCATACAATCAAATACTTAGCATGCATAAAATCAAATACTTAGCATGCATAAAATCACATGCATAACTTGTATGACATGTTGAACTTGCATTTCAACATATACATAACTTGCATAAACATTCACATACTTGCATAGGCTTGCATATTATGTTAAACTTGCATTTCAACATATACATAACTTGCATAAACATTCACATACTTGCATAGGCTTGCATATTATGTTAAACTTGCATTTCAACATATACATAACTTGCATAAACATTCACATACTTGCATAGGCTTGCATATTATGTTAAACTTGCATTTCAACATATACATAACTTGCATAAACATACACATACTTGCATAGGCTTGCATATTATGTTAAACTTGCATTTCAACATATACATAACTTGCATAAACATTCACATACTTGCATAGGCTTGCATATTATGTTAAACTTGCATTTCAACATATACATAACTTGCATAAACATTCATATACTTGCATAAGATGTTAAACATGCATATAAGCATATACATGACTTGCATAAGTACTCACATACTTGCATAACATGTTTGCATAATGGATCCATATTCACTCAGTGTTTTGCATCATAAACATCATGAAACAACTTGCATAAAAATATCATGATTACATATTATGAAACTTGCATGACATAAGGCATATAACTTGCAAAACACATAATATTCACTACATCAAGCTTGCATAAATATATGGATCCACAAACATAGCCATACTTTATCACATCTTATCATAATCAATTCAATAATTGATTATTAAGGGGATAGAAGCTCACCAAAACAAGATTAGCAAGTTAAATGAAGCAAATCCCAATGATTAAGTAGAAGAAGATGTAGATTAGCTTGCAAACCCTCTTAGGATTTTTAGTGGAGGCTCTCCAATTTTCTAAGTGGTGGCATAATGGCCTTAGATCTATTTTTGGTAAGGATAAGGGGGGTATTAGGGTGTATATATAGATTAGTTAGATGTTTTAGGACCATAGGATATACCCTAGAACCAATCCTAGCCTTTAAAGCATGTCTTGGGGAAGAAGTCAAGTGTAGGAACCATTTAGGGCCCAAAAAAAACAGCCCAAAACTCATCCCGGGCCTCAAAACATGAGCAGTTTTCGTTTTTGATTTTTCGTGAAACTTTGACGGGCCATAACTTGGTCATACGGACTCCGATTTACGAAAACTCGGACTCTATTTCGCGTATTTTTCCGAGACGAACGCAATGGCACAGCCCGTTTCCCCTGATTCAGAATATTAAATTTAATTCTGCTCTGATTTATGTTATAACAAGTTATTTAACATACGGGGTGTTACATAATCGCTTAAAGCCCATTTTATATAATTAGGCCCACGATTTAATTAATCATCAAAATAAATTAAAGCCGAGTAAGAAAGACGAAGAAAAACAAAAAACAGAAACGAATTACGTTCTCTCACGACCCCTAGTATAACTAGTTCCTCTAATCGTTTAACATAAGCTCTGATACCAAATGTAACATCCCACACTTTTCTAAGCCCAAATTCGAGAAAAATCGAAACTTAAACACATCTAAGCATGGGGCGTGTGTATCTGGTACCTGGAATAAAGAAGCATGAGCATAATCATAGTACGATAAGATAACTCACATTGGAAACAAAATAGGATAACAAGTATTAACTTAAGTAACTACCTTTTTCAAAGTAAGTCACTTTGCCAATACTGAGCATAAGAGAGAACGAGAACCGAAAGCCAAACTTAAACACTTGTGTGAACCCGACGTTCTCTAGGAAACCTGGGAGGTTGTAATGTGGAGGAGGGGGGAGGGTCAGAACAACAAGTTCTGGTGACTAAGAAATTTACAAGGTAGGTCATAATACACATATGTATCCCATTTGTTTCAACCCAAAATGTATGCCTAACTAGGTTAGTGATTCTAGCCCAACATAGTAAACGTTTATGCACGACTTTACTACCCTTCCTAAAGTTGTATTTTCCAAAACATAATACCAAGATAGGACATTTTTATTTGTGAAAACTTTATACTTGAACTCGGCTGGTTACTATATCGAGATTAGACCACTAATTACGTAGTTTCTATATTTATATACTTTCATTTTCTTATCTTTCATCATTTATTGCCTATCCATCAATGATATATATGGTGGATTCTCCCTGATCGCTTAAGACCCTAGGGGGACCTATTGGTCACTTATTATTTCTCGATACTATACATAACGTTGTCATAAACTAGAGGGCATCAGCTATGGGCCCTACTTGTTAAGGCTTCCGTCATTCACGCATATACCCTTGCCCCGCATAAGGTGAGAGATGGTATTTTTATCGTTCGTTATGCCTTATAGATGACCTTATTAGATAACCTCCTTAGTCGCTTATTACTTCCCGTAGGATAGGTTGCCATATCAGATGTTTTTGTTTCCAGGTTTGGGTATTCCCCCACACACCTGCCATTTATGACCCCTAAACAGAAAGACCTATTCCCAGGTGGACTCTTCAACACCAGTCATGTAACAACCCGCATTTTATGTATCGGAAGATCAGAAAATATTTTTATTTTATTTCCCGAGGGTTGGATCATTTTCATATTTTAATATGTTGCTTATGAGGATGTGAAACATGTCCATAATTTTTACCAATTTTGTTTGTGACCATTTTTTTCCTATAAGTCTTGCATAGGGCATAATTTTTGACTTGGTCGAATCAGAGGGTGGGACCTGTGCCATTGGAAAGGAAATGATGATTTCCTTTCCTGGAGAGGTTACATAAAAAATTTGGCCCAGCGGTTGTTCAGGTTTTTACTGCCTTAATGGGCTGATTTGGAGGGGCCTATTAGTGGGTTGGTGGAATGCTGTAAATAGGGGGTGGGAGGAATGGAGAAAGGTTCACTTCCTCCATTCTCTCATTTGGTGGCCTATGTTCCTCCTTCCTCTATCACCTTTCCACCAATAAAATTGAGATCTAAGCATGGGGAATTGAAGATCTACACCATTAGAGGATAGATCTACATCTTTTTAAGGGCGAATTCATCAAATTAAGGAGTTTGGATTCAATTCCTTACTGCCCAGATTCATATTCACCATTCTTGCTTTTTTTTTTGGAGAACTGGTGAGTGGTTTACGTCTCTCACATGGATCTAATCAAGTGTATGAGTTTTTGATCATGTTTTTCATCAAATCTAAGTCGTTTTCTTGAGATCTACACATTGGTAAGTCGATTTTCGTATGAATCACCCTAGGATCTAAATCAGCAAGTTCAAACAGGTAATTCTTATGCTATTTCATATGATTATGCAAGTTAGATCTATAGGTTTTGTTTATATGCTCATTCATCATGATTTTGGAGTGATTTGCATAATTTGGTGGAAATTGTGATTTTCTTGTTATTAATGAATTCATATCGTGTTTTTGGTCATATTTGATGAGTTGGACAAGTTGGTTTCATCGATTGGCGAAGTTTTGGTCAACATCGGAGTTGTATTGGGGTAGTGCAAGTTTGGGTTTGTCCTAGTAGGGTCGGTCGGACCAAAAAGGTGTCTTGGGGAACAAGTCCGATTGGATCGGTCCAGCAACTTGGTCCTGGTCGGTCTGGGTTGGTGTTGGTGGATCGGCTGCTGTGGAGTAGGTCGGTCCAACTGGGTTGGTTGCTTTGGATCGATCGGTCGAGCAGGCTGGGGAAGCTGGTCTGAAGTGGGTCTGTCAGTCCTAAGGAGGAGTTGGGTCGGTCGAGCATCCCAAGTTTCTGGGTCGGTCGAGAAAGGGAGGACTAGTTGGTCGGGCTGGATTCCTAAATTGGGTCGGTCGCCCGGGTCAGGTCGGTCCAGATGGGTGGGTCGATCCTATCCTAGTCGTTCGTGATGAGTTTTCAGTAGCTCTTTTAAACGTTGTGGTGGATAGCATAAGTGTTGTGGTTTATTTTCTTTAGTAAATTGATATGGTGCTATGCATTATTTTGGACCTCATGATTGATATTTTTATTTGGTTCGAAAGTGGAGATAACTTCAAAGTGAATTCCATAAGGAATGACGAAGTGAGGTGATTTGTTCGTCGGATGTGACGAATGTGGAGACGACTCAAGGATGTATTGAGTTCGTGTGAAGTGGTTGCTTGAAAGTCCTCTGAGCTAGTGAATAGTCGTAATTGATAATGACTAGAGATGCAAAGGCCAAGGAATTATCGATATCGTAGGTTTTAGCGGACTCAAAGAAGGGATACAATTGAAGATCGGTTGTAGGTCGAGTTCCCTGAGTATCGTGTATGGCTTAGACACGTGTTGTGTATAGCGTGTGGGGTTTTGCTAGAACTGGGGCATCGTGTATGGTCCTTGATAGTTGATAGCAAATTGTTTAGCTAGTCATATGATTAACGATGATTTTGAAGCAAGGTTGGCAGTGATAGCCAGAGTCAGTCATAGATGTTTGAATGCTTGGTTGATTTGGTTGTATCATCTCACAGAGATTATCTGACTTCAAATGAGGTGTTCTTTTGGTTCTTGTCTGATATTGGTTACGTCCTCTGGGGCTTGTGCTTAAGGGGTGCCAAGTTTGATTTGTGTGGTTTTCGTGAGATATAACTAGATGTTGTATGAGTTGATTTTTCCATGAATTAGTGGTTGTTCTAATTACCGTGGCAGAATTGTTGTCCCTTTGGATTGATTGATTGTAAAGGCTATCACTGTTAGGTGTGGGTA
The DNA here is from genome assembly GCA_030737875.1 of Allium sativum. Taxonomy (NCBI): domain Eukaryota; kingdom Viridiplantae; phylum Streptophyta; class Magnoliopsida; order Asparagales; family Amaryllidaceae; genus Allium; species Allium sativum. Next base: position 290,762,811 of record CM060927.1, read on the forward strand.
AGGCAGGTGTTAGTTCTTCTCTGGAGCTGGGTAGATTAGTTCGTTTATTCATCCATTCTCATATACTTTATTGATGATGTTTGTTATTTTTTTTATCGCTCACTAAGACTATTGTCTGACTCAAGTTCTTATGTTTCACTCTTATTACCTTGGGCTGTTCATCCAATTGTTTGGATGGGCAGACTAGGTGGCAGGTTAAAGCTTAGTGATGACGATGATGCTATTCGGAGGTGAGCAGGAGAATGGTGTATTATTTTACCTACTATCTAGAATTTGGATTTCCGCTGTTTGCTATTTTCTCTGAGTGCTATAGTGAGGCAAATTGTACGAACACTACTGATGTTATCCAAATGTATGGATATTACTTTCTAGTTGTTATGGAAGTTTGGTGTATTCAGCTTCACTGTCACTACCTGTTGCATATGTTCTATTATATTTTATCCTTGCGTTATGAGTTTACGACAGGTTCCGCGATTGTTACCTTACCGTGATGATCGTCCATAGCTGCCTGACACACCTTTTAGCGCATTATTCCTCTTGTTTAGTGCAGGGGTTATGGGCGGTCGTCACATTTGGTATCAGAGCCAGGTTAGCGATTTTAGCCAAAGTTCAAGGATGTAATCACATATGAGAGACGTACCTGTAGATTTCAGTTGGATGTATAATATATGATACTATGTAGTATTGTAGCCATTAGCAATTTTCTTGCAAGTGCCTAATCATTCTAATTTGCAGATTTAGAATGAGTAGATGTTACACAAGACATACTATAAGGGGAGAGGATGTGCCTGGAGGGGGTAATGGCGGGGCACCTGACTACCCGACCATGGTTGAATCTATGATAGAAGCAGCCTGAGAAGGCCCCCCACTCCAGTGGAAGCTACGGTCGACGGTGGAGTCCAAGTGCCTAGAGCTGTAGAATTTGCAAAGTTGTGCAAAGACTTTATATCACTGGGAGGGAAACAGTTAAAGGGCATATAACCAATTGAAGAAGTCCAGAGAAGGTTGGATACTTGTGCTTGGATCTTCAAGGACTTAGGCATTGATGATGCAACCTAAAGGAAGCTTGCATCCAGACAGTTAGAGGGCAGAGCAATGGACTGGTGGAACTCTGTCACACTGGGACTCCAGAGGTAGAGATCTCATGGGATCAATTTCAAGTCAAGTTTGAAGCGAAGTTTATCTCCACCGTGCAAAAGTCAATTTTGTTTAAAAGGTTCGTGGATCTTAAGCATAATGGTTGACTAGTTCTTGGCTATATTTCTGACTTTGAGGCTTTATCGAAGTTTGCTCGTTTATATGTGGATACTCCTTATCAAAACAACAAGAAGTTTGTCTTGGGATTAGATGAATATCTTGGGAATCAGCTTGTGGATCACCTCGATGGTAATTTTGAGAAGATCGTCGAGAAGGCTTTGAGGCATGAAAGTCTGTTTCCTAAGAAGATATTTGTTGTTGCACCTAAGGAAGGACAGAAGCCACAACAAAGTGGTAATAATAAGAAAAGGAAGCAGCAACAAAAGGGAAAGGATGGCCAGAAGAAGCAGAAGGGAGAGGTAACTTGCTTCAATTATTGGCAGGAGGGCCATTTTGCTAGTGAATGCAAGAATTCTAAAGCTGAAAAGAAGGTGGGAAGCCGGGCCATGAGAAGAAGGATTGTCTAGAATCAGCTAAACGGAAGCAAGTGGTTAAGGTTTATGCTTAAGGGGAAGTGCCATCTTCTTCGAGAGTTCCTACAGCAGAGGAAAAGGGAGAGGGTGTCGTCGTCCAAGGTACTCTTTCTAATCATGGTGTTTCAGTTCGAATTTTGTTTGATACTGGAGCATCGCATTCTTTTATTTGTAATGAGCTTGTGTGCCATTTGGGTTTGGAACCCGAGATTTGTGATTGACTGTTGATCGTGACTAATCTAGTTGGGGGTTTGTCCAGTTTGTGTATGTTGTTTCGTGGTCTAGTGTTATCGATTCATAGTTTCTCTTTTGTGTGTGATTGCTTTGCTCTTAACTTCGCTGGGTTTGGCATCATCTTGGGCATGAATTGGCTCAAGAGGTATGCGACAAGGGCGAATTGCGAGAAGCTAGAGATGAGAGTCGGGGATGTGGAAGGCCAAAAGGTGTTGATACGGTGTAAGCGCAAAGAGGGTGTCTTTGTTAGATATCTACATTTGTTTGAGATTCTATGAGAATACTTGTCATATGTGCTAATCGCAAAAGAGTTTGAGGATGTCTTTGACGAGGTCAAACGGTTGTTGCCGCATCGTGAGATCGAATTTCGAATCAATTTGGTCGGAGTGCTAGACCAATCGTCATGCCTCTTAGGCGGATGGTGCCTAAGGAACAGCGAGAGTTAGAGGTGTAAGTTCGTGACCTTTTGAAAAAAGGATTCATTCAGAGGAGTGTTTCCGAATGAGGTGCAGCTGTTGTGTTGGCAACCAAGGCAGATGGCTCATTAAAATTGTATGTGGACTATCGTGAGCCGAACAAGGTAACCTAAAAGAACTAGTATCTGTTGCCTAGGATAGATGACTTGTTCGATCATCTTCACGAAGCCAAAGTATTTTCTCAAATGGATTTGGCAACGGGATTTCACCAATTGAGGGTGGCTAAGGATATTGTGCCAAAGAATGCTTTTAGGACACCATCCAGTTTCTTCGAATGGTTGGTGATGCCATTCGGGTTGACTAACGTGCTAGCATACTTTGTAGATCTTATGAATAGAGTTTTCATAGATCAGTTGAACAAGTTCATGCTTGTGCTCGTGGATGATATTCTGGTTTATTCACGGAATGAGGAAGAACACAAGACACACTTGAGGGTTGTGTTGGAAATCTTGCGAAAGCATCTGTTGAGAGCTAAGTTTTCAAAATGTCACTTTTGGAAGAGTGAAGTGAGGTTCTTAGGCCATGTAGTTTCTGGAAATGGAATAGCGGTTGACCCCACTAAGGTAGTAGCAATCCATGATTGGGATCGACCAACGAATGTGACGGATGTTTGGAGTTTCCTTGGGTTGGCAGGTTGACGGTTTATCAAGGACTTCTCCAAGATAGATGCATCATTGACCAAATTGATGAAGAAAAACCAAGTGTTCACATGGGATGCTAAATCTGAGTAAGCGTTCAGGATTCTGAAGGAGAGATTGACAATTGCTCATATTTTGACCATTCCAAGTGGGAATGAAGAGACGATGGTATACATTGATGCATGTGGTATTGTGCTTGGAGAAGTACTGATGCAGAAGGATAAGGTTGTGGCCTATGCGAATCGACAGCTAAAGCCGCATGGGAGGAATTATCCAACTCATGATTTGGAGTTGGCGGCAATTGTGTTTTCTTTAAAGATGTGAAGACATTACCTGTTGGGAGTTTGATTCGAGTTGTTTACGGATCACAAGTCGTTGAAGTATCTTTTCTCCCAAAAGGATTTGAATATTCGGCTGCAACGGTGGTTAAAGTTTCTAGCGTTGTATGATTTTGGTATCCTGGCAAGGGCAGCGCAGTTGCAGATGCATTAAGTTGAAGACACGCAATTTTGGGAGTGATGTTTTTGGAATGGAAAAGTCTCGAGTATTTGGCAAGGTTTGATTTTAGGCCAAGGTGTGAATTGGAACCTGAAATGTTGGCAAGCTTATGAATAAGACCTACTCTTATCGAAAGGACTGGCGAGAGTCAAAAAGCGAGATGCAAAGCTTGTGGAGTTTATCCAGAAATTGGAGCCAAAAGATAAAGAGTTTGAAGTCGATCGAGAAGGTTGGCTTTGAAAGCAAGTGCGATTAGTTGTTCCTGATATCGACGTATTGAGAAATGAAGTTCTAAGGGAATGTCATCACACGAAGTTAACGATTCAACCCGGTGGTAATAAGATGTATCATGACATGAAGCGAGTTTACTATTGGGAAGGGATGAAGCGAGATATTGGAAAGTTCATTTCCAAGTGCATGAACCGTGGTTGGTGAAAGCTGAACAGAAAAAGACAAGTGGTTTGCTTCAGCCATTAGAGGTTCCTACGTGGAAGTAGAAGCAAGTTTCAATGGATTTTATCGATGGACTACCTAGAACCAGGGCAGGAAACAAGGGAATTTGGGTCATCATGGATCGCTTGACCAAAAGTGCAAGGTTCATTCCTATCAAGTCAATTAGGACAGCGTCAAAGTTGGCTGAACTTTATGTGAAATGGATAGTTCGATTCCATGATGTCACAAAGAGTTTAGTGAGTGACCGAAATCCATTATTTACGAGTGGATTTTGGAAAATTTTGCAAGAAGCTTTGGGAACCGAATTGTGCTTGAGTAAAGTTTATCATCCCCAAACTGATGGTCAGACCGAGAGGGTTAACCGAGTTTTGGAAGATCTCCTAAGGGCTTGTGTATTAGACTTCGGAGGATCATAGGAAGACCATCTACATTTGGTTGGGTTTGCTTATAACAACATCTACCAGTCGAGTATTGGGATGCCATCATACGAAGCACTGTATGGTAGACCATGTAATTCTCCAGCTTGTTGGTTAAAAACTGGGGATAAGTTGATACTTGGGCCTGAGATGACTAGAGAGACCTCGGATTGTATCGAGATCATTCAGCAACGAATGAAGGCAACCCAAGATCGTCAGAAGAGTTACGCTGATAAGCGCAAAAAAGATTTGGAATTCGACGTGGGCGATATGGTTTTCGTGAAGATTTCTCCATTGAACCATGTGGTTCGATTTGGAAACAAAGGAAAGTTGGCTCCTAGGTTTGTTGGACCGTTTTCGATAGTCGAGCGAATAGGAAAGCTCGCATATAGATCGGAGTTACCCAAAAGATGTCGAGTGTGCATAATGTGTTCCATCTGTCATTTCTATGGAAATTCTTGCGTGATTCGAATATAGTTGTATCTCCAGAGTAGTACGAAGAACCAGAAGTGGAGACCGTTGTTGCAAGACCTCGTAAGTTGATTCGTGTTATGGGGAATGACACGAAACAACTTATGAGGAAGACAATTAAGCTAGTCAAGGTACAATGGAGTGAAGATGGCGATGATCGTACGTAGGAAACGAAAGAGAGCATGAGGGCGAATCATCCAGAATTCTTCATCGGTAGCGTATCATTGTATCTTGTTGTTGTTTAATAGAATTCTGCGTGCTAAAATAAGGCTATGGATGCATGACTTGATGGTTGCAAGTTTGGATGATAGAATTGGCTTCTCATGGAAGATAGGCATGCGGAATTATTGTGGTTGCTTGTGTTTGCTTTGAATTTCGGGGGCGAAATTCTTAAGAGGGGGGGGGGGGTAGGGAATGTAATAGCCCGCATTTTACATATCGGAAGATCGTAATTTTTTTTATTTTATTCCTTGAGGGTTGGATCATTCTCAGATTTTAATACGTTGCTTATGGGGATGTGAGACATGCCCATAATTTTTACCAATTTTGTTTGTGACCATTTTACCCCTATCTGTCTTGCACATGGCGTAACTTTTGATCAGGTCGAATCAGAGGGTGAGACTGTGCCATTGGAAAGAAAACGATGATTGCCTTTCCGTAGAGTGGTTACATTAAAGATTTGGCCCAGCGGTTTGGGAGGAATCGCTATTTTAAGGTTTAATAGTTGGCTGTTTAGGTTTTTAATGCCTTAATGGGCTGATTTCGAGAGGCACATTAGTGGGTTGGTGGAATGCTATAAATAGGGGGTGGGAGGAATGGAGAAGGGTTTACTTTCTCCATTCTCTAATTTGTTGGCCTATGTTTCTTCTTCCTCTATCACCTTTCCACCATTAAAATTGAGATATAAGCTTGGGGAATCGAAGATCCACACCATTGGAGGCTAGATCTACATTGTTTCAAGGGAGAATTCATCAAATCAATGAGCTTGGATTCAATCCCGTGCTTTCCGGATTCATATTCATCATTTTTGCTTTGTTTTTGGAGAATTGGTGAGTGGTTTACATCTCTCACATGGATTCAATCAAGTGTAAGCGTTTTTGATCATGTTTTTCATTAAATTTAAGTCATTTTCTTTAGATCTACACATTGGCAAGTCCATTTTCATATTAATCCTCTTGGATCTAAATTAGCAAGTTTGAACTGGTAATTCTCATTCTCATGTTATTTCATATGATTATGCAAGTTAGATCTATAGGTTTTGTTTATACGATCATTCATCGTGATTTTGGAGTGATTTGCATAATTTGGTCGAAATTGTCGTTTTCTTGTTGTTAGTGAATTCGTATCATGTTTTTGGTCATATTTGATGAGTTGGACAAGTTGGTTTCATTGAATCTATCATTTGGCGAAGTTTTGGTCGAAATTGGAGTTGCATTGGGGTTGTGCAAGTTTTGGGTCGGTCCTAGTAAGGTCGGTCAGTCCAAAAAGGTGTCTTGGGGAACAAGTCAAATTGGGTCGGTCGAGCAGCTTGGTCCTAGTCGGTCTGAGTTGGTGTTGGGCGGATCGGCTGCTGTGGAATGGGTTGGTCCAACTGGGTCATTTGCTCTGGGTCGGTCGGTTGAGCATGCTAGGGAAGCTGGTCTGAAGTGGCTCAGTCAGTCCTAAGGAGGAGTTTGGCCGGTCAAGTACCTTAAGCTTCTGGGTCGGTCGAGATGGGGAGGACTGGTCGGTCGGGATGGGATCCTAAATTGGGTCAGTAGTACGGGTCGGGTCGGTCAAGATGGATGGGTCGGTCCTATCCTGGTCAGTCGTGATGAGTTTTCAGTAGCGCTTTTAAACACTGTGGTGGATATCAAATGTGCTTTGGTATTTATCAATTTTATCTTTTTTTCCCAAATTCACATATTTTATTTTCCAACACTGAACTAAAGATACGGAATGCAACTGCATCTAATTTGTGTTTAATGGGACCGATTTCCAGATCTACTGTGTTATGCAATGTCCATAATACATTCTCTAACATAATTACAATATATTTCATGACATAACTATTGGAATAGGTGTAAACAAATTTAAGAAATCCTACAATTCGTTTTATGCATAGGCACAATGTACAATTCACAAGTTCTAATACTTTTTATTTACCAGATCTGATAGGCATAGGCATAAAAATTGAATTGATTACAAACGAGATAAATACATTATTATAAATGTGTATGTAAATTTCTCACTCACCTAATAGCTTCCAAATTCAATTATTGAACCCTTGTAGGCCTACAATCCCCAAATTCTTATAGATCTACAATTTATCTGGAAAGGGGAAAATTCCAGATCTGTAGAAATGTATGAAAACAATAAAAGAGTGGAGAATATTATTGGAGCGTCACTTTGTATTCCTTTTCATTAGATCTTCTTGCCCTCTCAATTTCATATGAATTGGATTTGATTTGATTTGTATGAATATATTTTATTTTAAAATTTAGGTTTGGAGAGACCAAAAAATGGCAGAGCTCCGCTGCCTCGACAGATTTATGTGGAAAAACAATGAGGCTCTACCCTTTTATTTATAGGGGTGAAAATGGACTAGGAACATCAGATTAGTTTTAAGTTTTATCCGTCCATTCGTTATATAAAATTTTTAAACTAGCCCTTCAAAACCTAGCCGACACTGGGAGATCTGATGCCCAGTATGTCGACCTGGGCGGTTGACCGCCGGTCGATATCCATGGTCGACCGCCTGGGAACCATATTGCTTAGGTCGGCTTGGTTAAATTAGGTAATATATAACTAAAAAAAATTCTGGTTTATTTATTTTCCGTTCGTTTTCATATTTCATCCGTAACTTTTTCATACGGGCTCCGTTCGTGAAACTCCGAGCATGAAAGTTGACCAGAATTCCGAGACGAATGCAAAGACTAAAATTTCATAGCCAAATTCTATCGTTTGCAGAAATTCATACTTTCGAGCTTCTAATTAAATAACTATTTACCGTCCAAATTCTGGGTTGTTACAAAACCAATCTTAATTTGCTTGAATGATCTTGACAATCAATTGGCTCATCACTCTTCAAATTCAAAACGGGACGAAAGTTAGTAACTAGTGCATGATAAATAAACAAAGTAATGAGTTCATCCATGAGAAACATTGAAAATACCTTCATCAAGTGTGGATCATTGCTTAATGCTCATTTTGAAGATACAAAAGGCTTATGTTCACAGGACTCGGTGTCAACTCTACAAGGGAAAATAATGTGTTTTTACTAAAACATAGACAAGTTTTGAGTTGAGCTAGGTTTTAAAACACCATTTACTTGTACTAGGAATTGAAATGAACAAGTTTTGGGTTAGTCTAATCTATATAACTTCTACTTTAAGTCAAAATCTAGTCTATATAACGCAAACAAAAATGAGCAAATATGGTTAACATATTACCTCTAATTTGAAAAGAGGATTATGATCCTTTCATATTTTTTTATAGCTATTTTGATAAAGAAATATTAGAGAATTTAAGTATTTGGGAGTTGGAGATTTAGATATTTCGATTTTTGAGTTTTAGGGATTTTGAAGTAAAAGAATGGTTGGGTGGACGTGAGGAAAGAAGGGGGGTTTGGTTAGTAAAGTACTCAATAGGGTCCTGGGTAGGGCACTCCTGCACAGTGCTCCCTTGCATATATGTAAGGACTAAACATTTTTACCATATTACCACTTACCAACCATTACCTACCACTACCAGCGAAAGTGGTACCAAACAATTGGTAACCGATTTGATTGGTATGGTATGTCAAACCACATGAAAATATACGGTATGGTAATTGAGCATTAACAATGGTAATTATCATACTTACCACATATGTTAAACAATACATATGTATATTCTTATATATCATCATATATGTTTATTACATAACATAGAACTTTTAATACGTAATTATTTAATAAAATACCTAGGAAAATACTATTACATACAGGATTGAAAGATATTTTTATCATATATCTTAGAATTACAGTATAATTTATATCATATTTTTGTTTATTCATAATATTTTTTTGCATGTTTGACTATGTAAAATAAGATAGGTTAATAATGATATAATAACAAAAATATCAATTTTAATATTTAATACTTTAACGTGAAATACTGTAAACAAAAAGATCTCATACTACTAGATAGCAAAAAATTATTACCGACCTCTACCAACCATTACCAACCATAAACCGAACTGTTGGTAATCGATTTCTTTGGCTAGTAATGGTATGATTTTTCTATTACCATATAAGTTGGTACGATAATGGTTTTGAATACAAAGTTTAGGTACCGAACTGAATCCATCCTTTGCTGATGCGCCCTTCCCGAGAGTTTTACTAAAACCCGATGCACTAATAAAACCAATCCATTTACAAAATGGTGCATACAAACTGTCAAATACAAAACATTCGCTTACCAAAAGTCAAATACAAGTCATTCACTTACAAATGCAAATCATTCACTTACCAAATGCAAATCATTCACTCACCAAACGTCATATACAAATCATTCACTTGCAAACGTTGCAACCACCCAACAAAATGTCAAAATACATGTCCAAATCATTCACTTACAAAATTCTTACATCCATCAAATAGAAACCATTTGAACTGACATGTCGATCTTTTTTTTCCTTTTTGACCACATTTGCTACAAGTAGTTTGTTTACTTCCTCCCATTTTGTCTATTATACCTTTAATGTTTGTAACACCCCACGTCCATTAATGTCACTCACAAAGGGAATGCATTAACTTCCATGGAGGTTATAAGTGAATATAGAAAAGAAAAATTACAACAAGACAGATAATAAATAGTACTTGGAAATCTAAAACTTCATTTTATTGCAGCGGAAATTAAACATGTTTGTTACATCATAAAACCATAGATCATAACCAAGTACAATATCCATCTTCATAAAAACAAAATACATAATCCCATTACATAAATAGCCATTAAAAAGATATCAAGCTGGACTTTACTTCAACGGTCTAAGCTTTCCAAAGAGAGATGCAATTTAATCAAACTCCATTAGAGCTGGGCCCAACCTGAGGACCTGGAGGGGGAAAAAGGATAGAAATGGAGGGGGTCAGATATAAAGTCTGGCGAGTATAATAATTCTAACAATACTATTATCAAAATAACTAGACTAAGGCATAAGTTGGAAGACAAGTAAATGTCTATGAACTATTAGGTATGGAAAGCAGATGAAGATAACGTTAAAGATAACATCAAAGATAACGGTAAAGGCATACCTAATTACTAACGAATAATTACTATACTACACCGCACATTACTACACTGCACCGTGCCAATTACTACACTGCACCGTGCCAGTCACCTTAAAGGTTGATCCCGCATGCTTCACACAGAAACTATATAAATAGCCTTGCGTACCCCTAGCTGACTACATAGGTGCCGTCTGCCCCTATCTCCACTAGGTGTACCCCACTACCCACTTTCGATCGGCTCCCTACTCGTAGATACCCGTGCTGGCCCCACAGTGGGGTGTATCACTCCCCTAAAGTGGCAACCCGATACAACTGAGAATGCACGGCTTATACCTACACGATGCAACAACGTCTTAGCTACCAGCCCGGGTCCACACACGCATATGAAACCCGTTGGACTTGCGTTGCCACCGCTCCCCGTTTTGGCCTCTTATAGTCAAGCCCAGTATGCGTGTCCTGTCCTCGACTTGGGTCGAGCCCACAAAGATACGTTTGGGATACTGGTTGAAATGGGCCCCCACAAGCTACCCTCCTAAGCTTGTCATTAATATATCCCACTTAACCCCCTTGGTCATGTTCATTTACATGTGTGTTTGGTTAAGTCTTACTAATCGTATTTTACCTGCCACTAAGGGCACCCACTAGATTCCTCATGCCACCCAAGGCACCTACTTAACCCCCATGTCCCACCATACATGTTTATCTGGTTAAGTATTTCTTAATTCATTCAGGCCATAACCTCATAAAGACCTCTCACATTAGACTGGCATTTATGGCAGCTGGATTTGCCGGGCGGGTCCGGGCAGTCTTACACCATAAAAGAGTCTAACCTCGTGTCTTTACAACTGTTATGCTTTAGTTTAGGCCTAGGACCTCTCATATTGGGCTGACATTTGTGACCACTGGATTTGCCGGGCGGGTCCGGGCAGGTTTACGTCACAAACGAGTCTAACCTCGTGTCTTAAGAATTGATTAACACTTAAAATCTTTTACCCCAGTTTTAATAATTCCCTATTCAAATTGTTAATTAAGTCAACTTTTAATGATGTCCATAATTGACTCAATTATGGCCATCCACTTATGGCATGCAAAATCATATCAATTGCACCCCAACTTTTTAATATTAAATCCTTAATATTACCCCTACCCCACGTTTATACGTTCGCTTATTCAACGCATAATATAGGCTAGACTTGTATTGTAACACCCCACCTCCACTAGGATCACTCCAAAGAATGTACTAGCTTTGGAGGGGCGTTATTGTGAAGGTAAACTTGCACAGAGATATCACAAGACAGAATATATAAAAATAAATATAAGTAAAGCAGCGGTAGCAGATAAAAACCCATCATCATCATTTCAGAAAAACCAACATAGTCAAGTACATAATATCAAAATGTCATGATCCAAAATACAACATCAGTCTAGATACGTGATAATACAATACATGGTAAAACATCAGTACTAATCCCCAGAAATAAAAGATAAGCCACAGCTAGCTCGGATCCATACGTGAGCTATCCAACAAGCAAGTCAAAGATCCACTAAGCAGATGTAGTCCCTCCCTGAGAACCTGTGGGGGGGGGGGGAAACGGAAGAAAAGAAGCGAAAGGAAACAGGTCAGTCAAAAAGACTGGTAAGCCCTACTACGATCAATCTATAAACTAATAAAGTTAACAGTATGATGGAAACTGAGATGAACATATTGGCAATAGATACAGGTGACATCACATAGACGAGATTAAACTTTGCACCACAGTGTACTAGCAAACCCACAAAACAGATCTTGATCCCTTAGCCCAAACTTTGGCCCAATAACATGAAGTGACCTTCGTATAAGGCCCAGCCCAACGGTCTAGTCGATCGGCTCCCTATAAACCTAACACGTCAAGTGTTGGTGTCCATACGGCCCACATGGATGTAGTCAGACTGTGCTGGGTCCACCTTCGGGTGTATCAAGCCCTAAGGTGTCAACCCCAGACACCTAAGCAATGATGCACAGTCTAAGCCTACTGGTACCCGTGCCTCGAGTTTGTCCAACATCGGACTACGTGCACGTCCGTAGCCCGCCGGACCCGCACCGCTGTACCACTCAGCCGTCGCTTTGGTCGCTTACATCAGTCCAGTAATCGTGCCCCGCCCTAGCCTAGCCTCTAGGGTTGTGAATGATACCAAACTGGGATTACTGCTGGAACAGACCACGTTGCTAGGGTTTCTAAGAGGGTTAGGTGTGGTTTTAACCCCTCACTAAACCTGGATTAGATTAGCTAAGTGTAACCACTTATCCCCATCTAATCCTCGCATCCCCATTATTGGTTAAGTATTAGTGGGCCATGACTTAACCCTAATCATGAGGCATTAATTACTTAACGCACCCAACCTCTCACATTAGACATCCGTGGTTACCTGGGAAGATTTACACCACGTCTAGGTCTAACCTCGGGTCTTATGGTGCAACATGACCAACTACCCACATTAGACCCCACGTTGTGGTTACCTGGGAAGATTTACACCACAACTAGGTCTAACCTCGAGTTGGCCATATCATGTTATCTAATGTCATGTCCACTTCAAAACATATTTACAAGTTAACATATACTTGGGTAGACCTAACTTAATAGGTAAATTCCCAAGGGGTAGACCTAACTTAATAGGTAAATTCCCAATCCTTTAGTTTCATGTATTTTTAAGTTTTACCCAAACCCTCCCAACGTCATTATCTCGCTTACTTATTCGTCATAACGTATAAGGGTATAAAAGGTAACTTGGCATAACATACATGGTGAACTTCACACGTCATAATAAACATGCATACATGTTAAACTTGCAAATCATGTCATGGTGAATTCGCATAAACATGCATAGCTTATTAAATATGCATAACATGGTAAGGTGAACATGCATAATCCATTAAACTTGCATAACATGGTAAGGTGATCTTGCATAAACATGCATAACCCATGAAACATGTAGAACATGACATAATAAGCTCGCATAAGCATGCATAACTTGTGAAACATGTAAAACATGTCATAGAAATCTCGCATATGCATGCATAACTTATGAATCACATAAGACATGACATAGTGAGTTCGCATAAGCATGCATAACTTATGAATCATATAAAACATGACATAGTGAGTTCGCATAAGCATGCATAATCAACTAAACTCACATAAATCTCAACTTTCACCAAACATTAACTTTAAAGTTTGTAAAGTGAAGGTAAGAGGGCTTACAAATATAAACAAGCCACAAATCCACCAAATAAGATGAAGAAGCCCTTTTAAAAACCAAAACAAAGCCTCAAATAAGAAAACCCTTTTGCAAAATCCCAAAAACACAAACTTTAGCAAATCAAACTTGCATCTTAATGAAGTATGCAAGTTATTAAGCATTCATACAACATAGAAAAGGTTGTATGATCATCATATCTTCATAAGATTTAACTTTGAGGAAGGTGGAGGCTAGGTTTTAGGTGGAGGCCATTTGAGGATTCAAATTGACATAGTTTAGTTGCAAGATTGATTAATGAGGCTTTAGGGTAGGATTAGGGGTATATTTATAGAGAATTAGAGTGTTTTAGGCCCTAGGATTAACCCTAGATTAGGTTTGGCCCGTCAGATCTTAGAATTCTCCAGAACCAAGCCCCTTGACCCAACCCAAATCAGAAATGGTGCATCAGGCTAAACTGCCTGGGCACCCCCTGTCGACAGGGCTGTCGACAGGGCAGTCGACACCCTGGGTGCCCTGTCGACTTGCCTGTCGACATGGGCCCCCTGGCGGGAATTTTCCCGCCTAACCCTGATTAGCCCTAATCCGTTTTGTTTAATTTGAAATTTAAATCTGTCTTTAGCATAGAAATTTCTGAAAACTTCAATGGGCCTTAACCGGGTCATACGGACTCCGATTTTCGAAAACTCGGACTCTATTTCGCGTATTTTTCCAAGACGAACGCAATGGCATAGCCCGTTTCCCCTGATTCTGATTTTTGAATTAAATTCTGCCTCGATTTATGTTATAACAGTTTATTGAAAACACGGGTTGTTATATTCTCCCCTCCTTAAAGGATTTCGTCCCCGAAATCTTCAAGTTAGGAAGAACATATCCTACCATCCAACATCCATCTACTCAAAACATCATCCACGAGCAACCATTGTCCTTAAAGGATTCTAAATGCTGTATGAACATATGCAAAAGTGTGTGTATATGCACCTATCTAATGCAATGATCAATGCAAAATATGTTAGTGAAATGTATCCATATGTATGCAAATCCCTATAATGTATAATGTCTATATGCGTGCTCAACCATACACCCATATGCAACATCCATGTGATTGCATACAAAGTTCATCCAAGAATAAGCATAAACACTCATGCACATGCAATATGAGGAGTGTGTGAGCCGATCTAGTGCCTAATGTGTATCATGCATCCACGAGTAACCACTTGCAAACACTTGCAACTACTTGCAACCATCAATCATAACATGCTTCAAACACATGTTTCATCCAAAGGGTTTCTACCTAAGGTTCTCATGACAAGCTTAGCACGATGGCTAGATAAATATGGATTTAGCAAAGAGAAAGATATACTAACAAAAGGGAAGAGATTGAGAGTGTACCCTCAAACAGGAATGGATAAAGCCCACGCATCTTCTCCTCGGTTTCCCAAGTTGCGTCCTCTTCGGCTTCACCCCATTGAACTTTCACCAATCTGACCTCACGATTCCTTAGCTTCTTGGTCTCTGTCCCCAAGATACGAATCGGAGCTTTCCTTAAAGTTGCTTCTTTCTCTACCTCTACGTCTTCAAGCATGCTAGGCTCAACCACCTCGGCGGACTCATGCAGGCACTTTCGGAGATGCGAGACATGAAAGACATTATGCACTCCGGACAACTTCTCGGGCAATTGCACTCTATAAGCCATCTTCCCAATTCTCTCAATGATGGGGAAGGGTCCAACAAATCTCGGTGCTAGCTTCCCAATAGCTCCAAATCGGACCACATTCCGCAAAGGAGAAACCTTCACGAAAACCTTGTCCCCAACCTCAAACTCCAATTCGGACCTTCGCCTGTCAGCATAGGATTTCTGCCGGTCTTGGGCCGCTTTCATCCGTCTTCTAATCAACTCAACCTTCTCGGATGTATCCCTAATCATGTCGGGTCCAAGTATAAGCTTATCCGTGGATTCCCACCAACATGTAGGTGACTTGCACGGCCTCCCATATAAAGCCTCGAAGGGTGCCATCCCTATGCTCGCCTGATAACTGTTATTATAAGCAAATTCTACAAGAGGAAGGTGGTCTTCCCAAGTACCACCAAAATCCAAGATGCAAAGTCTCAACAAGTCCTCAAGCACTCGATTCACCCTTTCGGTCTGGCCATCCGTCTGTGGGTGATAGGCCGTACTCAGGTTCAACTTCGTGCCCATAGCCTCCTGCAAGCTGTTCCAGAATTGACTAGTAAAGATGGGGTCTCGGTCACTGACTATGCTGGAAGGGACTCCATGTAGTCGCACTATCTCACGAAGGTATACTGATGCTAGTCCAGATGCGGTCCTTTTGCTCTTTACTGGAATAAAGTGAGCACTCTTCGTGAGCCTATCCACAATAACCCATATGCTCGTGTTCCCCTTCCTGGACCTTGGAAGCCCATCAATAAAGTCCATAGAAATGCTCTCCCACTTCCATAGCGGGACTTCTAGCGGATGTAATAGCCCACCGGGCTTCTTCGACTCAGCTTTTACTCTTTGACAAATAACACATCTCGAGACAAACTCCGCCACATCCTTTTTCATTCCGGGCCAGAAGAAAACGCGCTTCATGTCCTTATACATCTTATCACCCCCTGGATGTATGGTCATCTTGGAGTGATGTGCTTCCTCGAGAACTTTCCTCACCAAGTCTTCCACCATCGGGACACAAAGCCTTCCATCTCTCCTCAGCCAACCCCTATCGTCTATAGAATATCGAGCAAGGTGACTAGATGTCTCCCCTCGAACCAGCTTATCCAAGATCTCAATTATCTGAGGGTCTTCCTTTTGCGAAGCCCCAACTCGATCTAGGAGGGTAGGCCTGAGCTCTAAGGATGCCAAGGAACCGGTCACTGACTCCATTGCCACAGAGAAATCAAAGGTCGCTAAGAACTCTAAATTCTTCATCTCAACAAATAGAGGACTTAGTGTCAACCTCTTCCTACTCAATGCATCCGCTACAACATTCCCCTTGCCAGGGGTATAGGATATCTCAAAATCATAGGAAGCCAAAAATTCCATCCATCTCTGCTGTCTTAAGTTCAGATCTTTCTGCGAAAAGAGATATTTCAAAGACTTATGATCAGTATATAACTCAAATCTCTCTCCCAGAAGATAATGACGCCATGCTTTGAGAGCATATACAATCGCTGCCAGCTCTAGATCATGAGTGGGATAGTTCTTCTCATGCACCTTAAGTTGCCTCCCACCAAAGCATATAACTCTGCCCTCTTGCATCAGAACGGCACCCAATCCCGTGCCACAAGCATCAGTGTACACGGTAAATATCTTACCACCATCGGGTAAGGCTAGAACTGGTGCGGAGGTAAGGGCTCTTTTGAGTCTCTGAAAAGCAAGCTCACAATCCATGTCCCAAGCAAAGACTAAGTTCTTCTTCGTCAACTTAGTAAGAGGAGCGGATACCTTTGCGAAGTCTTTAATGAACTTCCGATAGAAACCCGCAAGACCCAGAAAGCTTCTCACCTCGGTTGCATTCCTTGGCGTCTTCCAATCCTGAACTGCAACCACCTTAGCGGGATCTACCGCTAAGCCTTGCTTGGATACGATATGCCCAAGAAATCTGACTTCCCTTCTCCAAAAGTGGCATTTGGAGAACTTGGCTTTTAACTGGTGTGCTCTGAGTGTATTCATCACCTCTACTAGGTGCCTCGCATGCTCTTCCTCATCCTTGGAGAAGACCAGAATATCATCAACAAAGACCACGACAAACTTATTCAAGAACTCCCGAAACACCCTACTCATCAAATCCACAAAATACGCGGGTGCATTCGTCAAACCGAACGGCATAACAAGCCATTCAAAGAATCCGTCTGGGGTTCTGAATGCAGTTTTGTCTATACTGTCTTCAGCCACTCTGAGCTGATGAAAACCCGTAGCAAGGTCAAGCTGAGAGAAAACAGAAGCTCCAACAAGTTGATCAAAGAGATCATCGATCCTTGGTAATGGGTGTCGGTTCTTCTTAGTCAGCTTATTCAATTCTCTATAATCCACACAGAGTCGAAGAGAGCCATCTGCTTTAGTTGCAAACACCACAGGCGCTCCCCATTCGGATATACTCCTTCTGATGAAGCCCTTCTCAAGCAATTCTTTCACTTGCTTGCTCAGCTCCCGTCTCTCACGCGGAGCCATATGCCGAACGGGCAAAGAAACAGGCTTAGCATTGTCTACTAGATAGATGCGAAAGTCAATCTCTCGTTTAGGGGGCAACCCCTTAACTTCTTCAAAAACGTCTGGATAATCTCGGACCACCCTTACAGACTGATGGGCCTCCTCTGATGAGTCGAGAGATTCTAGATAGCATAACATGACGGGATTCTTCGGATTGCATGAAATCTCTAAGGTGTTGCCCAGGCGAGTCACAAGCCTTACAACCCTATGCTCACAATCCAGAATGGCTCCATATCTAGACAGCCAATCCATGCCCAAGATCAATCCGTATCCCCTGAAACCTAGAACATACGCACTACACAAGAACTCAACGCTGAGTATAGAAATCCTCAGATCCTCACATATCATAGATAGATGAGCAGAACCCCCAATGGGATTCGAAACACAAACGGGATCATCCACTAAGCTAGTACTGAGGTGCAAGCTATCAACAAGATCAGATGAAATAAAGCTATGTGATGCACCGGAATCAAACAAGGTACGTACTGGAAGATCAGAGATATAAACAAGGTTCTCAACAGAAACACTACCTCTCTCGGGAACTGAAGCGGCATTGAGAGCATGAACTTGCCCTCCTGAAGATCCAGCCTGTCCTTTCTTCTTTGGGCAGTCTTTGCTGAAGTGCCCAGTCTCTCCACAAGAAAAGCATCCCCCATTAAGCTTCCTTTTCTTCTTTCTGCAATCCTTAGCAAAATGCCCAGCTATGCCACAGTAATTGCACTTCCCCTTGCCTTTGTTGTTGCCCTTCTTGTTCTTATTCTGATTTCCTTGACTGCTTTGACCTTGGTTGCCTTTGCCTTGAGAATCAGCCTTCTTTGCTTGAGTATCGCCCGACTTGACTTCCTTCTTTCCCTCTCCCTGAAGCAGAGCCATATTGACCAAACTTTCGAAAGTGGCTC
Organism: Allium sativum; assembly: GCA_030737875.1. Lineage (NCBI taxonomy): Eukaryota > Viridiplantae > Streptophyta > Magnoliopsida > Asparagales > Amaryllidaceae > Allium > Allium sativum. The sequence goes on from CM060927.1 coordinate 290,781,262, forward strand.
CATGGGGAATATGTGACATCGCCAAGCCCTGTAGCGGCTCATTCAATCCTCTGGCAAATCGAAGAGCCTTCTTCTCCGGGGTGTTTACTATATCCAAACCAAAGCGGGCCAGCTGATTAAACTTGTTCACATACTCCTTGACAGACATATCCCCTTGCTTTAATGCAATAAACTTCTCCATTTGTAAATTCGCCTCCGCTGAAGATAGAAACTTGGTCACAAATCTAGCCCTCAAATCGGCCCAAGTCTCAACGGGCCTCGTCCCATTGGTGACCTCCCACCAATAGGCCGCCTCATCCTTCAAAAGCCATACGGTCAATAAGATTTTTCTCTCGTCATCAATCCCAAAGATAGCAAACAAGTCCTCCGTGTCCTTCAGCCAATTCCTAGCTTCAACGAAAAATTCTGTGCCTAGGAAATTCTTGCCTCTCATTGCCTTGAAGTCTTTACACACCTTTGTAAACTCAATCTGAGGATGCTGAGGGGGAGGAGGAGGAAGAGGAGCCTCAGCAACGGGAGGAGGAGGAACATTAGCAACGGGAGGGGGAATATTAACTGCTGGAGGAGGGGGAGCAGGAACCACCGGAGGAGGGATATTAGGGATAGGATTCTCAACTACAGGAGGAGGAGTGGGAGTAGGGTTGGCGGGACCAGCTGCCGCCCTAGCTTCTAGGAGTCTCCTATACCAGAGTGGTACGTTCACTCCATCTGGGATGTCAAGATTCTCAGCCATACTGAAACAAGAGATAAGATAAGATTAGGTCAAGGGAACGAAGGATAACGCTGATGGCTTTTGGGGATTAGCCTTAAAATAATCTAGACTTTATTTTGGAAAATACTTAGTAGGTTTTTTGAAAATAGTTTTTCGAAAAGGGTTTTTTTTTTCAAAAGTTTTGTTCAATCTTGTTAACCTTGTGCTCTGATACCAAATGTAACACCCCACCTCCACTAGGATCACTCCAAAGAATGTACTAGCTTTGGAGGGGCGTTATTGTGAAGGTAAACTTGCACAGAGATATCACAAGACAGAATATATAAAAATAAATATAAGTAAAGCAGCGGTAGCAGATAAAAACCCATCATCATCATTTCAGAAAAACCAACATAGTCAAGTACATAATATCAAAATGTCATGATCCAAAATACAACATCAGTCTAGATACGTGATAATACAATACATGGTAAAACATCAGTACTAATCCCCAGAAATAAAAGATAAGCCACAGCTAGCTCGGATCCATACGTGAGCTATCCAACAAGCAAGTCAAAGATCCACTAAGCAGATGTAGTCCCTCCCTGAGAACCTGTGGGGGGGGGGGGGGGAAACGGAAGAAAAGAAGCGAAAGGAAACAGGTCAGTCAAAAAGACTGGTAAGCCCTACTACGATCAATCTATAAACTAATAAAGTTAACAGTATGATGGAAACTGAGATGAACATATTGGCAATAGATACAGGTGACATCACATAGACGAGATTAAACTTTGCACCACAGTGTACTAGCAAACCCACAAAACAGATCTTGATCCCTTAGCCCAAACTTTGGCCCAATAACATGAAGTGACCTTCGTATAAGGCCCAGCCCAACGGTCTAGTCGATCGGCTCCCTATAAACCTAACACGTCAAGTGTTGGTGTCCATACGGCCCACATGGATGTAGTCAGACTGTGCTGGGTCCACCTTCGGGTGTATCAAGCCCTAAGGTGTCAACCCCAGACACCTAAGCAATGATGCACAGTCTAAGCCTACTGGTACCCGTGCCTCGAGTTTGTCCAACATCGGACTACGTGCACGTCCGTAGCCCGCCGGACCCGCACCGCTGTACCACTCAGCCGTCGCTTTGGTCGCTTACATCAGTCCAGTAATCGTGCCCCGCCCTAGCCTAGCCTCTAGGGTTGTGAATGATACCAAACTGGGATTACTGCTGGAACAGACCACGTTGCTAGGGTTTCTAAGAGGGTTAGGTGTGGTTTTAACCCCTCACTAAACCTGGATTAGATTAGCTAAGTGTAACCACTTATCCCCATCTAATCCTCGCATCCCCATTATTGGTTAAGTATTAGTGGGCCATGACTTAACCCTAATCATGAGGCATTAATTACTTAACGCACCCAACCTCTCACATTAGACATCCGTGGTTACCTGGGAAGATTTACACCACGTCTAGGTCTAACCTCGGGTCTTATGGTGCAACATGACCAACTACCCACATTAGACCCCACGTTGTGGTTACCTGGGAAGATTTACACCACAACTAGGTCTAACCTCGAGTTGGCCATATCATGTTATCTAATGTCATGTCCACTTCAAAACATATTTACAAGTTAACATATACTTGGGTAGACCTAACTTAATAGGTAAATTCCCAAGGGGTAGACCTAACTTAATAGGTAAATTCCCAATCCTTTAGTTTCATGTATTTTTAAGTTTTACCCAAACCCTCCCAACGTCATTATCTCGCTTACTTATTCGTCATAACGTATAAGGGTATAAAAGGTAACTTGGCATAACATACATGGTGAACTTCACACGTCATAATAAACATGCATACATGTTAAACTTGCAAATCATGTCATGGTGAATTCGCATAAACATGCATAGCTTATTAAATATGCATAACATGGTAAGGTGAACATGCATAATCCATTAAACTTGCATAACATGGTAAGGTGATCTTGCATAAACATGCATAACCCATGAAACATGTAGAACATGACATAATAAGCTCGCATAAGCATGCATAACTTGTGAAACATGTAAAACATGTCATAGAAATCTCGCATATGCATGCATAACTTATGAATCACATAAGACATGACATAGTGAGTTCGCATAAGCATGCATAACTTATGAATCATATAAAACATGACATAGTGAGTTCGCATAAGCATGCATAATCAACTAAACTCACATAAATCTCAACTTTCACCAAACATTAACTTTAAAGTTTGTAAAGTGAAGGTAAGAGGGCTTACAAATATAAACAAGCCACAAATCCACCAAATAAGATGAAGAAGCCCTTTTAAAAACCAAAACAAAGCCTCAAATAAGAAAACCCTTTTGCAAAATCCCAAAAACACAAACTTTAGCAAATCAAACTTGCATCTTAATGAAGTATGCAAGTTATTAAGCATTCATACAACATAGAAAAGGTTGTATGATCATCATATCTTCATAAGATTTAACTTTGAGGAAGGTGGAGGCTAGGTTTTAGGTGGAGGCCATTTGAGGATTCAAATTGACATAGTTTAGTTGCAAGATTGATTAATGAGGCTTTAGGGTAGGATTAGGGGTATATTTATAGAGAATTAGAGTGTTTTAGGCCCTAGGATTAACCCTAGATTAGGTTTGGCCCGTCAGATCTTAGAATTCTCCAGAACCAAGCCCCTTGACCCAACCCAAATCAGAAATGGTGCATCAGGCTAAACTGCCTGGGCACCCCCTGTCGACAGGGCTGTCGACAGGGCAGTCGACACCCTGGGTGCCCTGTCGACTTGCCTGTCGACATGGGCCCCCTGGCGGGAATTTTCCCGCCTAACCCTGATTAGCCCTAATCCGTTTTGTTTAATTTGAAATTTAAATCTGTCTTTAGCATAGAAATTTCTGAAAACTTCAATGGGCCTTAACCGGGTCATACGGACTCCGATTTTCGAAAACTCGGACTCTATTTCGCGTATTTTTCCAAGACGAACGCAATGGCATAGCCCGTTTCCCCTGATTCTGATTTTTGAATTAAATTCTGCCTCGATTTATGTTATAACAGTTTATTGAAAACACGGGTTGTTATATGTATAGTCTAACACCTAGCACAAAGATAAATTATCACAACATATAGACAATTAAAATAAATCTAATCATAATAGGGGTGAAACTTGCATAAACTACACATGTTAAGGATCAAAAGGGTGTCAACTTGTTAAATGTCTCAATTTACATGGTATGATCATAGCCCAAATCTATACATAAACTTGCATATGGGGTTTTTAGGCAACATAATGATGGTCTGAACTAGCATAGGATATCACATATGTCATAGCATAATTCTAGATGTCATAATAGATGTCTTGGCATATGTTCATAACTTTTCTAATCAATCTAACTTGCATATGTGACTTGTCATATAGATCAACATAACCCAAACATGATGATTTAATTAATATGAACTAACTAGCATAGATGGTAACATCATGGCTTTTTAACATGTATGATTCATCACAACTTAGCATAGAAACTTTCAATATACATAACATCATCATAGCACGATTTGCAACATATAAGATATCATCACCACATAGCATAGAATTTATAACATACATGATAACATAAGGTTTACAACAACATATATGACAATTCACATCATCTACTCATAATCCATTCATGACTTAACCTAATTAAAATAAGAATAATCTTGTTAAGACTATCATACTCACCATTTAGAGAAGAAAAGAGAGAGTTTTGCTTTGCTTTAGGGTTGAGAGAATTAGAATTGAATTTGCTTTTCTTCTTTCTTAGTTGGCGGCGGCTCCATTGATTTCCATGGCAACGGTAACTATTCTATTTTAATTAGGTTTAGGGTTAGCATTAGGATGTATTTATAGGTGTAGGAAGTTATTTAGGTCCATTAGATTAACCCTGAACCATGAGAACCAATCAAATGCAAAATCTGCATTTGAGCGAATCGGCCCACGGGTTGACAGCCAAACACCCTGGATTAACCCCTAGTCGACCCAGCAAGGCTCGGGTCGACCTCAAAAATGGGCCGGTTCGGTTATTCCCCCTCCCAATTCGCTGTTTTGAACTTTTTTGCATATTTATTTATTTAATTTATATATATATATATCAATATATATATATTTCTCTGCGCAAGCCATTTCACTTAATTCTTTTCTAAAAATTAAGTATACTTTAATTTGTGAATTTTAATGTTATAAAATTACGGGGTGTTACATTCTCCCCTCCTTCAAGGATTTCGTCCCCGAAATCTTCAACTCAAGAAGAATGTATATCGTAACATCCAAACAACCATCTACTCAACCATCAAACATAGGCATCCATTGTCCTTATAGACTTCTAATGCTTTCTTGTTTAAATGCACAGTGCGTGTATATGTCCTTATCTAATGCAAAATCAGGCGGTCCACTAATTTAGTTGACCTCCTTAATGCAAACCATGATAGTGCCATGCGTCCATTATGTATGCAAAAATTCCTTAATGCTACATATTATATCTATATGCTTGCACAATCATCATCTGAATGCAGCATCCATATGATCAAACAATCATCATACATCCATTTTACTAAATACAGCCATTTATATGCAGTATGCAGTATGAAGTGACTGAGCCGATCTAATGCCTAATAGTGTGTGTATATGCATCCACGAGAAACCACTAGCAAACACTTGCATCCACTTTGCATCCATCATACATAACATGTCTCAAACACATGTTTCAACCATAGGATTATCCTAACTAAAGATCAAAGATACTAACGAGAGGATACGCTAAAGGTAAGATAAGTACAAGATAAGCGATAAAGGAGAAATTAAAGGACATACCCTCGAAAAGAAAAGGGTATCGTGAACGCATCTTCTCTTCTGTCTCCCAAGTAGCGTTGCTCTCATCATCTCCCCATTGCCCTTTGACTAGTCTGACTTCTCGATTTCTCAGCCTCTTGATCTCCGACCCAAGAATGCATGTAGGAGCTCGTCGAATCATCGCATCACGCTCTATCTCCACCTCTCTAAGCAAACTCGGCTCTACCACCTCCGCGGTCTCGTGTAAGCACTTCCTCAAATGTGATACATGGAATACGTCATGTACACCACTAAGTCTCTCTGGCAACTCCACTCTATACGTCATCCGTCCAATCCTTTCCTTAATAGGAAACGGCCTTACAAACCTTGGTGCTAATTTCCCAACGGACCCAAAGCGAACAACATTCCATAATGGAGACACTTTGACAAAGACCATGTCCCCAACTTCAAATTCAAGTTCCGTCCTCCTCTTATCCGCATATGATTTCTGCCTATCTTGCGCTGCTTTCATCCTCCTTCGAATCAAGTCGATCCTCTCCGAAGTCTCTCTAATCATATCGGGCCCAAGTAAGATCTTATCGGTAGATTCCCACCAACATGTAGGCGGACGACAAGGTCGTCCATAAAGAGCTTCGAATGGTGCCATACCAATGCTGGACTGAAAGCTATTATTATATGCGAACTCAACCAATGGAAGATGCTCTTCCCATGTACCCCCAAAGTCTAGGATACACAACCTCAAAAGATCCTCTAGAATGCGATTCACCCTCTTGGTCTGGCCGTCCGTCTGAGGATGATATGCGGTGCTCAAACACAAATGAGTCCCTACCGCCTCTTGCAAGCTTCTCCAAAATTTGCTAGTGAAAATAAGATCGCGGTCGCTCACTATGCTAGAAGGAAAACCGTGCAAACGAACTATTTCTCGGACGTATACAGAAGCTAACCATTGAGCGGTCCTCTTACTCTTCACGGGAATGAAATGGGCGCTCTTAGTAAGTCTATCTACTATAACCCAAATCCCCGTATTACCCTTCTTTGATCGCGGTATTCCATCCACAAAATCCATCAAGACACTTTCCCACTTCCATAGTGGAACCTCCAATGGGTGAAGCAACCCACCGGGTTTCTTTTGCTCCGCTTTTACTTGTTGGCACACCAAGCATCTAGCGACATGCTCAGCCACATCTTTCTTCATGCCGGCCCAAAAGAAAACTCGCCTCATGTCTTTGTACATCTTGTCCCCGCCGGGATGAATGGTCATCTTCGAACGATGTGCATCATCAAGAATAGTCTTCCTTAGGTCATCGTCTTTTGGTACACAAAGTCTACCGTCCCTACGTAACCAACCCTTATCATATAGGGTATACCTACGGAGATGGCTTGATGACTCCCCTCCTTTGAGCTTTTCTACTAACTCAATCAACTGCGGGTCGTCTCGCTGTGCCTTGACAACCCAAAAGTGTAGGTCTGACCTCCAAGGATGCTAGCAAACCGGGTACAAAGTCAACAGAAGGTCTAAAGTCAAACATCGAAATAAATTCTAAGCTTCGCCGCTCCACAAACAAAGGACTTAAGGATAACCTTTTTCTACTTAAGGCATCCGCCACCACGTTACCCTTGCCAGGGGTATATGCTATCTCGAAGTCGTAGGATGCTAAGAACTCCATCCACCTTAACATATCTCCCTTCCCTAGAGACCACATGCCCTAAATTCCTCACTTCCTTCCTCCAAAAATGGTATCTTGGAGAACTTAGCTTTAAGTTGGTGCACTTGTAGGGTCCCTAAGCTTTCCCTAAGACATAGGGCATGCTCTTCTCTGCTTCTAGAGAAAACCAGGATATTATCCCATGTAAAATCATCACAACTATCCATCTCTCACGCAGACCATCCTAGTCGAATTCGACATCCCCCAAGTGCAAGCCCCAAAGGCCTAAACCAATATCAGACAAACACCCAAGGGATACCTCCTTCGAATTCAGACGACCTACGTGAGATGATACTAGTAAGATGGTCAATCAATTGAGCACTTGACCGACTCTGGCCGTCCTTGCCAGTCTTGCTCCAGAACTACCGCTGATTACATAATGGGCTTTGCTTAATCTATTAAGCACATACGAAAACTTATTCCGCGCCTATGGGTAAACCCCACGCTTTATCAACGACGTCTCCATACTCACGGACCACACAAGCAGGTTCCTAATCATCATTAGATGCGTCAGAAGATTCGAGGCAGCTGAGCATCACTGAACCCCTAGGGTCGCAAGAAATATGAGGGTTTTTCTACAACGAATCAATAGTCTAACTACCCTCCTTTCACAGTCTAGGATGGCACCCCGCTTGGCTAGCCAATCCACCCCTAGAATCAAACTACAGCCCGTGAAACCAAGGATAAAGGCGTTGCATTCAAACTCAACGCCCAAGATAAACACTCTCAAATCCCGACAAATCATAGAAAGATGAGTCGAACCACCAATAGGATTTGAGACTACTAAGGGATCAGTAACAATACTAGTATCTAGGTGCAGCGTTTCAACTAATGATGTAGAGATAAACGAATACGATGCGCTCGAATCGAATAAGGTACGAACAAGATGATCAAACAGAAAAACTAAGCTTTCAACAGAAATGGTTCTACCTCGTTCTTGCAGCGGTGGGACCGCGAGAGCCTGAACTTGTCCCCTTGCCTGCCCTGGTGCCAGAAGAGCCTGCACCTGTCCTCCCGAGGTAGTCCCTGTCCTCTGCCCCTTCTTTGGGCAGTCCTTCACTAGATGTCCTGCTTCACCGCAGTGAAAATAGCCAGTCTTCTTTTTTCTTTCAGCAATCCTTGCTGAGATGGCCTGGGGTCCCACAGTTAAAACATCTCTTCTTCCCCTTAGCATTGTTGCCTTTGCCACCCTTATTTTGATCCCCTTTCTTCTCAGGTGCCTTATCAGCTTTAGTGCCTTTCTCCTCGTGCATGAGTGCCATGTCTACTAGCTTCTCAAAGGTGGCCCCCATAGGGATGTGGGTCATAGCCAACCCTTGCAGCAGTTCATTCAATCCATTAACGAACCTCAGAGCCTTCTTCTCCGGCGTGTTCACTAAGTCTAAGCCAAACCTTGCTAGCTGATTAAATTTGTTGACATATTCTTTCACTGATGAGCTTCCTTGCTTCAATGTCAAGAACCTTTCCATATATAGATTTTCATCCGCCCTAGAGAGAAACTTTGCCTCGAACCTACGTCTAAAATCCGCCCAAGAGTCAACAGGACGCTCCCCATTAGTGACCTCCCACCAAAACGAGGCCTCTCCCTTCATTAGCCAAGCTGCTAATCTAACTCTCCTCCCTTCTTCCACTTCAAAGATTTCTAGCAATTCTTCCACCTCCTTAAGCCAATCTCTGGCTTCCACAAACGTTTCTGACCCTTGAAATGGTTTTCCACCCATAGCCTTGAATTCCTTGCACGTCTTTGCAAAAGTATCTACGGGAGGAGGAGGAGGAACGGGTGCAACTGGTGGTGGAGGAACATTGGACCTGCAGCGGCCCTAGCCTCTAATAACCTCCTTTACCTTCCTGGTATCGTTACACCGTCGGGTAGATTAAATCTTCAGCCATGCTGAAACGAAAAAGGAAAGATTCAGAATGGAGAATTCGAAAGATAAAGATATGGGCTATTGGGGATTATGTTTTTTTTTCTTAAAAACTTTTCTCTTTAAATTTCTCATTAAAACATGTTTTTGAAAGCACTTCTTCCAAAAATAACTATTTTTCTAAAGTATTTTTATCTGTTCTGGTAACCTTAAGCTCTGATACCACGTGTAACACCCCACGTCCATTAATGTCACTCAAAAAGGGAATGCATTAACTTCCATGGAGGTTATAAGTGAATATAGAACAGAAAAATTACAACAAGACAGATAATAAATAGTACTTGGAAATCTAAAACTTCATTTTATTACAGCGGAAATTAAACATGTTTATTACATCATAAAACCATAGATCATAACCAAGTACAATATCCATCTTCATAAAAACAAAATACATAATCCCATTACATAAATAGCCATTAAAAAGATATCAAGCTGGACTTTACTTCAACGGTCCAAGCTTTCCAAAGAGAGATGAAGCAATTTAATCAAACTCCATTAGAGCTGGGCCCAACCTGAGGACCTGGAGGGGGAAAAAGGATAGAAATGGAGGGGGTCAGACATAAAGTCTGGAGAGTATAATAATTCTAACAATACTATTATCAAAATAACTAGACTAAGGCATAAGCTGGAAGACAAGTAAATGTCTATGAACTATTAGGTATGGAAAGCAGATGAAGATACCATTAAAGATAACGTCAAAGATAACGGTAAAGGCATACCTAATTACTAACGAATAATTACTATACTGCACCGCACATTACTACACTGCACCGCGCCAATTACTACACTACACCGCGCCAGTCACCCTAAAGGTTGATCCCGCATGCTTCACACAGAAACTATATAAATAGCCTTGCGTACCCCTAGCTGACTACATAGGTGCCGTCTGCCCCTATCTCCACTAGGTGTTCCCCACTACCCACTTTCAATCGGCTCCCTACTCGTAGATACCCGTGCTGGCCCCACAGTGGGGTGTATCACTCCCCTAAAGTGGCAACCCGATACAACTGAGAATGCACGGCTTATACCTACACGATGCAACAACGTCTTACCTACCAGCCCGGGTCCACAAACGCATATGAAACCCGTTGGACTTGCGTTGCCACCGCTCCCCGTTTTGTCTTCTTATAGTCAAGCCCGGTATGCGTGTCCCGTCCTCGACTTGGGTCGAGCCCACAAAGATACATTTGGGATACTGGTTGAAATGGCCCCCCACAAGCTACCCTCCTAAGCTTGTCATTAATATATCCCACTTAACCCCCTTGGTCATGTTCATTTACATGTGTGTTTGGTTAAGCCTTACTAATCGTATTTCACCTGCCACTAATGGCACCCACTAGATTCCTCATGCCACCCAAGGCACCTACTTAACCCCCATGTCCCACCTTACATGTTTATCTGGTTAAGTATTTCTTAATTCATTCAGGCCATAACCTCATAAAGACCTCTCACATTAGACTGACATTTATGGCAGCTGGATTTGCCGGGCGGGTCCAGGCAGTCTTACACCATAAAAGAGTCTAACCTCGTGTCTTTACAACTGTTATGCTTTAGTTTAGGCCTAGGACCTCTCACATTGGGCTAACATTTGTGACCACTGGATTTGCCGGGCGGGTCCGGGCAGGTTTACGTCACAAACGAGTCCAACCTCGTGTCCTAAGCATTGATTAACACTTAAAATCTTTTACGCTAGTTTTAATAATTCCCTATTCAAATTATTAATTAAGTCAACTTTTAATGATGTCCATAATTGACTCAATTATGGCCATCCACTTATGGCATGCAAAACCATATCAATTGCACCCCAACTTTTTAATATTAAATCCTTAATATTACCCCTACCCCACGTTTATACGTTCGCTTATTCAACGCATAATATAGGCTAGACTTGTATAGTCCAACACCTAGCACAAAGATAAATTATCACAACATATAGACAATTAAAATAAATCTAATCATAATAGGGGTGAAACTTGCATAAACTACACATGTTAAGGATCAAAAGGGTGTCAACTTGTTAAATGTCTCAATTTACATGATATGATCATAGCCCAAATCTATACATAAACTTGCATATGGGGTTTATAGGCAACATAATGATGGTGTGAACTAGCATAGGACATCACATATGTCATAGCATAATTCTAGATGTCATAATAGATGTCTTGGCATATGTTCATAACTTTTCTAATCAATCTAACTTGCATATGTGACTTGTCATATAGATCAACTAACCCAAACACGATGATTTGATTAATATGAACTAACTAGCATAGATGGTAACATCATGTCTTTTTAACATGTATGATTCATCACAACTTAGCATAGAAACTTTCAATATACATAACATCATCATAGCATGATTTGCAACATATAAGATATCATCACCACATAGCATAGAATTTATAACATACATGATAGCATAAGGTTTACAACAACATATATGACAATTCACATCATCTACTCATAATCCATTCATGACTTAACCTAATTAAAATAAGAATAATCTTGTTAAGACTATCATACTCACCATTTAGAGAAGAAAAGAGAGAGTTTTGCTTTTCTTTAGGGTTGAGAGAATTAGAATTGAATTTGCTTTTCTTCTTTCTTAGTTGGCGGCGGCTCCATTGATTTCCATGGCGACGGTAACTATTCTATTTTAATTAGGTTTAGGGTTAGCATTAGGATGTATTTATAGGTGTAGGAAGTTATTTAGGACCATTAGATTAATCCTGAACCATGAGAACCAATCAAATGCAAAATTTGCATTTGAGCGAATCGGCCTACGGGTTGACAGCCAAACACCCTGGATTAACCCCTAGTCGACCAAGTGGAGCTCGGGTCGACCTCAAAAATGGGCCGGTTCGGTTATTCCCCCTCCCAATTCGCTGTTTTGAACTTTTTCGCATATTTATTTATTTGATTTTTAATATACATACATATATATATATATATATATATATATATATATATCAATATGTATATTTCTCTGCGCAACCCATTTCACTTAATTCTTTTCTAAAAATTAAGTATACTTTAATTTGTGAATTTTAATGTTATAAAATTACGGGGTGTTACAATGTTTGTCGAACGCGGACGTCCCATCTTCCTTTTTATATGCGGATGCAATATGGTCGGATCATGATATGCATCCCAGTATCTATTATCGGGAATAGGATGAAAGCTTGGAGTGTAACTTGCTGTATATATTTCGATGGAAAATTACATTGAACAAAAATCATAGTACGATTTATTCTCTCCTCTAACTACTCGAGCACAAGTGGCCATCACAAGAAAGCATGGCAATTTTTGCGATAATGAATGTTGCAAGTGCAAGTACATCCATTATCTTGTATGTCACGGTAAATGCTTTTCCAAATTGATCATTCACTTGCCATTCGGTTTGATTGAATCTAACAGCTCCACAATGTCGTGCTTGTTTTGCTCTTTTGACTAAAAGGGTTTCAACTTTTGGACTCATTTGCATTTCAAATCTCTTGGCATTGGAACGACGTTTCATGAAATAGTCGTTTAAACGATAAAACGTTCGTGCTACTAACGACTTAACCGGCAAAGCACAAGCACCTCATAGAACTTCATTAAAACTTTTGGCCACATTTGCTGTCATCATTAAAAATATTCCACTGTTATCCTTGTATAAAGCCCAATTTTCCTCTGCACCTCGCAAAATCTTTTTGACCCAAGCATGTGCATCCAGAGCAATAGTTTTTAAGTGCCCCCTTAACTCTTTATACTGCAACTCATTTGTAGCACTGACACATAAATAAAAAAACTCTACCAAATTATTTTGAGTAGTAAAAACCCATCAATACATTACAAAATACGATGTCAGACACACATCCATACAAGTCCGTACTGGGTCTAAAAAAAACCCGAAGGCACCTTATTCCTTGTCCAATAAAGTAGAAATGCCCTTGCACATCCGCAATTCCTCCAAATACGTCTGGACCACCGCTATAATACCGATACACCCATCTCAAGTAAGGAGCTGCCGACAAGAGAAATTGAACGAGTTGTCCTTTCGATGTAAAGGTTTCCAGTCTTCAACATCGTTCTTCAATATCTTAGATTTGTTCCATAACATCGTACTATTATTTGGAATGATTTTGTCGGACCCAAATTCTAAATTTCGGTATTTCCAAATAACAATCGCGATTATAAAACTGTATGGAAATACATGATTCACCAAGTCTCTCTTCCATTTCGATTAGTTAATTAAAACTTTAGCATGGAAATGATTCATTTCATAAATTCCTCTTCAAAACATATCTTCTTGAATCAAAGATTGTTAAAATCTTTAATTCAGATTCATTAGTTCCTCAATCCCTTTTCATTTCCAAAATATGATCATTAAGCATTTCTCTATTAGCTTTTTAAAAGATCTTATTCCATTTCACAAACTTCTCTTTAAGACCTATCTTTTAAATCATAGATAGTTAATATCTTTAACTAAGATTCGTTAATTCCCCAATCCCTTTTCATTTCCAAAATAAGATTGTTAAGTATTTTCTCATTAGCTTTTCGAAAGATCTTAATAATCGTTCATTTACTCTTTATCACCATTCATTTAGTTCTTAATTCCTTTACCTTTCTTTTAGAACTCATTTCTAAATCAAAATTCTTAACATCATCTTTATTAGCCTTTAGAAGATCTTAACCCTTTCTAAATGTTTCCAAATCATAACTAAATCTTAGTGGGTTAAAGAATGATATTATTTAAGACACCATTCACAACAAACCCAAAACTAATTGATATTAAATATAAGATTTAAATAGAAATTATATCCACTTATATTAAATACCAATTCTCTTAACCAACGAATATTATAAGTGGAATAATGATACAAATATCTTTCAAATTCCTCAAATCTTACATGTCTAAATAAAGGAATTTAATACCAAATATCTGAGGATTATTTCTATCAAAATCTAACTTATTTAAACTGGAAAACTTTACCTTAACCAAAAGATTTATTCAAACATATCCTTTTTCTATTAAAACTCATATCGTTAAGCATTATCTTCATTAACCTCTTTAAAATCTTAATCCATTTTTAAATTCCGAATCAGACTTGATCTTTGGTTAAAGAATCATGTCATTTAAAACACCGTTCACAACAAACCCAAACACCAATTGAAAATAATTCATATTAGCTTATATTAAATACTTACCCTCAAATCAACTAATATTATAGGTGGAATAATGATACGGAATACTTTCAATTTTCCCAGATAGTAAAATTTGAACTACGAGTTCAAATATCAAAAAAAAAAAAAAATTATTCCCATCTAACTTTCCCAAAATCCAAATCCAATTTATATTCAGTATAAGAATTAAACAGAAATTGTACTCAATATCAATTTCCGTATTCAACACATACTATAGGTGGAATCTCAAATAGTATAAGTTTCATTTATGGAATTTAATACCAATTATATGGAGATTATTGCCATCTAATTTTAAATAAAACCTTTATTGGAAAACTCTTTAAATTTTAAGTAAACTTAACCCGTTTAAAACCAATTTTGTTTAAATGTCCAAAACATTTCTATTTATCATTTAAAAATGATTAATTAAATTATAGATGAAAACAAATGAATTAAAAACCTTTAAATAAACCTTTTTCGGAAAATGTTCGAAAAACATTGCAAAAAGCGTTGTTGCAGGCTTATATTAGCTAGTTTAGTCAAAATGACCTTTATATTATCCAAAACTTCACTTTACTAATTCAAATCACCTTTAAATGATCAATAATGATTTTCCAAAAAAAATCCATATTTTCTTTAATTTAAAATAGTCGTTTTCCGTTACGGTTAATGAACTGCACTTATTGCGACTTTTTCAAAAACGATCACATAACTTGAAATCTATATGATATTTTTGAAAACTCCTCTTTTACTTGAAAACTATTATCTTTAGTAAGCAAACATTTTTCATTTTGAAGAGGTCTGATTCAAATTGCTCCTATTATGACCGTTCGAATTTTATTGTCGAAATTTGCGTACTATCGCAGTGCGACTAGTCCAATTCAGACTATATTTTAATTTAAATTCAAAACTTATCTAATTTACTTCAAACATGATTTAAAATCTTTATAAAACTTATTCGAAAATAAAATTTTCAAATTTTAGCTTTAAATTTCAAATATTCTTATTAAATGAATATTATTATTATTATTGTATTATTAAAATAATATTATTTTTCAAAATTTATCCTTGAATCCAAACTTTCCTGAAATCCATTTAAAAATAATATAAGATAGTTTGAATAATAAAATTGATTTTTCAACTTTATTTATATATCAAACTCAACTTCACTTTTTTAATTTACCATTCACAATTGATTTCAAATTTTAAACATGCCATATATACTTGAAATCTTTTTCAATTAAATTTTCATCTTTACAAAAGTTACTCATAATTATTTCAATTTCATTTCCAAACAATTTCAAGTACAAAATTCCAACTTTTATTTTTACTCGTTATTTAAATGAATGAAATATTCATTTATAATATCCAAAACTTATTCAATACACATATATTTCCATATATGTGGGTGTAACTTTTGCAGTCTACATATTACCACTATTAATAACCGTATCAATATCCATATCCATAACGTCTATTCATCCATCACAATGTGTATTTCACAATAATACATTTATATAAGCATTTAGTCAATAACGCTTGTATTATAATTAATAGCTAACTAACCACACATTCACAACCAATCACAAGCATACAATATATATATATATATATATATATATATATATATATATATATATAGTGTTTCTCACCTTTGGGTTCCACTCTACCATACTTTGCTGAACTGCCGGACAATGTAACCGCGTCTCGCGCTATTTTCCTTCTATAAAATATATATTTATAGGTGTATATATACACACACATTTGTTTTCTTTCTCTCCCTTTTTTTAATTAAGAGGAGGCGTGAGGAGGAGGAGGAGGTGGCACACGGCCAAGGAGGAGGAAGGAGAGGGAGGAGAAGGTGGAAGAAGATGGCTTTGGATGCTGTAATAGAGAGGAGAAGAAGCTTAGGAAAATGAAGAAGATGAATGAAATGGAAGGACATTAGATGCTTTCTTATAGGAAGAGAAGAGGGGGCTAAGTGCAAAATGCTAAGATACATGTCTTTTTCCTAGTACTTCCTTAACATGTAAGTGTACACATTATCAAAACTACCTTTCCAAACCATGTGCCTTAGGAAGGAAGGTTTATTTCTAAGGTTATGTGACACTTTTGTCACATTCAAAGGTGTTTCAAGTTGTTATGTTGCTAATATTATAATTTCTACTCAACCGATCAACGTTCCTAACAACCGATTAAATTCGATGTTTTTATTGACAAAACCCGATGATCTTATGCTACTTAAGAATTCAAATGAATTATTTTATTCATTAATTTATATTAAAATGATCATACTTAAAATGGTTTTGTAGATATTAATTTAAACAATTCATTTTGACAAAAGCAGATATATTTTTGTCAATATATTTCACTACTATATTTTATAGTTTTGCCCAATTATTAAAATGAATTCAAAACCCAACATAACATCATTAAATTAAGGTTAGATCCAAATTTGGCTCTAACACCCAAATTGTTCAGAATTATGGAGATTAACAACTTAAAATGAAAGAAAATACAATAAACACACCAGATTTATAGTTGTTCGGCGTTAACGAGCCTACGTCCACTTATATATCTTTGATTATACGTCGAATAAAAGTAATGATTTCTCTCAATCTCACTTTTTACAGCAGTGATTCACTAAATAATTTTGAGATAATATTGATTAGAAATGATGAAGAAACAGTAATGGTGGAAAAAATACTCAGAACTGCCAAAAGATCCTTAAAAAGCCAAACATGGGGCTATTTATAGGCGATATTTGCAGGCGGTTCGTGATAACACGTGGCACGGATCCTGAGGATCTTGAACTGGTTCATGGCTTGATGGAGAAGTGGTCAATATGGCAGTTATGGAAAGGTTTCATCAGATCCTGATCTTTCGAATCGTGGAGGACTAGGTCCTGATCATCATCCTCTGATAATAGGGTCGGTTCATGGCCCCATTACACGAGAGGGTTCTTGGACTTCACGGGCTAAAGTGATCTTGTAGGTATATCCCCGTATATATCTATTTTTGTATGCTAGTTTAGCTCTTGGTGGCTTGGTCACAAAGCTAGCCAACATTTTGCTCACTCGAAGTATGTTTTATCAGAGATGGAACGTGCTTTGAAATTGCCAGAGTACCTTTTCCCGGAAGAGCGTGAATCAATAGTTGCATCTGTTCGAATGGTTGCGACATATCAAATTGTCACGTCCTTTGATGAGTATAAATACAAGGTTGAGTTTCCCATTATTCTTCTGTAGTTTGTTAGTTGACTTCCATCTTGTGAATTCCAGAGCATATCGCAATCAATATTCCAGGCGAGTCCTTAAACTTTTGCTAGGATAGCCTTAAATAATTACATTGTTTATGTAAGCAATAAGTTCCAACTTTTCAATTCAAACATCATTTTGAAATCTGCGTTGACGAGTTATGTAACGGTTCATGCCTCCTGGGTGTACATCACGAACAGGCAGTAAATCAGGCTGTTACCAAGCAATCAGTGGGCTCGTTCTGGCCTTCACGGTCCAGCGGACCAGGTCATCCCTAATGAGACAAAAACAGGAAGCGCAAAAGCCTCTATTTGGGCTATATAAAGCTTCCTTCTCTCTCTTTTACTCCTTCTCTCCTCTTTCACTTTTTCTACCGCCATCAAGTTATTCTCGGTCCAAAACCCTAATTCGATCAACCCCCTGAAATCAATACCCTTTGTAATCTCAATTTAAAGAGGTAAAGGCGGTTTTTAATCCTTTGTTTTGCTATTCTCGTCGTTCCGAACTCTATGCTTCCTTGAGCACCAAATCCCTTCGCATTTTTCTTGATTCCGTCTATTTCGAGGCCATGGCGGTGGAGTTCGCAACGTTGGGGCCATCGAGGTGATGTAATGGGTAAAAAGGAGAGAAAGAAATGTTTGGGTTCGGTTCAGGAGTGGTGTAGCAGGTGGAAGAAGAAGTTGACCGGACGGGGGAGCTTTGGCAAAATGGCTTGTGGATGAGCTGGTGATGCGGGTCGTGATAGTGATGCGCAAAAGTTATCTACTTGGACTGTGGGTTGTGCTAATGGGTTTGCTCGTAGAGGGAAATACAGTTCCATCTGTGAGTAGGGTGGTCTGAGTCGGTTCGTGGAAGCATCTCACGGCCCTTCTATTCACGAGTCAAGGGGTTTACGATCTTGACTCTCAACCTGAGCCTAAATCACAAATCAGACCCTTATCCATGAGCCGCACCAGTTCATGAGCCGGTTGTCGAGACCCTATCATGGGCCAATTGTTGCACCCCGATCCCTTATCACGAACCATCCTACAAACCATTACACTTAGATTTATTTTCAAGCTGATTATCGCTATATGACTATGCCCGATTTCAGTGTACCAATTAACTGAACATATCAGCTTGTATTCTGAAAAGAAATCAAATACAATTCGAATGAACTGATTGATAATTAGGTTAGAGCCTTTTAGATGAACTTCTTGGACAGGACGACAACATAACTTAGCAGCATACGATGACCAAATGTTACGCTTATCCAATTTACTTTGTGATTTTATTTTCCAGTATTATGCACACTTGCACACACCAGCACTTGCACATGCACATGCATAGGGTTCACGGGTAACTACATTCTAATCTTTCATGTTTCTTCGCCAACATAGCCATGTCCGATAGACATTCGTCGAGAATATCATAAATGAGGGCAGATCTAGAGTCGTCAAAATATCACAATCCAGATGTGCTTCCGTCCGACCCAGAGTGGGAAAATTCTGGATCTGATTATGAGATAGATATCGATAGTGAATCAACATCTTCCGAGAACACTTCACTCGAGGAAGAAGAAATTGATCGAGCTCTTGACGAGATCCCAGTTGTTAAAGAAGTAGAGAAAGAGAAGCTGGGTGATTCAGTGGCTTCTAAATTGGACCAGATGAAATTGGAGAAAGTCTGTTTAAGGCACGAGATTCCTTGGGACGATGTAAAAACTCCAGAGGAAGGAGAAAGACCTCATTCTACTCTGGAAGGATATATGGCTGCCAGTAGGATCATGTGTTAGGTAGGCGCCATCCCTCCGTTTCCTCCAATTATCGTTTATATACTGAAACGGCTACATATCGCTCATATGCAACTCCATCCCAATGCTTACGCAGCTCTGTATACTTTATATATCGCGCACGCAGAGATTTTATAGACCGAGCTCACCTTCAAAGATTTGAAATTCTATTATCATTTCAAACATCATTCCATAGGGACCCCAAACTTCTCTTTCTTCTAATCGATTCCTGGTAGAAAGGTTTTGTCGGATGGCCATAGCAATTTAGGAGATACAATATCCGATTGGTTTTACATAAAACATCAAATAGGATGTGCAAGGAAATGGCTACAATCAAGTAGGTTTCAAATTCTGCAGCGCATATCCCTATTGCATAATCAGTGTGCCAATGTACTCTTTTTTCTGCACAGCTCAAAATTTTGAAAAAAACAGAGGGCTCGGTATATGAAGATCGATTATCCTGCCTCTTAGCAAGCAAATCGGACTTTTGTAGAATCAAGAAGTGCATCACCGATGAGAGCCTTCACAAACACTACCTCATGGATGTAAGATTCAGTCTTGGTACATGTGGCAAACCTGACACGTATGTGCCCCCGGCTGAGGGAGAAGGGACCTCAGGAGCCATGAAAACAATCGATTTTCGTAAGAGTCCTTCACTGATGATTGATCGGGATGATGAGGATTTGAATGTATATAAAGGAGATGAAGCTCAGGTTAATGAACCAAAGGATGCTCCCTCCTCTAAAAGACAGTCTCCCCTGGAGATTCCACCACCAGTAGAGCCTACATTAATAGAGGAGCAGATTTTCGAGGATTTAGAAAAGATCCCTCTTCCAGAAGACATCTATACTGCTGGAGATTTCGGAGAGGAACCATTCTTCCCTGTCTCCGAGGGAGAGACCTCTTCTACCAAAGATAAAGGTACTGCACAGACGAGCCAAACCCCGGGCCCTGTTCTGTTAGGGAGGATTACACGGGCACACAAATCACATGCACCACTTGTCAAAACACTTATACACTAATTGTATTCACGATCCTGACACCTATTCGTTATTTATCATAGAAAGAATGCCTCATCGTTACTCTTATTCTTTCCGTGATCTTCGCGAGAACTCTGCCAGGCTATCTTCTATGTCGAGCATGATCGTAGCGATAGTCGAGGAAGAGATAGCCAAAGGCGCTATGATCGTTATCAGCCTCACCCTACGCGCTCTCGCACTCCCTCGAAACAGGATCCTGGGAAGTCCTAGAGTCGTCAAGTACTACATACAGGGGGTAAAGAACTCCCCAAGGCTCCGACTCCTCCGAAAGGCTTACCTCCCCCGGGAAAATCCTCCAAAAAGTATCATGAACCCAAAGATAAAAAAAAGGAGTCGAGGAAAGATAAATAAAAAGCAGCTCTTATTCCCTCTGGTCAGCACAGCTTCGATACTACTGGGGTATAGGAGGGTTCCGTTACTTCTGCTAATCAGGAAAAATTGGAGTGCTTAGGAAAGGAATTTCCCGATATCTATTTTGATAGGATGCATTTTGTCCCAGATCTCAAACTAGTTTCTGATGAATGGGATGTAGAGGTTGTCGGTCAGATCGGCCCCGTGGCTAGACAATATAAGGTAATGAAAAAGAACGCCAAGAATTTGTCAGACATTATATGCCGTCTAGAAGTAGATGCTGCCAGGGCCAGAGTGAAGATCGATCACGATGTTAAGGCCAGAAGTAAGGCGGAGAAAGATCTTGAGGATGAGCAAGCCCAACTCGCCTTAGCTCGGTGGGACGCTCAAAATTACAAAACTGAACTGGACGATGCCAAGAAACGCTTCCACCTTGAGCTTATTCACACAGCCAAGAATGCGTAGCTCTGAAGAAAGAGACAGAGGATCTCAGGATAGCTAATACTGAGCTAAAGGCGCCGGAGGATCATCTTACGATGGAGAAGGCTTCTTGGGAGAAGGAAAAAGCAAGCTTAAAGGATGATCTCTCTCATATTAAAAAGGAAAATGCTGACTTGAACAACAAACTTGCTCATACTAAGGAATGGAACGCTCTTGCCGAAAGTAACGCCAATGCTACTCTTCAGTCAGCCTCCACTGCCACCGCTAACCTTGCCGCAGCTGAAAAGGAAATGGAAGGGCTCGAGGAGCTGTTAATGGAATTCTTTGCTCAAGTCATTCGAACTCGATACATCTCTTGGATTAAAGACTATCACACCACCTTGGTCAATGTATGGGATATAATTGTCGAGGGAGAAAAGCAATGCTTAAAGGTTGAGGAAATCGACGAGGACCAACTTATGTAGACTTTCCTCATGGGTAGAGAGCCTGAGGCTTTAACAGAGGGCAGGCGTCAGATTCAAGAGGTCATGGAGAAGGAAAACTCGAACTCATGGGTAAGAGCAAGATTGACGAAGGTTCAAGTTCGGCACGGGAGACCAAAGCTTCTGAAGTTGAGGAGTATAGTCCGGATGATCCAGTGATCCCTGGGGTTCCGGTTCCCTCTGCTATCGGGGTTTCTGCTACAGCTTCAGCCACAGAGTTAGCGGAAGGTATCTTCCTATTTTCTCCATAATTTGTCAAAGCTATTATAACTTGTCGTCGCGGAGCAAACAATCAAGGAGGCCACATTTTCTTCCAAATTAATAACAGTTGCTTCTCGCGATATAGGTGTCAAATCTACTAAAGAAATTGCAGAAAACAAGCTGAGGTTGAGAAGGTCGACGTGCCTCCAATCATCGAGGCCATCCCCGAAGCTTCGAAGCAAATTGAGGTTGAGGCCACCAAGGAGACCATCAAGGTATCAGGCACAGGTATCCCAAAAAATGCTAAAATCATTAGAGCTCTGTAGGATACCGATGATGGTCACAGGGATGAGGAAGAGGATGTAGAGATCATGGGGGAGACTGAGGATGATGGCAGCGTGACTCGGGCGGACATAAAGGCGAAGAGGGATAAACAGCTGGCCTTAAAAGTAGAGGAGCAAGAACCTCTAAACGTGGCACCTATCTGTGCAGCTGCCCATGGGTCTGGGTTAATCATAAAGCTGTCCGGTAAATCAATAATGACGCAGCTTGCAGCCCAATCTTCTGATCCTCCACAAGATCCTCCTTCTGATAAGAAAAAGAAGGGAAAGCAGGATAAATCTGATGCCAGCAAAGAGGAACCGGAAAAGCAGAAGAAGGAGAATAGGCCGAGGTCATCTCCCAAGACCAAGTAGAGTTTGCTTGTCTGTCCGTTTCTTTTGTTTTTAGACTTTCCATTTGCCATGTGATGTAGTTGTGAGAGTAGCCCTCACTTTTGTCCAGGTTCGTTGTATAAACATGCATTAGTGAATGAAATTCCGTTTCTTTTTTCCATTACTGTGTTCCTTCAAGTTTACCATGTTTAGTCACGAACATAAATATTCAAATCGTAACTAAATAAGAGTCAAATCATAAATCATTCTAGCAATAAAACTTCAAAATTTCTGCACTACACTTCTGTGCGTATTTATAAGGATTGATTAGAGTCACATATGTGTTGCCCCCCATACCCGAACATGAAGGGTTCAGGCTCGGCTTTCAATCTTGCCTCTGATACTATGACGAGGTAGTCCTATTAATGGCATTTAGTCGATATGCCTTTATACTCTCTTGTCGCGTGCCCGGGATAGAGTTCGAACTCAGCTTTCAGTTTTCCCCCCGTTCCTTCAGCGGGATAGGAGTTCTTTCGTGGCGCCCAGTCTATGGCGCATTTATATTCTCCCGTCGAATACCAAGGGTAGAGTGTTGTTGAGACGGTCTTTTGAATCATGGGGCACCTTCATGTCTCATGGAAAATCCATGTCCTTGTCCTTCGTGCTCTTTGTCAAATCATGAGAACTAGAGTGTTGATAGTTGTGTCACTTACTCCATTGCACCGTCAGTGCTCTGCATATAACTATCCTCCTTATCTGATGGAAAACATTTTGAATTACGTTTTTGGAGATCATCGCGAAGCATGTGGCAAGCTTTTATAATTATAACAGTTCATGTAAATAAAGAATGAAAGAGTAAATAAGAAACTGTGCGATAAAAGTAAATGACACACGTTATTTTTATAGTGGTTCGGTCGAATCATGACCTACGTCCACTTTATAATCTATTTTTTATATAGTTGGACTAGTCTAGGCAAGTCATGCCTTTTTACATGGTCCTAAAAACAAAAGAATAAAATTTGACAATTTCATGTTAAGTAGTGCTGCAGATGCTGGGCATTCCACACTCTGGGGATTTCATCTTCATCCACGGTCGCTAGCTTGAAGGCTCCATTATCAAGCCTCCATAGGATGGCATAAGGTCCTTCCCATTTCGGGCCCAAGTGTACTGGGGGTGGAAAGATGCGCTTTAGAACCAAGTCTCCAGGTTCAAATGTTCGCGCTCGGACCCTTTTGTTGTAGTACTGAGCGACTTGCTATTTGTGTCTCAGGGCACGTAGATCTGCCTCGTCCCTTTTCTCTTCTACCATATCCACTGATTTAAGAAGCAATTTTTTGTTAGTCATTGGGTCGTAGTAAGTGACCCTGTGAGATGGTACTTGTAACTCAACCGGGATGACCGCTTCAGACCCGAAAGCAAGGGAAAAGGGGGTATGCCCGCTGGCTGACTTAAAGCTTGCCCTGTAGGCCCATAATGCCATGGGTAGTTCATCGATCCACATGGCTTTGGCCTGCTTCAATCGTTTTCCAAAATGGACTTGATTACTTTGTTTGCCGCTTCTACCTGTCCATTTGACTGCGGATGCGCCACGGCTGTGAATCTCTTCTCGATATAATATCTGTGGCAAAAATCTTGGAGCTCGGTACTGTCAAATTGGGTCCCATTAGCTGTTATGATGGCTTTTGGAATTCCAAATTGGTAGATAATATTTTTCACGATGAAGTTGATCACCCTCTTGGTTGTGATTATGATTAACGGTTCTGCTTCAACCCTCTTTGTGAAGTAATCTACGGCTACGATGGTGTACTTAGCTCCACCTTTAGCAATAGGGAGGCTTCCAATAATATCAATTCCGCATATAGCGAAGGGCCACGGGCTCATCATTGTTGTTAACTGGTTAGGAGGTGCTCTGGGAATCTTGGGGAATTTCTGGCTTCTATCGCAACGCCGTGCATATTTAGTTGCATCTTTGCTCACGGTGGGCCAAAAATAGCCGCATCGCAGTATCTTCTTTGCCAGTGTCTGGCCTCTAGTGTGGTCGCTACATTCACCTTCTTGAACTTCCCTTAACACTCTTTCGATGTCGTTGTGGGCTATACACCATAGGAGCGGCATCGAGAATCCTTGTTGGTATAAAACTTCACCTTGCATGACATATCTAGAAGCTTTACGAATGACAACACGCCTTTCGCTCTTTTTGGTGGGAAGTTCCCCGTTTATTAAGAAGTTCTTTATGGGTGTCATCCATGACTCCCTTTCTGGCCCAGTCTCCAGTTGGGATCAACTTCCATCTGATCGATACTCGAAGACTGCAGTATCTCTATCGGGACCATCTCTGTGTCCTCAGGGTTATCAGATCTTGCCATCTTAGCTAACTTATCCGCCCTTTGGTTCTCTGATGGGGGGATATGTGTTATGCTGTAGTGTTCCAAGCCGTCGAGCAACTTTCTTACTTCCCTCAAGTATAATACAAGTCTTGGTCCTTTGGCTTAAAACTCTTCATTAACCTAGTTCACCACTATCTTCGAATCGCAAAAGATATCTAACTTCGTTATCCCTAACTCCCTCGCAAGCTTAAGCCCGGCAATCAGGGCTTCATACTCTGAATCGTTGTTGGTGGCGTGGAACTCTAATTTCAAATTATAATATATCGATCATTCTTCGGGAGTTACAAGTACCACTCCAACACCAGATCACTTGTCATTCTTGGCTCCGTCGGTGTACAGTTTCCAAGCATTAGGGTCAACAAGTTATTTCGGAGGCTCAACTTCCTCACTCAGCATATCGTCCTCTGGGATAGTAAACTATACTATAAAATCCGCCAGTACTTGCCCTCTTATTGATCTTCGGGGCTGAAAGTTCAGGTCGAACTGACTTAACTCGATATTCCACTTGAGTAGCCTTCCCGATGCCTCTGGTCTTTGAAACACTTGCCATAGCGGGTGATCGGCGTACATAGTGATAGGATGAGCCTGAAAATAGTGGCAGAGCTTTCTAGATGCGATCAAAAAACTGTATGCAAGCTTTTCTGTATTTGGGTAGTTCCGTTCCGCCGCCGCTAGTTTATTACTTACATAGTACACCGGTCTCTGGACTTTATCTTCTTCCCTTACCAGGCCTGTACTTATTGCATGGGATGATACAACCAAGTATACGAACAAATCCTCATGATCTACTGGCTTGGACAATATCAGAGGTTTTTCCAGATGATTCAGGAGGTTCTGGAATGCTTCTACACAATCAGGAGTCCATTTAAAATTGCGCTTCCCTCGCTTTATCAAATCGAAAAATGGAATGCACTTATCCATAGCTTTGGAGATGTATATACTTAAGGCGGCTACTTTCCCAGCGAGGCTTTGCTCATCTTTATTTTTCCTTGGTTCTTGAATGTTCCTGATTACCATGATCTGGTCCAGATTAATTTCATTTCCACGTAAGCTGACGATAAAACCCAAGAAATTTCCAGAGGCTACTCCGAATGAACATTTTTGTGGGTTGAGCTTCATCCCGTATCGCCTAAGGATGCCAAACATTTCTGATAAATCAGTGGTATGGCTGGAAGTTTGTCTGGATTTCACAAGCATATCATCGACATATACTTCCATCGTCTTCCCAATCTGACTGTAGAGAACATCCAGTTTACTAGTCGTTGATATGTTGCTCCAGCGTTCTTCAAGCCGAAAGGCATCACTACATAGCATTACAGTCCCAAATCTGTAATGAAGCTGGTATGCTCCTGATCTGGCACATGCATTGGGATTTGACTGTATCCAGAATACGCATCCATGAAGGAGAGAAGCTCATCCATGAAGGAGAGACGCTCGTGACCCATGGTCGAATCCACTAATTGATTGATTCTAGGAAGTGGAAAACTATCCTTCGGGTAAGCCTTGTTCAAATTTGAAAAATCGATGCATGTGCGCCACTTCCCATTGGCCTTTTTTACCAAAACGGGATTTGAAATCCATTCTGGGTAAGTTGAATCTCTAATAAATCCATTGCTTTTTAACTTCTCAACTTCTTCCTTTAAGGCAACTGACATCTCTGGGCCTAGCATTCGCCTTTTCTACTTGACGGGTGGATGCTTCGGGTTGATACTCAATGAGTGGCTCATGATTGATGGGGATATCCCACACATGTCAGCTTGGGTCCAAGCAAACACATCCAGGTTGGCTTTTAAAAAGTCGGTCAATTCCTTTGCACGAAGGGGGTCTAACTGGGATTCAATTTTCAAGACCTTCGCTTGGTCATTATTGTCGATTGGAATATCCACAGTCGTTTCATTAGGAGTCGCCATTCTGCTCCCAGGTTCCTCGTCCTCTCTGTGATCTATGTCATCGGGTTGTTCTTTGAGAGGCTCCTTCGGGGCCGTCTTTAATTGCTATGTTGTGTCCTCCTTTGCGGGGGGAGGAGTACCCTTTGGTTCTATGTTTAATCCTTTGAGCAACAACTACATCTTAGATATGTAGCAAGCTTGTCCTACCACTTGATCGCCTCTAACTACTCTCACTCCTGCATCTGTCGGGAACTTTAACAATACGCACCAGGGCGCAATACAAGCTCTGAATTCTGCTAGTGCTGGTCAGCCCAAAAGGCGTTATACGGTGGCTCAATGTCCAATACCACAAATGGAAGAATTCTCACTCTCCGGCGATCTCCTTCTCCCAAAGTTACTGATAATTCCACATATCCGATCGGGGCTGTTGAGGCTCCATTGAAGCCACGTATCAATCCCTCATAGGGCTTCAAATCTTTCGCCTCAAGCTTCATCTGGTCAAAGGCCTTCTTAAACAAGATGTTGACTGAAGTTCCATTATCTATTAACACCTTGTGGACCAAAGCGGGACCGATGGTTGCCGTAATCACTAAAGGATCTTCAGTGGGGGCGTGAACTCCAATACAATCTCTACCACAAAAGATGATATCATCAAACATCATTTTGTGTTGGTTTATCGGAGCTTCAATTTCAAGATTACTGCACTCTACTACTTCAAGATGTTTAGCTGCAGCCACATACTAATCCATTGCCCTAAATCTGTGCCCAGCAGGATGAGGTCCTCCTACTATAGTATTGATGACAATGTTCTTTCCTTTCTGCAAGGCAATTGGCCTAGCAGCGGGTTGGTTTTGGTTTGAGGCTTGCCCAGTTTGCCCCCGTCTCTTGGAGCTACCTTGTATTCGTCCAACATTCCTTCACGAAGCAAACTTTCAACGACGTCTCTCAGATGACGAAATTCATTGGTGGAATGGCCATGGTTCTGATGAAAAAGGCAAAACTTTCCTATCTCACATTCTTTTTCTGTTGAATTTTTAGGTGGAGGCCTCTTATACTGAAGAACATTATAGGTTACCAAGAAAATGTTTTCTAATGTATCATTCAATGGCGTGAAGTTTTCAAATGGTTTGAATCGAGGCCTCCTCTGTGAGTCATTTCCTCGATTTCTTCTCTTATTGCCGTTCCCGGACTGGCGACCGTTCCCTTGGGTTTTGTTCCCATCGTTGACCTTTACCTTTCCAGAGCTATTCCCAGATTGTTTGATGGCCACATTGCTTTGTATATCCTCTTTGTCGGCAACCTTCCTCTTTCGATTGGCATATATCTCTTCCTGACGTAAGCGGATGTTAGCCTTTTTGTAGAAGACTTCCCTAGTCAACGGCGGTTTGCCAGCTAAATATCTCCCAAACTCAGTATCCTTGTCCACCCCGTCAATTAGGGCCATCAAAACGGCTTGTTTGTGGGGATCTCTTACCTCCATGACTGCTAAGTTAAAACGGTCTAGATAGGACCTCAGAGATTCATCGAGGCATTGTTTGATGAGGGATAACTCAATGACATTCTAAGACCTCTGAGCATTAAGTCGAAACTAATTTACGAATTGTTCACTCAATTCGCTGAAACCGGAGATCGATCGTGTCGGCAAGTAGGTAAACCAGATTATTGCCACATCCTCCAGGTATATCGGGAATGCTTTGCATTTTACTGCATCAGGAGAAGCAATGACATTCATATACCATGAATATCTCATCCGATGCTGAACTGGATCTGTTCTGCCTGCATAACGATTCATGGTAGGCATAGTGAATCGTCTCGGGATGCGGACATCCAATATATCATCTGTAAAGGGTGTATGACTGCGGCCTGTACCGTAATATTCATCCCTTTGTCCACAGCTGTCTACCATGATCTGCCTAATCATTGCTTCAACATCAGCGTGAGTCAGCGCAGATTCAGGATCAGCACTCCTTGCCCTGCGAGGCCCTCCAACGTCCCTTTGACGTGCTGCTACGAAGTCTGGGGCTTGAGCAGAACTTCCTTGTCCCCTGTTACCACGGTCAATCACGCGGCGAGGGGGTTGCAATGGTTGATTCTCAACAGGATTATCAATAACTTAAGCTCTGGGAAGTGTTGCAGAATTATTCAGATTGCGGTTGACAGGCCCCAAGTTAAATGCCACCTCTTTTTGGGAAGGAAGCGATCCAAATCGAAGTTGTTCTATATTCTCATCTCTTTCCAATGGTTGTTATGGAGGTCTTGGAGATTCTCCAGACGAAGACGAGTACTCTGGAGTTAAAGGATGAGCTGGCGGAGGCGTCCTCTACCTTTGAAGATCATCAATTCTTCTGTCCAACGCAGAAATGTTCCGTCGTAACAAGGAACTCTCTTGTCTTTGGGATGCCAACTCATCGTTCGTCCTATCCAACATATCGAGGATGCGAGAGAGATCCCCTTCAGTAGCTGGGGCAGAAGGGTCGAACCAATCATCGACATTCTCTCTTATACGCAAAGAACTCGAGCCTAGTCGAGCAGAAGCACGAGCAGAACGGGCCATAATTTCTTTTCCAGGTTGAGTTGTGGTCCTGTGATCAGGGCGGCTCGTGACCCCCTCTTGCTGACGGTTCGTGGTTCCTTCCTGATGTCGGCTCGTGGTAGCGTGAGCTAGCTGGCTCGTGATGTTGTCTTGGGATCGGGTCGTGACGCCCATTGCGGGTCGGATCGCCCCCTCATCCTCACGAACCGGAGACTCCACCTCGGCCTGCTCGTGAATGCTTTCTTCGTTAGCTTCGTTTTCTTGCGAAGCTCGTACATCCTTGGATTTCTTTCTAGCAATAATGCCTTGACTTTGCTAAAATATTCAAAAACTGAAACAGTGGAGATTCGGACAATTTTCTTCGGACTTGAATATCCAAATAGTAGAGCAATGATCCGATATGCTGAGACTTCAGTTCTCAGTGAAAGCACCAAAATGTTAGATCCAAATTTGGCTCTAACACCCAAATTGTTCAGAATTATGGAGATTAACAACTGAAAATGAAAGAAAATGCAATGAACACACCAAATTTATAGTGGTTCGGAGTTAACGAGCCTACGTCCACTTTATATATCTTTGATTATACGTTGAATACAAGTACAATCAATTATTTCTCACAATCTCACTTTTACAGTAGTGATTTACTCAATAATTTCGAGATAATATTGATTAGAGATGATGAAGAAATAGTAATGGTGGAAAAAATACTCAGAACTGCCAAAAGATCTTTAAAAAAGCCAAATATGGGGGCTATTTATAGGCAATATTTGCAGGCGGTTCGTGATAACAAGTGGCACGGATCCCGAGGATCTTGGAATTGTTCGTGGCTTGATGGAGAAGTGGTCAATATGGCAGTTATAGACATGTGTCATTAGATCCTGATCTTTTGGATCGTGGAGGACTGGGTCTTGATCATCATCCTCTGATAACAGGGTCGGTTCGTGGCCCCATTCCACGAGCGGGTTATGGTGATGCTGTTGTGAACGGATTATGGAATGGTTCTCACGGGCGGGGTCGTGATACCCGATCACTAGCCAGGGATGAAGCGGGTCACGAGTGGGCTTGGTGTGCACGGTCACGAACAGGTTCTTGGACTTCACGGGCCAAAGTGATCTTGTAGGTGGATCCCCGTATATATCTATTTGTGTATGCTAGTTTATTTCTTGGTTGCTTGGTCACAAAGCTAGCCAACAATTAACATTCTCAGATGTTTAAATAAAATTGAATTTGTCAAGTTATAAAATCTCATTTTTGATCAACTTTTAACATTTGATCGAACCCGGTTTTGACAAAAGTTGACATATTTTGTCAGTATATTTTACCGCTGAATTTCATTGTTTTAAGCAAATTATTTTATTATTTACACCACGTTTACAATTCAATTTAACATCGATTTATCTGAATTCCCAAATGATTAAATCAAATGAATTTGACATATTACAAAATTCTTATTTTGACAAAAAAAATTCTTTTAACAAATTTGTTAATCGCTACAAATTTGACAAAACTTAACTTTATTATAAAATTTGACTTATTATATCTTTGAAATTGAATTAATAATTAAAATCTTTTGAATTAATTTAAATTAAACTAGGCTAAAAAATCTGGGTTGTCACACAAGTCATCACTAGTTATTTTTCATCTCCAATTTTACAATCCTCAATTTAAAGGCCACGAGGTACACCCCCTGTTTCCGGAGTACAGTGGGACATTTCCTAGCAATAGTCACACCCAATCAATTTGAACGGGTTACGACCACATCTTCTCAATTAAAAACACAACCCACCGCCTGCAAAAGATGCATATTCCACCTGAGGTGCGCCACACAAAACAAACGATCTCAAAAGCGTTTGTAAAACCACAAAGATCTCTGTCTTGTGGATTTTCCAAATAGACACCTATATGTCACTTGACCTGAGCTCTTTCTTCGATCACCCTGGCTCCCTCAAAAGCATCATCAACATGAAGACCCCTATCTAAAACATGAACCGAAATATCAAGGCATTAGCAAGCCAAAACAATCGCCTCTTCTTCGTCTTCTTCCATCTTCCTTCCTCCATATCAGAGGACTTCTTCTCATCTCCGTCAATCGAATCATGAAGAACAATGGGCTACAAAAAATCCACCATCTTAGGCTCTTAAATCCATCAGTTTCATCCATTAAAAATAGCCACCATCAAAAACGACATAATCTACGACTTCTATAACCTTTAGTCCAAAATGACTCCAATCCATGCAATGATCTGAGTTTCGATACCAATCTATTAGGGGTTTTGTGCACAACGAAAAAGGCAAAACACAAAAAAGGATATTTTCACATAATCACTTAAAGATGAATTTGACTGAAAATAACAATACAATAGATTGAAAATAATAGCTATAAACAAATAATATTCCACCCATCCACTCTCTTTATTGATTCACTAAAGTTTTGTTTATACTCAATGAATCAAAACCTAAAATAAATAGAATTACAATTGAGTCAATAACAAGATTGAGAAAGGGAGAGAATATCTAGATGACTATGACGACCC
The DNA here is from genome assembly GCA_030737875.1 of Allium sativum. NCBI lineage: Eukaryota > Viridiplantae > Streptophyta > Magnoliopsida > Asparagales > Amaryllidaceae > Allium > Allium sativum. The sequence goes on from CM060927.1 coordinate 290,813,137, forward strand.
AGAATTTCGGGCCAGTAAAAATGCCAAAAAATCCATCTTTTTCTAAAACTACGAATGAAAATTACCAACTTAATGCTTAGTATTTGACAAATATTTAATAGTATTAAATGTATAGGATACAAATTTAGTTATACAACTTAATTAGAGTAATTAATTAATCTACAAGCTATGCATACCTAACTTAAAAGTTAAACATCTACTGTTGTGCTCTCTGGTGAGAGAGACATCCCTATCAAATCCTGAGAACTCAATAAATAATGTAAATGTGGAATAAAATAGTAAGAAAAAATATCAATACTCGATATATTGCAACCAACAAAAAAATGTTATGTTATTTCTTTACGAAAATAGGACTCATGGAGTCTACGATGCAGTAAACAATATGCAATTCCCAAAACTAATCACTTAACTTAATCCTTACATTTTTTTTTAAATCTAACTTCTTTACGAAAAATTATCTTTTGGACTTTATTCTCGAGTTTTTATTTCAAAACTTTTGAAATAATATATACTTCTTTCATATCAAATGATACTGGACCTCGGGATTTAAGAACAAATCACTTTTGAAAATATCAGATATCTACAATACAAGCATATCAACATATATGCCACCATATCGGGAGGTTTCTCCCCATAACAAGGCAACTGGGTTCCAGCCTTCATCTCATAAATAATATAAGTATGTACCTCTATCTTAAGAGTGAAACATACCTTCACACATGTGCCCACTCTTTAGTTTCGGATTACTCGAATCATTGGAAACATTATAAATCATTTTATATCTCGAAGTGGCAAATCATTTCGCATTAATAATAACAAATATCTTCAAATCATAGTGTTATAGCTTTCTAAATCATTAAAACATCGAGGCTTAAGCCATCGAGATTCTTTTCATTTATAAAACTTCTTTTACAAATCATTTATTATCTTTGAAATATTTTCTATTTCTTTGAAATCAAATATCTCATTTCATATTCTTTTATGAAAACCAACTTTCAAAACAATTCATTTAAATTTACTTCCATAAATTAAATGAATCAAATATTATCGCTAAACATAGCTTTCAGTCAAATCGTGAAATAAATCACGAGAGGTAGCTTACAAATATTTTCTACGCTACCCAATGCTAAATATAAAAGCATACTTGCTCATAAACTAGTCTAGCGTAAATCGCACAATCTATCAAACAATAATAACCAACGATAAATGATAATCAATAAATAAAACAACATTTATCATTATTTGTATACTTAACTCGTATGTGATACTATCAACTTAACTATTCCTCGTTCAAGAGCGGAGCCAGGTAAGTTAGAGCATTACAACAAATTGACCCTATTACAACGGTGGAAAACCATTGTAAAATACTTTTTACAATGGTACTGTAACCGTCATATATTAAGAAGTTGTAATAGACTAAAATATTTTACAAATGTTTTGCACAGTTGCGACAACATTGTGAAATGTGTATTTTACAACTGATTTTTACCATTGTAATAAACTTTATTACAACTTTTATGCACCGTTATAGTAATACCTACCACATTTGTTATGCACCGTTGTAACTTCATAATTTTTACAACTATATCTGTCAATTGCAATACACTTCATTACAACTACAATTGAATATATTTTGCAATTGCAACAAGAGCTGAATAAAAAGAAAACAAATTGATATAAATTCAAAGCACCAGATTATTTCATATAAAAAAAGTTACAACTATATATTCAAAATACAAAATTGAAATTAGATTTCTTAATTACAACTTCATATCAGCATGCATTTTCCCAAACTTTATCTAGAATCAATACAAAGACACTGCTATTACTCACAAACTAAAATCTTTGTTGCAATGTAGAGTGACTCGCTGGTTTCAGTATCTATGAAGAAAAGGCTCAACTTAATTGTCATTTTCGAAACAAAACCGGCACCGACCGTCCTTCCTCCTTCGCGTAGCAAATAGTTGTCTTGCTTCAAGGGGAACAGGGGATATAAGTTCAAAGGTAGCAGTCACATTATCTCCAGGCATAACCATCTTTACATCTTCCAGCAATTCTACCTTGCCAGTAATATCTGCGGTTCTCATATAAAACTGAGGCATATAACTAGAGAAGAATGCGGTATGACGACCACCTTTATCTTTTGTAAGTACATAAATTTCAGCCTCAAATCGCTTCTAGGCTTTAAGAATACCTGGCTTGCAGACAACCTACAATATTAAAATACACCTAGAAAATATATTTATACAGGTGTTTCAAGCCAAGAGATGAAACTCCAAAAGAGAAGGGAAAATTGGTTGGTAATTTACTATAAACTGCTTTGAAAAGCACAGGAAAATGATAGATTCAGCTCTTCCCATCTCAAGTCATTTTTATTTTAAATCATATATATAAATTCCCCAAATATTGAAATAAAAAATTTCCATTCAAGGAATTAAACTAACCTTGTCACTTCATAGAGCAACCAAATAATTAGCTGATATTTACGAACAAAGAAATAAGCATGGCCCTGAATTTAACCAACACGAACGCTCTATAAATGCAATTTATTTATCACTAGTAACAAAAATCTGAAACAATAAAACCATGTAAAAAGCCAGCAGCAAAATCCCAAAAAATGAAGAGAGAACTCCAAAAGAGAAATGCAAGAAGGCGTATAACACAAATATGAGAGGTTATTGACACAAGAAAACCACCTGTTTCTTCTTCTCCTTTCAATAATCTTATTCAAAAATAGTAATCTGTACTTAAAAAAACTCAGATTTTTAAGTGTTTTATTACATACTCAAATTCAATAATCTTAACTCAAATAATAATCTGTACGTAAAAGAAGACCCACCAATACAAAGAAGAGACTCAAAAAAGAGACATGCCAATCCAAAAAAATGATTCAAAAAAGAGACATACAATGGTCTGACCATCTTACTTGGAGTATCAAAGTTCTGTTCGACTATCATATGTGTTTAGGAACAGTAATGGCCTTTTTCCCAAACTGGAATGATTGCACCTTGCACTGCTTTTTAAGGACTCATATGCCGTAGACATCAGAAAATGAGCATGTCTTAATGAGTAGTTCTTTTTTAGTCGAGACTTCATCAAAACAATAGTATATAACAAATAAATAAACTTATGCAATCAAACATTACTATTATTTCTTGGATAAACATATGTAATATATTTACCACCCATTCCAAACTTCGGACGCAAGTATACCAAACCGATCTAAAAATTCTCTAAATAAATGTCTAGACGATAACCATCAATTATTATAATTGCCTCCATTACTCCCTATGGTAAAAGTAACAAAATTAAAAAGAGAACATCTTTTGGGGCTTAGATAGCATTTTTCATGATTTACAATGCATGAAGGCTTGAATATTTACCCCGCATCGAAGTCGATTAAGAACATTCCAACTTTCGAATATTGCAGGCTTAAGAAGATTATTAGGTTTCACACAAGGAATAAAATGTGGCTCTGTAACACTCAGTGTCTCAAGCAAAGATTGAAGTTGTTTGTGTGAAATACGAACACATAAGAATTCATTAACTTAAAAATTAATTTTTAGAGAACTATCCTATGAACGATAACCGCTAACCTTATCACATCCTTCCAATATGTGCTCACTTTGGCATTAGAATTGGCGTTGGATGCGTCTGTCCCCAAAGCTGGTTCGGCAGTGCCAGGCAGAGCAGGAAAAGGGCAATTCTAGGCAGAACTTGCTAAAGTGTTGATTCTTCCTTTCTTTGGTAACATCTTCTTATTAGAATCTTCCAATGAAGGGAATTCGTGATGGCTGAAATTGGAGGAGTTCATCCGGTGGCAGGCCGCTTGCATCCTTGGAGAATCAGAAAATCTAGGATTTTGGTTTATCGACTTCAGGCTATTGCAATTCGTGTTTTCCCCTACTACTTTCGGAGTTGAGTCCGCCGTCACGGAGTTTAGGAGGGGGCCTGCAGCATCAATGAGTCGGAGTAGGATCTGATTGCTTCCTTTACCTTCTGGCTATCTCGTCCTCTACGATGAGTTACTAGCTGAAATCCGTCATCGTCAGTCGTCGATTAGGAGGCAATTCTTGCTGAATCAGGGTCGGAAGTTGGCTAGGAGGAGGAGGAGTGAAGGGTCGCAACTGTTATATACAACGTTGTTGTATACACAATTATATGATTTTTGTTTGATGATAACAACCAAATATATATTGTTATAAATGTGTTGGTAATTGTACTGTTTCATATACTAAACAATAGACATGAATATAATATTTCTGTTTAAATAAAATACCACTGTACAGAAATTTAATTATTCACACAGTATTTTATTTCAATATCAAACAGCACAAATTTTGTACACTACTATTTGTACATCTCTGTATTACATTTCATGTCATATCAGATTTCATATACACAACTCCTCACTGCAGAATCACTCAGTCACTCATTTTATATACATACTTTCTCACATATACAAATAGACACTTATATACATTATTTTCTTGTCTTCAATCTTCTATCTTCACAGCTATCAGTCAGTCCAATCTTCATACTTGTCACATGCAGAAACACACACGGTATCTGGAATTGAAATAAAATTCTAAATTCTAGCAAATATAATTTTTATTTTAAAATTTTATTTGCCTCAGATTTTCTGTGTTTTTCTCATTATTTTTCATAACTCGATCTGGTTTATTAATCTATCCGACTGTGTCTAGACAGCTTGTGATATTCATAGTGATACACTGTCAATACCACAAGGCAGTCAGTGTATATACAATATATTTCAGTGCAGGGACAGGGAAAATAATACCGAATGGCTGCATACACACACATGTATAAATATACACGTGTGCACTGCCTCGCCAATCAACGAGGAACTGAGGAGTAGCCACGTGGACCATCTCTACTCAGTGCAACACAATAATCAATGTGGTCGAGCATAGGTCAAATACAGTGAGACAATGGTCTACAATACATTCAAGTGCAAGGGAATCAACACATGGTCGAGCTCCTCATACACAAGCTTGCATAGTTAAACCATAGCCAAGCCAAAAGTCAAGTTCCAGCAAACAAGAAGTGGTGTGCATTGCAACAAGGCTCAAATATGTGATCTGCAACTTATGCATAGTTCGCATGCATGGACAGCTCAATGTTCAAATGCAAAGAAGGGCTCAAACTATGTCATGCAAATAATTGGTGCAATTCAAGCAACTATGGACAGATCAGATACACAATGGTCAAGGAGAGTGGCTAAACAGCATGGTAGCAATTCAGAACATTCATGTACGAACACAAGTGTACATGCTGGACTCCACAACATAACATGGTAGTACAAACGCTCATGGGTTCAAATGCACGGATACACTTACAACTCAACAAAACAACAAAGTGGTGATTCACTTGAAACAAACTGGATAAACAAGTCATGGCAGCTCATCAGTCAAGCTTTTTTATAATTTCCAAATATACAAGGCAGAGCTGAAAACATGTACAAGTTATACATAATGGTGCAGATCAAGCCAGCATGGCATGCATGTGAGTATGGTGCAAATAATCATGAATGGTTCAACATATACAAACAACAACTACATGTATACAGGCTTGAGTTCAGGATATAAATACAAACATGAATGTTTTTAATCAAGCAAGTGTCTGTATATCATTTTTGGCAAGTGATAAATAAGTTCCAGATTTCCAGAAAAATCAGAGACAGGATAACCATCTTTGGCAAGATTTAAACTATTTTAGGGATCAAAAAGTTGGCAAGAATTCTCTTCTGAAATCAATAATCAATCAGTGATTTCAAAATGGGCAAGAAATAATGTATTTTAGTTTCTAGTTTTTGCAAATGAGATCACTGCATATAATCAAAAGATATGTCTTGGGCAACAACTTATTTTGGGACAAAAGTCTATTTCTGGCAAGCCTTAAAGCATCTAGTTCAAGAGGCAAAAACATTTTTGGATATTCATTAATTCATATTCGAAGGCAACAAATTCTTTCCAGACATGCTCAACACTTTTTTAAAAGAGTTAAGAATTAATTTCAGAAATCATACATGGGTTCAAACCAGAGGACAAACAAAATTGTATTCAAGCAGGGAATTTTTCATTCATTCGAGCTAAAAGGAAAATTCACAAAGGAGCCAATCACATCACAAACTAAAAGGGGAATATACAACAATCTTGCAATTCAAATTGAGGACAGTCAAAAGGGAAAGTAAACAAACTAGACCGAATTTTTTTTCTGAAATCAGAGAGTTAAGGGTTTTATTTTACCCTATATATACACAACTTCATCACTGTCGTTGTTTCGAAGAAAAAAATCAGAGCATAATCAAAGAGAAATCAGAAAAACTCACAATTTTTCCCATCATTTTCGATCGAGCAAATTCCAAATCGAAGCATCAGAAAGCAACAGCAAATACGAGCATCAGAGAAACTCATTAAATCAAGCATCGAAATCGATTTGGGGTTTCAAATCAAAAAACCCTAGAATTTCCCAATCGCTTGCCGCCATTTTTAATTTCCACGAAGAAAGTAAAGTGGATCGGATAAAATGAAATACGGGTGCATCATTTTCAAATGGGCCAGCCAACTTAGAGAATAAAGGGAGAATTAGTTTGTTTATGAACTAGCGTTTCATTTATTGTTTTAGTATTTTGTTTTGTATTTGAATATCAAACCAACAGTTTTTCTAGTGTCTGTAAAAAACTAGGGAAATCAGGTAGGGTGTTAACTGGTAGTTTACTAATGTCCGTAAAATCTAGGTTTACTAGTTACAGGGTTGTAATTAGGGGAAATCTGATCTAGGGGATTAGACCAGTCTAGGGTTTTGAGCGTAGGGTTAGAATAGGAGCGAGGGGTTCGCGAGTTTACATGGTCTTGTAAGCGGGATCTATTCTATCACCTAGTAGAAACCTTAGGAATGCAACAGTAGGCAGGATTTTGCCGAAGCTGGGTATATCTTGTGTCATTTACCTTTCTGCATTTATTTTCTGCTGCATTCTGTGATATGATATTTTTAATATCTCGCCTAAAATTCAATAAACCCTATTCACCCCCCTCTAGGGTAAATCTACATCCAACAGGAACTGTGAAAGAGAGGCGATTTATTGGTGGAGGATCCGATTGCTTTCGTTACCTTCTGGCTATCTCTTTCCAACACTGCTTAGTTGGCCAGATTGGTAATAATCGTGGATTAGCTTTATTGTCGCCGAATCACATAAGAAGTGGATCCATCTATGTTTGGCCATAGCAGTTGAAATTTTTTAAGACTAAAGTTTGTTGAGGAAGGAAGAATTAGGGATTGGTTTTGATTTAGGGAAGAATATAAGACAGTCAGCCCACAAAAGGAGTAGAAGTACACGATGCGAGATATTTGGATCCAAAATTTCATGTTTCCTGCCTCAATTTCATCGTAGTGGATTAACATGACATCTAGCGTTTTTTCCTTGGAAAATATACTTATACATGATAACCACCTTTTATTTGGACATAATAAAATTTCACCAAAATTTATAAAAAAATAAATATTATAAGTTAGAGTTGAAAGGAAAATTTATATTAAATATAATATGGATTTCTTGTAAATTACTTTTTAATAAAGTATTAAATACTACAAGTAAAAAAAGAACCATTTCAAATAAGGGGAGTTCAGTTCTTTGCGGTCAAACACATTTACTGTGTCCAAAATCTTAATATTTGTTTGTCATCATCAAAAAGGGGAGATTATTGTATATAACATTGTTGTATACACAATTATATGATTTTTGTTTGATGATAACAACCAAATATATATTGTTTTAAATGTGTTTGTAATTGTACTGTTTCATATACTACACAACAGACATGAATATAATATTTCCGTTTAAATAAAATACAACTATACATAAATTTAAATATTCACACAGTACTTTATTTGAATAGAATATTTTATTTCAATATCAAACAGTACAAATTTTATACTCCACTATTTGTACATCTCTGTATTACATGTCAGGTCATACCAGATTTCATATACACAGCTCCTCACTACAGAATCACTCAGTCACTCATTTTATATACATACTTTCTCACATATACAAATTGACACTTATATACATTGTTTTCTTGTCTTCAATCTTTTGTCATCACAGCTTTCAGTCAGTTCAGTCTTCATACCTGTCACATACACAAACACACACAGTACCTGGAACTGAAATAATATTCTAAATTTTAGCAAATATAATTTTTATTTTAAAATTTTATTTGCCTCAGATTTTCTGTGTTTTTCTCATCATTTTTCATGACTCGATCTGGTTTATTAATCTACCCGACTATGTCTAGACAGCTTGTGATATTCACAGTGAGACACTATCAATACCACAAGGTAGTCAGTGTATATACAATATATTACTGTGCAGGGACAGGGTAAATAATACTGAATGGCTGCATATACGTACACGTGTATAAATATACACGTGTGCACTGCCTCGCCAATCAGCGAGCAACTGAGGAGTAGCCACCATCTCGATTCAGTGCAACACAATAATCAATATGGTAGAGCACAGGTCAAATACAGTGATACAATGGTCAATAATACATTTAAGTGAAAGGGAATCAACACATGGTCGATCTCCGCATACATAAGCTTGCATAGTTAAACCGTAGCCAAGTCAAAAGTCAAGTTCCGACAAATAAGAAGTGGTATGCTCTGCAATAAGGCTCAAATATGTGATCTGTAGCCTATACATATTCACATACATGGATAGCTCAATGTTCAAATGCAAAGAAGCCCTCAAACTATGTCATGCAAATAATTGGTGCAATTCAAGTAACTATGGACAGATCAGATACACAATGGTCAAGGAGAGTGGCTAAACAGCATGGCTGCAATTCAGAACATTCATGTACAAACACAAGTGCACATGCTGGACTCCACAACATATCATGGCAGTACAAACACTCATGGGTTCAAATGCACGGATACACTAACAATTCAACAAAACAGCAAAGTGGTGATTCACTTGAAACAAACTGGATAAACAAGTCGTGGCAGCTCATCATTCAAGCTTTTTTATAATTTCCAAATATACAAGGCAGAGCTGAAAACATGTACATGTTATATACAATGGTGCAGATCAGGCCAGCATGGCATGCATGCATGTGAGTATGGTGCAAATAATCATGAATGGTTCAACATATACAAACAACAACTACATGTATACATGCATGAGTTCATGATATAAATACAAACATGAATGTTTTTTAATCAGGCAAGTGACTGTATATCATTTTTGGTAAGTGATAAATAAGTTCCAAATTTCCAGAAAAATCAGGGAGAGGATATCCATTTTTGGCAAGCATTTAAACTATTTTAGGGATCAAAAAGTTGGCAAGAATTCTTTTTTTGAAATCATTAATCAATCAGTGATTTCAAAATGGGCAAGAAACAATGTATTTTGGTTTCCAATTTTTGCAAATGAGATCACTGCATACAATCAAAAGATATGTCTTGGGCAACAACTCATTTTAGAACAAAAGTCTATTCTGGCAGGGCTCAAAGCATCCAGTTCAAGGGGCAAAAACATTTTTGGATATTCATCAATTCATATTCTAAGGCAACAAATTCTTTCCAGATATGCTCAACTATTTTTAATAAAGTCAAGAATTCTTTCTGGAAATCATCCATAGGTTCCAACCGGAGGACAAACAAAATTGTATTCAAGCAAGGCATTTTTCATTCATTCGAGCTAAAAGGGGAAAATTCAGAAAGGAGCCAATCACATCACAAACCAAAAGGGGAATACACAACAATCTTGCAATTCAAATCGAGGACAGTCAAAAGGGAAAGTAATCAAACCAGATCGAATCTTTTTTCTGAAATCAGAGAGTTAAGGATTTTCTTTTACCTTATATATACACAACTTCATCACTGGCGTTGTATCTAAAAAAAATCAGAGCATAATCGAAGAGAAAAATTCAGAAAAACACGCAAAATTTTCCATCGTTTTCGATCGAGCAAATTCCGAATCGAAACATCAGAAAGCAACAGCGAATTCGAGCATTAGAGAACCTCATTCCATTAAGCATCGAAATCGATTTGGGGTTTCAAATCAGAAAACCCTAGAATTTCCCAATCGCCTGCCGCCATTTCTATTTTCCACGAAGAAAGTAAAGTGGATCGGATAAAATGGAACACGGGTGCATCATTTTTGTAATGTCCCACAAATCCGTAATATCAGAGTTGACTACATACATCATACATCCAACCCAAATATCACAAAAATACGAATCATTTTTTTAGAAGAAAAAGGTAGAAGAAGAACAGAAATAACAAAACAGAATCTCACATCGCAACAGAACAAGACATAATATATCATAACTTTGAAATACAAAAATTTTTAACTGTATAACATTCACTTATCAGAGTACAACAGTTACAACACTGCGGAAAACAATAACTACATAATGCTGAAACCTCCTGCTCCAAGCCCCTTTAGATAAATCTGTAAAATCCTGAACTACTTAACTGCCCGTACAAATTCAGGCACCCAAGAGTTTAGGTAAAACAAAACAAAATAAACTCCAGGTCAGTCATGGGACTGGTATGAGTAAACAATTTAAAATAGTTTCAGAAACTAAATAATATCTCATAAGACCACGCCGTATAACACGGAACGGGTTTTTCCCTTCTAAGAATCCAAACCACTTGATTTAACTTTTAAAAATCCTTTTGAAGGAAACGATAATCTTTATATCAAAACTCTTTTGATATTATAATAGTGTCTAAATCAAATAAATAACAATCCAGTGGAACGTTTGCATCTCACGTTCCACATATATAATATGCAATCAAAACCGCAAGCACTTATTGGGTAATGAATTTTCAACTATGACAAGGTATGGAACAACCTTCCGATAGTGTATCTCTAGAGGAGAATGCATTGGGTTCAACAAGAACATCTTTAACCCGGCCACACATGACTGACCACCCATTTCGCTTGAGTGTATCGAATGTATATCACCAACGGTTGGGATCAGCAACCGTTTTCCCAAATGGGACAACATCAGATAGAATAAGGAATTAAATGAATCTCTAGATAGGTGATAATACACCCTAATGGGAGCTAATCACATAGCCATGCTGCCTGCCCGATTTTTGTCATTTCCCGGTTGTTGAGGCCTGAGGCTACGCGTACTTATCATTCATTTATAACATAATCACTTTGAATGTCACATTGTCAGATCCGTTAATTACTAATTGATTTGCACAAATATATTCTGGATATTATGCTAAGAGAATAAATCTATTGCTACCATATATATTTATACAGACCAACATATTCGATCATTGGAAATACTTTGTCAGACATTCGTCCATATAAGTTCGTTCTGGGATTGAACGAAACCGAAGGCACAATTTCCATTAATAGAGAAAGCCCTTGCACTCTACTCCATCTCTGATTTCCTTCATATAATCTGATTCGCAACGTATACGCTTGACTGAAAACATCATTAACTTCAAAACAGACAAGACCACTTAACTCGAATAATCAACACTATATTAAACCAATTTTCCATTTCTAAAACACGTATACGTTTCTCTTTCAATTCTTAACAAATCTAATTTATAGATTTCCTTTTTGTTTATAATATTATATTTTTAAGTTCATTTCCTCATCGAATTCTATATTTTTTGATACATTGATTTCTAACTATCAAATTTTCTTAAAAGTATTCTAAATCCTTAAATTTCGGGAAAAATTCGCCATAACCTCCTTTGTACCGGCAAATAGTTCAAACCTCAACTTGCCTCTCTAGGCCCTTTCCATTCAAAAAGAAAATCAAAAAGGCCAAATGGCTTGCCGATTCGGCGCATAAAACCTCATATGGAATTTAAACATGTACCTTATTATCGGGCACTAAATTTATAAACTTTATTCTCTTCGTTCCATACCTGTTTAACACATGTTCACCTGTTTTCAATTCAATTCACATCAATCCAATCGTTTGAATTCAGTTTCGCCCATTTATTCTTTAATTAGCTTCTAAGCCTATTTCACTTGTTATTCGAACATATCATGTTCGTATGTATTTTTAGTTTGCTTATAAATCATTTTAATCCCATTTTCATTTCAGGTTTCTTATTCGATTTCGAATATGAAATTCAAAAGTCTCATTTACATACCAAAAGAAATATCTCGATCTAAAATTTGATTAACAAATTTTTTTTCTTCCACTTAGTTAATTCTATTCAAAAATAAATAACTGATTTTGTTTCAAAAATCAATCCATTTACTCCACTCGAGTTCATATTTATTTTATAACTCAAGTCCAGATTTTTCAAATGGAAATTCGGATTTTATTTGCTTAAAAATCCTTATATTTATTTATATAAACCATTATGATTTTTAAACGATTCTGGCGCTACTTTTCTTAAAATTGGATTTTGGCATAACTCCAAATCTATCAGACGAAATCCAGATTTTTCTCTTCCATTAGAAACTATTACTTAACCAGTCCTGACGATACTTGTTTCAAAGAATTCCGACTTAATTTGATTTCTATATAATCAATTGAAGTTCGAAACGCCAATTTACGAACTACCGTGCTGCGGCGAGCTCGTTTTAATTATATTTAATATATAAACGTTACAAACTTCGTTTATATATAAACTCTAACTCCATTCTAATAAGCTTTAATATATTTTAAACCAATTTTCCAAATTCAACTTAATATTTTCGATTATCTGTAATTGTCGATTTTCCCTTACTCGGTAATAAATTTATTTATCCTTCAATCTTCTATATTTAATTCCAATTCCATTTATAAATAAATTATTTATAAAATTCGATATAATCGAATTTCAATTATAAATCCATTGAATTTTTCTCAATTCATCTTATATTTCGAAATTCCAAAATATAATCAATCGTTTTATTACAAAACACTTCCCAATTTACTCTTAAATTCCAATCTGAATTTAAATGGTTTAAATTATCCAAATGATAATTTATTTCACCAAATTTATAACACTATATATAAATTCAACTTCCTTGTTTCATATATTTAAACAAGTTCCCTTTTCAGATTTCTATTTGAAACTCCGTCCCTTTGATATTCAGAATTGCGGAATAAAAATCGTTGCTCCATTTCGAATGATTTCAAATTCTATTTTTAAATTCATATTTGAATTTAAATATTCAAATTATCTCTTGATAATTAATTTGTTATATGTATAAAGGCCATTTTATAAATTTCCTTGTTTCATATATTTAAACAAGCTCCCTTTTCAAATTTCTATTTGAAACTCCATCCCTTTGATATTCCGAATTGCGGAATAAAAACCGTTGTTCCATTTCGAATGATTTCAAATTCTATTTTTAAATTCATATTTAAATTTAAATATTCAAATTATCTCTTAATAATTAATTCGTTATGTTTATAAATACCATTTTATAAATTTCCTTGTTTCATATATTTAAATAAGTCTATTTCGAAATCTATTTAAAACCAAAATCTTATTTTGGAACTTTCTATTTATAATAACCTATATATATAACATGCAATTTATTTTCATATTCAATTTAACTTCTATTTAAATAAATTCGAATTAATCGAATTCAAATCATAAATCCTTACGGATTTATTTTAGTTCAATTTATATTCTGAACATCAGAATAAATTCCATCGTTTATTTCTTTAAAACGATTTCCCCATTTCTATTTTTAAATTCACATTTGAATTTAAATATTCAAATTATTCAATGATAGTTTTTCCAATTTATTTGTAAACACTGTTTATAAATTCATTTCAATTCTCTGCATTATTTAATTTATAAACAACGTTTATAATTTCACTTCAAATCTTGTATTATTAATTTATAAACAACGTTTATAATTTCACTACTTGTTTTATATATTCAAACAAGTTAATATATTTATAGCCCAATTGAAACTCAAATTCTATTTTAGATAAAAAGAATTTTTCCCTTTAAATGTCAAAATATCCTTTTCCTGATATTTTTATATATCAACCTTTCAGGTCTAGTGATATTTTAATCAATCAAAATTATAAGTTATCAATCACGGATTTCCTAATACATCATATAATATAATATAATATAATATAATATAATATAATATAATATAATATAATATAATATAATATAATATATATATGAGAACAAACAAATAATGATATTTTTGAGGAATCCAGCTGGATCCCTCCAACCTATTTTACCTACATACACAAACGTTAGTCAACATAAATAATACCCATTTTGCTTTATAGCAGAATATCGCGGTATAGAAGGTCATCCACTATCATAGCTTGGAGCGTATAGCTTCATCCGCTAATGATACTGCGGGCATCCACTAATGGTACTGCGGGAATCCAATCAATCACCAATATATGTATATATATAATAACCACAAACACCAATCCTAAATAACTAATATCTATTTAGTAGCCATAATAATATTGCAGTGCAACCAAACAACCATCAATTATTTTTAACGACTAAAAATAATTCAAAATAAATAAATTGAGTGAGATTTACTCACATTGATTTTTACTTTGCACTTGCACCAATTCCAATTCCTATTTCCTTTCATTGATTTTTCTAGCCTCCGAACTCCTCAAGAACGGTACCATTCGATTTATCCTTGCCTAAGCAAAGATCCGAATTTTAAAAATGAGCAAATGAATTTTCTTGACAAGGTCTTTAAAAATTAAATTTTACTATTCTATACTCCTGGTTGAATAGCTAACAAATTTTAGTTTACACTATTTATTTTTATTTTCTAACTTACCATTTATAAAATGCCTTGCTAAATAACTTGCTTTTTATGCAAACTAATTTCCTTGTACAATTTGAATTTAGAAAATAAAATTACCTTATTTCTATATCTGCTCTGATTTTATTCAAGCGGCCAATTTGATCCACCGTCCTACAAATATGTTCACCATTGCACTTAACAGTGCAAGCTCCTTTAGCCTTGTTGTTTACTGCGCTCGTTCCCCTTTGAAATCGAACTCCAGTTCATCCTCATCGGGTTTGCACCTTCCTAGAACCACAAACCCGCATCCCGTTCACCCTAGTACAATACTTCGCACCTTCAACCAGAAGGTTTACACCAGACTCGAGTATCGCTTTTGACTGCCACCACATTGTTTTCAGTGGCTCCGTTACTCCTTCGCAATGGCATCGACTCCCCTTTTCAACTACCGAACCTTTTGTCAGTTCGAACTACACCCACCCCTCACTCAATCGCACCACGCAACAAGGGTCAGAATCCCTTAACTCGAAACTGAGGTGAACCTTAAATCGATCGCAAGCGCGTCCAGCTGATTTCAAGCTTCAGAGATTATCGCCATTCAACCCCGATTCTCGAATTCATGACCTCCATCTACATCGCGACATCACAGTACCCAATAACGCGGATCCGTAACTCGATCGAACTGGCCTTCATGCTCGAACACCCTGACGAACTCAACCACTATTCAAACGATCGCTTCTGCCTTTGCGAACCCAAAAACACCATACGACTTCACCTGCGTCGCCACGAACCACTGCTACGTCCTTTCAACCCGTGAGTTTGAACCCTAGATCGACTTCGTACCTAACCCTATACCCGTTTGCAGTGAGCTCAAATCCAAATCGCGAATTCATTTGCAAGGTCTCGATTTGGATTTTATCTCGAAGAAAAACAAAGAACATAAGAATGAAAGAGAGAAAGGAGAAGTATGCATGATTTTATAAAGGAAGGGTGCGGCTTTAAATTGGACAGCGAGGTCATTATATTTTCTCCCCCATGTTTTGTTTCTGTCCACAAAATAAGAAGAGCGTACATTTTATTTTATTTTAATTTGTTTTTGAACTGGTGTCCTTTAATTAAAATACCCCATAATTCCGAACTCCTCTCTGAACCCAACAACTGACATTTTTAGGGTTATTCCCCTATTCTGGACACACTGGGACAGGTTTCAAAGCCTCAATTGATCGTCTGTGGAAGATATTAATTTAAATTGATATAAATTAAATTTAAAACCATTAATTCCTCAAACATAAAGTAATATTATTATTCTAATTCAAACTGATTTTTGCATTGATTATCTGAACTGTTTTCCATTCATATTTAAATCTCGAATTGAATTATTTTTCGTATTACGATAATTTAATATATTCGATATTAAATCAAAAATCGATTTTTAAATCGACTATTTAATATAAAAATTCGTTTATATTATTGACTCAATATTTAAACCCATTTAAATATTTAAAATTAACTGATGAAATATCCGGGTCATTACATTCTTCCCCCTTTAAAAGAATTTTGTCCCTGAAATTAGTAAGGTAGGAAAAATGCTACTAACCTATTTGCTTTTCAAAATCAATTTATGTTGAACTCAACATTTTATATTTCTACAATTTTAATTCACTAAAATGTTTGGTTTTCATTCAAATTGATTCTGATCAATTTATTTACTTTGGTTTATTTAACTTGCTTAAGTTAAATTTTAAATTCTAGAATTCAAATTCTCGGGTTTCTATTTCAAATTCTTTCAAAACCACATATATATATATATATATATATATATTTATAACCATTTCAAATTCAAAACATTTGAATTTTCACACTCAACTTGTTTTCTTTCAAACAAATGTCTATCAAAACTTTTCTAAGGTAGCAATTCATCACTTAGAAACTCGAAAATGAACACTGATGTTGCTGCAGTCATCATCAGAATTATTTTCCAGCCACTGAAGTGAGTTCAGTGCTTAATCACTTTCTAAATCCATTCAAAAATGATTTTTATTCAAAAACCCTTGCAAAACAAAGCTATATTATATCAATATACATTCAGAAAATATTTTTCAAATACCCAGGATTTTAAAATCTTAATTCTAATTCTAATTATGAATCTAATTCTAATTCATCTCATTTGTATATCTTATCCATATACAAATTACATTTGATTATAAATAACCATTTCAATTTTATAATCATATTTGATTATAAAAATAACAATCAACACATCCATATAATATAATAATTTCAGAAAATTATTCCTTTTCTATCAAAAGTAGAATTTTGAGTAAATTTATTTTATTTACCCACTTAAAACAATAACATGTTCAATCTTCTGTTCGAGTGTTTAGAAATTCCTATCGACTTTGTGGCGTCCCACTATTCGATCAGAATTCATAAACTACTCAACAGACTAGCCAACACAATAAAATTACCTTTTATATCAATTTACAAATACGCACTCTCGTATATATATACACTCAACTCATTCTGGGGTACTACTGACCCTATCTCTAATGAGCATAACCCAACAAAGCCTAGGTATTCGCTCAACCTAAGCTCTGATACCAATTGTAATGTCCCGCAAATCCGTAATATCAGAGTTGACTACATACATCATACATCCAACCTAAATATAACGAAAATACAAATCAATTTTTTTAGAAGAAAAAGGTAGAAGAAGAACAGAAATAACAACACAGAATCTAACATCACAGCGGAACAAAATATAATATATCATAACTTTGAAATACAAATTTTTTTAACTGTATAACATTCACTTATTAGAGTACAACTGAAGCGACCCGAACTTCCCCGGTATCCGAAGAGATGAGAAAGAACGAATTACTATGAGGACAAGACAAATCAGGACGCAGACGGAAGAACATTTCATTGTTATTACAACAATTCCATCAGACACAAGAATATACAGAGTATAAATGAATAAATTACATTCGATAAATATCAGAGATTACAATGAATTACATAGCAACGGAAAAACAATATAATACACAACTGAAAGTAATGCACGGATACAGAGCTTTCCAAGCATCGTTCCAGCTGTAAATCAGGATCCTGTGAATATAAATCTGCAAAACCAAAACTACTAGCTGCTGTGCGGAAAATAGGGGCACCCAGAGTTTAGGTTAAAACAATAAACTCCAGGTCAGTCATGGGACTGGTGTGAGAACTAAAATAGTTATTTAAAGCTTTACTTTAAAAAAGAGTAATTCAAGGGACCTTGCCGTATAACACAGAACGGGTTTCCTCCCAAGAATACCAGTGCATAGAATAAACAACGCAATGCTTTTTCGAAAAATGAAGCTATTATAAGACCCAGGTCCCATCACACAATGAAACACAAGCCGGAGGATAGGGTTTTACCTTATAATAGCCAAACATGCTTGGTACGTTTAAAACAAATCATTTGATACTATAATAAGTGTATAGTGTCAAAACAATTTCAATTATAAATATAAATCATAGACGGCATAAGTGCCCCATACCACTATGTCGCTATACTAGGCTCTACAAATAAAGCCGAAATACACGTCTTGGAAATTGGATTTCCGTCATGAGTCGAGGCAAGGGGCAAGCTCCTCTCCGCTTCGAGACACTCTAGCAAATGCCTCGGGACTACACACTCTGGGCAACCCCGGATGCGGCTGGGCCGGTCCTCACTTACGTTAGAGGATTAATTATGCCTGAACACACTTTTCTCGGTCCTTACAGACCTATAATCGAGGCGCCTCATTCCAACAACCACAAAGGTGAAAAGTATATAAATTTCAGGGCTGGTAAGTCACTGACACCACCAAAGCTAGAAAGAAACGTCGTGCTCTCCCAGCGGTCCGTATCCCGTTTTTTACTCATACCAAGGTGTGAGGCTCGCGAATCCACGCTATACACAAAGTTGCTACGTAGGCCGTGCTTTGATCATCAACCACAAGACTTTGCTTTTCAACAGAAGCCTTGATCCATGCAACTCAGTGTGCCACACTATGCGATTGATATCTATCGATGTATAACCTCTAAGCTCGTACGTCTCAGAGAAGGGCGTTAAGCAAGAGAATAAATTCTCCGCCGCCAAACAGATATATATTTAACAGAAATCAATCAACACAGAATAAAATCCAATGTCAGACACACAATCCATTTACAAGTTCGTTCTGGGTCTGAACGAAACCGGAGGCACTTTCCTCGCATATCCAGCGATCTCCAAGTATGTCTGGACGACCACCAACTGATTCCCTCATCTTGGGTGTACAGCCCAATCAAGATCATCAGTAATCACCCAAACGATGTGAAAACTTCCGGTCTTCAACCACCGTCTTCATCTTCGACAAATCGTCGAATCGCTTATTTAGAATGGGTATAAACCTGGACTTTCCGAACAACCCGCGTATATTAAAAACAAATGTTACACAACAACAACATACGCCTCATTCCAATTCAGCAGCCACTAACTGCAAATTAGCAAGAGAACAATTTCCCAAATATTAACCCCGAAGGCCGAAACCAACATCAGATCAATATCCAGGAAACCATTCTTCTTAACTAACCTACAGTTAGTTTCTAAATCTCAATTCCTAGGGAAAGGTTCCCATTAATTTTATCCAAGATAAATTCTTTGAAATTTATCCTTTAATCTACCTTTAGATGTCGTTTCAAACCAAATTATGGTTTTTTCCAAAATAGCCGAGATTAGCGAACACACCGAAGTAATTATTTATTTTATTTCCCAATCCCAACCTATTCATCCCATGAAGCAAAACTGGTAATACTCCATATCTAATACTATGGTGTTATCGGTAAAATTAATTACCATTTCACGTTCAAATCTAATTAAAGATTTAACTATCGCTGGGAGCAAAACTGGTGATACTCCATTCTCACTCATTTGCCAAATTTGATAATTTAAATTATCAATTCACATTTCAATCTAATTGCAGATTCATCAAAACTCCCTTTTCTGGGTTAAAGAACTAATGTCATTTAAAACACAGTTCACGATAAACCTAAATCACATTCTATTTATTATCGGGTTAAAGAACTAGTGTTATTTAAAACACAGTTCATGATAAACCCCTGAATCAATTATATTTAAGCCCATTTCAAATCCAATTTATTTATTTAAAAATAAATGGGTTTTAATTTCAGTTCAAAACTAGTTCATTTCGATAAAAATCTATTTTTATCTTTTCAAATATGGAGTTTTTCATCCCAATTTTTCCCAAATCATTTCTTATGATTTTACACAAATTATTACTATTTTTAATAATTTTATCAAGGCCCGTACAGTCGATTTCCATCAACGGCCATCGAACTGTACTTACACCGACCTTTTTCAAATTTGATTTGGGCGTATCTCCAAATCCAACCGTTAGATTTCAAATTTCTAATATTCGTTAGAAAGCTCATTTCGATACGAACCCGACGGTTCCGGTTTTAGGAGAATCCGACGGTCGGATCTCCCATAATGTCCGTTCGAAGTCAATGGTCGAAATTCGCGAACTGCCGCGACGCGGCGCGTTCTATTCAGGCCATTATATATATATAATATATGTATTATATATATTTCATCGATTTCTATTTAAAACGAATTTTATAAATAGTTTTGAATTTGTTTCAAAAGCAATTTCAACCTTTATTTCAAATTCAAATCAAAATTGAATTTTCTAATATAAATCCCTTATACTTTCTTTTCTAATTGATTTCAATTCAAATCGATTTTAATTCGATTCGAATTCATTTCCTTTTCAATTCAATTCAATTCAAATTCGTTTTCTTTTCAATTCGATTCAAATTCGTTTTCTATTCAATTCAAATCAAATTCGTTTTCTAATCAAATCAAATTCGTTTTCTATTCAAATCAAATCAAATTCGTTTTCTATTCAAATCAAATTCGTTTTCTATTCAAATCAAATCAAATTCGTTTTCTATTCAAATCAAATTTCAATTCATTTTGAATTCACTTCAATTCGTTTTCAATTCAATTCGAATTCGTTTTATATTCAATTCATTTCGAATTGGTTTTCTATTCAATTCAATTCAAATTGGTTTTCTATTCAATTCAAATCAAATTCGTTTTTCTATTCTATTCAATTCAATTTTTTTTTATATTCAATTGAAATCAAATACATTATATATTCAATTGAAATCAAATTCGTTTTGTATTTAATTTAAATTCAATTCGTTTTAAAATATTCGATTTCGAAATCACTTTTCAATATTTATTTTAAAATGAATAAAATCGATATAAATATCGTTCACATCAAAATGGCGTCAATCTAATCAACACGGCTTCATATATTTCTATTTTCAAATATTCTATTTCAAATATTTCTTTTTCAAATATTTCCTATTCAAATATTTCTATTTCAAATATTCCTATTTTTAAAATATTTCGTTCAACACATGACTAATCTCAACGGATGAGTACTGTCAACACATGAGCCTTTATTTTATATTGATAAAGATGTAAATTTTATTATTAAAATATTTCGTTTAACACATGACTAATCTCAACGGATGAGTACGGTCAACACATGAACCTTTATTTTATAATATTCTTTATTTTCTAAATTGGAATGAGGCCCAAACAATCACCATATAAAGTTAATTATATGGATTCCATACTACACATGCATATAATAGCAACGATAAATAATCAACCATCATACAAAGTGCACTACACTGTATAAGCATCAAATATAGATATCTAACGCTTATAACAGCCTGTCAATCAATCGATCGACATACAACTAATTATTGGGACTAGTGTATGCCGTATTTTATCCCAATACCCGTGTGGGGTTTCAAACAATCAAACACAGACTTTATTTGTGCAGTTGGGCGATGTGTAAAATTTATCGATCCAATCAATGTCATTCAAATAGGTGTACATAAACAAACCGTCTGGTTTGTAAATGAATATATATTTATTCACATTCACGTTAAAAATTATATTCGTAACGATAAAATATTTTATTTTAACACATGAGTTTTTATTCAGTTCATTTATCAAATAAAATGATATTTTTATTTTTCTAACTTATTTTAGAAAATTTCGGCGGCATAACGGCACGATACTAGAAACGGGACAAGGCCTA
Source organism: Allium sativum (assembly GCA_030737875.1). Classification (NCBI taxonomy): domain Eukaryota; kingdom Viridiplantae; phylum Streptophyta; class Magnoliopsida; order Asparagales; family Amaryllidaceae; genus Allium; species Allium sativum. The sequence continues at coordinate 290,835,037 of CM060927.1, forward strand.
GCCTTATCCCCGGTCTAGTGAAGGCCCATGCCATTCACACATCAATCAAATCAATTCCATTTCACCAAACAATTCAATTCAAACCAAATAATCTAACCAACTACACAACCAAACAATTAAACAAACAAGCCATCCATGGTCTGTGGATGACGGGTGTCGGGTGCTACTAAACACCGTCTGCATCCTAGTATATATATATATAACTAGAAAAGAAATTGAAGAGTGAGAAATTCTCACCGAAAGCTATCCCAACTTCACCACACTTCATTTATAGAAATCTTCATCGTTCTCGCCTTTTGTCGCTTTCGTTGCCCGTAGCCACTACATATGTAAAAATCGAATTTTTACTTCGTTATTCAATATATAAAAATCGAATTTTTACTTCGCTATTCGATATATAAAAATCGAATTTTTACTTCGTTATTCAATATATAAAAATCTTGCCTTTTCAATTACAAAGATTTCGCCTTTTCAATTATATCATTATAAAAATCACATTTTTATTTTGCTACACATATAAAGATGATATTTCTAATATTCCTATCATGAAAAAATTATATTTTTAATTCTCTACATAAACAAAAATCATATTTTTACATCTTCTACATAGTAAAGATTATATTTCTAATACTTTAAAATTATAAAAATCGTATTTTTAATTCTTTAAAAATATAAAAATTCTACCTTTAACTGAATAAAATCTTTTCTATTTTAAAATATATGTTATTTACATATAAATATCGATCTAATCAATGTCATTTACACACAAATTAGTTAAACTAAAAAAAATACAAAGAAGAAAACTCACCGTGTTCTTTCAGGGGGGTTGGACTGCTGTGGAGAGGGGGGGCTGTCGCGAGGCAAATCGAGGGGGGGGGGGGGTTTCGCGGTGGTCGAGGTGGAAGGGGGGTGCGGTTGCGGCGGTCTTCGATGGAAGGGGGTGCTTTCGCACGAGAGGAGGGGGAGACGGGGTGGGGGGGGCCTCCTGGCGGCGGCTCCTCCCCTTTCCTCCTCCGTCGCCCTCTACTTCTCTTTTTCTTTTCTTTTTTTTCCTGTAATGAACGAAATGAAGAAAAGGGGGGCCAGCGGTTTATAAGGGGAGGAGGGAGGATATATTTTTTTTATTTTATTATTTAATTTAAAAAATTGACTTTTACATACGAACTCGAAAAGAGGCCCACCGCCTGTCGTCCATAGCTAATTACCCCCATTCCGAACAAAATGGGATATGTATCGCAAGCTGATTTGATCGTTTCGATCAGTTTTCGTCAAAATCAACATATAACTCTATATATTGAATTTAAACGCGCATTTCAATTTACGGGGCCGCATACTAGCTCGAAAAATTCTAGAAAAATATTTTCTAGCTTCGTATTGACGATACGGTCCTAACAAAACCAGTTTCGTCGAATTCTGAGACCGTTGAAAAAATGGCCATTTCCCAGTCGATCAAAATCAACTAAACTGGTCAAACGCGTTTTTCTTCGCCACGCTCTCATATTGATTCGAAAAATTATGAAATTTGGAACCTAGCAATAACTTGACATCACAGACCCAACAAAAGTGGTTTCATCGAAATCCGAGGTCGTTTGCAAAATGTCTATTTTTAAGGGCCTGAATTCCATAGCAGCTATTCAGAATTTTCAACTGGACATATCTTTTGATTCCCGCTATGAAATTTTGATTTTTCAGATTCGTTGGAAAGATATTATCAAATAGATCCTAACGTTTTTGGTTTCACTAAAATCCGGATTGTTTTGCACCCGGTACATTCAATTGAAGTTTGAAATCGAATTATCGAATTACCGCACCATTTTCAATTCTATTTATAATTATATATAATTATTTATATTCTAACGACGAAGCGTATAAATATATACGTTCTATATATATTCAAAATAAATTTCTCGTCGATATTATTTAAAATAATCTATTTTAAATATTCCAAATTCGCTATAATTGCCAAAATAAAAAATTTAAACTGGCCCAGATTTTCCGGGTTATTACAACAACACTTACAACACAGCAGAAAACAATAACTACATAATGCTGAAACCTCCTGCTCCAAGCTCCTTTAAATAAATCTGTAAATCCTAAACTACTTGACTGCCCATACAAATTCAGGCACCCAAGAGTTTAGGTAAAACAAAAAAAAATAAACTCTGGGTCAGTCATGGGACTGGTATGAGTAAACAATTTAAAACAGATTCAGAAACTAAATGTTATCTCATAAGACCACGCCGTATAACACGGAACGGGTTTTTCCCTTATGAGAATCCAAACCACTTGATTTAACTTTTAAAAATCCTTTTGAAGGAAACGATAATCTTTATATCAAAACTCTTTTGATATTATAATAGTGTCTGAATCAAATAAATAACAATCTAATGGAACGTTTGCATCTCACGTTCCACATATAAAATATACAATCAAAACCGCAAGCACTTATTGGGTAATGAATTTCCAACTATGACAAGGTATGGAACCACCTTTTTAATAACGTATCTCTAGAGTAGAATACACTGGGTTCAACAAGAACATTTTTAACCCGGCCACACATGACCAAACACTCATTTTTCTTAAGTGTATCGAATGTTTATCACCAATGGTTGGGATCAGCAACCGTTTTCCCGAATGGGACAACATCGAATATAATAAGGAATTAAATGAATCTCTAGATAGGTAATAATACACCCTAATGGGAGCGAACCACATAGCTATGCTGCCTACCCGATTTTTGTCATTTCCCGGTTGTTGAGGCCTGAGGCTAGGCTTACTTATCATTCATTTATAACACAATCACTCTGAATGTCACATTGTCAGATGCGTTAATCATAAATTGATTTGCACAAATATATTATGGATGTTATGCTAAGAGAATAAATCTGTTGCCACCCTATATATTTATACAGACCAACATATTCGATCATTGGAAATACTTTGTCAGACATTCATCCATATAAGTTCGTTCTCGGATTGAACGAAATCGAAGGCACAATTTCCATTAATAGAAAAAGCCCTTGCACTCTACTCCGTCTCTGATTTCCTTCATATAATCTGATTCGCAACACTACTACCAATACAGAGTGGTTCTCGGATAATAATCCACCAGTCTCTCCATATTTACAACGATATTGGAAACACTTCGACAGTCGGTTATTTAACTATTGAAGAAAACAAACAAACATTCATCCGTAACAAACAACTACTGGGCCCCTTAATTAATATTCATTAATTAAATCACCCTTTCCATTTCCTTAACAATATTTGTTAAACAAATATTTTCAATTGTCATCTCGGTCTCTTACTTTTTTTGGAAAACATTTCCAAATATCAACTTCTTTTATTTTCTATGTTTAGAAAATATCTTCTATTTATAATTGGAAAACATTCCAATTACTTATCACTTTCAAGACCATTCATTTCTACACTCAGAAAATATTTATTTATTATATTTCAAAAATTACACTTTCTTGGGTTAAAACGAATGTTGTGTGAAACATCGTTACGACAACCCAAAATACTGCATTCAACCGATCTTATTCAAACATTTATCTTCGAGACCAAACCTTGCTATTTATTAGTTAAAAATGAAATCAATCAAGTTGGGGTATAACTACCTCTCAGACCTTGACTGAAAACATCATTAATTTCAAAACAGACAAGACCACTTAACTCGAATAACCAACACTATATTAAACCAATTTTCCATTTCTAAAACACGTATACGCTTCTCTTTCTATTTTTAACAAATCTAATTTATAGATTTCCTTTTTGTGTATAATAATCTATTTTTAAGTTCATTTCCTTATCGAATTCTATATTTTTTGATACATTGATTTCTAGCTATCAAATTTTCTTAAAAATATTCTAAATCCTTAAATTTCCGGAAAAATTCGCCATAACCTCCTTTGTACCGACAAATAGTTCAAACCTCAACTCGCCTCTCTAGGCCCTTTCAATTCAAAAGGAAAATCAAAAAGGCCAAGTAGCTTGCCGATTCGGCGCATAAAACCTCATGTGGAATTTAAACATGTACCTTATTGTCGGGCACTAACTTTATAAACTTCATTCTCTTCGTTCCATACCTGTTTAACACATGTTCACCTGTTTTCAATTCAATTCAACTCAATCCAATCGTTTGAATTCAGTTTCTCCCATTTATACTTTAATTAGCTTCTTAGCCTATTTCACTTGTTATTTGAACATATCATGTTCGTATGTATTTTTAGTTTTCTTATAAATCAATTTAATCCCATTTTCATTTCAGGTTTCATATTCGATTTCGAATATGAAATTCACAAGCCTCATTTACTTACCAAAAGAAATATCTCGATCTAAAATTCGATTAACAATTTTTTTTCTTCCACTTAGTTATTTCTATTCAAAAATAAATAACTGATTTTGTTTCAAAAATCAATCCATTTACTCCACTCGAGTTCATATTTATTTTATAACTCAAGTCCAGATTTTTCAAATGGAATTTGGATTTTATTTGCTTAAAAATCCTTATATTTATTTATATAAACCATTATGGTTTTTAAAGGACTTTGGCTCTGCTTTTCTGAAAATTGGATTTTGGCATATCTCAAAATCTATTAGACGAATTCCAGATTTTTCTCTTCCATTAGAAAATTATTATTCAACCGGTCCTGACGATTCTAGTTTCAAAGAATTCCGACTTAATTTGAGTTGTATATACTCAATTGAAGTTCGAAACGCAAATTTACAAACTACCGCGCTGCGGCGAGCTCGTTTTAATTATATTTTATATATAAATGTTTTTGTTAGCCTACTTTGTGAATTAGGCTACACAAAGAGCAAACAATGAGAAAGCCGCCAACCGGTCCGGATCGGAGGGAAATAACACAGGAAAAAAGTAGAGATCAAAGACGCAGAAACCATATTGGTTCGGATCGGAGAAGTACGTCAGCAACATCAAAAGATAGCAAGTGGCCTCATCGGATCGGAGGCGCCGATCCGAACCTCTTTCTCTGAACCTGTGACCGTTGCTGCGCATATCTCCTGAAGACTCGGGCCAAGCATGACCATTTCCTCCCACGATCTCCCACTAAGTCGATGCGCTGTCACCATCTGGAGGCCTCCGAACCCGACTCTTATGGGATGGGTGCCACGCAGTTCCAAACCGGAGCCACTTCGAAGAGATTTTTCACCTATAAATACACCATCAAAAGGCATTTGAAAGGATCTTTTGGCAAATTCTCAGTTCTAACTTCCTCCATAGTCGAATTTCATAACTACATTCAGATCAGAATCATCTCTTAAACTCTATTTTTGAGAGATTTGAGTGAGTATATGCATTGTAATTGTGAAGTTGAGTGAGAATCATTGCTGTATTTGCATTCGAATTATCAATTAAAAGAGTAGAAAGTGGACGTAGGCTCTTTAACGCCGAACCACTATAAATCGTGTGTTCTTCGTTGCTTTTTAGTTCTATTTCATTAAATTCATAGCTCATTTGGGTGTTAGAACCAATTTTTGATCTAACATTTTGGTGCTTCCACTGAGAGACCTTCGAATTCTCAGCCTTTTTGGGATTATCATTCTACTATTTGGACTTTCAAGTTCAAAGAAGTTAATCCCTTGTCTCTGACATCTTTCAGTACTTGTTGACTAACCATTGAAGAATCGAGTATCATGGCTGAGACCAAAGGGAAAGAAGTGCAAGGCGCTAGGGGAAATGATGCTAGAGAAGATCAGCAAGCCATCGTGATAACAAGGTTACGCGCTCAAAGCTCTGGAGCAGACCGCTCCGATCAGGAGGACCCGAACCGGATGGGAGGCGCCGATCCGAACTGGATGGAAGGCACTGATCCGATCCGGTCTAGTGAAGTCGAGAGCAATCACTCTCTCCATTCGAACCGCCCCGACCAGGCTGCTGTGAACCGATCCGATTCGAACCAGAATGAAGCTGGAACTTCGACTCGAGCTCCCTCCAACGCTCTTATTCCAGCCACGATGACTAATGTTCAGCCCGATCCATTTGCACCCATTACCCAGGGAGACTTTTCACGTTTTCTTGACATGCTACTGAGCACTAAAGAAGCATTGGAAGCCCAAAGGCGTGACAACCTTCGCATGTAGGAAAACATGATCACTATGGGTAGAGAACTACAGGAGCTTCGGAGGCAGAGGGCTCCTTCCCCAGCACGCCGCCATGCTACATATGATTCGTCTTCTTCGGATGAAGAACGCCCCCGCGAGAGAAGGCCGCTTGAACGACCTCAGAACCTCGATCAATTGACTTTTGGATCTTTAGGATCCCGAGAAGATGCTGCTCGTGTATTGGGCCCTGATGACCCGACCCTGCTACAGCCTATGTTGTTACCCATGCGCAGATCCCACGTCTTACCCAGGGATCCTAATATTACCAACCCCACACAGCAACAGCTCCTCCAACATCTACCTCCTGAGATCGACCGGGAGCACAGAGAGCAACGTAGAGCAGCTGCCGCCAGAAATAGGAGGTTATCCCCTGATCAGGAACCCAGGGGTAATCCGAACATCAGATCTAGAGAGCCTGTGCAGACATTAACAAACGCTGATGTATGGGCAATGGTGCGCCAGATTATGTCCGAAAGCCGGCAGTATATTAATGAGGATTGGGGCATTGAACAAAGTCATACTCCCTTCACAGATGACGTACTGAATTTCCAGTTCCCCCGGTGTTTCAACTTGCCTCAGATGGATCGATATTCAGGAAGAACAGACCCAGGGCAGCATCTGATGAGATATGCATGGTTCATAAACGCAGCAGCAGCTCCGGATGCCTTAAAATGCAAAGCTTTTCCAATCTATCTCGAAGATGTAGCGCTAATGTGGTTTACCCGACTCCCTCCTCGGTCGGTATCCAATTCCACAGAATTGAGTGAGCGCTTCATGAATCAATTTCAACTCCATGCCCAAAAGCCCAAGACCGTCGTAGAATTGTCACGGATTAAACAGGGCCCAGGAGAATCTTTGATGTCCTATTTGGATCACTTCAACCTGGCTGTCACTGAAGTTAGTGATCCCCATGAACCCACTATCCTGTTGGCCTTAATAGAAGGGGTAGATCCCGACACGAAGTTCGGGGATTACTTGGCTGGAAAACCACATCCTACTAGAGAATTGTTCTATGAAAAGGCTAATATCCGCTTACAGCGCGAAGAAGCTAAGGAAAACCGGAAGAGAAAGTCTGAAGGGGCCTCGAAGGAAGGTGTCCAGAGTAACGTTGCTGTGAAACAATCTGGTGACAGTTCAGGGAAGGTGGAAGTAAATGTTGGCAACCAGAGTGGTGGTAATAACAACAGAAATGGGAACGACAATAGAAGGAACAGAAACCGAGGGAATAGCTCTAATAAAAGATCCAGATTCCAGACTTTTTAAAATTATACGCCGTTAAATGGTACAATGGAGAATATTTATTTAGACACATATAGCACATTGCAGTACAAAAAACCACCACCCAGAGACTCCACTGAGAAAGAAATTGCAACAGGAAAGTTTTGCTTGTTTCATGGAACCCACGGTCATTCCACCAATGAATGCCGTCATTTGAGAGACATTGTCAAAAAATTGTTGTGAGAAGGAAAGCTAGATGAGTACAAAGTTGCCCCAAGGGACAGGGGCAAGGGGGACAAGCCCCGGACTCAAACCCGTCTACCTCGAAACCCACAGCCCAGCAAAAAGGCAAGAGGGTCGTCATTAATACTATTATAGGCGGATCTCACCTAGTTGGTCGTAGTTTTAAAGCTATGGATCAGTACGTCAATGTCGCAAAGCATTTTGAGGTTGGAGAGTGCAGTAGCCTCGATGATGTTACCCCAGTAAAACAACAAAAGACGATGTCAACGACGTCATATTCCGCAATAGAGATGATTCCGGAGTTCAATCTCCAACCGACGATCTGCTAGTAATCACCACAACAATTGGCTCTGCTTTAGTCCATAAAGTGTTAGTGGACAATGGGAGCTCGGTCAATATCCTTTTCAAGAGAGCTTTTGAACAGATGAAACTTGAGGCAGAAGATTTAAAGCCATGTGAAGGATGGATACGTGGCTTTAACGGAGCATCTACAGCTCCGATGGGTTTTGTGGAACTACTAGTCACATTAGGGCAGTGAGATCGCCAGAGAGTAAGGATCCTACCATTTTTAGTTTTGTATGTGGAGTCGCCTCACAATGCCTTCCTAGGTCGACCGGCCCTTGCTGAAGTTAGGGCATGTATTGCACCTTGGTGCTTGCTACTTAAATTCCCGATTGACTCAGGAGTTGGGGTGATGAGGGGCGACCAAGCTACGGGACGGGCTTGTTACGTCACAGAGTTAAAGACGTTAATGAAAGGATTGAATATAGATGCTAAGGATGATTCCGCCCCTCCAAAGGAGGCCTCAGCATAGCAATTAAGGGGTCCTGCCCCAAGAGAGTCGCCCTCAGATGTACTCGAGGATACAGATCCCAAAGAGGATAGTGAACCCGGGGACAGGAAGGCAACTCCCAACGAAATAACAATCAATATTCCTACTGATGAAACAGATCCAACAAAAGTGCTAAAGATCGGCTCGCAACTGGATCCAGTTAGAGCAAGGGAACTGGCTGATTTCTTTAAGGAAAATCTAGATGTGTTTGCCTGGACTCACGCTGACATGCGTGGGATTTCGCCTACCATCATGAGCCACTCTTTGTGTATTAATCCAAAGCACCCACCAGTCAAGCAGAAAAGACGGATGTTAGGCCCAGAGCGGTCAGCAGCTTTGAAAGAAGAAGTAGAGAAATTAAAAGGTAATGGATTCATTAAGGATTCAAAATATCCCGACTGGATATCGAATTCTGTCCTAGTCAAAAAGTCAAACGGAAAGTGCCGAACATGTATCAACTTTTCTGATTTGAACAAAACTTGCCCGAAGGATAGCTTTCCTCTTCCCAGAATTGATCAAATAGTAGATTCGACGACCGGGCATGAACTTTTATCCTTTATGGACGCCTATTCCAGGTACAATCAAATTCCCATGCACATACCAGATCAAGAGCATACGAGCATTATCACAGACTTGGGGTTGTATTGTTACGTGGTAATGCCGTTTGGGTTAAAAAATGCGGGAGCCACATATCAACGCCTAGTCAACCGCAAGTTTTACAATCTAATCGGGAAAACCATGGAAGTTTACGTAGATGATATGCTCGTGAAATCCAAGCATTCTTCTGATCATACGAAGGACTTAGCAGAAATGTTCAGCATATTACGAAGGTATGGAATGAAGTTGAATCCCTTGAAGTGTTCTTTTGGAGTGGCATCAGGTAAGTTCCTTGGCTTTATCGTGAGTTCCAGAGGAATTGAAATCAATCCGGACCAAATAGCAGCAATACGGGATATAGAGGAGCCGCGGAAGATCAGGGATGTTCAAAGCTTAGCTGGGAAGGTTGCAGCACTGGGCAGGTTTATCTCCAAAGCAACAGACAAGTGTTTACCTTTCTTTGATCTCATAAAACGGGGAAAACGAAATTTTGAGTGGACTCCCGACTGTGTGGAGGCGTTTCAGAATCTATTAGATTTCCTAGAAAAGCCTCCAATATTATCAAAGCCTGTGGAACATGAGGATTTGTTCGTCTATTTGGCGGTATCATCTCACGCCGTCAGCGCAGCATTAGTACGTGAAGAGGATAAAGTCCAGAAACCTGTGTATTACGCAAGCAACAAACTAGCTGCTGTAGAACGTAACTATCCGAAGATAGAGAAGCTTGCTTATAGCCTCCTGATTGCTTCCCGCAAACTTCGCCATTATTTCCAGACACACCCGATAGTTGTATATACAGATCAACCTTTAAGACAAGTGTTGCAAAAACCCGAAGCATCGGGGCGGTTGCTTAAATGGAATATTGAGCTGAGTCAATTTGATTTGAACTTTCAGCCACAAAGATCAATAGGGGGCAAGCATTGGCTCACTTCATGACTGAATTTACAATTCCCGAAGAGGAAACGGTGGGTGACAAGATAGTTACTCTAGATCAAGAGTTGGAGCTTAGTCCGTGGAGACTATATACGGACGGAGCCAAGCACGATTGAAAGTCCGGCGCCGAAGTTGTTTTAATAACTCCTGAAGGACGATCTACTTATTATGCATTACGGTTGGAATTTGCTGCTACTAACAACGATTCCGAGTATGAAGCCCTGATTGCCGGGCTAAAACTCGCCAAAGATTTGGGAGTAAAGACATTATATATATTGCGATTCCAAGATAGTTGTATGTCAAGTTCGGGAAGAATTTGCTGCTAAAGGACCTCGACTCATCACTTATCTCAAAAAGGTAAAGGAGTTATTGGAAGGATTGGAGCATTATAGCACAACACACATTCCAAGAACGGAAAATTAGAAAGCAGATCGACTGGCGAAGCTAGCAAGTTCTGATAATCCTAAAGAAACCGAAGTGGTTCCGATAGAGGTCTTGGAATCACCAAGTTTCGACCTGATGGAAGCAGAGCTAGCCTTGGAAGTTGAACCAGAAAGAGAATCCTAGATGACATCAATTAAGAATTTTCTCAAGAACGGAACCCTCCCATCAAAAAAGGGCAAAAGACGAGCTGTAAGACGCAAGGCTGCAAGATACGTTTTACAGGACGACGTCCTTTATCGTCAAGGGTTTTCAATGCCCCTATTACGGTGTATCGCACACGACGACATTAAACATGTACTGCAAGAAGTGCATGACGTGAGTGTGCAGATCACACTGGGGGCCAAACCCTAGCAAAGAAAGTATTGCAGTACGGATATTCTGGCCTACCATGAATAAAGACGCGGCTGATTATTCACGACGCTGCGATAGATGTCAAAGATTCGCCAAAGTTTCCAGAGCGCCTCCAACCCAGCTCAAGTTGATGGTGAGTCCATGGCCGTTTGCCATGTGGGGAATTGATATTATTGGAGTGTTGCCTATTGCCAAGGGAGGAGCTAAGTACGCGATTGTTGCCGTGGACTACTTCACAAAATGGGTAGAAACTGAACCTTTAACAACCATCACGGCAAGGAAGGTGATCAGTTTTGTGGTCAGAAACATCATTTATCGATTTGGGATACCGAAGACCATCATAACTGATAATGGGACGCAGTTTGACAGCATTGAGTTTAGAAACTTTTGCCAGAAATACAAGATTGATAAACGATACACTGCAGTAGCTCACCCGCAGTCAAATGGCCAGGTCGAAGCCATAAACAAGGTCATCAAATTAATTCTGAAGAAGCGGTTGGAGCGGGCTAAAGCTAGATGGGTAGACGAGTTGCCATTAGCTTTATGGGCCTACTGGACAACCTTTAAGACGGCTACCGGCCATACTCCCTATTCACTTTCCTTTGGGTCAGAAGCAGTGATCCCGGTAGAATTAGAAGTCCCTTCTCATCGAGTGGCGTATTACGATCCGATGACAAATAAGGCACTCCTCCTTGATATGATTGAAGAAAAAAGAGATGAAGCCGACTTGCGTGCTTCGAGACATCGACATCGAGTAGCACATTATTTTGACCAGAAAGTTCGCTTCAAAACCTTTGAACCAGGAGACCTAGTACTGAAACGAGTCTTCCTGCCTTTGACCTAATTGGTTCCAAAATAGGAAGGGCCATACACCATCCAACGGAAGTTTGATACAGGAGCATTCAAGCTAACGACTGTGGACAGTGAGGAGATTCCCAGAGCCTAGAACGCACAGCACCTACGACGATATCTGAGCTAAATATGAAATGTCATCACTTTTGTTTTTATAAGCTATGTAAAAAGGCACGACTTGCCTTGAAAAGTCTGTTTATGTGAAGAAAGGATTATGAAGTAGATGTAGGCTACGACTTAGCTGAACCACTATAAAAATATCGTGTTCCATTTACTTTTCTGCATTATTTATATCTTCAACAATTATTTTATCATGACCATGAAACGCAAAACGTTAAATTAAATTTGGAAAGTTGGAGATGACCTATGTGCAGGAGCAAATAAAATGACTGCTAGTACGATGAAACATAGAAGAATGGGAAGACGACATTCTTAACTCTAACTCTCAAGAATCGAGAGAGAGTATAAAGGACGGGAAGATGACGTCCCTTGAGGCATGAAGGTGCACCCAGATGAGAGACCGCCTCAACGATACTCTAACCTGGTTATGAGACAGGAGAGTATAAAGATGCTAGAAAGAATAGGCATCAATGACGAAAAGAATATGGCCCCGTCCGAGAATCGGGGGCAATTGGATTTTTGATTTAATTAATCTTGAATAATTCTTGCTCAGTTACGCAAGATTGATTGGGGGCATATATGTGCATACATATTCCCCCCAACAATGACTTCGTTATAAAACTTTAGTATGACATACTTTTGCATTTTCACTTAAGTACTAAACTAACAACTTTAGACATTGTAGGAAATAGAACTATTTTTATTCATAAACGTGTGATTTTGTACAAGGAAACCAAGCAAAAAAAAAAAGATGCGAGGGCCGCACTCGCTGCAACAATGTCGAACCAATTGAGTATCAAAATAAAACAAAGCACTTCATCCCTTGGGCTTTGGAGTGGACTTGGATTTTTTGGCAGCCTTCTGAGCATTCTTAGCCTCTTTTTTAGCATAAGTCAAAATGCGCTTTGGCTTTTTCTTCCCTGCAATCGAGGTGCTAGAATCGGTTGATTTTTTCCCAGGAGTCGGAACACTGGAATCAAAAGAAGATTTTTTAGCAAGCTCTTATGTAATAGACCTAGCTGAAAGCTTAACGACTAACCTTGATCCCGAATCCACCACTGCAAGAGGCTTAAGGCTTTCAGGGTCCAGGTCTTCAACTTTTAGCTGCAAGCGTCTGTCTTGTTCGGCTTTCAGTTCAGCCAAAGTGATGTCATCGGCGCTTTTTGAATCCCCGATTATAGCCACATCGGGATCTTCTTCATGCCCTTCATTACCACCGTCGTCTTTTAAGGCATCAATCATCCCATCATCGTGGGAAGTGTCGGCCTTAGACAGATCATCTCCCCTTCCTAACTCTACGGTGGTAGCCTTATCTTGTTCTCCTTGAGCCTTATCCACGGATTTTATCCTGGTGGTGGTTACCTGAGGCACTCCAGTCTTCTCGGTCGGTTCAACACCCACAGAATGAGAAGCAACAGTTATCAACTCGGGAGAAAATAAGGGAGACTTCATCGATTGCCCAATTATGTGGTGAAAAGTGGAGACGGCCTTAACAAATTGAGGTGAGAAGGTAGAAATACCTTCCGATGATTTTTCAGTTGGAGTGACCGCCGTCTCTGACGCCGACTCGGGTATTGGAGATAAAAGAGATGCTCGAGGGATCCCCGGGTTTTCTGGGTCATATCCCTCGACTTCAGAAGTTTCAGCGGTAGTGGAAAAAGAACCAACCTCAGCGATATTATTTTGTTTGGCCATCCGCTTCTCTTCCTCCATAGCAGCGGCAATGAGGCGACGCCCCTCGGCTAGACATGCCGGCTCATCATCTCTTAGATATTTTTCCATAAGCTTATCTTCGTCGACGAAGTCTACCTTAAGTTCCTCTTTCTCCCATTCGATAATTTTACTCCATACGTGAACCAAGGTAGTTGGATAATCTTCAATCCAAGAGATGTTTCGGCGACGCATTATGTGCCCGAAGAATTCAATCAGTTGTTCACCAAAACCGTGCACTTCTTCCTGAGCCTCTAACAGTTGTTTGTGGGTTTCTTCAGCAGACTTAATGACATTTTCCGCATTCCCCTCAGTAGGGCAGCCCTATTCTCAGCTTCCATTAACTTGGATTCCAACAGCGTTTTGTTTCTCCAATTCAGCATTTTTTCTCGCTAACTCGGATTTTTCTCGCTCAAGAGTATTGTAAGCTAGTTGCATTTTGACGTTATCTGACTTGGCATCTTCTGCTTGTTTCTTCAACTCCAAGCGCTCTCGACTATGAGATTCTAGCAAGTCATGATAACGCTTCTGTAACTCTTTAACTTGCTATTTAAAGTTGGTAGCATCTCGTTGAGCGATGACAAGTTGGGCCTGTGTGTCCTCAAAGTCCTTCTCCAATTTTTTCAAGGCTTCTGCGTCTATATCTGCAATCTTTTTCATCGAATTAATATCCGTAATCAAAGTCTGAATGATTCTGGAGAGATTACGTGAATACTTGAACATCTCCGAGTATTGTTTTTCGACTGCGTTAATCTTTGCTTTGGCCTCATCTGCCCACCTTGAAGAAACAGGATCGAGAGCAGGTAAGAAAGTTAGATTTTCAAAATAATGGTCGGGGAATTGCTTCTCCAAATATTCCCGCTTAACTTTAGACTCAACGTCCAGTGGTGGAGGTTGGCTGTATGTTAGCTCAGTGTCCCTGTGTTTAGTGGGCACGATGGCTGCATCACCCTTTCCAGGTCGCTTATCAGAAACCTTATGTTTGTCTCGTGAGTCGGTATGTTTCGGTGGACTTTTTTCCCGACTGTGTTTGTCTTGAGGAGAAGTTCGGTCTTTGGGCTGCGATGTGTCTTCTCCTCGATGACTTTGATAGCTTTTATATCGGTCTGAATCCGACCGGACGGGGGAGCGAGAACGCGAAGTGTGTGACTGATAAGAATCATGAGGCCTTATGTCCTCTCTACCCTGGCTTTCACGACGATCATGCTCGACATTGGAAGGGGGTCTAGTCATGCTACGACGTAATTTCCTGATGTCATAGTAAGGGCGAGACATTGTACCTGTGCAACAATATAAGTGGAATTTAGAATCAGTGTTCACATAAGAAGTAAATGTTGTGAAGTGTGGTGTTATTGTGTTGGGTGCATCATAAGTGGTGTCCCACCACCCCCCCCCCCCCCCCCGACAAACCCGAAGTAAGGCCAGCGCGAGTGGGCTCTTTGGCCTTAACGGGAGTAGTCTCCTCTGAAGATGTGAAAACTAAAGGATTTGTACCAAAGTCCTCTGAAGTGTAGATGGTTTCAGGTAGAGGGAGATCTCCTAAACCCTGAAATGTGGAATCATCGGTAGTAGGGACATCTCCTTGAGAAGCGTCTATTGGCAGCTCTTTAGGGGACATTGACTTTTCAGGAGAAATAGCTTCATCAGGGACGATATACCCTTCTCTGTGCTTTTCGGCTATGTTGGCCAACTCATCGTCCTGAGTTGAAGATGGAGAGGGTGAAGTCCGAAGAGGTATCGTTGGACTTTTCGAGCCCTCGCTCGTTCCAGGAATTATGTCTATTGGGGGTATATATACATATGGAGCCGACCCATGACCTATGATGCGGGTAATGGATAGTAGCCCGTGATGATGTAGGTACTCATCCTTAAGAACTTCGTCAATGGTTAGAAATTTTGATCGCCATTGAGGAGTCGATGCAACCGATCAAAGTATAATTGATCTGATATTTGCTTTGGGTTATCAACTGCGAACAAAAGAGAAAGCAGGTTAATGTGTTGACATGAACAGTCAAAATCGAGATCTAGAAAATCGATGCTTTACTTGATTTGGTCCACCTCCTGGCATACCCCGGCTGTTTCCTGATATAAAACCATTCTAGCTTGGAATTGCCGGCCTTGCTAATAAATGGAGCTGAAATAATTTTCCTTTTTGGGACTGATTCGAAATAAGAGAAGGAAGGAGTTTCCCGAGTCCGATTCTTGAAATTATAAAAAATGTGGATGTCATCGAAAGTGAGCTCTGTATCTAAAATCTCTCTGTATGCTATATATAAGGTATATAAGTAAGCATAGTGGTTGGGATGTAACTGCATGGGGGCAATCCACATCTGTCTCAGGAAGTCGACGACAAAAGGCGGGAATGGTGGAATAGCCCCAACCATACACATCGATCGAGTAATTGCCATAAATCCTTCCGGAGGATTGTGAGGACGATCAGCTTTCGATGGCACCAGGGTATCTCTTTTCAGTATCCCGTGCTTTAAATATATTCGAACAAGTCTGTCGTTATCAATCGTCGATTCGACGAAATCATTAGGTAATTCCAAAATAATGGCGAACTCAAATTCATCAGGAGCTCGATTATCTCCTATTCCCCCTTCCTCTTCATCGCCCAGAGAAACTTCGCTATCGGAAGGTGTTTCACTATTATGTGCTCCTACTTCATAATCTGAGCCCTCATCGTCCCATTCGGGGTCTGAGGAAGAAGATATGTCATCAACAGTATATTTCTCAGAAGTTTCCGCAACTTTCAACTTCTTTGCTAATATAGATGAACGTCTCTCGGCCATGATCACTAGACTATTGAAGAAACAATAGCAAGGATTAGAGTAAAGTTGCCCGTGTCCCCCGTGTGTGTATGTGAACTAAAGTGTGTGCTACATGTAACAAAGATGCAAAGTAAACACATGAGAGCGTGATATACAGATTCAAAAGAGTAATAATGGTTTGGAACAGTTCTTGATGTTTGTTATGTTCGTAAGGCGCTATCCTAACTGTTCATCAAGTTGAAGGTTATGCCAAGCATTGATTAAGCTAGTTGGAAAAATTCTTGCACATTGAGTTAGACTGTTTCGGTTCGGTTCGGGAATGTGTAATGGGATCGGATCGGGGGGCAAAGTCGTGTTTCGCTCTAAAGCAGATGTTCACACCCAGTGAGTAGAACCGGATCAGTTCGGATGTAGGCTTTTGGATCGGATCGGATCAGCTTGAATAATCCTTTTTCTCTTTGTCTCTTATTCCGATCCGACCCGATCAGATAGGTTTTGTTTTCCCTTTTTTCCTTTTTCTGCTCCGACCCAATTCGGTCTTGCAAACATCCTTCCCTTTCCTTCATTACAACGTTTCTTCACCCGAACCAGTCCCAGTTCCTCTCCTCTCCTTCATCTCCTTCATTTTCCACCTCGCCGAACCCAACTCCATTTCACAAACCCCAATTAAGTCCAAGCACTTACGTGCTCAAATATACTGTAGAACCCTAATTCCTCCTCTCAACGCCTCGAGGTGGTGACAGAGCCACCAACGACGATGGCGAGGAGAGAGGAGGCCAAGGCGTTGAAACCTGGCAAACGCCATGATCAAATCGCCCAATTTGACCACAAATCTCGACTGAACTCAATTATTACAAGGATAATCAAAGCTTTTAACCTACCGAATTGTTTAATTTAAGGAAGAACGAGAGAGTTTTGGAGTTTTTGAAACTCTAGGGTTTTGATGCAAAGTTTGTAGGACGAGAATAATAAAAGAAGAAGAGGAAGAAGAAGACGGGAGGAAGATTTATATAAGTTTGTGGTGACTACTCGTATTCCCAGTCTTCTCTACCCCGTTCGGACTAGGATTCAAGCCCACAAAGGCGCTCTGGCCTGTTAATCCATGATGTAGCAATACTGGAGGGTCCATCCAGGTGTGCCACTGGAGGAAATCCATTCGGATCGAAATCCAAACAGAAAGGGAACATATACACTTATTTGCCATGCAGGATGAATTTGAGGAAAAGTAAAGAAAAAGCTCACTTGGAAGAATCACTGGACATTAAAGGGAACTCTCAAAATTGTTTGAAAATGAATAAAGTAATTCATAGGGTTGTGGGTATATATAAGCAGCAAAGGCAACGACTTTATGAAGTGACAAAATGCCATAAGTAAATGGAAGCGATCATTCAATGGCTCTAATTCGAAGGATGTTTCGTAAACTGCTTCGAAGCACACTTTATCTTAAATAAGAGTGTACTTCGAGGGGGCAAAATGTTAGCCTACTTTGTGAATTAGGCTACACAAAGAGCAAACAATGAGAAAGCCGCCAACCGGTCCGGATCGGAGGGAGATAACGCATGAAAAAAGTAGAGATCAAAGACGCAGAAACCATATCGGTTCGTATCGGAGAAGTATGTCAGCAACATCAAAAGATAGCAAGTGGCCTCATCGGATGGGATCGGAGGCGCCAATCCGAACCCCTTTCTCTGAACCTATGACCGTTGCTGCACACATCTCCTGAAGACTCGAGCCATGCATGACCATTTCCTCCCACGATCTCCTACTAAGTCGATGCGCTGTCACCATCTAGAGGCCTCCGAACCCGACTCTTATGGGATGGGTGCCACGCGGTTCTGAACCGGAGCCACTTCGAAGTGATTTTTCACCTATAAATACACCATCAAGAGGCATTTGAAAGGATCTTTTGGCAAATTCTCAGTTCTAACTTCCTGCATAGCCGAATTTCATAACTACATTCAAATCAGAATAATCTCTTAAAGTCTATTTTTGAGAGATTTGATTGAGTATATGCATTGTAATTGTGAAGTTGAGTGAGAATCATTGCTGTATTTGCATTCAAATCATCAATTAAAAGAGTATAGAGTGGACGTAGGCTCTTTAATGCTGAACCACTATAAATCGTGTGTTCTTCGTTGCTTTTTAGTTCTATTTCATTAAATTCATAGCTCATTTGGGTGTTGTTAGCCCACTTTGTGAACTGGGCAACACAAAGTCAAGATGTGAAATATTGAAGAACTTGAAAAACACTGAAGCGGGTCGGATCGGAGCAGTGTATCGGTTCGGATCGGATAAAGTCTTCTGTTCCGATCGGTGAACTATTGCTGTTGGAATCAGAGAGGCATAGCCGTTCGGATCGGAGAGCAACCCACTTCCAGTTGGATCGGAAAGCTACCTGCTACAAAGACAGATCGGAGCGGAGCAGAGTAAAAACAAGAATTAGTCCTAAGTTAATCCGGGTCGGATCGGGTCCTCCGATCCGAACCCCTTGTGCACACTCTTTCGATCCGAGCTTGTCTTCCACGTCACTCCCCTGCATGAGCGCCTGGTTATTCGGAGCGGCTATGACCAGTTCCTACCCACAACGTCCACTGCTCTGATGCGTTGTTAACATAGAAATCCACCCGAACCCGAGGCTGATGGGATGGATGACACGTGGCTCCGATCCGGATCGGGTTCTGGGCTAATTTTCACCTATAAATACCCCGTCTGGAGACAAAGAAAAGGTTCTTTTTCCTGGCACTTTGAGAGTTCAACCACCTTCATAACCCAAATTCCAACACTCCCGGAAAATCCAAATCCTCTTTCATTATTTGTTTTTAGACAATTGAGTGAATGTAAGTGAGTTGTGAGAGAAATCAAGTGAATATTTCATTGTATTTGCAACTAAATCATTGAAAATAGTGAAAGACAAGTGGACGTAGGCATTACTTCGCCGAACCACTGTAAATCCTGTGTGTTCATTTTACTTTTGATCTCATTTCATTCTGTTCTTAATCAATTTGGGTGTTAGAACCATTTTTTGGTCTAACATTTTGGTGCTTTCACTGAGAACTATCTGAATTCTTTGTTTTTCGGGATTATCGTTCTACTTTTTGGACCGTTGAGTTCAAAGAAGTTAATCCTTAAGTTTCGAAGCTCTTGGATATTTGTTGAATTGATTGTTGAAGAACCATGTCCAAAGGAAAAGGCAAAGAAGTTCAATCCGGTCGAGTAAATGGAGCTGGCGAAGATCAGCAAAATGCGGTTGTGACAAGGTCTCATGGGCAGAGTTCAGCAGCAGGACGAACCGATGCAGGAAACCCGAACCGCCTTCAGGGGGAGAGCTCCGATCCGATCCAAGTAGGAGATTCTGAAGCAGTGCATTCCCCCAACCTGAACCGACCCAAGCAGCTTGCCATGTACCGACCCGACCAGGCTCCCCAGCTCCGAACCGACCCGATCTCCCATCTCTGAACCGATCCGACCCTTGGTGACGTTGGAACCTCTACTCGAGTCCCTACGAATGCTCCGATTCCAGCCACCGGGGTCAATGATCAGGTCAATCCATCTGCGCCCATTACTCAAGGAGATTTCTCACGCCTACTTGACATGCTTGAGAGTACTAGGGAGGCTATGAAAATCCACGAGCGCACCAACCTCATGATGCAAGAAAATATGAGACTCATGAGCAGGGAAATTAGCGAACTCCGAAGACAAAGAACCCCTTCCCCGGTTCGTCACACACTAGTGGATCAGTCTTCTTCTTCCGAGGAAGAGCGGCCCCGTGAACGAAGGCCGCTCGAACGACCTCAGAATTTGGAGCAGCTAACATTCGTATCTTTGGGGTCTCGCGAGGATATTGCACGAGCACTAGGAAACAATGATCCCACTCAGGGGCAAAGGCTCCAGTCCCCTCCTCCCGAGATCGACCGGGAGCGTAGGGAGCGGAATAGAGCAGAAGCAGCTCAAAGAAGAAGAGCATCTCCTGAACAAGAGCCCAGAAGGAACCCGGATACCAGGACCAGGGAACCTGAACGGCCCCTAACTAATGCTGATGTACAGGCAATGGTACGTCAGATTATGTCCAAGAGCCGGAGCTATACCAATGAAGATTATGGCATTGAGCGAAGCCATACACCTTTCACTGACGACATCCTCGATTTTCAGTTTCCCCGGAGTTTTAACCTGCCACAGATGGACAAGTACAATGGAAGAACTGATCCAGGACAGCATTTGATGCGATACTCGTGGCTCATGAATGCTGCCGCTGCTCCTGATGCAGTGAAATGTAAGGCATTCCCAATCTATTTAGAAGATGTAACGCTGTTATGGTTTACCCGACTTCCCCCTCGTTCGGTGTCGAATTATAAGGAATTGAGCGAACGTTTTATGAATCAATTCCGACTCCATACCCGAAAGTCCAAAAGTGTTATTGAATTATCAAGAATTAAGCAGGCGCCAGGAGAGTCTTTGAGGTCATATCTTGACCGTTTTAACTTAGCTGTGACTGAAGTTAGCGACCCGCATGAGCCCACCATCTTGATGGCATTAAAGGAAGGAGTCGATCCTGAATCTGAGTTCGGAGATTACCTTTCTGGGAAGACACCCTCCACGAGAGATATATTCTATGAAAAGGCTGATATTTATTTGAGACGAGAGGAGGCCAGGGCAAACCGAAAGAGAAAGTCTGAAGCGGCTTCAAAAGAAAATGTTCAGAGTAACGTCGCCGTGAAGCAGTCTTGGGAAAGTTCCGGAAAAGTTGAAGTAAATGTGGGAAACAAGAGTGGAAACGACAAGTCTGGAAACGGGGGCAACAACAATAACCGTAATGCGAACGGTAACAGAAGAAATAGAAATAGAGGAAGTGATCCTAGCAAAAGGCCCCGATTCCAGACTTATGAGAATTATACACCGTTGAACGACACTCTGGAGAACATTTACCTGGATACATACAATGTTTTGCAATATAAAAGACCGCCACCTCGTGACTCGACAGAGAAAGAAATGGCAACTGGGAAGTTTTGTTTGTTTCATGGAACTCATGGGCATTCAACCAATGAGTGTCGGCATTTGAGAGATGTGATTGAGAAGCTGCTGCGCGAAGGGAAGCTGGATGAATATAAGGTTTCCCCGAGGGACAGGGGGCAAGGAGAGCAGGCTCCAAAACAGATTCAATCTGCTCCCAAGCCTACAGCGCAGCAAAAAGGCAAGGGAATTGTTATCAACTCCATAGTGGGTGGACCTCACCCAGCAATCCGTAGCTTTAGAGCAATGGATCAATATGTAAACGCTGCCAAGCACGTAGATGTGAATGAAGGTGATGATTTGGAAGATATCGCCCCCATAAAACAACAGAAGACAATGTTTGACGACGTGGTATTCCGCAGCAGAGATAATACTGGGATCCAATCACCCACTGATGATCCGTTGGTCATTACTACCACCATCGGGTCGACCTTGGTTCATAAGGTGTTAGTAGACAACGGAAGTTCTGTCAATATTTTATTTAAAAAGTCATTTGATCAGATGAAGCTTGAATCTGAAGAATTGAAGCCATGGGAAGGATGGATCAGAGGCTTCAACGGGGCGTCAACAGCTCCCATGGGGTACATAGAATTGCCCGTGACCTTGGGGCAAGGAGAACGCCGAAGAGTGTGGATGCTTCAATTCGTAGTGTTGGACGTAGATTCGCCTTATAATGCATTTTTGGGAAGGCCTGCCCTTGCTGAGTTCAGAGCTTGTATCGCCCCTTGGTGTTTATTGCTTAAATTCCCAACTGAAGCCGGAACTGGAGTAATGAGAGGGGATCAAGTTTTCGGACGGGCCTGCTATGTTGCCGAATTAAAGATGTTGATGAAAGGACTTAACATCGAGAGTAAAGATGCCTCGCCTCCCCCAAAGGGGGGCTCGGCATAGCAATTAGAGAGATCGACCCTAAAGGAACGCCTGAAGACCTGGATCCCAGAAAAGACGAGGAACCAGAGACTAGAAATGCAACTCCTAATGAAGCGACAGTGGAAATTCCCATTGATGAAGCTGATCCAACAAGAGTTTTGAAGATTGGATCTCAATTGGATCCACGTCGAGCCAAAGAACTAACGGACTTCTTGAAGGCGAACTTGGACGTGTTTGCCTGGACCCACGCTGACATGTGTGGGATATCGCCATCCATCATAAGTCACACACTAAATGTAAACCCGAAACATCCGCCCGTGAAGCAAAAGAGACGTATGCTGGGCCCAGAGAGGTCGGCTGCTCTCAAAGAGGAAGTGGAGAAGCTGAAGCAGAACGTAGTTATTCGAGATTCGACATATCCCGACTGGATATTGAATCCCGTCTTGGTAAAAAAGCCGAATGGAAAGTGGCGGACTTGCATTGATTTTTCAGACCTGAACAAAGCTTGCCCAAAAGATAGTTTCCCACTTCCCAGGATTGACCAGCTTGTAGATTCGACAGCAGGTCATGAACTTCTCTCTTTCATGG
This sequence comes from Allium sativum, assembly GCA_030737875.1. Taxonomy (NCBI): domain Eukaryota; kingdom Viridiplantae; phylum Streptophyta; class Magnoliopsida; order Asparagales; family Amaryllidaceae; genus Allium; species Allium sativum. The sequence continues at coordinate 290,857,699 of CM060927.1, forward strand.
ACGCATATTCTGGGTACAACCAAATTCCTATGCACGTGCCAGATCAAGAACATATGAGCTTCATTACAAATTTGGGATTATATTGTTATGTTGTAATGCCATTCGGATTGAAAAACGCCGGAGCCACTTATCAGTGCTTGGTGAACAGAATGTTTTATAATCAAATAGGGAAGACTATGGAAGTTTACGTGGATGATATGCTTGTCAAATCGAAACAGTCCTCCAGCCATACGCAAGACTTGGCGGAAATGTTTGGTATCCTGCGAAAGTAACGGATGAAGTTGAATCCTTTGAAATGCTCATTTGGAGTGGCATCGGGAAAGTTCCTAGGCTTCATTGTGAGCTCCCGAGGAATTGAAATCAATCCTAGCCAAATAGCAGCGATTAGAAACATTGAAGAGTCGAGGAGAATTAAAGACGTCCAAAGTCTTGCAGGGAAAGTAGCTGCGCTGAGTAGATTTATCTCTAAAGCCACAGATAAATGCATCCCGTTTTTTGAGTTGATTAAAAGGGGAAAGAAGAACTTTGAGTGGACTCCGGACTGTGTTGAGGCCTTTCGAAATTTACTGGAACTGCTAGAGAAACCGCCGATTTTGTCAAAGCCAGTGGATCATGAAGAATTGTTTGTTTACTTGGAAGTCTCGGCTCATACCGTTAGCACAGCCCTGGTTCGAGAAGAAGACAAAGTACAAAGGCCAGTATATTATGTAAGCAATAAATTAGCGGCGGCAGAGCGCAGCTACCCAAAGATTGAGAAGCTCGCTTACGGCCTCCTAATCGCATCCCGAAAACTTCGTCACTATTTCCAAGCTCATCCAATAACCATATACACTAACCAGCCCTTGAGGCAGGTGTTGCAGAGACCCGAAGCGTCGGGAAGGTTGATCAAATGGAATATAGAATTAAGTCAGTTTGATTTAAATTTTCAACCACGAAGGTCGATCAGGGGCAAGCTCTGGCAGACTTTATAGCAGAGTTCACCATCCCAGAGGAGGAAGTAATCGATGACAGAGTGGTTAAGTCCGAGGACGAGTTGAAGATAGATCCATGGAAACTATACACAGATGGAGCCAAGAAAGACCGAAGGTCCGGAGCTGGAATCGTCTTAGTCACTCCTGAAGGACGGTCGTTATATTACGCTCTACGATTAGAATTCTCGGCGACTAACAATGACTCTGAATACGAAGCCCTGATTGCCAGGCTGAAGCTTGCTAAAGACCTCGGAATAAAAACGTTGGACATATTCTGTGACTCTAAAATCGTTGTTTGCCAAGTACGAGAGGAATTTGTGGCTCGGGGACCTCGACTTATCGCCTACCTCAGGAAAGTGAGAGAGTTATTGAGCAACTTGGAGCGGTACAATATAACACACATCCTAAGAGCCGAAAACCAGAAGGCGGATAGGCTGGCAAAGCTGGCTAGTTCCGACAATCCAGAAGAGACTGAAATAATTCCAATTGAAATGTTGGAATTGCCAAGCTTTGAGTCGATGGAAATTGAGTTCGCTTTCGAAGCAGAATCGGAGAAGGAGTCGTGGATGACCCCAATTAAGAACTTCCTTAAAAATGGGACACTCCCATCAAAGAAGAGTGAGAAAAGGGCTATAGTTCGCAAGGCTACCAGATATGTCATACAAGATGATATTGTTTATAGGCAAGGATTTTCTATGCCCCTATTACGATGTATAGCACACGACGACATCAAACGTGTACTAAGAGAAGTGCACGAAGGTGAGTGTGGAGATCATACAGGAGGTCAGACTTTAGCGAAAAAGATATTGCGATATGGATACTTCTGGCCCACAATTAATAAAGATGCATCCGATTACTCACCACGCTGCGATAAGTGCCAGAGATTCGCCAAAATCCCCAGAGCACCGTCGACCCAACTCAAGTCAATGGTGAGTCCTTGGCCATTTGCCACGTGGGGAATTGACATCATTGGAGTTCTACCGATTGCTAAAGGAGGAGCGAAATATGCAATAGTCGCTGTGGACTATTTTACGAAGTGGGTGGAAGCTGAGCCCTTGACCAAAATCACGGCAAGAAAGGTGATAAGTTTCGTGGTTAGAAATATTATATGCCGATTTGGGATCCCAAGGACCATTATAACTGACAACGGAACCCATTTTGATGGTACTGAATTCAGAAATTTCTGCCAGAAGTATAAGATCGACAAGCAATACACTGCGGTTGCTTATCCGCAGTCGAACGGGCAAGTTGAGGCAATAAACAAAGTAATAAAATCCATCCTCAAGAAACGGTTGGAGCGCGCAAAGGCAAAATGGGTTGACGAATTGCCCCTAGCTTTGTGGGCATATCGGACAACATTTAAGACGTCTACTGGTCATACCCCTTTCTCTCTCTCTTTTGGCTCAGAAGCAGTAATTCCAGTAGAGCTTGAAGTCCCTTCCCACCGGGTGAGATATTATGACCTGATGACTAATCGGGCACTCTTACTCGAGTCTCTTGATGAAATCAAAGAAAAAAGGGATGAAGCGGATTTGCGTGCTGCAAGGCATCGACGTCAGATGGCACGCTATTACGACAAAAAAGTTCACCTTAGGACTTTTGAACCAGGAGATTTGGTGCTAAAGAGAGTCTTTCCATCCCTTCCTCACCTCGGTCCAAAGTGGGAATGACCCTTTGTCATCCAACGGAAACTTGAAAAAGGAACCTTCAAGTTAACGACCGTAGATGGCGAAGAAGTCCCTAGAGCATGGAATGCCCAACACTTGATGCGATATTTGGATTAAGAAATGTTGTACTTTTTATTATTTTTCTTATGAACTCTGTAATAAGGCACGACTTGCCTTGGGAAAATCTGATGATATGAATAAAGGACTATAAAGTGGATGTAGGCTACGACTTAGCCGAACCACTATAAAAATATCGTGTGTTATTTACTTTTATGCATTATATATATACATTCATCGACTATTCTGTTGTGATTATAGAATACAAGATGATTCAAGACCTGAAAAGGTTGAAGATAGTTTAAATATAAGAAAAAGCACAACGGCTATTTGTGTGACAAAACATAAAAGAATGAGGAAACGACATTCTTAACTCTAACTCTCCAGAGAGAGAGGGAGTATAAAAGCGTCTCCGACTGAGCGCTGAGAAAGAGATTCTTCCCCGCTGAAGGATCGGAGGGTGAGAAAACGACATTCTTAACTCTAACTCTCCAGAGAGAGAGTATAAAAGCGTCTCCGACTGAGCGCTGAGAAAGAGATCCTTCCCCGCTGAAGGATCGGGGAGTGAATAGATTGCTGAGCTCGAACTCAAACTCTCCAGAGAGAGAGAGAGAGTATAAAAGGACGGGAAGACGACGTCCTCTGAGGCATGAAGGTGCACCCGGACAAGGGACCGCCTCAGTAAGAACTCTAACCTGAATATAAGACAGGAGAGTATAAAAGAGATGCCAGAAAAAACGACAGGCAATGACGACACAGAAAATGCTATCCCGTCAGAAAATCGGGAGCATTCAGATTGCTTGATTAAGCCTTAAATAATTTGTGAGAATTAACTGGGGGCATATATGTATACACATATTTCCTCCCTCCGTAACTTCATTTCATAACTATAGTATGACAGACATTTTTACATAAGTGCAGAACTACTGACAAACAGACATTGCAGAAAATGAATTATTTTTTATTTACGAATGAATGAATTTGTACAGGAAAATAGCTAAAAAAGAAGGTGCAAGAGCCACTCTTGTAGCAGCAATTGTTGGTTCACTAAATGCAAAAACGACACAAGGCAACCCACTATTTAGATTTCGAGTGAGCCTTGGACTTCTTGGCGGCTTTCTCCGCATCCTTTGCCTCTTTCTCGGCCTCTGTCAAGATTCGTTTTGATTTCTTCTTTCCTGAAGATGCGGCGCTGGAACCGGTTGACTTCTTCCCGGAGGGCGGAGCGCTGGAATCAAGAGAAGATTTTTTAGCGAGTTCCTCTGTAATAGATCTAGTTGAGAGCTTAACAACTAACCTTGATCCCGCATCCACAACTGCGAGAGGCTTGAGGGCTTCAGGGTCTAGTTCTTCGGCTTTTAATTGCAAGCGTTTATCTTGATCAGCTTTCATTGCAGCCAAAGTAGCATCATCAGCATTTTTCGACTCCCCGACTATTGCCACCTCTGGATCTTCCTCATGTCCTCCGTCGCCGCCATCGTCCTTTAAGGCTGCTATCATTTCTTCATCATGGGTGGTTTCAGCCTTAGAAGGTTCGCTTCCTCCTCCCAAATCTATAGGAGCATCCTTGTCCTTCCCTTCTTTTGCCTTCTCCGAAGGTTCTGCCCCAGATGCGGCTCCCTGAGTCACCTCTGCCTTTCTGAATGGCTCAACACCTACAGAGTGAGAAGCAACAGTTATCAACTCAGGAGAAAATAATGGGTTTTTCATCGATTGCTCAATCACGTGGCAAAAGGTAGAAATAGCCTTGACGAATTGAGGAGAAAAGGTAGGGATACCTTCGGAAGACTTCTCGGCAGGGGTAACTACTGTCTCTGATGTCGTTTCAGGAATAGGGGATAGCAGAGTTGTTCGAGGGATTCCCGGATTTTCAGGATCATACCCCTCTACTTCAGAAGTCGCAGGGGTAGTAGAAGAGGAACCAGCTTCGAGAACATTCTTCTGTTTTGTCCTCCGCCTCTCTTCTTCCATAGCATCAGCAATGAGGCGGCACCCTTCCGCTAGGCGTTCTGGCTCATCATCCCTCAAGTATTTCTCCATTAGCTTATCCTCATCGATGGAATCGACTTTGAGTTCCTCTTTTTTCCACTCGACGATCTGATTCCATACTTGAACTAGAGTGGATGGCTAATCCTAGATCCAAAAAATGTTTCGGCGACGGATGATATGTGCGAAGAATTCAATCATTAATTCGCCGAAACCCTGAATCTCTGCCTCCGCCTCTGACAGTTGTTGGCGGGCCTCCTCCGCAGATTTGATAGCACACTCAACGTTGCCCTCCGCCAGGGCAGCTCTGTTCTCTGCCTCCAGTAGCTTTGAAGCCAGGTCAGCATTTTTCTTTTCTAGCTCAGCATTCCTCTTTGCTAACTCGGCATTTTTCCGTTCGAGGTCAGTGTAAGCAAGGCGCGTCTTAGCAGCTTCTGACTTAGCATCATCAGCTTGCTTTTTTAACTCAGAACGCTCTTGAGTGTGAGATTCAAGCAAGTCATGATAACGTTTTTGCATATCCTCAAATTGTTGTTTGAAGTTGGTAGCGTCCCTCTGAGCAATAGCAAGCTGGGCCTGTGTGTCCTCCAAATCTTTACCTAGGTTCTTTAAGGCCTTTGCATCTTCTTCCGTGGTTTTTTGCATTGAATCAGCATTCGTGATTAGAGTACGGATAATTCTGGAAAGGTTGCGTGAATATTTAAACATCTCAGAATACTGTTTTTCAACCGCGTCTATCTTTGCTTTGGCCTCGTCTGCCCACCTGGAAGAAATAGGTTCGAGGGCAGGTAAAAAAGTCAAAGTCTCGAAGCAATGTTTGGGAAATTGCTCCTCCGAATACGCCCGCTTGATTGCATTCTCCGCATCTAGTGGTGGAGGAGCGGGGATCGTCAATTCAGTGTCCCTGTGTGTGGAGGATTCAATAGTTTCTTTGTCTTCCCTAGGTCGTTTAGTAGCAGGGACCTTGCATTTACTTCGAGACTCAATATCTTTTGGAGGACTTCTCTCTCTGCTACGCTTTTCGTGGGAAGAGGTGGAGTCTTTCGATTGTGGCCTATCCTCTTCCCTACGACTTTGATAACCTTTGTATTTTTCTTGGTCCGACCGAACGAGAGAGCGGGAACGTGAGGGTCGAGGGCGATAGGATTCATAAGGCCTTCTCTCCTCCCTACCGCGATCATCACGGCGATCGTACTCGATATCTTGAGGTGGATTAGACATGTTGCGGCGGATCTTCCTGATATCGTAGTAAGATCGGGACATCGTGCCTGCACAATAAGACAAATGAAATTCAGAATCAATAGTTTCATAGAGAGAGAGGTGCAATGAATGCTAATGCTATTGTGTAAAGCGTGTCCTAAGTGGTGTGTTCCCCCCAACCAACCCGATTCTGAAGCTAGACTAGTACGGGTAGGCTCTTTGGCCTTAGCAGGAGTAGTCTCTTCAGAAGAGGAAAAGACTAAAGGATCCTTCCTAAAATCCTCTGAAGTGTATATAGTTTCAGGTAAGGGGAGATCCCCCAAACCCTGGAATAATGGGTCATCAGTGCTAGGGACATCTCCCTTGGAAGCATTAAGTGGCGACTCTTTGGAGGATGTTGACTTTTCCAGAGAAGTAGCCTCCTCGGGGGCAGTATATCCTTCACGACGCTTTTCGGCCAGGTTAGCCAATTCATCATCTTGAGTAGAAGATGGAGAAGGTGAAGTTTGAAGAGGCACTGCAGGAACTCCCGAACCTTCTCCTGTCTCTGGGACTACATCCACTGGAGGAATATATACGTATGGAGCCGTCCCATGACCAATACTACGAAAAACGAATAACAGCCCAGGAAAGTGAAGATATTCGTCCGTCAAGACTTCATCAATAGTCAGGAATTTTTGGTCGCCATTAAGAAGTTGGTGCATCCGGTCAAAGAACACCTGATCTGATATTTGTTTTGGATTGTCAACTGCAAACAAAAAGGAAAACGAGTTAAGACAATGACTTGAAGGTATAGAGCCAAGATGTAGATAATCAGTGCTTTACTTGATTTCTCCACCTCCTGGCACATCCAGGCTGTCGCTTCACATAGAACCATTCCAGTCTGGAATCTCCAGCTTTACTGCTGAATGGTGCTGAGATTATCTTCCTCTTAGGAACAGACTCAAAATAGCAGAAAGAAGGAGTCTCTCGAGTCCGATGCTTGAAGTTATAGAAGAAATGAACGTCATCGAAAGTGAGATCTATGCCTAAGATCTCACGGTATGCTATGTATAAAGTGTGCAAGTAGGCATAAGAATTGGGATGCAGCTGCATGGGGGCAATCGGCATTTGTCTTAGAAAGTCAACGATGAAGGGAGAAAATGGAGGGATAGCGCAGACCATACACATCAACCGAGTGACCGCCATATATCCTTTTGGAGGGTTGTGAGGACGGTCAGAGCTCGAAGGCACTAGAGTGTCCCTTTTCATTATCCCGTATTTCAAACAGATGTGGGTAAGTCGGTCGTTATCGATTGTTGATTCAACAGAATCTTGGGGTGATTCCAATATGACAGCCGATTCAAACTCATCAGGAGCTCCGTCGTCGCCAACCCCTCCTTCCTCTTCAAAACCTAGAGAAACTTCATTCTCTGAAGACACTTCGTCACTTTCACGATTTCCAACCTCATAGTTTGAACCCTCATTATTCCATTCTGGATCCGACGGAGAAGATATGTCCTTGACAGTAATTTTGCTGGAGGTCTCCGAGGCTTCTTTCTTCTCAGCTAGTCTGGAAGAGCGTCTGGGTCTCATAGTCATAAAACTATTGAAGAAGTAATAGCACAAATTAGAGCAAATTAGCCTGTATCCCCCCGTGTATGTGTGCAAACTAAAGTGTAAACAATGCATGCGGAAGGTGCAAAGTAAATGTTTAAATGTGCGACGAAAAAGTTTGGCAAAATATAAAGAGTTGAAGTAGTTCTTGATGTCCAGTTACGTTTGCAAGGCACTATCCTAATTGTCCATTAGGTTGAAGATTATGCCAAAAGTTGATTGGGCCAGTTAAACAAGCTCTTATGCATTAAGGTGAACTGCTTTTCGGTTCGGTTCGGGCGCGCTTATGGGGATCGGATCGGGGATGCGGCCTCGACTTGGGCTCAGATAAACTGTGGAACTCAGAAATCAAAATCGGATCGGTTCGGAGGTGGAGTCCCCTAACGGTTCGGATCGAATCACATAGTCATACTTCTCCTCCTTTTTATCTTATGGTCCGACCCGATCCGGTTAGGCAAGCTCCCTTTCCCCCTTCCTTAAATACTTGCTCCGACCCGATCCGATCTCCTGTATTTCTTTTCTTTTTTCTTTCTTTACTTGCCCCGACCCGGTCCGACCTCCTGAATTTCCTTTCTTCTTCCCTTATTTTTTCACCTTCCATATTCCTCCGAACCGAACCGATTCCCTACTATCTTCTTCTTCTCCTTCACCCTCTTTCTTCCCTAACTGACGCCAAGGCCAGTTTCGTGCTAGTCACCCAAATCAAAGCCAAGCAATCATGCGCTGGCGCACTCAACAACGGATTCTAATCCCCTCCGTTCCAACCTCGAGATGGCGACGAGTCTACTGGTGACGATGACGAGGGAGGGTCATGGTGGCAAGGTCATCAGAGTTTCATACTCAAATCATCCTAATCGTCTACGAATCCGAATCGAGAGTAACTAAAGAAGGAATTGTTTAAAGTTTTATAACCTACCGATGTAATTACTTCGAGAATTAAAAGGAATTTTGATACTTCAAGAAATAGGTTTTCTCGTTTTTGCAGAGCTTCAGGAGCAATGAAACAATAAAAATGAGAGAAGGAAGAAGACTCAGTTTATATAGAGGAGAAGAGTGTCTATTCGTCTCCCCATTCGGATCGACAGCCCAATAGAAGAACCCCCGTTCGGATCGGATGGACAGCCCAGAAGCAAAGATTGGCCCAATAGTCCAGTGAAAAATAGAAAGGAGAAGGGGTTTGTTCGGATCGGAATCCGAACCGAACCGAGTTCTTTAGCTCAGCAACGAATTAAATTGAAATTTGAAGAAAAAGATGAAAACACAAGGAAAATCAAAAGAAAAATCACCTCGAAGAGCGTTGTGCAATGATAGTCAAAGCATGCTCCGTCTCCAACAGAAGCATCCTTTGAGGGGGCAAAATGTTAGCCCACTTTGTGAATTGGGCAACACAAAGTCAAGATGTGAAATATTGAAGAACTTGAAAAACATTGAAGCGGGTCGGATCGGAGCAGTGTATCGGTTCGGATCGGATAAAGTCATCTGTTCGGATCGGTGAACTATTGTTGTTGGAATCAGAGAGGCACAGCCGTTCGGATCGGAGAGCAACCCACTTCCAGTTGGATCGGAAAGCTACCTGCTACAAAGACAGATCGGAGCGGAGCAGAGTAAAAACAAGAATTAGTCCTAAGTTAATCCGGGTCGGATCGGGTCCTCCGATCCGAACCCCTTGTGCACACTCTTTCGATCTGAGCCTGTCTTCCACGTCACTCCCCTGCATGAGCGCCTGGTTATTCGGAGCGGCTATGAGCAGTTCCTACCCACAACGTCCACTGCTCTGATGCGTTGTCAACATAGAAATCCACCCGAGCCCGAGGCTGATGGGATGGATGACACGTGGCCCCGATTCGGGTCGGGTTCTGGGCTAATTTTCACCTATAAATACCCCGTCTGGAGACAAAGAAAAGGATCTTTTTTCTGGCACTTTGAGAGTTCAACCACCTTCATAACCCGAATTCCAGCACTCCCGGAAAATCCAAATCCTCTTTCATTATTTGTTTTTAGACAATTGAGTGAATGTAAGTGAGTTGTGAGAGAAATCAAGTGAATATTTCATTGTATTTGCAACTAAATCATTGAAAATAGTGAAAGACAAGTGGACGTAGGCATTTCTTCGCCGAACCATTATAAATCCTGTGTGTTCATTTTACTTTTGATCTCATTTCATTCTGTCCTTAATCAATTTGGGTGTTAGAACCATTTTTTGGTCTAACAGGCGTTAGAACCAATTTTTTGTCTAATAGTTTTAAACTTCATTTATATATAAACTCTAACTCCATTCTAATATACTTTAATATATTTTAAACCAATTTTCCAAATTCAACTTAATATTTCCGATTATCTATAATTGTCGATTTTCCCTTACTCGGTAATAAATTTATTTATCCTTCAATCTCCTATATTTAATCCCAATTCCTTTTATAAATAAATTATTTATAAAATTCGATATAATTTAATTTTAATTATAAACCCATTGAATTTTTCTCAATTCAGCTTATATTTCGAAATTCCGAAATATAATCAATCGTTTTGTTTCGAAACACATCCCAATTTACTCTTAAATTCCTTTTTGAATTTAAATGGTTTAAATTATCCAAATGATAATTTATTTCACCAAATTTATAACACTATATATAAATTCAACTTCCTTGTTTCATATATTTAAACAAGTTCCCTTTTCAAATTTCTATTTGAAACTCCATCCCTTTGATATTCCGAATTGCAGAATAAAACCATTGTTCCCTTTCGAATGATTTCAAATTCTATTTTTAAATTCATATTTGAATTTAAATATTCAAATTATCTCTTGATAATTAATTTGTTATATTTATAAAGACCATTTTATAAATTTCCTTGTTCCATATTTTCAAACGAGTTCCCTTTTCAAATTTCTATTTGAAACTCCATTCCTTTGATATTCCGAATTGCGAACCGTTGTTCCCTTTCAAATGATTTCAAATTCTATTTTTAAATTCATACTTGAATTTAATTATTCAATTTATCTCTTGATAATTAATTCGTTATATTTATAAACACCATTTTATAAATTTCCTTGTTTCATATATTTAAACAAGTCTATTTCGAAATCTATTTAAAACCAAAATCTTATTTTGGAACTTCCTATTTATAATAATTTATATAGATAACACCCAATTTATTTTCATATTCAATTTAGCTTCTATTTAAATAAATTCAAATTAATCGAATTCAAATCATAAATCCTTACGGACTTATTTTAGTTCAATTTATATTCTGAACATCAGAACAAATTCCATCGTTTATTTCTTTAAAACGATTTCCCCATTTCTATTTTTAAATTCACATTTGAATTTAAATATTCAAATTATCCAATGTAAATTTTTCCAATTTATTTATAAACACTGTTTATAAATTCATTTCAATTCTCTGCATTATTTAATTTATAAACAACGTTTATAATTTCACTTCAAATCTCGTATTATTAATTTATAAACAACGTTTATAATTTCATTACTTGTTTTATATATTCAAACAAGTTAATATATTTATAGCCCAATTGAAATTCAAATTCTATTTTAGATAAATAGAATTTTTCCCTTCAAATGTCAAAATATTCTTTTTCTAATATTTTTATATATCAACCTTTCAGGTCCACTGATATTTTAACCAATCAAAATTATCAGTTATCAATCCCGGATTTCCTAATACATCATTTATAATATATATATATATATATATATATATATATATATGAGAACAAACAAATAATAATATCTTTGAGGAACCCAGTTGGATCCCTCCAACCTGTTTTTCCATCATCCACAGACGTTAGCCAACATAAATAATACCCATTCTGCTTCGTGGCAGAATATCACGGTATAGAAGGTCATCCACTATCATAGCGTGGGGCGTATAGGGTCATCCGCTAATGATACTGCGGGCATCCACTAATGGTACTGCGGGAATCCAATCAATCACCAATATATATATATATATATATATATATATATATATATATATATATATATATATATAATAACCACAAACACCAATCCTAAATAACTAATATCTATTTAATAGCCATAATAATATTGTAGTGCAACCAAACAACCATTAATTACTTTTAACGACTAAAAATAATTCAAAATAAAAAAATTGAGTGAGGTTTACTCACATTGATTTTTATTTTGCACTTACACAAATTCCAATTCCAATTTCCTTTCATTGATTTTTCTAGCCTCTGAACTCCTCAAGAATGGTACCATTCGATTTATCCTTGCCTAAGCAAAGATCTGAATTTTAAAAAAGGGCAAATGAATTTTCTTGACAAGGTCTTAAAAAAAATTACTATTCTATACTTCCTGGTTGAATAACTAACAAATTTTAGTTTACACTATTTATTTTTATTTTCTAATTTACCATTGCCTTGCTTAATAACTTACTTTTTATGCAAACTAATTTCCTTTTACAATTTGAATTTAGAAAATAAAATTACCTTATTTTTATGTCTGCTCCGATTTTATTCTAGCATCCAATTTGATTCACCGTCCTACACATATGTTCACCATTGCACTTAACAGTGCATGCTCCTTTAGCCTGGTTGTTTACTGCGCTCGTTCCTCTTTGAAATCAAACTCCAGTTCATCCTCATCAAGTTTTCACCTGCCTAGAGCCACAAAACCGCATCCCGTTCACCCTAGTACAATACTTCGCACCTTCAACCACATGGTTTACACCAGACTCCAGTATCACTTTTGACTGCCACACATCATTTCCAGTGCCTCCGTTACTCCTTCGCAATGGCATCGACTCCCCTTTTCAGCTACCAAACCTTTTGTCATTACGTACTACACCCACCCCTCACTCAATCGCACCACGCAACAAGGGTCAGAATCCCTTAATTTGAAATCGAGGTGAACCCTAAATCGATCGCAAGTGCGTTTAGCTGATTTCAAGCTTCAGAGATTCTCGCCATTCAACCCCGATTCTCGAATTCACGACCTCCATCTACATCGCGACATCATAGTACCCAACATCGCGGATCCGTAACTCGATTGAACTGGCCTTCACGCTCGAACAACCTGACGAACTCAACCCCTATACAAACAATCGCTTCTTCCCTTGCGAACCAAAAAACATCATACGACTTCATCAGCGTCGCCACGAACCATTGCTACATCCTTTCAACCCGCAAGTTTGAACCCTAGATCGACTTCACACCTAACCCTATACCCATTTGCAACGAGCTCAAATCCAATTCGCGAATTCATTTGCAAGGTCTCGATTTGGATTTTATCTCGAAGAAAAACAAAGAACAGAAGAATGAAAGAGAGAAAGGAGAAGTATGCGTGATTTTGTAAAGGAAGGGTACGACTTTAAATTGAACAGCAAGGTCATTATATTTTCTCCCCCTTGTTTTTTTTTCTGTCCACAAAATAAGAGGAACGTATATTTTATTTTATTTTAATTTGTTTTTGAACCGGTGTCCTTTAATTAAAATACCCCATGAATCCGAACTCCTCTATGAACCCAACAACTAACATTTTTAGGGTTATTCCCCTATTCTGGACACACTGGGACAGGTTTCAAAGCCTCAATCGATCGTCTATGGAAGATATTATTCTAAATCGATATAAACTAAATTTGAAACCATTAATTCCTCAAAAATAAATTAATATTATTATTCTAATTCAAACTAAATTTTGTATTGATTGTCTGAACTGTTTTCCATTCAAATTTGAATCTCGAATTGAATTATTTTTCGTATTACGATAATTTAATATATTCGATATTAAATCAAAAATCGATTTTTAAATCGACAACTTAATATAAAAATTCGTTTATATTATCGACTCAATATTTAAATCCATTCAAATATTTAAAATTAACCGATGAAATATCCAGGTCAGTATAATTTTCAAATGGGCCGGCCTAGTTAGAGAATAACGGGAGAATTAGTTTGTTTATGAACTAGGGTTTCATTTATTGTTTTGTATTTTGTTTTGTATTTGAATATCAAACCAACAGTTTTTCTAGTATCTGTAAAAAACTAGGGAAATCAGTTAGGGTGTTAACCGACAGTTTACTAGAGTGTAAAATTTTGGGTTACTGGTTATAGGGCTGTAATCAGGGGAACTCTAATCTAGGGGAATAGACCAGTCTATGGTTTTGAGCCTAGTGTTAGAATAGGAGCAAGGGGTTCGCGAGTTTACATGGTCTTATAAGAGGGATCTGTTCTGCCACCTAGTAGAAACCTTAGGAATGCAGCAGTAGGCAGGATTTTGCCGAAGCTGTGTATATCTTGTGTCATTTACCTTTTTGCGTTTACTTTCTGTTGCATTCTATGATCTGATATTTTTAATATCTCGCCTTAAATTCAATAAACCCTGTTCACCACCCTCTAGGGTTAATCTAGATCCAACAAGTGGTATCAAAGCCTGGTAATTTCACTAACCCTAGAACCATGGATCCTAATTGTCAGTCCATAGAGAGTCAGTCCAGTTCATCTCCAACTATTTTCGATGGAACAGTTTTTATATACTGGAAATCCCAAATGGAATTGTATTTAAAACATGTTAATATTAAGTGTTAGGATTTTGTTATCAATGGGATTGATATGTCAGATAAGAGAAATATTGTCTTTAATACTTGTGCTATGAATATCATATTTGATTATCTTAGTACCGAACGGTTTATTCATACATCTCATTGTTTAACTGCACGTGATATCTGGGAAACTCTCAATACATTGCATGGAATAAAAGATGACAACTGCTCAAAACCCCAGAATGGCAATTCAGATCTATTCTTAAAAGGAGAAACTGATAGATCGAATGATGGTGAATCAATTGATGCTAAAACTGAAAATTTCACATACGAAGATTTAGTTTATATGTGCACTGATTTGACTAAATCTGTTGAAAAACTTCAGTTGAAAAACAAATCTATGAAATCTAAGAATTTTGAGTTGACTAGCAAAATTGACGATTTGGAATCACACTTGAATATTTTAAAAACCCCTTCAAATTCATATTGCAAAAATTGTTTGAAACTGAAAAAAAATCTTGTTCGTCTCAATGAAAATATTCAAAGGTTTGAAAATGAAATTCTGATCATAAAAGAAAACAAGATTGAGTTATCAAGTTTGAACAATTTTCAACAAAAGGAATTTGAAAATTTCAAGACTGATATAAATTCCAAATTTGAAATTGCTGAAAAGGAAAATTTGTTGAAAAATGATTTGATTTTGAAAGAACTTGAAAACGAGATTGAAATTTCAAGAAACTTGAATTTAAAAATCGTAACATTTTGAATTTGAAATTTCTGAGTCTCATGCCAAAATCAAATTACTTGAAGTTGAAAATTCGGTTTTGAAACAACTTGATGCTGAAAGAAAAATCATTAATAATCATTGTTCAGATTTAATAAAAGAAAGTGGTGATCTTAAATCCAGAATTCAACAGTTAGAATCAACTTTGGATAAATTTTCTAACGGGAAAAAATCGTTTAATATGTTGTTGCAAAACCAAAAGTCTATTAGAAATAAATGTGGTCTTGGCTTTGGGAGAAATAATGTTTTTGAAAATCGGAATTCTAATGATTTAAAAAATCCTTCAAACTGCCTTGGAATGAATCGATATGAAAATTCCAACTCCGATAACCTCAAAAGATTTTTAAATCATAAACGTGATGTGAATTTGTTTTATAATAACCCGTTTTGGACCCCAAAAATAAATAGAGTTAAATAGAATTGGGTTCTAAAGGGCATAAAGGTAAATTCCAATGGGTTGTTATACAAACAGGTTTGGGTAACGAAGGACGTGTACAAAACTATGAGTGGTGTTACTAATTTGGTTAGACCACTCAATCCTCTAAACTATTAGGTATCGGTGGAGGCTGAGGAACTGCTTTGCGAAAGAGAAAAAAAATCAAATTGCTTCATATCATCAGATTATTCACAGTTCCTTAAGCCAATTTTATTGAGTTAGAGATTCTAGTTTACATCGATCTCAGGTAGGATCTCTGAACTCATCTTTGTAAATATTTTTTTGTTTATTCTTCTTCTAACCCTTCTATTTTTTTGTTTTTGATTTGACACTGCCATATACTTTTTCCTTTCCTCTCTGAGCTTACTTAACTTCAAATTGTAGTATTCATGATCTTCTGGAAATTCCTTTGTTTGTATAGAACTCTGGCGTTTTAATCATTTCCAGATATTGAATTTATTTTTATCCGCAATTGTATTGAAGTTTATTTTTTGATTCCTTAATTCATAACTGTGTTGATGTATTCTTGTCATATCTTGAACATTGTTGTTCTGAATTCTAAATTTTTGAAGATCTGAAAGCTTAATGGAATTTCACACACCTCTGCTATTTTGAGTTTCTTCTAATTCATTCTAGAAAAGTCTGAAATATTATACTCATTACAAAACACTGCTACTTCTCAGTTGTGATAAATTCATTGATTTTTAGATTGGCTGGGAAATTTTGAATTGCCTTGAATCATAGTGATACATCTTGAAATTCATCTTTATTCATGATCATTATGACTGAAATTTGTTTGTTTGAAATCATCTGAAATTCTTGATATTTTGAATATCACACACCTCTTAAATTTGAAATTATTAATCTTGTGTGACTAATTTATTATATCTCAAAACTTGACATCGATTCAAGTGATTTCAAACAAATTGTTGTCTAATTTTCTAGATAATGAATATCTCTCAAGTTTGATGTAAATGATTTGAAATTACTCTTGTGCTTGTCAGAAATTCTTGTGAAATTTTCTTTGAAAATTCGGTCTTAAATCTCACTACTATTTCATGATGATTTGATTTGAATATTTGTTTGTTTAAAATCATTTGAAATTATTGATTTTTTGAATCTCACACATATCCTGAACCTAAAATTTATAATATGGCGTGATTGATTCATTGAATCCTTAGTTTTCATATTTCCTCAAACGATTTCAAATAAATGGTATTTTTAATCTTGGATCATGAATCATATTCTGTGACCATCAAAAATGTCTTGACAAGTGTGCTTTGAAACTAGTTTTGTGCTGCTCAAATAAATGTGAAAATGCTTTAAATGACTACTTGTTTTGAGAAGAACTGTTTGCTGCTCTGATAAAACTGCTTGATTTGTTAGTATTTTCTATTTGGGCTTTGTGCTTAAAATTCTTTAGTCTGTGATATCCTTGTTTGCCTCCAGTGTCTTGTTACAATCCACATTAATAGAGACATCAAGCAGTATCAATTTAGAAGTGCTGAATTTGTTTTTGTTGTACATATTTTTAATCTCTCACGTTTGATATAGATCTTTCATTTCCGTCTAGTAATTGATTTTCAATTTTAAAATTATTTATTGATTATTCATTCAGAAATTGAAATCAATAACCAAACCGAACTGTATCTATAATTCATCAAAATTATTATCAGATTTTGAAATTGTGATGAATTGTGAGTGCAGTATATTTCACAACAAGAGGAGATTTTATTTAAAAAAATTCATAATGGTTGAACATTTATTATAATATATTTGAATTGGCAATTATTTACTGACCATCTCCTTTATCTGTCATCTTTCTGTCATCCATTATGAGTTTATATTAATGTGGAGAGTTTAATATTTTCTTAAAACTTTTTAATAAATAGTGGAAAAATTTGTGATAGAAATGGGATTATGTTATTTTTCAGAATATGTGACAATTGAAAATTTTCAATGATCTCGCTATAGTTGATCATATTTCATAATATGATTAATTTAGAAATTTATTTCACAAACCTTTTCTGTACCTATCACATATCTATCATCCATATTGGTTTTATATACTGAGGAGTTTTTCATTTTGAAACCAAAAATTAAAAAAAAAATTAATATACGTAAGTGTGTGCAACAGCCCACGTCCGTTAGTGTCACTCACAAAGGGAATGCACTAAGTTCTGTGGAGCATTTTGGGTAAAAGATGCAGATAAATTACAAGACAGACAAATTATTAAACAGTGGAAAATAGAACTTTGCTTTATTGATAAAATAGTCTGTACAAGATTCTTTTACA
The DNA here is from genome assembly GCA_030737875.1 of Allium sativum. Taxonomy (NCBI): domain Eukaryota; kingdom Viridiplantae; phylum Streptophyta; class Magnoliopsida; order Asparagales; family Amaryllidaceae; genus Allium; species Allium sativum. Next base: position 290,875,214 of record CM060927.1, read on the forward strand.
ATATCAGAGTATCATCTGTCTTTATAAAATAAAGAAGCATGAAAATACATTTATATATTCCCCAATGTAGCAAGAGCCAGCCATAGCATCTGGAAGAGAATCCAAAGACAACTTCGTCAAATCTTCAAGCTGGGAAAGAGCAACGGTCCAGTCTAATCCTGAGTTATACTATTCCCTCCTCAACTACCTGGGGGGGGAACGGAAGAAAAGAAGACGAAAGAAAAACAGAGTCAGACATAAAGCCTGAGTAAGTTCAGTAACTTCTAGCATGTGAACATGGAAAACAAAAACGACATGAATTAACTGAATACAAGATTACACCATGACGATAAGGTCAACAAGATTAGACAAGGTAGTCACAAGATATGCTAAGATGACTGGATACGCTCTAATACTTTCGCAGCTTCGCTATTTCCTTGTTATACTGGTTTCTATATCTCTGCACCACCTAACTAGTGTTCAACTAGTAACGATAACGTGATCCCAACCCCTGTAGTTTCCATTGCCTTCAGGCATACATTTATTATTTATTACCTAGATCTAGTCTAGGGTTTTCTATCAAGTGCTTTCTAGATTTAACTATAGTTTTACGCTATCTGCTGAACGCTTTTCGAGTTCAGGGTTTATGCCACCTAGTCCAACTAGGGATTACGCTACCTGTCGAACAATGCCCCCAAGTCTAGGACACACTACCTAGAGTGGTATATGTTCCTAGGCTTCCCCACGCATGTATCGCGAATCGTTATCGCTTGTCTAGATGCACATGTCCTGTAATGTGCGATCCGAGTCCTGTGACAGGGCAAATCAAGGAATACAGAACTCGGTCGGGAGCTTTCGGATATCTGCCGATGCAGATGCTAAGGTCTGTTTTTATTCCAGTGGCTATGGTCCCACTTGACCCCTCCCTCAACTAATGAAAGGCACACCTTGTAAAATGAGAACTATACGCCGGCCCCCGGTGCCCCACTATCCTATGGCCATCCGCAACCATAACTAGATAGCAAGTATATGGTCTTTTGGAGTTCTCCGCCTTTCCGCTTCACGTATCTCGATTGACTCAAGATGGATGGTAGACGACGAGTTGCTATCACAGGGCTACCGTCTTCTCGCCGAATCACGCTGGTCCATCCTAGTCTTTAGGTTGCCACATATATATATTGCAACCAAGGCATACCCTCGGTTCTTCTAACGCAGACCTTAACCTCTGTGAGCCCAGGATGATCATCTGCAGCCTCACAGAGGGATACCAAGAGTACCCTCACGTCCCCTCGAAGCCTCGGGCTTCGTAACCCAATTCGTTGGAGCCTTCTTAAAACCATATGGATGTCCGCTCCTTCGTGTTATACTAAGAATTACTACTTAGTTCTACTAACTAAGGTTTACCACTTAGTTTCCAAATTCCTTGTTTTCTTAACTAAGTTTTACTACTTAGTCCCTTTTTCAACTGAGGTTTACTATTTAGTTTTCTTTCTCGCCAGGTTGGGTTGGTTAAGTGTCTTTAGTCGATTGAAGCTATCTTAACCCTCTTCCCTTATCCTATTACACTGGTTAAGTGTTATCCCTTTATGCTTTTTTACTTAACCCTATTCATTTATCATATTCTGATGGTTAAGCATTCAAGTTTACTTAACCCTATGGTCTAGTCCAGCTAACATATTAATTTGGCTAAGTGTATAACTTAACCCCAACCTCTAGTCTAATTAACATGTTAAATTGGCTAAGTGTATTAACTTTACTTAACCCCACCTTCTAGTCTAGTCAACATGTTAATTTGGCTAAGTATTCCTGTAACACCCCACACCCGCTATAGTCACTCACTAAGGGAATGCCATAGCATCGGTGGAGTATTTTTAGTGAGTATAGAACAGTAAAATTACAACAAGACAGATATAATGTAATACTTGAAAATTTAAAACATCATCTCATAGCAGCGGAAAGTAAAACATGTTTGGTTACATCATAAAACCATAACAAGAGTCAAGTACAAAATATCCATCCTGAATAAAATAAGTACATAATCCCACTACTCATAACAAATAGCCATAACAGAAAAGATATGATAAGCTGAGCTCTACATCTACGGTCCAAGCTCCAAGAGATAGATAAAGCAAACTGATCAAAGCCCACTAGCACTAGGCCCAACCTGAGGACCTGAAGGAAAAAGATAAAAACAACGGGGGTCAGACATAAGCCTGAGTGAACCCTATCTCCTTAATAATACAATTATTAAAGTAATTAGGGTATGATATGAACTCGGTATGGTATCTTTGGGGATAATGACTACACTAAGTTGCCCACGAACACAGGACGAACTAAGATAACCGTAAAGACGCATCTACCCACCCAAGGATAATTACTAACTGCACCACACCAGTCACTCCTACTCAAAGGTTGATCCCACCCAAGGATATCAAAGATAGATATAACCAGTAGTTTCCTGTACCCTAGTTGACTACATAGGTGCCGTCTGCCCCTATCTCTACTAGGTGTACCCCACTACCCCAAGCGATCGGCTCCCTAACGTAGGTATCCGTGCTGGGCCCACAGTGGGGTGTATCATTCCCCAAAGTGGCAACCCAAAAGCAACACCGGTGCACGGGTTATACCTACACGATGCAACAACGTCTTACCTCCCAGTCCCGGGCCCACACACGCATATGAAACCCGATGGGCCTGCGTTGCCACCGCTAACCCCGTTTTGGCCACTTATAGACAAGCCCAGTATGCGTGCCCCGTCCTCGGCTTGGGCCGAGCTACAAAGATACATATGGGATACTGGTTGTAATGGGCCCTCCACAAGCTACCCACCAGAGCTTGTTATTAATCTAGTGTTCCCCACTTAACCCTTTAATCATGTTTAATTACATGTTTCACTTGGTTAAGTATTCTAATCGTATTTTCTATTGCCACCCAAGGCAACCCACTAGATTCCTCATGCCACCCAAGGCACCCACTTAACCCCTCATGTCCCACTACATGCTAATATGGTTAAGTGTTTCTTAATTAATTAAGACCGTGATTCCCCATAAAGACCTCCCACATTAGACTGGCTGTTATGACCGCCTGGTTAAGCCGGTAGGGTCCGGGCAGTCTTACGTCATAACAGAGTCTAACCTCGTGTCTTTACTTTAATCACGTATTTAATTTGTGCCTAAGACCTCTCACATTAGACTGGCTGTTATGACCGCCTGGTTAAGCCGGTAGGGTCCGGGCAGTCTTACGTCATAACAGAGCCTAACCTCGTGTCTTAGTCGATTAATTACACCTAATTAATCACCCCCATATTAATTATCCCTAATTAATATCAATTTATTCATAACATGTGTAGACCTAACTCAATAGGTAAATTCCCATGGGGTAGACCTAACTCAATAGGTAAATTCCCACTTATGTTAATTAATTTTTTTATGGTATGCTTAATCATACCCATTTCAACATACTTTTAATTAACATATTAATTAACCCCATCGTTCCCCACGTAAATCGTCATTATGACATAACATAATAAAGGGAAGATTTACCACACATAACATGGGTTTAGCATATAACTTTATCATGGGTTAAGAGGATGTCAACTTGCATATATGAGCATGTATTAACCCAACTATATTCAACCCAAACTTGCATATTATCAAACATGTGTCTTACATAACATGTTGCATATGAACTTACATATCATCAAACATGTGATTTGCATAACATGTTGCATATGAACTTACATATCATCATACATGTGATTTGCATAACATGTAGAACTTGCATTTTAGCATATACTTAACTTGCATAAGCACTCACATACTTGCATAAGCATTCATATACTTGCATAAGCTTGCATATCATGTTAAACTTGCATTTCAACATATACATAACTTGCATAAACATTCACATACTTGCATAGGCTTGCATATTATGTTAAACTTGCATTTCAACATATACATAACTTGCATAAACATTCACATACTTGCATAGGCTTGCATATTATGTTAAACTTGCATTTCAACATATACATAACTTGCATAAACGTTCATATACTTGCATAAGATGTTAAACATGCATATAAGCATATACATGACTTGCATAAGTGCTCACATACTTGCATAACATGTTTGCATAATGGATTCATATTCACTTAGTGTTTTGCATCATAAACATCATGAAACAACTTGCATAAAAATATCATGATTACATATTATGAAACTTGCATGACATAAGGCATATAACTTGCAAAACACATAATATTCACTACATCAAGCTTGCATAAATATATGGATCCACAAACATAGCCATACTTTATCACATCTTATCATAATCAATTCAATAATTGATTATTAAGGGGATAGAAGCTCACCAAAACAAGATTAGCAAGTTAAATGAAGCAAATCCCAATGATTAAGTAGAAGAAGATGTAGATTAGCTTGCAAACCCTCTTAGGATTTTTAGTGGAGGCTCTCCAATTTTCTAAGTGGTGGCATAATGGCCTTAGATCTATTTTTTGTAAGGATAAGGGGGGTATTAGGGTGTATATATAGATTAGTTAGATGTTTTAGGACCATAGGATATACCCTAGAACCAATCCTAGCCTTTAAAGCATGTCTTGGGGAAGAAGTCAAGTGTAGGAACCATTTAGGGCCCAAAAAAACAGCCCAAAACTCATCCCGGGCCTCAAAACATGAGCAGTTTTCGTTTTTGATTTCTCGTGAAACTTTGACGGGCCATAACTTGGTCATACGGACTCCGATTTACGAAAACTCGGACTCTATTTCGCGTATTTTTCCGAGACGAACGCAATGGCACAGCCCGTTTCCCCTGATTCAGAATATTAAATTTAATTCTGCTCTGATTTATGTTATAACAAGTTATTTAACATACGGGGTGTTACATTCTCCCCTACTTAAAGTATTTCGTCCCCGAAATCTCTAAGTCAAGAAGAACGTATCCTACCAACCAAACAACCATCTACTCAACCATCAAACACTGGCATCCATTGTCCTTAAAGTTTCTAATGTTGTATGAACATATGCAAAAAGTGTGTGTATATGTTCCCTATCTAATGCAAAATCAGGCGGTCTACTGATTCAGTTGACCTCCTTAATGCAAACCATGATAGTGCCATGCATCCAATATGTATGCGAAAGAACCCTATCGACACATACTATTTCTACATGCGTGCACAATCATTCACCGAATAAATGCATCATCCATATGATAGCACAACCATCATACATCCATTAATATAGCTACCTACACACATTTATATGCAATATGCAATATGAAGTGATTGAGCCGATCTAGTGCCTAAAGTGTGTGTATATGCATCCACGAGCAACCACTAGCAAACACTTGCATCCACTTGCATCCATCAATCATAACATGTCTCAAACACATGTTTCAACCATAGGTTTACCCTATCTAAAAGGTCAAAGGTGCTAACGAGAGGACATACTAAGGACAAGATAAGTACAAGATAGGCAATAAAGGAGAAGTTAAAGAACATACTCTCGAAAAGAAAAGGGTACAAAGAACGCATCTTCGCTTCCGTCTCCCAAGTAGCATTGCTCTCGTCATCTCCCCATTGCACTTTTACTAGCTGAACCTCTCTGTTTCTCAACTTCTTAATCTCTGACCCAAGGATGCGAGTAGGAGCTCGTCGAATCGTCGCATCACGCTCTACTTCCACTTCTCTAAGCAAGCTCGGCTCTACCACCTCTGCGGTCTCATGTAGGCACTTCCTCAAATGTGACACATGGAAAACATCATGTATACCACTAAGTCTGTCTGGCAACTCCACCCTATATGCCATCCGTCCAATTCTTTCCTTGACAGGAAACGGTCCTACAAACCTCGGTGCTAACTTCCCAGCGGATCCAAAGCGAACAACATTCCGTAATGGAGACACTTTGACAAAAACCATGTCCCCAACTTCAAACTCAAGATCAAACTCAAGATCAGTCCTCCTCTTATCTGCATAAGATTTCTGTCTGTCTTGCGCTGCTTTCATCCTTCTTCGAATCAAATCAACCTTCTCTGAAGTCTCTCTAACCATATCGGGCCCTAGCAAGATCTTATCCGTAGATTCCCACCAACATGTAGGTGATCGACAAGGCCTTCCATAAAGAGCTTCAAAAGGTGCCATGCCAATACTAGACTGGAAGCTGTTGTTATATGCAAACTCCACCAAAGGAAGATGCTCTTCCCATGTACCTCCAAAATCCAAGATACAAAGCCTCAAAAGGTCTTCCAAAACACGGTTCACCCTCTCGGTCTGGCCGTCTGTCTGAGGATGATATGCGGTGCTCAAACACAACTGAGTCCCCACCGCCTCCTGTAAACTCTTCCAAAACTCACTAGTGAAGATAGGATCTCGATCACTCACTATGCTAGAAGGTACCCCATGCAATCGAACTATCTCTCGAACATAGACTGAAGCAAGCCATGGAGCAGTCCTCTTACTCTTTACGGGTATGAAATGGGCGCTCTTAGTAAGTCTATCAACCACGACCCAAATTCCTGTATTGCCCTTCCTCGATCTCGGTAAACCATCAACGAAGTCCATCGAGACACTATCCCACTTCCATATCGGAACTTCCAAAGGATGAAGCAACCCACCTGGCTTCTTTTGCTCTGCTTTTACTTGTTGGCACACCAAGCATCTAGCAACATACTCGGCCACATCTTTCTTCATACCGGCCCAAAAGAAAACTCGCCTCATGTCTTGGTACATCTTATCCCCACCGGGATGTATGGTCATCCTCGAACGATGTGCATCATCAAGTATAGCCTTCCTCAAGTCTTCATCTTGCGGTACACAAAGTCTACCGTCTCTACGCAACCACCCCCTATCATCTAGGGTGTACCTATTCAAATGGCTGGACGACTCCCCCCTTATGAGCTTCTCTACCAACTCAACCAACTGTGGGTCGTCTCGCTGTGCCTCGCCAACTCGTCCCAAAAGAGTAGGTCTAACCTCTAAGGATGCTAGCAAACCGGGTACCAAGTCAACAGAAGGTCTGAAGTCAAACATCGAGATAAACTCCAAGCTTCTCCGTTCCACAAACAACGGACTCAAGGACAACCTTTTTCTGCTTAAGGCATCTGCCACCACGTTACCCTTGCCAGGGGTATATGCTATCTCGAAATCATAGGATGCTAAGAACTCCATCCACCTTTGCTGTCTCAAGTTCAAATCCTTCTGAGAAAAACAGTACTTCAAAGATTTGTGATCGGTGAACAACTCAAATCTCTCACCAAGAAGATAATGGCGCCAGATCTTGAGCGCAAAAACGATAGCGGCCAACTCTAGGTCATGGACAGGGTAATTTTTCTCATGCGCCCTCAACTGCCTCCCACCATAGGCTATTACCCTTCCCTCTTGCATCAAGACTGTGCCTAGTCCTGTCCCACAAGCATCAGTATAAACAACGAACGGCTTACTCCCATCTGGCAGCACTAAAACTAGAGCAGTGGTTAAAGCTCTCTTGAACCGTCGGAATGCATCCTCACAATCCACATCCCATGTGAAAACCTGATTCTTCTTTGTCAAGCGAGTTAATGGGGCTGATATCTTTGCGAAGTCCTTGATAAACTTCCTATAGTAGCCAGCCAACCCCAAGAAACTCCTCACCTCGGTAGCATTCTTCGGAGCCTTCCAATCTTGGATAGATACTACCTTTGCAGGATCCACAGCTATCCCTTCCTTAGAGACCACGTGCCCTAAGAATCGCACTTCCTTCCTCCAAAAGTGACATTTAGAAAACTTAGCCTTCAGGCTATGCGCTCGAAGAGTCTCCAACACTTCCCTAAGATGTAGGGCATGCTCTTCCTCACTCTTGGAGAAGACCAAGATGTCATCCACAAAGACCACCACGAACTTGTTAAGATACTCCCTGAACACCCTACTCATCAGATCAACGAAATATGCAGGGGCGTTCATCAAACCAAATGGCATCACAAGCCACTCATAAAAACCATCCGGAGTCCTGAAGGCAGTCTTCTCTACACTATCCTCAGCCACTCTCAACTGATGAAACCCCGTGGCTAAGTCCAACTGCGAAAACACTGAAGCGCCAACTAACTGATCGAAGAGATCATCGATCCTCGGCAATGGGTGTTTATTCTTCTTTGTGAGCTTGTTGAGTTCTCTATAGTCAACACAAAGTCTGAGGGACCCATCTGCCTTTGTAGCAAAAACCACCGGAGCACCCCACTCCGATATACTTCGTCTTATGAACCCCTTCTCAAGCAACTCCCCTACTTGCTTATTGAGTTCCCTCCTTTCACGAGGAGCCATGTGGTGCACTGGCAAAGATACTGGTTTAGCATTGTCCATAAGATAGATTCGGAAGTCAATCTCCCGCTTCGGAGGTAAGCCCTTCACCTCCTCAAACACATCCGGATATTCCCGGACCACTCTGACAGATTGCAGACTCTCGACCGAAGCATCGAGCGATTCAAGATAACTTAGCATAACAGACTCCATGGGATTACAAGAGATCTCGAGAGTGTTACCCAAGCGGGTCATCAGCCTAACAACTCTCCTTTCACAATCAAGAACGGCACCATTACTGGATAACCAGTCCATGCCCAAAATCAACCCATAGCCCGTGAAGCCCAAAACAAAAGCATCACATCTAAACTCAACGCTAAGTATAGAAATCTTCAAACCCAAACACATCATGGACAAATAAGTGGAGCCTCCAATTGGGCTTGAAACAACCAAGGGATCATCTACTAGACTGGTGTCTAAGTGCAGTGACTCAACTAAAGATGATGAGATAAATGGATGAGATGCGCCAGAGTCAAACAAAGTACGGACAGGATGATCTAACAGATAAACTAGACTTTCAACAGAAATAGTTCTACCTCTTTCCTGAAGTGGTGGAACCGCGAGAGCCTGAACTTGCCCCCTTGCCTGACCCGGTGCCATAAGAGCTTGCACCTGTCCTCCTGAGGTAGATCCCGTCCTCTGCCCCTTCTTAGGACAGTCCTTCACCAGATGCCCTGCTTCGCCACAGTGGAAGCAGCCAGTCTTCTTCTTCTTGCGACAATCCTTGCTTAGGTGGCCTGGTGTCCCACAATTGAAGCACTTCTTCTTCTTTCCCTTGCCACCATTGCCTTTCCCATTCTTGTTTTGCTATTGCTGTTGAGGTCTCTTCTGATCTCCTTTCTTCTCGGGTGCTTTACTAGTATTGGGACCCTTCTCTTCCTCATACATAAGTGCCATGTCAACTAGCTTCTCAAAGGTAGCCCCCATAGGAATGTGAGTCATAGCCAATCCATGCATCGGTTCGTTCAAGCCCCTAACGAACCTCAAAGCTTTCTTCTCCGGGGTATTCACCATATCTATGCCAAACCTTGCCAACTGATTGAACTTGTTGACATACTCCTTCACTGATAAGTTCCCTTGCTTCAAGTTCAAGAACCTTTACATATACAGATTTTCTTATGCCCTTGAGAGAAACTTTGCCACAAACCTCTGTCTGAAATCCGCCCAAGAATCAACAAGGCGCTCTCCATTAGTGACCTCCCACCAGAACGAGGCCTCTCCCTTCATTAACCAAGCAGCTAACTTAACTTTCTTTGCTTCTTCCATCTCAAAGATGTCTATCAACTCTTCCACCTCCTTAAGCCAATCCCTAGCTTCCACAAAAGTCTCTGATCCTAGAAAAGGTTTCCCTCCCATAGTCTTGAATTCCTTACAAGTCTAAGCAAAAGTAACCACACGAGGAGGATGAGGAGGAAGATCGGGTATAACTGGTGGTGGAGGAACATTAGCTGGCCCTGCAGCGGCGGCCCTAGCCTCCATCAATCTCCTATACCATGCTGGTATTGCTACACCCTCCGGAAAGTTAAGATCTTCAGCCATGCTGAAACGAAAAAAGGAAAGATTCAAACGGAGAATTCGAAAGATAGAGATATGGCTATCTGGGATTATGCTTTTCTTTCAAAATCTTTACTCTTAAAAGACATGTTTTTGAAAATACTTTCTTCTAAAATATTCTTAGAAAATAGTTTTTCTTAAAAATTTTATCTGTTCTGGTAACCTTAAGCTCTGATACCACGTGTAACACCCCACACCCGCTATAGTCACTCACTAAGGGAATGCCATAGCATCGGTGGAGTATTTTTAGTGAGTATAGAACAGTAAAATTACAACAAGACAGATATAATGTAATACTTGAAAATTTAAAACATCATCTCATAGCAGCGGAAAGTAAAACATGTTTGGTTACATCATAAAACCATAACAAGAGTCAAGTACAAAATATCCATCCTGAATAAAATAAGTACATAATCCCACTACTCATAACAAATAGCCATAACAGAAAAGATATGATAAGCTGAGCTCTACATCTACGGTCCAAGCTCCAAGAGATAGATAAAGCAAACTGATCAAAGCCCACTAGCACTAGGCCCAACCTGAGGACCTGAAGGAAAAAGATAAAAACAACGGGGGTCAGACATAAGCCTGAGTGAACCCTATCTCCTTAATAATACAATTATTAAAGTAATTAGGGTATGATATGAACTCGGTATGGTATCTTTGGGGATAATGACTACACTAAGTTGCCCACGAACACAGGACGAACTAAGATAACCGTAAAGACGCATCTACCCACCCAAGGATAATTACTAACTGCACCACACCAGTCACTCCTACTCAAAGGTTGATCCCACCCAAGGATATCAAAGATAGATATAACCAGTAGTTTCCTGTACCCTAGTTGACTACATAGGTGCCGTCTGCCCCTATCTCTACTAGGTGTACCCCACTACCCCAAGCGATCGGCTCCCTAACGTAGGTATCCGTGCTGGGCCCACAGTGGGGTGTATCATTCCCCAAAGTGGCAACCCAAAAGCAACACCGGTGCACGGGTTATACCTACACGATGCAACAACGTCTTACCTCCCAGTCCCGGGCCCACACACGCATATGAAACCCGATGGGCCTGCGTTGCCACCGCTAACCCCGTTTTGGCCACTTATAGACAAGCCCAGTATGCGTGCCCCGTCCTCGGCTTGGGCCGAGCTACAAAGATACATATGGGATACTGGTTGTAATGGGCCCTCCACAAGCTACCCACCAGAGCTTGTTATTAATCTAGTGTTCCCCACTTAACCCTTTAATCGTGTTTAATTACATGTTTCACTTGGTTAAGTATTCTAATCGTATTTTCTATTGCCACCCAAGGCAACCCACTAGATTCCTCATGCCACCCAAGGCACCCACTTAACCCCTCATGTCCCACTACATGCTAATATGGTTAAGTGTTTCTTAATTAATTAAGACCGTGATTCCCCATAAAGACCTCCCACATTAGACTGGCTGTTATGACCGCCTGGTTAAGCCGGTAGGGTCCGGGCAGTCTTACGTCATAACAGAGTCTAACCTCGTGTCTTTACTTTAATCACGTATTTAATTTGTGCCTAAGACCTCTCACATTAGACTGGCTGTTATGACCGCCTGGTTAAGCCGGTAGGGTCCGGGCAGTCTTACGTCATAACAGAGCCTAACCTCGTGTCTTAGTCGATTAATTACACCTAATTAATCACCCCCATATTAATTATCCCTAATTAATATCAATTTATTCATAACATGGGTAGACCTAACTCAATAGGTAAATTCCCATGGGGTAGACCTAACTCAATAGGTAAATTCCCACTTATGTTAATTAATTTTTTTATGGTATGCTTAATCATACCCATTTCAACATACTTTTAATTAACATATTAATTAACCCCATCGTTCCCCACGTAAATCGTCATTATGACATAACATAATAAAGGGAAGATTTACCACACATAACATGGGTTTAGCATATAACTTTATCATGGGTTAAGAGGATGTCAACTTGCATATATGAGCATGTATTAACCCAACTATATTCAACCCAAACTTGCATATTATCAAACATGTGTCTTACATAACATGTTGCATATGAACTTACATATCATCAAACATGTGATTTGCATAACATGTTGCATATGAACTTACATATCATCATACATGTGATTTGCATAACATGTAGAACTTGCATTTTAGCATATACTTAACTTGCATAAGCACTCACATACTTGCATAAGCATTCATATACTTGCATAAGCTTGCATATCATGTTAAACTTGCATTTCAACATATACATAACTTGCATAAACATTCACATACTTGCATAGGCTTGCATATTATGTTAAACTTGCATTTCAACATATACATAACTTGCATAAACATTCACATACTTGCATAGGCTTGCATATTATGTTAAACTTGCATTTCAACATATACATAACTTGCATAAACATTCACATACTTGCATAGGCTTGCATATTATGTTAAACTTGCATTTCAACATATACATAACTTGCATAAACGTTCATATACTTGCATAAGATGTTAAACATGCATATAAGCATATACATGACTTGCATAAGTGCTCACATACTTGCATAACATGTTTGCATAATGGATTCATATTCACTTAGTGTTTTGCATCATAAACATCATGAAACAACTTGCATAAAAATATCATGATTACATATTATGAAACTTGCATGACATAAGGCATATAACTTGCAAAACACATAATATTCACTACATCAAGCTTGCATAAATATATGGATCCACAAACATAGCCATACTTTATCACATCTTATCATAATCAATTCAATAATTGATTATTAAGGGGATAGAAGCTCACCAAAACAAGATTAGCAAGTTAAATGAAGCAAATCCCAATGATTAAGTAGAAGAAGATGTAGATTAGCTTGCAAACCCTCTTAGGATTTTTAGTGGAGGCTCTCCAATTTTCTAAGTGGTGGCATAATGGCCTTAGATCTATTTTTTGTAAGGATAAGGGGGGTATTAGGGTGTATATATAGATTAGTTAGATGTTTTAGGACCATAGGATATACCCTAGAACCAATCCTAGCCTTTAAAGCATGTTTTGGGGAAGAAGTCAAGTGTAGGAACCATTTAGGGCCCAAAAAAACAGCCCAAAACTCATCCCGGGCCTCAAAACATGAGCAGTTTTTGATTTCTCGTGAAACTTTGACGGGCCATAACTTGGTCATACGGACTCCGATTTACGAAAACTCGGACTCTATTTCACGTATTTTTCCGAGACGAACGCAATGGCACAGCCCGTTTCCCCTGATTCAGAATATTAAATTTAATTCTGCTCTGATTTATGTTATAACAAGTTATTTAACATACGGGGTGTTACAATTCCCATGGACTTAATCCTCCCATTCTAGCTTTAACTGTGCTAAGTTGGTTAAGTGTTCCTTAACCTTCCCATTCTAGCTTTAATTAATAAATTAAAGCCGCAACCTCTCACATTAGACAAATATTGCTGCGGTTACTGGATGTGCCGGTCGGTTCCGGGCAGGTTTACACCGCAACTCAGTCTAACCTCGGGTTAGGCATATTCATGTTTTCTAAGTTCAAAGGGTTTTTGATTAATTTCCAAATCTAGTCTTGTAAACAACCATCCCGTCCTTCGGATCAGTTAGGGATGGCCAGGGAGGGCAGGAAACTTGTATTTTCCAAACCCAAGCCTAGACACTATCCTCTCTGTCACCCTAGAACCTTCTGGTCTATGTGTTATAAAAAGGGGTGTTATCAAAATACTTTTCTTTTGTTTATAAATTGTTAACAATTTATTTCAAAAGCCCATTTCCCCTTTTTAGACAAATTTGGCCTATATTTATTTGTCAAGCCTACTAGTATACTTATATTCTAGGCCCAAGTCCTAATCCAACATGCAGTTTAAGCCATTTCCTATTTCATTGCCGAAACTAGATTAAATATCCTAGTTTATAATTTATGGCCAAAATTTAACCAAGTTACATATTTTGTGGTAAATGAACAATTTAACATTTATGACGAATTCTATAAGTAAATTACTCCTAATTTACTGATTTCATTACTACTCTTTTAATGTACATTGTCATATTTATTATTATGGCCCATTCTCTCTTATTTATCATATTTATACTTTTTGGTATGTAAATTATACCAAGTTTAGTGTCGCTAACCATAATTTATTCTAAACATGACAATTGCTCACAATTATGAATAAATTCAAAATTGTGCTAATATACTTATTCCAAATCAACCTTAATTAACCCAATCTTGGTTTAACATCCTAATTCACAATTTATGGCAAAACTAGAATTATTTTTCTAGTTTACATTTTATGCCTAAAATTTAGCTTACTTACTAACGCTAAATTTAATATGTCAAAATCACATATTCCCTAATCCATGTCAAATTTCCCCGTTTTCATTTTAATATGCATGTCATAATACATATTCCAAATTATGCCAATTTCCAAGTTTACAACTACGTTCATATTCATTTCCATGTTTTTCCCCAAATCGCATTCCCACCGTTCGAATAATCGTGATTCAACCTAGATTATAAATAAATCTAGATTCGTAGATAAAAAAGGGAATGAATCAAAATGACAAGAAGGCATAAAAAGGTTTGGATAACAATGTAGGTTCAAGAATATGGGTAGACCTAACTAAATAGGTAAATTCCCACTGTCTTAAAACCAAAGAATGGGAAAAATAGGTTCAAGAACGTGGGTAGACCTAACTTAATAGGTAAATTCCCACTATCTTAAAACCAAAGGAAAACCAAGGAACAGGTAGAATAAATAATTGGGTTTAGACCTAACTTCTCAATCACAAAACTAAAGCAATATTTTCCTAATCATAAATCATGGGTGTCAAAATCACAGTTGTCCTCATTATGTCATAAGTAATAGTTTATGTCCAAATCAAAGGTATAGGCCTAGTCAAGGAAATAATCCTTTAGTCACAGTCACAGTCATAGGAAATGTCCATAGTCATATGCGATGTTCATAGTCCAAAAGGGAAAATAATTCCCATAGTCATAAGTCATTGTCATAGGCAATGTTTATATGTCCCAAAATCAAAGGCTTATGTCATAGTCCAAAGGCATATGCTTTCAAAGGCCACAGTTCTGTAGTCATAGTCACGGTTACAGTCTTATTTGTCCTCGAATCATAACAGTTCTTAATTCAGTCCAAGGGTATAAACACAGATTCGAAGAGAGAGAGAGAGAGATTTGGCATATTCCTTTATTCCTTTAATTTCATGTCACAAATAAAACAAAATATTCAGATCTAGAAATAACCAACTTACAGAAAATAGATCTAGAAAAGAAGGAAAGCATGGCTATGATTCGTGCGTCGTTGCTTGAAACTTGTTTGAGCTAGCCTTTGAATTCTTCACTTGAAACTTTGATTTGAATCCCTCCTTAAAAGTCTTTTAGCAGCATCTCCTCGTCTTGAATCATATTTTATTTTATTTATTTAAGAAAATTTAGAGGAGGGGAAGAAGCCATGAATCTTAGCAGCATAAGGATAGAAGAGAATTGGTGCAAAGAGAATGAAGACTAGGGCTGTTTATATAGCTGCTCAAGACCTTATCGTACACGCAGCGCTGAGTCAGCATTGAACCTAGTTAAGAAAATAGTCCAGGTACGTAGATGAATCTAGCCAAACCTTATCATACACGCAGTGCTGAGTCAGCATTGGGTCCCACAAGCTATTTTGGCGTAAAAGTTTGATTTTCAAACTTTTGAATTTCTGGAATTTATTTAACTGTTTTATTCACATGAAATATTCTTATATGTATACAATTCCTCTAACGACCATTTTACGCGTATATATATACGCACAACTTTCATTTTATTTTCAAAATTCAAATGATGTTGCCATATTTCATTGACTGTAGCCTTATCTTGAATTTTATCTTTCGTATACATATATTTTTGTATATATATATATATATATATATTTATATTTCTCATATGTATATATATATATTCTTTATTTCCTTATACGTACGTTCTTATCCTTTCAAATTTTGAATTTGTATACGTACATATATTTGCATGTTTAGTTGGCCCTCTCTAAAACAATGATAAAAAATTATGCCGCCGCCAGGGTTCGAACCCCCGACCTCCATGCTACCAATCCAATGCCTTAACCAACTGAGCTACAGAGGCTTTTGTTAATAAGTCTTAGAACAATAATAATTATTGTTCTCTCCTTACCTCTTTTTTTTCATGTTAGTTACAATACTTAAATTAAACAACTGCATGGATCTCTTTCTTTTAATTTTTCTTTTAAAAATTAATTATACTTTAATTTGAGAATCTTAATGTCATAGAATTACGGGGTGTTACATTCTCCCCCACTTAAAAGGATTTCGTCCCCGAAATCTTCAAGTTAGGAAGAATGTGTCCTACCATCCAATCACCCATCTACTCAACCATTCAATCACAGGCATTCATTGTCCTTAAAAGATTTCTAATGCTTTCATGTTCATATGCATAGTGTGTGTATATGTCTCTATCTAATGCAAAAATCAGGCGGTCTACTGATTCAGTTGACCTCCTTAATGCAAATCATGTTAGTGCCATGCGTCCAATCATGCATGCAAACATCCCTAGTCATGTAAATACTACATGCGTGCACAGCCATTCATCCATATGCAACGTCCATATGATATCATATCAAGTTCAACTTATAAACAAATGCATATATGTAAATGCAATATGAGAGCGTCCGAACTTGATCTAGTGCCTAATACGTATGCATATGCATCCACGAGCAACCATTTGCAACCACTTGCAACCATTCAACCATAACATGTTTCAAATACATGTTTACATCCATTGGCTTCTACCTAAGGATCGCAGATACGACCTAGAGGATATACTTTGGAAAGAGAGAAACAACTACGCGTAAAGCTCCTAAACAGAGAAATCAAGGATGCACCCTTAAGGAAAAAGGGCATGTTGCTAGTATCTAGCCTTCTTGAGCTTTACTCCACTGTATCTTAACCAATTTATCTTCACGATTGTGAAGTTCCTAATCTCCATTTCCAAAATAAACAGATGTCAATCACGGCGCCAAGTATATGTACTAAGATGATTAGAGGCCTCCCTCTTAGCTTATCCATCACGCCATAACTATGAGAGTCAAAAGATCACTCCGTACTTTTTAGAGTACCTACCACAACTATTCATCTTTCACGCAAACCATCCAAACCGAACTCGACATTCCTCAAGTACAAGCCCCAAAGGCCTAAACCAATATCAGACAAGCATCCAAGGAATATCTTCTCCGAATTTAGACGATCTACGTGAGATGATATAAGCAAACTTGATAGCTATCCTCAAATCCCTACTAACCAAAAACTGGTCGGACCACCAATTGGATTTGAGACTCTAGTGGGATCTTTCTACTATACAAGTACTATGGTGCAGAGACCCAACTATGGAAGTGGATATGAACAAATGCGAAGTGCTAAATCCGAACAGAAAAACTAGATTCTTCCAACAGAAACCTTTACCACCTATCTCCTAGGTACGCTCAGCATGTACTTTCCCTTCTGAAAATCTTGTCCTTTGTCCTTAATTATATGCCCTATCATACCATAGTAAGGATACTTCCTCTTTTATAATTTTCTTCCTCCTTCGTGAGCTAAACCTACATCCATGATTTCCTCATCCTGGGATTGTGCTCCCTTTTGCCAAACTCCTCACCTTTTTCTGTGTATAACCATGTTGGCAAATCCCTCGAAAGCTGCTTCCATCATACCGAAGACCCTACTAAGCTTGAAAGAAGACTGGCCGTAAGTGAAACAACTACGGCTATAGATGGAAGTCGGGCACTACTTCGCCCTTCGATGAGGTTATCTCCCAGAAAGCCAGGAGCCCCAGAGACTCAAGAAAGAAGGAGACAAGAATTCAAACAGAGGAAGAGGAGACAATGCGTATGGCTTTGGGGAATATGCCTTTAAAACAAATCCTTTCTTTTAAAAATGCTTCTTTAAAAACCTTTTGAAAATAATTTTTCAAATCTTTTATCTGATCCGGTAACCTTCAGCTCTGATACCACGTGTAACACCCCACGTCCGTTAGTGTCACTCACAAAGGGAATGCACTAAGTTCTGTGGAGCATTTTGGGTAAAAGATGCAGATAAATTACAAGACAGACAAATTATTAAACAGTGGAAAATAGAACTTTGCTTTATTGATAAAATAGTCTGTACAAGATTCTTTTACAATATCAGAGTATCATCTGTCTTTATAAAATAAAGAAGCATGAAAATACATTTATATATTCCCCAATGTAGCAAGAGCCAGCCATAGCATCTGGAAGAGAATCCAAAGACAACTTCGTCAAATCTTCAAGCTGGGAAAGAGCAACGGTCCAGTCTAATCCTGAGTTATACTATTCCCTCCTCAACTACCTGGGGGGGGAAGCGGAAGAAAAGAAGACGAAAGAAAAACAGAGTCAGACATAAAGCCTGAGTAAGTTCAGTAACTTCTAGCATGTGAACATGGAAAAACAAAACGACATGAATTAACTGAATACAAGATTACACCATGACGATAAGGTCAACAAGATTAGACAAGGTAGTCACAAGATATGCTAAGATGACTGGATACGCTCTAATACTTTCGCAGCTTCGCTATTTCCTTGTTATACTGGTTTCTATATCTCTGCACCACCTAACTAGTGTTCAACTAGTAACGATAACGTGATCCCAACCCCTGTAGTTTCCATTGCCTTCAGGCATACATTTATTATTTATTACCTAGATCTAGTCTAGGGTTTTCTATCAAGTGCTTTCTAGATTTAACTATAGTTTTACGCTATCTGCTGAACGCTTTTCGAGTTCAGGGTTTATGCCACCTAGTCCAACTAGGGATTACGCTACCTGTCGAACAATGCCCCCAAGTCTAGGACACACTACCTAGAGTGGTATATGTTCCTAGGCTTCCCCACGCATGTATCGCGAATCGTTATCGCTTGTCTAGATGCACATGTCCTGTAATGTGCGATCCGAGTCCTGTGACAGGGCAAATCAAGGAATACAGAACTCGGTCGGGAGCTTTCGGATATCTGCCGATGCAGATGCTAAGGTCTGTTTTTATTCCAGTGGCTATGGTCCCACTTGACCCCTCCCTCAACTAATGAAAGGCACACCTTGTAAAATGAGAACTATACGCCGGCCCCCGGTGCCCCACTATCCTATGGCCATCCGCAACCATAACTAGATAGCAAGTATATGGTCTTTTGGAGTTCTCCGCCTTTCCGCTTCACGTATCTCGATTGACTCAAGATGGATGGTAGACGACGAGTTGCTATCACAGGGCTACCGTCTTCTCGCCGAATCACGCTGGTCCATCCTAGTCTTTAGGTTGCCACATATATATATTGCAACCAAGGCATACCCTCGGTTCTTCTAACGCAGACCTTAACCTCTGTGAGCCCAGGATGATCATCTGCAGCCTCACAGAGGGATACCAAGAGTACCCTCACGTCCCCTCGAAGCCTCGGGCTTCGTAACCCAATTCGTTGGAGCCTTCTTAAAACCATATGGATGTTCGCTCCTTCGTGTTATACTAAGAATTACTACTTAGTTCTACTAACTAAGGTTTACCACTTAGTTTCCAAATTCCTTGTTTTCTTAACTAAGTTTTACTACTTAGTCCCTTTTTCAACTGAGGTTTACTATTTAGTTTTCTTTCTCGCCAGGTTGGGTTGGTTAAGTGTCTTTAGTCGATTGAAGCTATCTTAACCCTCTTCCCTTATCCTATTACACTGGTTAAGTGTTATCCCTTTATGCTTTTTTACTTAACCCTATTCATTTATCATATTCTGATGGTTAAGCATTAAAGTTTACTTAACCCTATGGTCTAGTCCAGCTAACATATTAATTTGGCTAAGTGTATAACTTAACCCCAACCTCTAGTCTAATTAACATGTTAAATTGGCTAAGTGTATTAACTTTACTTAACCCCACCTTCTAGTCTAGTCAACATGTTAATTTGGCTAAGTATTCCCATGGACTTAATCCTCCCATTCTAGCTTTAACTGTGCTAAGTTGGTTAAGTGTTCCTTAACCTTCCCATTCTAGCTTTAATTAATAAATTAAAGCCGCAACCTCTCACATTAGACAAATATTGCTGCGGTTACTGGATGTGCCGGTCGGTTCCGGGCAGGTTTACACCGCAACTCAGTCTAACCTCGGGTTAGGCATATTCATGTTTTCTAAGTTCAAAGGGTTTTTGATTAATTTCCAAATCTGGTCTTGTAAACAACCATCCCGTCCTTCGGATCAGTTAGGGATGGCCAGGGAGGGCAGGAAACTTGTATTTTCCAAACCCAAGCCTAGACACTATCCTCTCTGTCACCCTAGAACCTTCTGGTCTATGTGTTATAAAAAGGGGTGTTATCAAAATACTTTTCTTTTGTTTATAAATTGTT
This sequence comes from Allium sativum, assembly GCA_030737875.1. Taxonomy (NCBI): domain Eukaryota; kingdom Viridiplantae; phylum Streptophyta; class Magnoliopsida; order Asparagales; family Amaryllidaceae; genus Allium; species Allium sativum. The sequence goes on from CM060927.1 coordinate 290,895,529, forward strand.
AACAATTTATTTCAAAAGCCCATTTCCCCTTTTTAGACAAATTTGGCCTATATTTATTTGTCAAGCCTACTAGTATACTTATATTCTAGGCCCAAGTCCTAATCCAACATGCAGTTTAAGCCATTTCCTATTTCATTGCCGAAACTAGATTAAATATCCTAGTTTATAATTTATGGCCAAAATTTAACCAAGTTACATATTTTGTGGTAAATGAACAATTTAACATTTATGACGAATTATATAAGTAAATTACTCCTAATTTACTGATTTCATTACTACTCTTTTAATGTACATTGTCATATTTATTATTATGGCCCATTCTCTCTTATTTATCATATTTATACTTTTTGGTATGTAAATTATACCAAGTTTAGTGTCGCTAACCATAATTTATTCTAAACATGACAATTGTTCACAATTATGAATAAATTCAAAATTGTGCTAATATACTTATTCCAAATCAACCTTAATTAACCCAATCTTGGTTTAACATCCTAATTCACAATTTATGGCAAAACTAGAATTATTTTTCTAGTTTACATTTTATGCCTAAAATTTAGCTTACTTACTAACGCTAAATTTAATATGTCAAAATCACATATTCCCTAATCCATGTCAAATTTCCCCGTTTTCATTTTAATATGCATGTCATAATACATATTCCAAATTATGCCAATTTCCAAGTTTACAACTACGTTCATATTCATTTCCATGTTTTTCCCCAAATCGCATTCCCACCGTTCGAATAATCGTGATTCAACCTAGATTATAAATAAATCTAGATTCGTAGATAAAAAAGGGAATGAATCAAAATGACAAGAAGGCATAAAAAGGTTTGGATAACAATGTAGGTTCAAGAATATGGGTAGACCTAACTAAATAGGTAAATTCCCACTGTCTTAAAACCAAAGAATGGGCAAAATAGGTTCAAGAACGTGGGTAGACCTAACTTAATAGGTAAATTCCCACTATCTTAAAACCAAAGGAAAACCAAGGAACAGGTAGAATAAATAATTGGGTTTAGACCTAACTTCTCAATCACAAAACTAAAGCAATATTTTCCTAATCATAAATCATGGGTGTCAAAATCACAGTTGTCCTCATTATGTCATAAGTAATAGTTTATGTCCAAATCAAAGGTATAGGCCTAGTCAAGGAAATAATCCTTTAGTCACAGTCACAGTCATAGGAAATGTCCATAGTCATATGCGATGTTCATAGTCCAAAAGGGAAAATAATTCCCATAGTCATAAGTCATTGTCATAGGCAATGTTTATATGTCCCAAAATCAAAGGCTTATGTCATAGTCCAAAGGCATATGCTTTCAAAGGCCACAGTTCTATAGTCATAGTCACGGTTACAGTCTTATTTGTCCTCGAATCATAACAGTTCTTAATTCAGTCCAAGGGTATAAACACAGATTCGAAGAGAGAGAGAGAGAGATTTGGCATATTCCTTTATTCCTTTAATTTCATGTCACAAATAAAACAAAATATTCAGATCTAGAAATAACCAACTTACAGAAAATAGATCTAGAAAAGAAGGAAAGCATGGCTATGATTCGTGCGTCGTTGCTTGAAACTTGTTTGAGCTAGCCTTTGAATTCTTCACTTGAAACTTTGATTTGAATCCCTCCTTAAAAGTCTTTTAGCAGCATCTCCTCGTCTTGAATCATATTTTATTTTATTTATTTAAGAAAATTTAGAGGAGGGGAAGAAGCCATGAATCTTAGCAGCATAAGGATAGAAGAGAATTGGTGCAAAGAGAATGAAGACTAGGGCTGTTTATATAGCTGCTCAAGACCTTATCGTACACGCAGCGCTGAGTCAGCATTGAACCTAGTTAAGAAAATAGTCCAGGTACGTAGATGAATCTAGCCAAACCTTATCATACACGCAGTGCTGAGTCAGCATTGGGTCCCACAAGCTATTTTGGCGTAAAAGTTTGATTTTCAAACATTTGAATTTCTGGAATTTATTTAACTGTTTTATTCACATGAAATATTCTTATATGTATACAATTCCTCTAACGACCATTTTACGCGTATATATATACGCACAACTTTCATTTTATTTTCAAAATTCAAATGATGTTGCCATATTTCATTGACTGTAGCCTTATCTTGAATTTTATCTTTCGTATACGTATATTTTTGTGTATATATATATATATATATATATATATTTCTCATATGTATATATATATATTTTCTTTATTTCCTTATACGTACGTTCTTATCCTTTCAAATTTTGAATTTGTATACGTACATATATTTGCATGTTTAGTTGGCCCTCTCTAAAACAATGATAAAAAATTATGCCGCCGCCGGGGTTCGAACCCCCGACCTCCATGCTGCCAATCCAATGCCTTAACCAACTGAGCTACAGAGGCTTTTGTTAATAAGTCTTAGAACAATAATAATTATTGTTCTCTCCTTACCTCTTTTTTTTCATGTTAGTTACAATACTTAAATTAAACAACTGCATGGATCTTTTTCTTTTAATTTTTCTTTTAAAAATTAATTATACTTTAATTTGAGAATCTTAATGTCACAGAATTACGGGGTGTTATAGTGTGTCTCCAATCCCATTTAAAAATCCAAGCTCTGGTCATGCATGGTTGTGAGACGACTTATAACTTGAGCAGCGACTGACCTCATTTAAAAAATACAAGCTCGGGTTATGCGTGGTCAGTGTGCTCTTAATAAAAATAAAAGAAAAGGTAATAATTTGTAATAAATAAATTTTTATATGAAATTCTCCTTGGTGTATAAAAACCAGCCTATCAATCCATTTTCTGATTTGTGAAATGTGTTAAAATCTTTTGAAATATTATGATTTGTTGATTGACAGCTATTGGGATTTGAGAATATATGATTGCGTCACTTAAATTGAATTTATAATTATAGTCCAAATTCATCATTGTTTTTGTGGTTTTTTTAAAAATCTTGGAAAATAATTAGAATTCATTGTATAAACTCTCTCCGTTATATATAAATTTCATCGTAAATCCGTCATTATCTACAATGTGAAATATCCCATTATTTCTCAGAATATTATGATTTTTGTTTGACTGATTGAGATTTATGATGACCGTTCTTCCTCTTAAGTTGAAATTATATTTTTTTTAGTCATTTTTGATCTATATTTTAATTTTTGTATCCTTTTGATGATAACAAAAGGGGTAAAATGGGTTGAGATTTTGATTTATGAGTGAATATTTTATAAATATATTACTATTGAAAATTCCTTACAATTTTCAAACTTTTCACTCATTCACAGTTATAGGGGGAGTTTCTGTTGTAGGGGGAGTTTAGTTCTTCACGGTCAAACACATTTACTGTATTCAAAATCTTAATATTTGTTTGTCATCATCAAAAGGAGGAGATTGTTGTATATTACGTTGTTGTGTACACAATTATATGATTTTTGTTTGATGATAACAACCAAATCTATTTTGTTATAAATGTGTTTGTAATTGTACTATTTCATATACTACACAACAGACAAAAATATAATATTTCTATTTAAATAAAATGTGACTGTACAGAAACTTAATTATTCACACAGTATTTTATTTGAATAGAATATTTTATTTCAATATCAAACAGTACAGATTTTATACACTACTATTTCTACATTTCTGTATTACATTTCATGTCATATCAGATTTCATATACGCAGCTCCTCACTACAGAATCACTCAGTCATTCATTTTATATACATACTTTCTCACATATGCAAATTGACACTTATACACATTATTTTCTTGTCTTCAATCTTCAGTCTTCACAGCTATCAGTTATTCCAGTCTTCATACCTGTCACATACAGAAACACACACAGTATTTGGAACTGAAATAATATTCTAAATTCTAGAAAATATAATTTTTATTTTAAAAATTTATTTGCCTCAGATTTTCTGTGTTTTTCTCATCATTTTTCATGACTCGGTCTGGTTTATTAATCTATCTGACTATGTCTAGACAGCTGGTGATATTCACAGTGATACACTGTCAATACCACAATGCAGTCAGTGTATATACAATATATTATAGTGTAAGGACAGGGAAAATAATACTGAATGGATACATATACACACATGTTCAAATATACACGTGTGCACTGCCTTGCCAATCAGCGAGCAACTAAGGAGTAGCCACGTGGACCATCTCGACTCAGTGCAACACAATAATCAATGTGGTCAAGCACATGTCAAATACAGTGAGACAATGGTCAACAATACATTCAAGTGCAAGGGAACCAACACATGGTCGAGCTCCTCATACACAAGCTTGCATAGTTAAACCATAGCCAAGTCAAAAGTCAAGTTCCAGCAAATAAGAAGTGGTATTCATTGTATTAAAGCTCAAATATGTGATCTACAGCCTATACATAGTTCACATGCATGGACAACTCAATGTTCAAATGCAAAGAAGGGCTCAAACTATGTCATGCAAATAATTGGTGCAATTCAAGCAACTATGGACAGATCAGATACACAATGGTCAAGGAGAGTGGATAAACAACATGGTAGCAATTCAGAACATTCTTGTACAAACACAAGTGTACACGCTGGACTCCACAACATATCATGGCAGTACAAACGCTCATGGATTCCAATGCACGGATACACTAACAACTCAACAAAACAACAAAGTGGTGATTCACTTGAAACAAACTGGATAAAAAAGTCATGGCCGCTCATCATTCAAGCTTTTTTATAATTTCCAAATATACAAGGCAGAGCTGAAAACATGTACAAATTATACACAATATTGCAAATCAGGCCAACATGGCATGCATGTGAGTATGGTGCAAATAATCATGAATGGTTCAACTTATACAAACAACAACTACATGTATACAGGCATGAGTTCAGGATATAAATACAGACAAGAATGTTTTTTAATCAAGCAAGTGATTGTATATCATTTTTGGCAAGTGATAAATAAGTTCCAAATTTCCACCAAAATCAGAGAGAGGATATCCTTCTTTGGCAAGCATTTAAACTATTTCAGGGATCAAAAAGTTGGCAAGAATTCTTTTTTTTTGAAATCATTAATCAATCAGTGATTTCAAAATGGGCAAGAAACAATGTATTTTGGTTTCCAGTTTTAGCAAATAAGATCACTGCATACAATCAAAATATATGTCTTGGGCAACAACTTGTTTTGGGACAAAAGTCTATTTCTGGCAAGGCTCAAAGCATCCAGTTCAAGGGGCAAAATCATTTCTGAATATTCATCAGTTCATATTCGATGGCAACAAATTATTTCCAGATATCCTCAACACTTTTTTAAAAGAGTCAAAAATTAATTCTAGAAATCATTCATGGGTTCAAATCAGAGGACAAATGAAATTGTATTCAATCAAGGAATTTTTCATTCATTCGAGCTAAAAGGGGAAAATTCATAAAGGAGCCAATCACGTCACAAACCAAAAGGGGAATAAACAACAATCTTGCAATTCAAATCGAGGACAGTCAATAGGGAAAGTAATCAAACTTGATCGAATCTTTTTTCTGAAATCAGAGAGTTAAGGGTTTTCTTTTACCTTATATATACACAACTTCATCACTGGCGTTGTATCGAAGAAAAAAATCAGAGCATAATTGAAGAGAAAAATTAAGAAAAACTCACAAATTTTTCCATCGTTTTCGATTGAGAAAATTCCAAATCGAAGCATCAGAAAGCAACAGCAACTTCGAGCATCAGAGAACCTCATTCCATAAAGCATTAAAATCGATTTGGGGTTTCAAATCAGAAAACCCTAGAATTTCCCAATCGCCTACCGCCATTTCTATTTTCCACGAAGAAAGTAAAGTGGATCGGATAAAATGTAACACGGGTGCATCATTTTCAAATGGGTCGGCCTACTTAGATTATAAAGGGAGAATTAGTTTGTTTATGAACTAGGGTTTCATTTATTGTTTAAGTATTTTGTTTTGTATTTGAATATCAAGCCAACAGTTTTTCTTGTGTCTGTAAAAAAACTAGGGAAACCAGTTAGGGTGTCAACTGGTAGTTTACTAGAGTCTGTAAAATCTAGGATTACTGGTTACAGGGCTATAATCAGGGGAAATATGATCTATTGGATTAGATTAGTCTAGGGTTTGGAGCGTAGGGTTAGAATAGGAGTGAGGGGTTCGTGAGTTTACATGGTCTTATAAGCTGGATCTGTTCTATCACCTAGTAGAAACTTTAGGAATGCAGTAGTAGGCTGGATTTTGCCGAAGCTGATGACACTTTATTCTAATTTTATGTTTATAGTGTTATGAATCGTGGAAGCTTGAGTTATTTGAAAGATGACTTCACATGTATTATGGCTCTCGTTTGGGAACAAATGCTCATATATTCAGATGGTGCAGAAGATGATGTCCTTCAGGATGCTCTTTTAGAAGCAGAGGACCATGATGCTTTAGCTGAGGGTAGGAAGATACTAATAGGTGAGCGAGCCCAATCCTTTGGGGATAAAACCCCAGATGTTACCGCTATTAGTGCTTCATCCTGCTCTGCCAATGCTGAGGCTTCAAGTTCTCAAATTCCCCCTGCAAATCCTCCTATTATTGATTCTGATAAGAATGCTACTGAAGTTCATACTACCGAGGAGCTTGTTGTCCAGGAAGATCCCGTCAGTCAGTGTGCCGGAGATGGCAAAGAAAATGATGATTTTTAGTGTAACACCCCACCTCCGCCAATGCCACTCTTGCAAGGACATTAGCTTTGGAGGGGCGTTAAACAAGGTAAACATGCATGCAGATATCACAAGACAGAACATATAAGTAAAACAGAGTAGTAAAGCAGCGGATAAAACTTAGCATTTCAAAACCATAGTCATGTTACAACAAAGTACTTGGTCATTATTTTCCAACAACAAAGTCTAGATAAAAGCATAAACTGGAAAACTGAAATACATAAAGTACTATCCGCAAAATGAAGTGATAAACCATAGCTAGCTCAATGTCCAAAACCGTACATGAGCAGATCCAGTAAGCAAGCTGTAAAGATCCGAGCTAAGCTCCAATGTTCCCACCCTGAGAACCTGAGGGGGGGAAACGAAAGAAAAGAGGCGAAAGAAAACAGGTCAGTCAAAAAGACTGGTAAGCCCTACTACTATCTGTCTATGAACTAGTAAAGTTAACTGGCATGAGAAGCTGAGATGAACATAAGGATAACAACATACTGGCATGATGATTAATTAACAAGATAGATAAAGGTGTCATCGCATAATTAAGGTTAAGTTTTGCACCACGGGTGTACTAGCATTCTAACATGTCAAGTAAAAACAAGAATTAATCCCTTGGCCCAAGCTTGGCCCACCATCATGAGGTGACCTAAATTAAGGTCCAACTACACGGTCTAGTCGATCGGCTCCCTATAAGCCTAACTCGTCAAGTGTCGGTGTCATACGGCCTAATCATGTAATGTAGTTGACTGTGCAGGGTCCACCCTAGGGTGTATCTGGCCCTACGGTGTAACCCTCAGACACCATACCATGATGCACAGTCCAAACCTACCGGTGCCCGTGTTCAACTGCGGACTTGATGTACACGACCATGGTCCGCCTGAACAACCGGGGCATCATTCAGCCATCTCTTTTGGTCTCTTACAATCAGCCCAGTAATCGTGCCCCACCCTAGCCTAGTCCTAGGGTCTTATGATACTACCTAGAAGGTTACTGCTGAAAAGGACCACGCAACTAGGGTTTCTTAACGGGTTAAATGTGGTTAACCTGATCCACACGTGGATTAAATTGGTTAAGAGTACCCAAGGCTCCTGACTTAACCTCGATTAATCCATCAAGCCCAAATTGGTTAAGTATTAAGTGGACCATGACTTAACCCTAATTAGGAGGCATTCATTAACTTAATGTGCTTTAACCTCTCACATTAGACCTTGTTGTGGTTACTAGTTAAGCCGGGCGGGTCCGGGTAGCTTTACACCACAACTTGGTCTAACCTCGGGTTCGAGCACAACATGACCAACTTCTCACATTGGGTCCTATTGTTTGTAGCCACTAGTTAAGCCGGGCGGGTCCGGGTAGATTTATGCTACAAACTCAACCCAACCTCGAGTTGGCCACACTCATAATTTCTAAGTGTCATGTCTATTATGTTTCCAAAACATAATTACAAGTTAACATATCACGTTATGTTATAAAAACCATGTTCATGTCATAATGTTACCCAACCCCAACGTAATCCCATCGTTTACATAATCGCAACAACGCATAAAGGATAAAATAGGGAACTTGGCATAATCATGACAAAAAGGTGTTAAAGCCACAAGTTTAACATGGTGGCATATGAGATGTACATATGTTCATATCCTTGCATATTGTATTATTAGGCTTCAAAAGCATGCATAAAACCAAACTTAGCATATGAGTGATACATGGTGATAAATAACATGTAGAAGTTGCTAGAAGTTCGCATTTGGCCTCACATGCGAGGCCATATCTTGGTCATACGGACTCTGATTTTCGAAAACTCAGACTCTATTTCGCGTATTTTTCCGAGACGAACGCAATGGCACAGCCCGTTTCCCTTGATTCAGATTTTACAGTTTAATTCTGCCTCCATTTATGTTATAACATGTTATTCAAAAATACGGGTTGTTACATTCTCCCCTCCTTAAAGGATTTCGTCCCCGAAATCTCCAAGTTAGGAAGAACGTATCCTACCATCCATCACCCATCTACTCAAAACATCATCCACGTGCAGTCATTGTCCTTAAAGGATTCTAAATGTTGTATGATCATATGCAAAGGTGTGTGTATATGTACTTATCTAATGCAAAAATCAGGCGGTTACTGATTCAGTAAACCTCCTTAATGCAAAGCATGTTAGTGAAATGAGTCCATATGTATGCAAATTCCTAACATAACTCATAGTCTCTACATGACTGCACATAACATTCATCCATATGCAACATCCACGTGATAGCATAACAAGTTTCATCCATGAATAAGCATAAACACTCATGCATATGCGGTATGAAAGTGTGTGAGCCTATCTTAGTGCCTAATGTGTATCATGCATCCACGAGTATCCACGTGCAAACACTTGCAACCACTTGCAACCATCAAGCATAACATGTTTCAAATACATGTTTCATCCAAAGGGTTTCTACCTAAGGTCCTCGTAACATGATTAACGAGATAATTAGATAAACAGGATAAACACGGATAGCAAAAAGAAAGATATGCTAATTAGGAAAAGAGATCGAGAATGTACCCTCAAAAAGAAATGGATAAAGCCCACGCATCTTCTCCTCGGTTTCCCAAGTTGCATCTTCGTCGGCTTCACCCCACTGAACTTTCACCAATTTGACTTCTCGATTCCTTAGTTTCTTGATCTCCGTTCCCAAGGTACGAATCGGAGCTTTTCTCAAGGTTGCTTCTTTCTCTACCTCAATGTCTTCAAGAATGCTTGGTTCAACCACCTCAGCGGACTCATGAAGGCACTTTCGGAGATGCGAGTCATGAAAGACATTATGCACTCCGGCTAGCTTTTCGGGCAATTCCACCTTATAGGCCATCTTCCCAATTCTCTCTATGATAGGGAAGGGTTCTACGAACCTTGGTGCCAGCTTCCCCACTGCTCCAAAACGAACCACATTACGTAAAGGAGAAACCTTCACGAAAACCATGTCTCTCACTTCGATTTCCAAATCTGCCCTTCGTCTGTCAGCATAGGATTTCTGTCTGTCTTGGGCCGCTTTCATCTTTCTTCTCACTAATTCAACTTTCTCGGATGTGTCCCGTATCATATCGGGCCCAAGTATAAGTCTATCTGTTGTCTCCCACCAACAAGTTGGTGACCTACACGGCCTCCCATACAAAGCTTCGAATGGTGCCATCCCTATGCTGGCTTGATAGCTATTATTATAAGCGAACTCTACAAGGGGAAGGTGGTCTTCCCAAGTACTACCAAAGTCAAGAACACAGAGCCCCAAAAGATCTTCTAGCACTCTATTTACCCTTTTGGTTTGGCCATCTGTCTGGGGTTGATAGGCTGTACTCAAATTCAATCGCGTACCCATCGCTTCTTGCAAACTATTCCAGAACTGGCTAGTGAAAATTGGGTCACGATCGCTAACTATGCTAGAAGAAACTCCATGCAACCATACTATCTCTCAAAGATAAACAGATGCTAGCCATGATACGGTCCTCTTGCTCTTCACCGGAAAAATGGGTTCTCTTCGTAAGTCTATCAATTATTACCCATACCCCATAAAGACCAAATAGTTTGGTGACGAACTTCTTCACCCCAACCATATATCACAAATAGGTTAGTCATACTCCTTAGGGGGTTTGCAACAGATCTAAGATTGAGGATAGGGCCGAGAGGATATACTTAAAAGATAGCATGCGAGTAAGCTCTACGGAACAATAGGGATCAAGGATATACTCTTAGAAAGAGTTTAAATGCGCGTATCTAGTCTTCGATCTTCTAAGCCGCATTTTCTTGTGCTTAATCCCATCGTGCCCTGACCGTCTTTTAACTTTGCAATTCCGTAGTTCTTAATTCTTGTTCCCAAAATATGAGTTAGAACTCATTTCACCGTTGCCTCTCGTTCCACTTCCACTTATTCTTTGCCTAAAATACTTGGCTTAAACATAACTGCGTGCTCATGGTTTCGTGCAAGCTTTCCAAGATTCGTTAGTGAATCTTGGATCTCATTTACATATTATACGGTATCCCACGCAGAAAACTATCTCTTGAAAACAGTGCCAATCCACGTTGCCAAACTAGAGCTGAGGTAAGGGCTCTCTTGAGCCTTTGAAAAGCAAGTTCACACTCCCAGTCCCATGCAAAGACTAAGTTCTTCTTCGTCAACTTAGTAAGAGGGGCCGAAATCTTAGCGAAGTCCCTGATGAACTTCCTATAGTAGCCCGCCAAACTTGCATTCCTAGGAGTCTTCCAATCTTGAACCACAACCACTTTCGCGGGATCCACCGCTATGCCTTGCTTAGGAACTATATGTCCAAGAAATCGAACTTCCCTTCTCCAAAAATGACATTTGGAGAACTTGGCTTTCATCTGATGCGCTCTAAGCGTATCCATCACTTCCTTGAGATGCCTTGCATGTTCTTCCTCATCCTTTGAGAAGATCAGAATATCATCCACGAAGACAACAACAAACTTGTTAAGGAACTCCCCGAACACCCTACTCATCAAGTCCACGAAGTAAGCGGGTGAATTAGTCAAACCGAATGGCATGACAAGCCATTCAAAGAATCCATCTGGGGTCCTAAACGCAGTTTTATCAATGTTATCCTCAGCTACTCTAAGCTGATGGAATCCGGTGGCTAGATCGAGTTGAGAGAAAACAGAAGCACCAAAAGAGATCATCCATCATCGGTAACGGGTGCCTATTCTTCTTTGTCAGCTTGTTCAACTCTCGATAATCAAAACATAGACGAAGCAAACCATCTGCCTTAGTGGCGAATACCACCGGAGCACCTCATTCAGAAATGCTTCGCCTAATAAAAACTTTCTCAAGCAACTCCTTGATTTGCTTACTGAGCTCCCTTCTCTCATGTGGAGCCATGTGCCTAACTGGCAATGATACTAGCTTGGCATTATCAACTAGATAAATGCGGAAATCTATCTCTCGTTTAGGGGGTAACCCCCTAACTTCTTCAAAGACATCAGGATAGTCTCGGGCCACCCTTACAGATTTCAGATCATCGATGGACGAGTCGAGAGATTCAAGATAACATAACATGACGGGACCTCTAGGGTTACAAGAAATTTCTAGGGTATTACCGAGGCGAGTCATGAGCCTCACTACCCTATGCTCACAGTCAAGAATGGGTCCATAACTGGACAACCAATCCACCTCCAAAATCAACCCGTATCCCATAAACCCGAGAACCTAAACATTACAGATGAATTCTATGCTCAAGATAGAGATTTTCAAATCCATACAAACCACAGGTAGATGGGCGGAACCCCCAGTTGGATTTGAAACACAAACGGGATCCTCAACTAAGCTAGTACTTAGGTGCAAACTTTCAACAATATCAGAAGAGATAAAACTATGCGATGCGCCAGAATCAAATAAGGTGCAAACAAGAAAATCAGAAATGTAAACATGAATTTCTATAAAAAAATCTACCTCGATCAAAAGCTGGAAGAGCGAGGAGAGCCTGCAATTGCCCTCCAGAGGGTCTTACTTGCTGAGTTTGTCCTTGCTTCTTGGGGCAATCCTTGCTAAAATGTCCAGTCTCTCCACAATGAAAGCATTCGCCCGACTTCCTCTTCCTTTTCTTACAGTCTTTAGCTATGTGCCCTACATTCCCACAGTAGTGGCATTTTCTTGGGTCCTTTGCCTTGGCCTTGTTGCCCTTGTTGTTCTTGTTGTTTTTGTTGTTTTGATTGCTCTGATTTCCTCCCCACTTGGAGTCTGTCTTCTTGGCTTGGGTCTCATTAGCCTTCACTTCCTTCTTGCCATTCTTATCGTCTCCTTGAAGCAATGCCATGTCTACTAGACCTTCGAAAGTGGCCCCCATAGGTATATGAGATAGGGCTAAACCTTGTAGTGGCTCATTCAACCCTCGTGCAAAGCGCAAAGCCTTCTTCTGGTGAGTATTAATCATGTCCAAACCAAATCGGGCGAGCTTGTTAAACTCATTCACGTACTCCCTCACTGTCATGTCTCCTTGCTTCAAAGATATAAACTTCTCCAATTGCAAATTCGCCTCAGCTGATGATAGAAACTTAAGCCCAAATCTTGTCCTAAAGTCGGCCCAAGTCTCTATAGGCCTCGTAACATTGGCGGCCTCCCACCAATAAGCAGCTTCTTCTTTCAATAACCATGCTGCCAATGGAACCCTTCTACGATCTTGCACAACAAAGATTGCGAAGAGATCTTCAGTTTCTTTCAACCAATTTCTTGCCTCCACAAAAGTTTCCGTCCCAAAAAAGTTCTTGCCACCCATCGCCTTAAAGTCTTTGCAAATCTTAGCGAAATCTGCTTGCGGGTTCTGAGAAGGAGGAGGAGGAGGAACCTCAGTTATATTGGGGGTATTTGCTGGGCCCACATCGTTGGCCCTAGCTTCCAAGTATCTCCGGAACCATCCGGGAATGGTCACTCCCTCGGGAAGGTTAAGATCGGCCATACTGAAAAAGGAAAAAGATAGATTCAGAACGAAGAAACGAAGGATAGTGCTATGGCTTTTGGGGAATAGCCTTTTTAAAATAACTAGACTTTTCTTGGAAAATACTTAATTGGTTTTGAAAATAGTTTTTCAAAAGGTAAGTTTCAAAAACACTTTTGCTCAAATCTTGTAAACCTTATGCTCTGATACCAAATGTAACACCCCACCTCCGCCAATGCCACTCTTGCAAGGACATTAGCTTTGGAGGGGCGTTAAACAAGGTAAACATGCATGCAGATATCACAAGACAGAACATATAAGTAAAACAGAGTAGTAAAGCAGCGGATAAAACTTAGCATTTCAAAACCATAGTCATGTTACAACAAAGTACTTGGTCATTATTTTCCAACAACAAAGTCTAGATAAAAGCATAAACTGAAAAACTGAAATACATAAAGTACTATCCCCAAAATGAAGTGATAAACCATAGCTAGCTCAATGTCCAAAACCGTACATGAGCAAATCCAGTAAGCAAGCTGTAAAGATCCAAGCTAAGCTCCAATGTTCCCACCCTGAGAACCTGAGGGGGGGCAAACGGAAGAAAAGAGGCGAAAGAAAACAGGTCAGTCAAAAAGACTGGTAAGCCCTACTACTATCTGTCTATGAACTAGTAAAGTTAACTGGCATGAGAAGCTGAGATGAACATAAGGATAACAACATACTGGCATGATGATTAACTAACAAGATAGATAAAGGTGTCATCGCATAATTAAGGTTAAGTTTTGCACCACGGGTGTACAAGCATTCTAACATGTTAAGTAAAAACAAGAATTGATCCCTTGGCCCAAGCTTGGCCCACCATCATGAGGTGACCTAAATTAAGGTCCAACTACACGGTCTAGTCGATCGGCTCCCTAACTCGTCAAGTGTCGGTGTCATACGGCCTAATCATGTAATGTAGTTGACTGTGCAGGGTCCACCCTAGGGTGTATCTGGCCCTACGGTGTAACCCTCAGACACCATACCATGATGCACAGTCCAAACCTACCGGTGCCCGTGTTCAACTCCGGACTTGATGTGCACGACCATGGTCCGCCTGAACAACCGGGGCATCATTCAGCCGTCTCTTTTGGTCTCTTACAATCAGCCCAGTAATCGTGCCCCACCCTAGCCTAGTCCTAGGGTCTTATGATACTACCTAGAAGGTTACTGCTGAAAAGGACCACGCAACTAGGGTTTCTTAACGGGTTAAATGTGGTTAACTCGATCCACACGTGGATTAAATTGGTTAAGAGTACCCAAGGCTCCTGACTTAACCTCGATTAATCCATCAAGCCCAAATTGGTTAAGTATTAAGTGGACCATGACTTAACCCTAATTAGGAGGCATTCATTAACTTAATGTGCTTTAACCTCTCACATTAGACCTTGTTGTGGTTACTAGTTAAGCCGGGCGGGTCCGGGTAGCTTTACACCACAACTTGGTCTAACCTCGGGTTCGAGCACAACATGACCAACTTCTCACATTGGGTCCTATTGTTTGTAGCCACTAGTTAAGTCGGGCGGGTCCGGGTAGATTTATGCTACAAACTCAACCCAACCTCGAGTTGGCCACACTCATAATTTCTAAGTGTCATGTCCATTATGTTTCCAAAACATAATTACAAGTTAACATATCACGTTATGTTATAAAAACCATGTTCATATCATAATGTTACCCAACCCCAACGTAATCCCATCGTTTACATAATCGCAACAACGCATAAAGGATAAAATAGGGAACTTGGCATAATCATGACAAAAAGGTGTTGAAGCCACAAGTTTAACATGGTGGCATATGAGATGTACATATGTTCATATACTTGCATATTGCATTATTAGGCTTCAAAAGCATGCATAAAACCAAACTTAGCATATGAGTGATACATGGTGATAAATAACATGTAGAAGTTGCTAGAAGTTCGCATTTGGCCTCACATGCAAGTTATCATAAGGGATATGATAACTTTCATGTTGCCAAAATGCAACCTTTAACATAAAGCTTGAAGCTTTAAGGTCATAAACTCAAGTTTAACTCGCATAACATGATAACATGATCAACCCAAACTTGCATAACATGATAACATGATCAACCCAAACTTGCATAACATGATAACATGATCAACCCAAACTTGCATAACATGATAACATGATCAACCCAAACTTGCATAACATGATGACATGATCAACCCAAACTTGCATAACATGGCAACATGTATCATACATAACTTGCGTAATGATCAACCAAACTTGATCAAACAAACTTGCATATAATGATCAACCAAACTTGCATCATTCATTTAACTTTAGAGTTCAATAAAAAGAAAGTAGAAAAGGGCTTACAATGCTATGAAGACACAAATAAATAGTTATTATAAAGATTGAGACGAAGCCCTTATGCAAAACCCAAATATGCAAGCTCCAAATGAAAAACCCTTGAGCCAAATCAATAAAAACTCTTGCTTTGAAAGAGAAATGTTGCAACTTGACTTGAATGCAAACTAAGAACACTCTTACAAGCTTGAAAATACTTGTATGCACTCAAAATCTCTCATATAGATTGACTTAGGAATTTTAGCATGAGAGTGGAGGCCATGAGAGGAACAAATTTGGCATAGTTTAGTTGTAGGAATGAATAATGATGATTCAGGCTAGGCTTAGGGGTCTTTTTATAGAGTTTTAGGATAGTATTAGCCATAGGATTAACCCTAGATTCAATCCAAGCCATCAAAGCATGTCTTGGGGAAGAAGTCAAGTGTAGGAACCATCTAGGGCCTTTAGATTAAAGCTGAACCATGAGAACCATTCAAATGCAAAATCTGCATTTGAGCGAATCGGCCTACGGGTTGACAGTCAAACACCCTGGATTAACCCCTAGTCGACCCAGCGGGCTCGGGTCGACCTCAAAAATCGGCCGGTTCGGTTATTCCCCTCTCCCAATTCGTTGTTTTGAACATTTTTGCATATTTATTTATTTAATTTTCAATTATATATATATATATATATATATATATCAATATATATATATTTCTCTGCGCAACCCATTTCACTTAATTAAGTATACTTTAATTTGTGAATTTTTCGTGAAACTCCGCGAGGCCATATCTTGGTCATACGGACTCCGATTTTCGAAAACTCGGACTCTATTTCGCGTATTTTTCCGAGACGAACGCAATGGCACAGCCCGTTTCCCTTGATTCAGATTTTACAGTTTAATTCTGCCTCCATTTATGTTATAACATGTTATTCAAAAATACGGGTTGTTACATTTAGACTGGTTGTATATGCGAGTGCTGGTCCTCTCTTACAAATTTAAGCTTATTTTACTGACTTTGTGGCTGTGTGACTGACTTGTGACCTATGATGAAATTGTGCTTTATTTGCATGGGACAGTGTTTTTGTTTGTTGTATTGCAGCCTTTTACTCAGCTTTGCCGTACTTCTGTTTGCACACTGCATGTTGCACTTGCACCACAGTACACTTATACCACAATACGCTTTGTCGATTACATGATTGTAACGAACTTATGGTATGTAAAATTAACATTGTTGGTTTGCTTTTGATGTTATGGTTATGCCCCCATACCAAAGTTCGTTATAATTTTATTAGGCTGGAAGCGACCAACTTTTCTAAATTCTCTTAGTTATGACTAGAATTCAGTTTAGTTGATAAATTCACGCCATTCTCCCAGTGCCCTCTTTTGAGGGGTTTTACATTTGTAATGCATTCAGTCATATGCTCGCTAACCTGGCAATCCAGGCCCTTCGGAGATTAGACTTGAATACACGCCTCCGAAGATATATTTTTTAAATGTAGTTAACCGTATTTCTCGCTAACATGGAAGTCCAGGCCCTTCGGAGATTAGTTTTAAATATATGTAAGTTTGATCCAATATTATGTCTTATTTGTTCTGATTAACTCAAAATCAAAAGGACTATACTGGATACCCCTTTTCGGATGGGATTTCTGGTAATGCTGGTCCTTCCAGCTTGGTATTGGTCCTTCGGCCTAGGAGTGGTACTCCTAGCCTAGGTTTGGTCGGTCCCTCCGACATGGTATTGGTCCTTCCAGCTTGGTTTGCTGGTCCTTCTGGCCTAGGACTGGTACTTCTAGCCTAGGTTTTGTTGGTCCTTCCAACATGGTGCTGGTCCTTCCAGCTTGGGTTGTCGGTCCTTCCGTCCTAGGCCTGGTACTTCCAGCCTAGGTTTTTCCGGTCCTTCCGACATAGTGCTGGTCCTTCCAGCTTGGGCCGCTGGTCCTTCCATCCTAGGAATGGTACTTCTAGTCTAGGTTGTATAGGTCCTTCCGACACATCGCCTCATCCCACGAGGCAGACACCAGTTCTTTTGTTGAGTATTGTCTTGATTTATAGAACTGTTGTCTTGAACTTTTCATTTAAGAAGGTGCCTCTATGGTGGAACTTGCAATCTTTTACTTGTTGGTCAGATTGGGTTGCTTCCATTTTTGCATCATTTTCCGAGTTTGACACCAATCCTAGCGCAAGGCGCTTATCTTGATAGGCGACCGTAGTCAGGGATTCAGTATCTTAAAATTCCTTTTTAGTAAGTTTTTTCTATGATGAAAGGTGCAACTTTCTGACTTGATACCCATTTGCTACACTTTAGCTATCCCAACTGGGATATGCTTAGGAAGCTTCCAACTCTGGCCGGATCGTAAATAAGCGGTTGTTCTTTTTTGCCTACAATTATGAGATCAATTTTAGCAAGAGTTTGCAAATATATGATTCATGCAAGCAGGTAGACTTTCTCACTCCTGACTTATTGTATGTACATAGCTCAAACGTAAAGCTTGCAAATATTTAATACTTTACAATAGATTTGAACAATGCACTATAGAAAGTAGTGGCAGAGATGCTCGCTATTCCAGGCTTGAGGAATATGAGCTCTATCGTTGGTGGACAACTTAAAGGTGCCATCTTAGAGTTTTTGGCCTATAACATAGGGTCCTTCCCAATTCGGCCCAAAAACCCTGGTTCTAGTCATTACTTTTTACAAAACAAGGTCTCCGATCTTGAAAGTCCTATGTCTGACTTAAGAATTAAAATGTCTGGCTACGCTCCTTTGGTGCGCAGTAATTCAGAGTTCTACGTCATTTCTTTTTTCCTCGAGCTGATCGAGAGCCTCAAGTTGTAACCTCTCATTTTCCTCTTGATTGAAGTGTATCCTACTGTGAGTGGGACTTCCAGCTCCACAGGAATCATCGCTTTAGAGCCGAAAGCTAAGGAAAAGGGAGTGTGCCGGTCACAGCTTTATGAGTTGTGCGGTATGCCCATAGTGCCAGTGGAAGCTTACCCAACCACCTTTGGATTTCTCTAAACGCTTCTTGATGGTTGATTTTATGATCTTATTTACTGCTCCCACTTGCCCATTTGCCTGTGGATGGGCCACTACTGAAAAGCTCTTTTGGATCCAATACTTGGCATAGAAGCTCTAGAATTCTTCACTTTTAAACTAGGTTCTGTTGTCTGTGATTATCTTTTGTGGCACTCCGAAACTACAAATGATGTTTTTCAAGTCAAAGTTAATAACTTTCTTTGAGGTTATAGTTGCCAATGGTTCTGCTTCAGCCCAATTGGTAAAGTAATCAATGGCGAAAATGGCATATTTGAAACAAAACTTTGCGGTGGGAAGTGCTCCTATGAGATCAATGCCACAGATGGCGAATGGCCATGGGCTGACCATTTGATTTATGGTAGTGGATGGAATTCTTGGAATCTTCGGAAATCTTTGACATCTGTCGCACTTTTTAGTGTATGCTACAGAGTCCTGATTTACATCTGGCAAGAAGTAACCGTATCGCAAAATTTTCTTGGCCAATGTCTAACCACCGGTATGGCCTCCGCATGCACCCTCATGCAATTCCATCATGATTGCCTTTGATTGTTTCTTCGTAACACATCGAAGTAGGGGCATAGAAAACTCTCGCATGTATAGTCGTCCATCCTGAATGAGATACATAGGAGCTTTTCGTAAAATCTTTCTTTGCTTCTTGGCTTCTACCGGGAGTGCACTTGTCATGAGATAACCTTTGATTGGGGTCATCCATGAGTCTGGCTCATCGGTTGCCTCCATGACCCAATCCATATCAATATGCTCCGTGTTGGGACTGGAAAGGACTTCCACGGGAGCTAATCCCATAAGTTGTGCATCTCCTGTGCTCGCATATTTTGCCAGTGAATTCTCCTTGGTATTTTCTTCTCTCGGAATGTGAGATACGATATAGTGTTTGAATCTTTCTAGTAGTTCCAAACCCTTGGATAGATAAGCTGGCAAGTTGCCCATTTTGGCTTGGAACTCATTTCGGACTTGACATACCACAAATTGCGAATCACTAAAAATTTTTAAGGTCTTTAGCTATAATTCCCTTGCTAGTCTTTTTCCTGCAATGATGGCTTTATATTTGGCTTTATTATTTATCGATGGAAATTCCAATCTTAATGTATAACGGATAGATCTTCCTTTAGGAGTCTCCAGGAAACTCCTGCTCCAGAACAGTAGTCGTTTGATGATTCATCAACAAATAGTTTCCATTGACTGTCGGCCTCGTTAGTAGGTTCCTCTTCCTCTTTTCTCAGTGAACTCTATGATAAAATCCGCATGCGCTTGTCTGTTGATTGCTTTCTTGGTGTAGTATGTAACGTCATACCGACTGAGCTCGATATTCCATTTCAACAACCTCCCAGAAGTCTCTGGGCGGAACAAGACTTACTTCAAAGGCTGATCGGTGAGGACCTTAACAGGATAGGCCTGAAAGTAGGGCCGAAGTTTCTTTGAGGCAATAAGCGATCTTTTCCAGTTTCGGGTAATTCAACTCTGCCCCAGTCGGCCTTTTACTAATGTAATAGACAGGCCTCTGGACTTTCGAATCCTCTTTTACCAATGCTGCACTCAGAGCATGGCCGGACACTGCCAAATATAAGAACAAGTCTTCTCCGTCGTTTGGCTTGGAAAGCATCGAAGGTGTGGCCATGTGTTGGATTATTTCCTCAAAGGCTTTCTGGCATTCTAGGGTCTACTAAATATCTTTCTTTCCTTTTCTGAGGGCATCGAAGAAAGGAAGGCACCTCTCTGTTGCCCTGGATATGAAGCGATTCAAAGTTGCAATTCCCCCTTTTAAGCACTGAAGTTACCTCTTGGTTCTTGGAGCGCGCATCTCCCTCAAAGATGATATTTGATCTAGGTTGGCCCCTATGCCTTAGGAATTGATCATGAATCCCAGAAATTTTCCTGAAGCAACTCCGAAAGAGCACTTTAGAGGGTTCAGCTTCATACCATACTGGGGTGGAATATCAAACATCTAGGCCAAATTCTCCAGATGATCGGAAGTTCTTTTTGACTTTACCAACATATCATAGACATAAACCTCCATTTACCTCCCAAATTTTGTTTTCAACATGGCATTCACAAGCCACTGGTCAGTTGCCCCCGCATTTTTTACGCCAAATGGCAATACTTTTTAGCAGTACAGGCCAAGATCGGTGGTAAAGCTCGTATCTTCTTGATCTGGTCCGTACATCATGATCTGATTATAGTCTGAATACGCATCCATAAAGACAGTAGCTCATGTGCAGCTGTAGAG
This sequence comes from Allium sativum, assembly GCA_030737875.1. Classification (NCBI taxonomy): domain Eukaryota; kingdom Viridiplantae; phylum Streptophyta; class Magnoliopsida; order Asparagales; family Amaryllidaceae; genus Allium; species Allium sativum. The sequence continues at coordinate 290,916,274 of CM060927.1, forward strand.
TCTACCAATTGATCTATCCTTGGAAGAGAGAAGCTATCCTTTGGACATGCTATATTGAGATTTGAACAGTCCATGCAAACTCGCCATTTTCCATTTACTTTCTTTACGAGTACGAGGTTGGAGACCCAGTTTGGGTAGATGGATTCCCTGATGAAGTCGTTCGCCATTAACCTATTGACTTCCTCCTTCAAAGCTCTCGACCTTTCTAACCCTTGGGTCCTTCTTTTCTGTTTGACAGAAGGAACACATGGATCAATGTTATGCTTCTAGACCGCAATATCCGGAGATATGCCGCACATGTCAGAATGGTTCTACGCGAACACATCCAAGTTATCTTTCAAAAAGACAATCAATTGACTCATCAATTCCAGGCTCAACTGAGATCCAATATTCAACACAAGGTTTAGGTCTTTCAGATTAACAGCAACAGGAATTGTAATCTCAGCTGGATCCGCCCTTTCGTCCCCTGCACTGGCTTTTCTAGGATCAATTTCTTTTCACGCTTCACTATGCTCACCAGCGCAGGGACCCTACTTTAATTGCTATAAGGGGAGGTCTCGAATGCGGAGCAGAGCCTCTAAACTCTTCCCCGACTCCTTCTTCCTGGCCTCACACAGCTCTGTCATATAGCAATCCCTCGTAGTGGCCTGATCCCCTTTGATTACACTGACTCCATTTTTGGTCGGAAACTTCATGGTTAAAAACCATGGAGCTAATGCGACTTTGAAGCCAGTCAGGGTTGGTCTTCCGAGGAAGGGATTGTAGGTGGAGAATTCATCTACCAAGACAAAATTTTGCACCATAGACACATTGCATTCCTCATCCGCCAATTCTACGAGCAAATCGATTACACCAATGGGTTGTGTAGGTTGTCCCGTGAACCCATGATTTTACTTACACGCGCCTTCACATCTGTCATCGAGAGGTTCATTTTATAAAAGGCATTTAAGAAAATCACATTAACTGAGGTTCCTGTGTCGACCAGGACTCTTCTCACAATCGCAGGGCCGAGTCGACTGTGATTACCATGGGATCAACAGTTGGTGTAAGTAGCCCATTAGAATCTCTATCCTTAAACACCACATCGTGAGCTGAACTTGTGGGCATTATCATTGGAAATTCATTGCTTAAGATCAGGCATCTCTTTTTTTCTTAAGCACCCTTTAGTTCACTAGCATATTTTTCGATATCCCACCAGCTTTTTGTGGCTGGGTTGGGTCCTCCAGAAATTTTGTTGATTATCGGTTTTGAGTCAGTAGGAGCCTAAGCTTTTTCACAGGATCTGGGTTAATTGGTAACACTACCCTGCCCCTTGGCAGTTGGAGCATTTTTAAGATTCATCACGTTTTGCTGAAGTTGGTTCTTTCTGACAAGCTCCTCCATCAGTCTCTTTAGGTTCCGACATTCATTGGTATTGTGACCTGGCTGGTTATGAAACCGACGTAATTTACCGGAGTTGGCTTGCTACTCCGTAATTTTTTATGACTTTATCTGAGGGAAAATGCCTGAATCCTTTGTAGCGGAGTAAATCCTCTCAAGGGTTTCATTTAGGGGAGCCAATTATGAATGCTTGTAGAAACGTGTCTTCTTATAGAATTTGTTATCCTTCCTTTCATTTCCTCTTTTCTACCCACGGTTACTCTTTTGCTCACCTTGGACCTCACTGCCTTTCCTTTCTTTGGTGGCACTACTTTCTACAACATTCCGGGCAGTGGGTAGATCATCATCCATGCTCATATACTCTTCATCTTTCTTATAAAACTTCTTCAGAGTTTTGGGTTTTTTCATCTTGAGACACTTCCCAAAATCTGACTTCTTATCAATAGCACCTCCCAATGCTTCCAGTAAGTACCAAGGTTCTGGTTTTATAACTTCGGCTGCCGCAGTGTGGAACCTTGTAAGAAAAGCTTTGATCTTCTCTCCAGGAATTTGCTCCGTTTCGATAAGCGACATCACATCCCTTACATTGGTCATTTATTGTCTAAAATGGTCTTGGAACCTTCTTGCCAAATCAATAAATTGATCAAAACATTTAGGCGGAAGCCTAGTGAACCATAGTGAATCTACCCCCTTCTAAGCATACTAGGAAGTATAAGCATTTTATCTCGTCAATGGCCCTAGCTCCATTCATGTGTTGATCGTACTTAAACAGAAGATGTTTGGATCTCCACTTCCATTATAGGGTGCTATTGTCTAGGGTGTGAATTTCTTAGGGAATTTCGCTTGATGAATCATTTCTGTGAATGGGTTCTTGCCGGGCGAAAATCTCATTCCTTCTCTTCACCTTGATGGGCTATGTTTTCTTTCATTGTTCGTTGGATCATGTTTGAGATGCGCTCCTCATTGCCTGTTTGTTCCATGGAGCAGGCATCAGACCTTTTACCAAAGTGATCCCTATTCAAGTTCCGATTCCCAGGACCTCCCTTGGGAGGTGCTCCTTTGGTGGGACCTATGGCACTTCGAGTTGTACGTTTCTCGACATGTTGTGGTGCTTTGACTTTAGAGTCCTCAACACCGGCCTCCGCCTTGTCTTCCACTAAGAAGTAGGATCGACTTGGGTCTGAGGCAGAAGAGTCCTCTTTTACGTCAGTATTACCATGACCTTTGGAGGCGGGGGATTGGCTTGAGCATTAAGCAAATCATTAAGTTATTCCATCATCATTTTAGTCATAGCATACATTTTTTTCATTCAAGTCAGTTACCATCACATTCAATTCATCTCGAGTTACAGATGGCCTCGAGGACTCTCCCACTTCTCGATTCAAAGTTTGTGACGTAACCTCATTGTTATGAGCATTTTCAACACTTGTAGTAGCTCTAACAGACTTGTTGTTCTTCTTTGAACCAACCATGATTTCTGACAACTTTTTGAACTTTGAAGCAAATTCTTCAATGGGTCCACTCTTTAGGCTTTGGGAGCCTATCGTAGCAAGCGGAGTTCCACAAAACACTTCAATAAACCACTAGGGCTATGGACCTCGCGAACAGCGAAAGCGGCCCCATGGTGGGCGCCAAATGTTTGAGTCAAAATTAGCTCAAACACCAAGGGTGCTTACGAATCACTTCACCTAATGGTTAGATTTGAAATAGTAGAACCGCAATCACTTGAAATCAAAATAAAAGACAAGAGAATTTAGAGTGGTTCGACTTTTAGAAGAAGTCTACATCCACTATGGAGGAAGATTTCATTAGGATCATGATAGTTACAAAGTACATTAGCAGCATTTTCACATACGTCATCTCTCTATTACAATAGATACTCTCTCACACTTAGATAACACTTAGGTTCATACAAATTGATGGAGGAATGATGATATCCACGGAGAAATGGAGGTAAGTCCTCAGATGTAATGATGATGAAGGAGGATCTTCAATGGATGAAGGAGGATCTTCAATGGATGAAGCAGCATTTTACCCAACTTTACATCGAACTGACTCTTAGCCACTTCCAACTGATTCTGAGCCACAACAAACTATGTGGACATACTACCCTTCAAGTCATCAAATTTTTCAAGGATATCTCGCTTGTCGTGGGGATAAATGTCCAGATTAAGACACTTTCCTTTCAGATTCCTGCCTGGGAACCGGTCGGCAAGGCCAAAATTGGCTGGACCGGGAATGTAACAAGGCCTATTCATGATCGTATCAAGGTCGGCAGGAGCGGTAGTGACTGAAGAAGAAGTTAAAGACACTTTTTCAATAATATCATGAGTGTTTGACATTGGGAGATCGTCTGATTTGTGACGCTTCTATAGGTCACTCTTGCTTCGGTCACCTGTATTTCCCTTCCATTTAGCTTTCTTTTTCTCTTTCTCTATCTCCTTCCTCTTCCGTTCCTCCGGCATAGCTTCATGGTCCTCCATCCATCACCTCTGATCATCGGTTTCATGAAGTTCTGGAATTGGTCAAGACTAAGGGGGAGGTTGTAAGTGCTGGGGAGGACCAGGATGAGAAGAATATTGCGAGGGATGGAGTTTGCTTAAAAAACGCTTTGGGTTGTGTTGGCTTATCTTTTCATTGAAATCTTTCATGAATGAAGACTTCGGCTTTCTTTTGTACCTGAGAAAAGAGATGTGACAGGAATTTAGTATTCACATCAATGAGGGATGAGACAAGTTTAGAAAGAAAATACAAAGAACAATAAGCAATGATAAAGGTAAGCGCTTGTCAATGTGTGTCCAGCAACGAACCAGTTTTCATAATCAGTTCTAAGGCAGACTGAGCGATAAAGGATCCGGCTATATCTCCTATTCTCATAGTCTGAGGCTTAGGAGGCTGAACGACAATCTCACTTTGAATAATGTCCCTGGTTGAACCGATATCGCTTAATTCCTTAAAACTATCTGAAGAATAATCCTTGTGAACAACTTGTGCCAAAGGATTCTCAGCAACTTTTTTAGCACTTGTATTGTCTCCAGAAGCTATTTCAACATCTCCCACCAATTTACTTCCCTTGATCGGGTCCGAAAGGGTTCTTAAAGAAGTTATATCTTTCTCGACTCCCTCAGTTGTCCTCTCGACCTATTCACTGTCACCCTTATGATGTTCAGACTCCCCCTCTTGGATAGAAGTCAGCTTGGGCTTGGTGGGTGTTTTGCTACTACCTGTAATGTTAGAACATTTTTGTATAGGAGATTTCTTAGTGGGGCATTTGACGGCAATTTCTTTCTTAGAGAATAGAGCCAGTTTGAGAGTACGGGAAGGGTCCAGCAAATGATATTGGTAAAGAAACTGTTTCGTGATCAAATCTCTCCTACTTCTTTGCGCTTCGTTAATAGTTTGCAAAGTGTCATACAACTATTGGCCAGCGGAATCATCTGAGTCAGAGGAAGGAAGTACTGCAAAATAAAGGAAGGGTTTAATATTTGGGAGCTAATTGTAGGGACAAGCAAAGAAATATGAGAGTGTGTTCCTACCTCCTTCCATCCACCTTCCATAGAAATTATCGGAGCATCGTACAAAGTAATAATTCTTTACAAATCCCTTGGCACTATCCATCAGATCGGCTATAATCTTGGGGTATTTCCCTTCTAAATTGAAAATCGATGGCTTTCCCTGCCTCTTTATGAAAATGTACAACAAAACGACTTCTTCCAAGGTAGGAGCATGTTGCTTGGTCCTCATTAATAGTATGTAGAGACCGGTTAAGATGGAATAACCATTAGGGTGTAGTTGCATAGGGGCAATGGCTAAAAGCTTTAGAACCATCTCTATGAAGGCATTAAATGGAGGAATGCCACCCATCATCATCATGTGTCAATTAACAGTAACGTATCCAGGAGGAGGAGTGTCTGCAAACTCATTTTCTCCAGAAATTTGGCCTTAGTTTCTAATATGCTAAATTGAGTGCATAAACTTTTGTATGCGCGTTCGCCCATTTTATTTGGTTTCCTATCGCCAGGTATGCCAGTAAGAAGTTTGGGTATAGGAAATTTTAGGTTGGTGTCTATTCTAGGAACACTAGTCGTAGCCATATTCGTAGCTTGGGTAGAAGTGTCAGCATGTGTGGACTTTGATGCTGCTTCAAGCTGTTGGCGCGATTTATGTCTAGTGTCCATTTCTACACATATAACTATGCTTGACAACAGGCTACAGTATGTACTTCCTATAATAAAAATGTTGTGTGCAACTGAATAAAGGTAAAGCTTGAGATTTATGAATCATCGTAAAATAGTTGATCGATCCCAAGTTTCACTACGTACTTATACTTAAATGTTCAAGTGAAATGGCCAATGGAACCTTCTAACACAAACAGGACACTTCTGTATAAGTAATGGAAGTTACATGCAAGTTTTCTAAACTAATTGTCTAACTTATTATCGATGTGGGCATGCGATAATAGAGTATATTGGCCCAGAAATGTATGCTTGAATTGCAGGGCATGAAATAATATGACGAAAATGTTCACAAAACACCAGGCGTGGAAGGACCGGTTCTGAACCGGGTATGATTGGTCATAACCAACCCTCAAATGTGTTTGTTATAGCTGACTCAAGACTGGGTCGGTCATGCCTGACCCAAAATCGGGTCGGCCATGACTGACCCAGAACTGGGTCGGTTACAACTGGCCCAAACTGGGTCGGCCATGACTGATCCTGAATTGGGTCGGCCATGACTGACCAAAAGCCGGTCGGCCACGACTGACCCAAAGCCGGTCGGCTATGACTGAACCAAAATCGGGTCGGCCATGACTAACCTAAGTTTAGATCGGCCGTGACTAACCCAAGTTTAGATCGGTCATAACTGATCCAAACTGGACCGGCCATAACTGATCCAGATTGGGTCGACTATGATTGGCCGAAACAGGGTCGGCCTAGACCACTCAAAGCGGGGCAAGTAAAAATGAGCTTAAAGGTTCGTTAGAAACCAAAATCTCCATGATTCAAGAGGCAAATTTTCGCGAGTGTGATCAACATAACAAGTAAAATGCATGGACGCAATGCAAACATACTTATAATTGAATGAACAAACGAAAGTTGTCTACTGAAATTCTTAAACCATCGATGTTCTAGTGTTACAACAATATTAAATCAAGACAAGTTTGTACAACATGACAAAAATAAGTGTGGGTGCGGCGAAAAATTCAAATGAAAGATCTGAACATTTTGAAGCAGTCCTATGATTCGAGCATTTCATCAAACACATAAAGGGCATCTAGTGAAAATCAAGTCCAACAAAAAAACTTGTACAATTCAAGCTCACCATACATGCATAAATCCACTACAAATACCCCAATTCCATTCTTACAACACGTTAATTTTAGAAATCTGCAGCCTTATAAGGCGCTAATTCACATCTCAATCCCAAACCATACCAATTCAAAACCCAAACACAAGGATTGTCAAATAAAATGCGAAAATACCTGTTATTAGTCGAATTAAAGTAGCGATGGAATGGTTTGGGCTCAGAAAAGTTGAATGAATGCGGATTTAAAGGATTAGAATCGTCGGCTCGAGCTAAGTGAAGCATGGCGCCACTAAGAAGATGAATGGAATTGAGGAAATGAGCGAGAAGCGAGATGTATGTGACGGATTCGCTTCAAAAGGATGTTGCTGCCGTTGAGAGTGCTCAGGTCAGAGTTGTGAGAAATGAAAAAGTGACGGGCTAAAAGGATTATATAGTAGTTGCATATTGGGCCGACCCGGATCCCTGTTAACAAACCAACCTGAACCATGGAAATGACACGGTCGATTCAAACTCAAGATTTACAATGTAATGCAAATATCCCATCAGAACATCATGAATTTAAAGTGTTTCGAAGCCCACAATTTTCTATAAATAAAAATCGTAAACTCCAAGGGGCAAAATGTTATCCACAAAAGTTATACATGCTCTGATATGGGTCGGTCATGTTTCAAGGTAATGGATAGGTCTTGATTACTTAAAGAAAGGGTCGGGTCGGCCCAGTCCAACTAGCACCTGGTCGCACTACTTTTCAACAAGCGGATCGGTCCATCCAAGTAGCAACGATCGGCTGGGATACGAAATATCGGGTTGGTACAGTGGAAAGCATCGGGTTGGTCTGTTTAACAGAGAGTGGGTCGGACCATTCAAATGGCGACGGGTCAGTTAAGTCAAAGAGCGTTGGATCCGCCAGGTCAAAAAACAAGCACTGCTTCATTTGGGTCGGTCGAGTAGAAACTGGGTCGACCGGGACAAACTGGATCGGCCAGGCCTAGTCTGGATCGGTCAAGTACATGGAAGCTGGCAACAGCTAGCGACAACTGGCAGTGGCATTTTCCTAAATACCCAATAAGCTGACCCAAAACCTGAAGGCTATATTTTAGCCATTCCTCACTTCTATAAATAGGGGTTCAACTCCACTAAAAGAAGGAGGATTTTTCATGACCCCAAAGGGTTGCCCAACTTAATTCTCAACCTTTTCTAAGTGATTTTATCATCTCTAGCCGTCCCAAATTGAAGATCTAACTCCAAATCTACTATGAAATCATGGAAATTCACTAAAGCTTACGAGAAAGTCTAGACTTGTTCTACCATTTGCTACATTTGAAGAGTCTCATCATTTTCTCCTAACAATTTCTAGTAGATCAAGAGAGGAAAGTAGAGAGATTAATGATGAACGTAATCTGATTATATGCATTGTAACCATTATGGAAGTAATGAGAATGGATTATAAAGTGTACGTAGATCAAGTTTGATTGAACCACTATAAAACATTGTGTACTTTACTTGCTTTTATATTATTTTGTGGCTCCACTTCTCTCATTTTTAGCACTTTGTAAAGTACTTTTTGTACCTTTGGTGTTGATCCTAATTTTGGAATCAATAGTGATGGAAGATGTGGACTAGAGCATTTTAGTTGGTGAAGGGATATTTGGGTTGTGATTAGTGGAGAGTTAAGACCTTTCAGGGTCATAAGTTTCTGGTTATGGGTAAAAGAAATAGTGTGCAGATTATAGTCAGTTGTTGTTGGACCCAGTTTATTAAGCCACTGCACTCCTAAACTCCATCAGAGCCCGCAAATTCCAATAAGTAGAAACCAATAACAAAGTCATTACCTCCAATTTGAACTAGCATATTTTTGCAAATGTCGTCACAGCGAAGTTGTTTACCATTGCCAACGGTGACGGTGAACAATCTCTGGTGATCCTAATGGAGTCCAAGAAAGCGCAAGATTCGTAGATGAAGGAAGTTATGTGAGCTTCCAGAGTCGACCAAAACAGAAACTTAATAGTTGTTGATGGTTGCTGGAAATCAAATGGATGATGGGTTTTCAGATCTGAATAAGGCATGGAAGGAGATCTCAGGTGGGTTGTTGATAATTTGGTCCAGCTCTGGTTCCGGCTGCTCCATGGAAGCAAGATCTTCCTCTTCTTCATCGAAAACAAAAAGAAATAGTTGTCAGTTCTTGCATCGGTGACCTCACTGATATTTTTCATTGTAGTTGTAACATGAACCTTGTGCTTTTCGATGTTGCATCTTAGCTGCAGTTAGACATTTAATAGGTTATGGTCGGTTGGTTGTTTGGGCTGAGGGTGGAATCGGTGCTAAGGTTGGAAGGGGTGGGTTGTAGGTTCGATTAAGAGTATTTCGAGGTTGAAATGGTCGGTTATCTGTGAGTTTAGTTTTTATTTGTTTTGCTAGGTCGATTGCTTTGGATAAATTGGTTGGTCAGAATAGGAGGAGTTCATTTTTGTATGGGTTTTAAGGCCAGATATAAAGCAGTTGAGAAATGCTTCGGGTGGAAGTCTTGTAATGCGGTTGCTAGGGGTTTCTGAAGAGAGATTGGTAGTCTTTGACGGTGGTGGTTTGGTAGAGTTAAATAAAGTTATTTGCGGATTAGTGAGTGAGGATGGGCTGAAGCATTATTCAATCGCTTTGGTGAGGGCGGGGCAAGATGATAGTTATTGGTTGTGACACATCCACTGGAACCAAGATAATGCTTGGCTGGTCATGGCGAAGCTAGGTAGATCGAATCATTGGTCTTCCGGTGTAGCGTGGTAGGTGAAAAATCTTTCCGCTTGGAATATCCAATCGAATGGGCTGGAACCATCATAATGATTTGTTCACATTTGGGTGGTCGTAGTGGTAGGGAGTACGGGTTGGATAATATGGGTGCTCTTGGGTTTGTGTTTGTTGAATTTGTACGTAGTGGTCATGGCGGAAGTGGGTGAGTTGGATGCGAAAGAGAACTTGAGGCGGAGGTCAGCAAGACTTTTGGAGATTTCTTGGAGAGAATCACCATGATTTTGAAGAGTGGATTCGATGTTGGAAATTTTGTTTTGTTGAGTAGTTTGTGTGGCTTGGATCTGGGTGATTGTTTTCTGTTGATGTTCAAGTTGTTGGCAGGCTTCATCAAGGCGAGCCATGGCTGCTGTGAGGTAGAGGAGGCGAGCACAAGGTGAAAGCACCAAATGGTAGGATCTGTTACAGCAGTGAGAAAAATTAGAAGAAATAAGAAGAAACGAGAAACGATAAGAAGAAATGAGGAGAAACCGAGACAAGAAGATAAGTAGCAGAAATGAGAAAATAAGTTTTCATGCAAAAATGTCTATCCTTTCATTCATTAACAGTGCCTCTTTTATAAGAAGGGAGGTACAAAAGAAGGATATTGTGATGCCAAGTGGCACTACATTATTGGCTAACATAAAATTGTAACTAAATTTGGATTCTTGCTAAATAAAGAAATAACAGATTTTATAAAGCTTATCTCTCTGCCATATTTTGCTTTATTTGTGACGTTAGCAGGCTGGAAGGTGCAAGTACTCATGCTCTGTACATGGCTAGCACATTAATTGTGCTTCTAGGCCTTTGCACCATAGAAATGTCTGTATCACACAAAGACCCCTTTGGCCACTAAGATCAAAATGATACTTAGAAATTTCCAGTTTTTTATTCCCAAATCTGATTTTGGACCTCACTGTGAGTTATTCATGGAAATTTGTAATTTGATTATAGGTTAATTGGTAATCTAATTAAGTTGTGTTTCTGCATGTTAAGTTTATAAGTCTATGAGAATAGAATTTCGTTTCCTTGGTAATCTAATTAACGGGGAAGATCGTTAGGTGGAATGCGGTGCTTCTTTCCCAGGTAGGCAGACTTATTCTGATTAGGTCTGCTCCAGACTCTATAGGATCGCACGTCTTCGCTGCTATGACTCCTACTGATTCCTTTTTCAGATCTTATCGCTCCTTAGCTTCATCTTTTTTCGTGGGTAAAAAGGACAATGCTAATCGCCACCATTGGATTTCTTGGGACACCATTTGTTGCCCCAAAAGTGAAGGAGGTTTAGGCCTCAGAAATCCAATAAACACTTGTACTGGCTATGCTTGCAAATTGTGGATGAGGTTTGAGGCAAACGATTCTTTTTGGGCGTCATTTCTTCATGTCAAGTGCCATAGGCTGCAATCCACGGACTTCACCGGTGTTCCGTCTTATGTTAGCGAGACGTGGAAACGTATGCAATCCGTGAAGGCGTTCTCTGATTCTCATGGTGGCAGAACCGGATGAGACGGTGGTCCCTTCTCGATCCTATCAGCATGGAATTCGGCTAGATCGCCTTCTCCCATGCTTCCTTTGTTTGCTTTCATCTGGGATTCCCGTATACCTCCGAAAGTTTCTCTTTTTATGTAGTGGATCCTTCATAATGGTCTACCTATAGACGAGAACCTTCAGAGGATTGGCATCCATTTTGTGTCCCGTTGTCGGTATTGCGGCAACGGGGACACTGAGTCGTTGGCACATTTGTTTGTCCTTGGCTATTCTGCCAACTCGGTCTGGAATTACTTCCAGAACCTGGTAGGCATCCGTTTAAATGCAGCTTCGCTTCCCGATTTACTGTCTCTTTGGTGGTACAGGATCTATGGGTAATCTATTCGTTCTGTCCTTTTTCGCCTTATCCCCTGTCTTGTCTGCTGGCAAGTTTGGTGTAACACCCCGTGTATTCTATAACTGTGAAATTCATAAATTAAAGTATAATTAATTTTAATCAAAGAACTAAGGGAAACGGGATACGCCATTGCGTTCATCTCGGAAAAATACGCGAAATAGAGTCCGAGTTTTCGAAAAACGGAGTCCGTATGAAGAAGATATGGCCTTCGGAAGTTTCTGAATTAAGTTTAAAATTCAAACAGAATAAAATAGCTCAGAAAATCAAGTTTAAATTCCAAAATGGGGCCCAATGGGCCAGGGCGGAAGAACACCCGCCTAAGGCACCCAGGTCGACTGGGCTGTCGACCTGGTCTAGCCAGGTCGACAGGGCTGTCGACAGGGCTGTCGACCTGGTCCAGAGCCAGGTCGAACCCAGCCCAACCTGGCTGGCCTATTTTATGTTGGTCGATTTTCTGTAGTCTGCTTTGTCATTAGAGCTAGGTGGCAGGCTCTAATTGGTCTCTCTTTCGAATGAATGGCTACGATCAATCCAAGCAACATCAATGGTCCTAATCAGTTCATAAACCCTATAAAAATGACCCTAGACTCAACCTAATCTATTCATTCAAAAATAAGAACAAAGCCGCCATGTTGCTGAGGAACGACTAAGAGTAGCCACCAATTGGAGAGAGGATTAGGAGGCAAATTCTAAAGCATCAAGCAACCTAAACAAATCAAATCAACAAGGAATCGCATCTTCAAATCCCTAAATTTGAGAATTCGCCACACAATTGTAAGTAGAGTATTATTTTGGTATGAACAAATAACTGTGTTGGTTTGTATACTTGATTGTGGCGATGAATAATTCATATTTGTGCGTTACTATGATCCTTATCGATTTGGAATAGCGATTGGATATTCGCAAAGCATGTTATTCATTATAAAAACTACATGTTTGCGGTAGTTTTATGCAAGTATACGTTTGGAATATTCGCAAAATATATAATTCATGTTGAAGCTACATGTATATAGTTGTTTAATTGAATTCATGCAAGTTTGGGGTTTGCTACTATGCCATCATAATGTATATTTTTGTACATAAATCAATTTGTACGTAATTGGAACAAGTTTGGTTGTTATAGTTCATATGAAACTATGTTGAAATTTTGGCACCATGATTTATGTATTAAGACATGCTTTGTACTAGAAAACCTATTTGCAAACTTATGAATATGACTAGGCTATGATTGATATTTGGCATAATTGAAATCCATGTTAAGTCTATATTGTTTACAAGAATTATATGATGACATATGTGGTACATAGCTAGGTTAGATTCAAAATCCCTTTTTGCAAGTTTGCATGACTAAAGTAAAAATCATGGTTTCATGTTAGAAATATTTATGCCATGGTTATGTGAACAAATTTAACTATACTTTTGTATTAGTCACAAAAGTAGGCACCTTTGTAAACAGGTAGTAATCTTATGAACATGATTTGCTTATGTTTGACATTATGCCTAAAGAAAAATATAGGTTTATGTTGTAGTTAAGACTACGTGTCAATAATGATATCCAATTTAGGTTCTAACTTAACTACAAGTTTACATGCTTTGATTCATGCCACTTATGCTTTATGACCAAAGTATACGTTATTGCTATGCAAGTACACCAGTTTCTGATTTGTAGTTCCAACGTTATGTTGCAAGTTCATGCGTTCACATTCCCCTTTAGTGTATGAACGTTTTAAGCCTCCCCTTTTTCTCATGGCTAAGTTGGGCTTAAAAGCCTAAGCCCAACATATATAATAAATGAGCGTATTAAACGGGGGTAAATAACGTTGGGCCAAATTAATTAATAAATGAAAATATAAAGTAGAAGGGCCCAAATTCAAGTATGGGTTGGGCCCATGATTGGTGTAACCTTTACACCATTAACTTAATAATGGGCAGCAAATATTTACATATAAGAAAATAAAGAAGAAAGACAAAATATGTAAATGTAGAACATACGATGTGTTTAACCCGAGGTTGGATTGAGTTGTGATGTAAACCTGCCCGGAACCGCCCGGCTGTCCAGTAGTCACAACAATACCTATCCAATGTGGGAGGTTAAACATGGAGCCCAATAAGGACCCGAGGTTAGACTGAGTTGTGGCGTAAGACTGCCCGGAACCAACCGACAACAGGCAGCCATAACAATACCTGTCTAATGTGAGAGGTCAAGGCTTTAATAAGACAATTAAGGCTGAGTCAGGATTGTTAGGATTAAGTGAACTAAAGACTTAATCAAAATGGAACATGCTAAACTAAACGGACTGGTGGGGGTTAGGTTAGAAAACACTTAACCAACTTAGCATGTTGGCTAGAGATAGAAAACCTAGTAACGGGGGACCCTTTTCAGCAGTAACCCTAGAAGGTGTATCAGGATACCCTGAAACTAGGCAGGGTGGGGCACGATTACTGGGCTGATTGTAAGAGGTCAAATCGACGGCGGTGGTGTAGCAGTGTAGGTTCTAACGGGGTGCGGGCGTGCACACACTCCGGCGCAGAAAAATAAAGCACTGGGCACCAGTAGCATACCTGTGCATCCTAAGGATGTGTCGGGCCGCCGCCATGGGACTTGATACACCCCATGGTGGGACCAGCATAGGTAACTACAACATCGGGGGCCGTAAGACACATGTAACTATGCGAGTAGGAGCCGATCATCATAGAATGGATCACTTCACCCTGATTATGGGGTGCCAGTTGGGAACTAGTTTATATGGGTTCAGAGATTAACATGGGGTACGATAGCATATTCGACCCTAGACAACTTAACCAAGTTTATAGTGCTTTCCCACTTCTTGTTTATACTTATCATACCCAGTTCTTTATTCATAGACAAAATAGTACTAGACTTACTCAGGCTTTATGTCTGACTCTACTTTTCTTTCGTCTTCTTTTCTTCCGTTCCCCCCCCCCCCAGGTCCACAGGGAGGGAACACAGCAGCTCGACCGGTCTTAACATCCAGCTTGAAGAAGAGAAATGTATTGCTTGGACCTTTTCGTCTTGAACTATGGCTTTGGACAACCACTATGGGGCCTTTGCTGTTTATCTATGTTTTATTTATGCTTCTTTAAATAATGTAATCAAGACAGATTATGAAAGGGTTATGTTTTTTTGGAAAAGATGTAAGACAATTATGGTGATGTTGTTGTAGCACGTATTTGCTTTTATGAAATAAAAGTTGTTGTTTTTCCGCTGTTTACAAATATGTGTTCTTATATCTGTCTTGTATATCTGTGACTTATACTTATAAACCTCCACCAAAATTAGGGCATTCCCTTTGAGAGTGACCCTAACGGAGGTGGGGTGTCACCCCATGGCGGGACCAGCATAGGTAACTACAACATCGGGGGCCGTAAGACACATGTAACTATGCGAGTAGGAGCCGATCATCATAGAATGGATCACTTCACCGTGATTATGGGGTGCCAGTTGGGAACTAGTTTATATGGGTTCAGAGATTAACATGGGGTACGATAGCATATTCGACCCTAGACAACTTAACCAAGTTTATAGTGCTTTCACACTTCTTGTTTATACTTATCATACCCAGTTCTTTATTCATAGACAAAATAGTACTAGACTTACTCAGGCTTTATGTCTGACTCTACTTTTCTTTCGTCTTCTTTTCTTCCGTTCCCCCCCCCCCCCCAGGTCCACAGGGAGGGAACACAGCAGCTTGACCGGTCTTAACATCCAGCTTGAAGAAGAGAAATGTATTGCTTGGACCTTTTCGTCTTGAACTATGGCTTTGGACAACCACTATGGGGCCTTTGCAGTTTATCTATGTTTTATTTATGCTTCTTTAAATAATGTAATCAAGACAGATTATGAAAGGGTTATGTTTTTTTGGAAAAGATGTAAGACAATTATGGTGATGTTGTTGTAGCACGTATTTGCTTTTATGAAATAAAAGTTGTTGTTTTTCCGCTGTTTACAAATATGTGTTCTTATATCTGTCTTGTATATCTGTGACTTATACTTATAAACCTCCACCAAAAGTAGGGCATTTCCTTTGAGAGTGACCCTAACGGAGGTGGGGTGATTATTTTATTTTAAAAAGGCAAAGTCCACTCCCCAAAGCCATAGGTACTATCTCTTATCCTTCGTTTTGAATCTATCCTTTTTGTTTCAGCATGTCCGAAGATCTTAACTTGCCAGAAGGGGTACCAATACCTGGTTGGTTTAGACGGTTCTTAGAAGCAAGGGCCACTCAGCCAGGTCCTACCATTCCTCCTCCCCCAGCTGCCGGAAATCATCCAGCTGCAGCGGCACCTTTTCCTCCACCTCCTCCACAGGGAGGGAACACAGCAGCTTGACCAGCCTTAACATCCAGCTTGAAGAAGAGAAATGTATTGCTTGGACCTTTTCGTCTTGAACTATGGCTTTGGACAACCACTATGGGGCCTTTGCAGTTTATTTATGTTTTATTTATGCTTCTTTAAATAATGTAATCAAGACAGATTATGAAAGGGTTATGTTTTTGGAAAAGATGTAAGACAATTATGGTGATGTTGTTGTAGCACGTATTTTCTTTTATGAAATAAAATGTTGTTGTTTCTCCGCTGTTTACAAATATGTGTTCTTATATCTGTCTTGTATATCTGTGACTTATACTTATAAACCTCCACCAAAATTAGGGCATTCCCTTTGAGAGTGACCCTAACGGAGGTGGGGTGTTTCACACCTCCGTTAGGGTCACTCTCAAAGGGAATGCCCTAATTTTGGTGGAGGTTTATAAGTATAAGTCACAGATATACAAGACAGATATAAGAACACATATTTGTAAACAGCGGAAAAACAACAACTTTTATTTCATAAAAGCAAATACGTGCTACAACAACATCACCATAATTGTCTTACATCTTTTCCAAAAACATAACACTTTCATAATCTGTCTTGATTACATCATTTAAAGAAGCATAAATAAAACATAGATAAACTGCAAAGGCCCCATAGTGGTTGTCCAAAGCCATAGTTCAAGACGAAAAGGACCAAGCAATACATTTCTCCTCTTCAAGCTGGATGTTAAGACCGGTCAAGCTGCTGTGTTCCCTCCCTGTGGACCTGGGGGGGAAACGGAAGAAAAGAAGACGAAAGAAAAGTGGAGTCAGACATAAAGCCTGAGTAAGTCTAGTACTATTCTGTCTATGAATAAAGAATTGGGTATGATAAGTATAAACAAGAAGTGGGAAAGCACTATAACTTGGTTAAGTTGTCTAGGGTCGAATATATTATCGTACCCCATGTTAATCTCTGAACCCATATAAACTAGTTTCCAACTGGCACCCCATAAATCAGGGTGATGTGATCCATTCTATGATGATCGGCTCCTACTCGCATAGTTACATGTGTCTTACGGCCCCCGATGTTGTAGTTACCTATGCTGGTCCCACCATGGGGTGTATCAAGTCCCATGGCGGCGGCCCGACACAACCTTAGGATGCATAGGTATGCTACTAGTGCCCAGTGCTTTATTTTTCTGCGCCGGAGTGTGTGCACGCCCGCACCCCGTTAGAACCTACACTGCTACACCACCGCCGTCGATTTGACCTCTTACAATCAGCCCAGTAATCGTGCCCCACCCTGCCTAGTTTCAGGGTATCCTGATACACCTTCTAGGGTTACTGCTGAAAAGGGTCCCCCGTTACTAGGTTTTCTATCTCTAGCCAACATGCTAAGTTGGTTAAGTGTTTTCTAACCTAACCCCCACCAGGCCGTTTAGTTTAGCATGTTCCATTTTGATTAAGTCTTTAGTTCACTTAATCCTAACAATCCTGACTCAGCCTTAATTGTCTTATTAAAGCCTTGACCTCTCACATTAGACAGGTATTGTTGTGGCTGCCTGTTGCCGGTTGGTTCCGGGCAGTCTTACGCCATAACTCAGTCTAACCTCGGGTCCTTATTGGGCTCCATGTTTAACCTCCCACATTGGATATCATTATTGACACGTAGTCTTAACTACAACATAAACCTATATTTTTCTTTAGGCATAATGTCAAACATAAGCAAATCATGTTCATAAGATTACTACCTGTTTACAAAGGTGCCTACTTTTGTGACTAATACAAAAGTATAGTTAAATTTGTTCACATAACCATGGCATAAATATTTCTAACATGAAACCATGATTTTTACTTTAGTCATGCAAACTTGCAAAAAGGGATTTTGAATCTAACCTAGCTATGTACCACATATGTCATCATATAATTCTTGTAAACAATATAGACTTAACATGGATTTCAATTATGCCAAATATCAATCATAGCCTAGTCATATTCATAAGTTTGCAAATAGGTTTTCTAGTACAAAAGCATGTCTTAATACATAAATCATGGTGCCAAAATTTCAACATAGTTTCATATGAACTATAACAACCAAACTTGTTCCAATTACGTACAAAATGATTTATGTACAAAAATATACATTATGGTGGCATAGTAGCAAACCCCAAACTTGCATGAATTCAATTAAACAACTATATACATGTAGCTTCAACATGAATTATATATTTTGCGAATATTCCAAACGTATACTTGCATAAAACTACCGCAAACATGTAGTTTTTATAATGAATAACATGCTTTGCGAATATCCAATCGCTATTCCAAATCGATAAGGATCATAGTAACGCACAAATATGAATTATTCATCGCCACAATCAAGTATACAAACCAACACAGTTATTTGTTCATACCAAAATAATACTCTACTTACAATTGTGTGGCGAATTCTCAAATTTAGGGATTTGAAGATGCGATTCCTTGTTGATTTGATTTGTTTAGGTTGCTTGATGCTTTAGAATTTGCCTCCTAATCCTCTCTCCAATTGGTGGCTACTCTTAGTCGTTCCTCAGCAACATGGCGGCTTTGTTCTTATTTTTGAATGAATAGATTAGGTTGAGTCTAGGGTCATTTTTATAGGGTTTATGAACTGATTAGGACCATTGATGTTGCTTGGATTGATCGTAGCCATTCATTCGAAAGAGAGACCAATTAGAGCTTGCCACCTAGCCCTAATGACAAAGCAGACTACAGAAAATCGACCAACATAAAATAGGCCAGCCAGGTTGGGCTGGGTTCGACCTGGCTCTGGACCAGGTCGACAGCCTGTCGACAGCCCTGCCGACAGCCCTGTCGACCTGGCTAGACCAGGTCGACAGCCCTGTCGACCTGGCTAGACCAGGTCGACAGCCCAGTCGACCTGGGTGCCTTAGGCGGGTGTTCTTCCGCCCTGGCCCATTGGGCCCCATTTTGGAATTTAAACTTGATTTTCTGAGCTATTTTATTCTGTTTGAATTTTAAACTTAATTCAGAAACTTCCGAAGGCCATATCTTCTTCATACGGACTCCGTTTTTCGAAAACTCGGACTCTATTTCGCGTATTTTTCCGAGACGAACGCAAATTCTAAAGCATCAAGCAACCTAAACAAATCAAATCAACAAGGAATCGCATCTTCAAATCCCTAAATTTGAGAATTCGCCACACAATTGTAAGTAGAGTATTATTTTGGTATGAACAAATAACTGTGTTGGTTTGTATACTTGATTGTGGCGATGAATAATTCATATTTGTGCGTTACTATGATTCTTATCGACTTGGAATATTGTATACGTTTGGATATTCTAGAATTATGTTATTCATTATGAAAAACTACATGTTTGCGGTAGTTTTATGCAAGTATACGTTTGGAATATTCGCAAATTATGTAATCCATGTTGAAGCTACATGTATGTAGTTGATTAATTGAAATTCATGCAAGTTTGGGGTTTTGCTACTATGCCATCATAATGTATATTTTGTACAAAAATCATTTTGTACGTAATTGGAACAAATTTGGGTTATTATAGTTCATATGAAACTATGTTGAAATTTTGGCATCATGATCTATGTATTAAGCCATGCTTTTGTACTAGAAAACCTATTTGCAAACTTATGAATAGTACTAGACTTACTCAGGCTTTATGTCTGACTCTACTTTTCTTTCGTCTTCTTTTCTTCCGTTCCCCCCCCCCCCCCCCCCAGGTCCACAGGGAGGGAACACAGCAGCTTGACCGGTCTTAACATCCAGCTTGAAGAGGAGAAATGTATTGCTTGGTCCTTTTCGTCTTGAACTATGGCCTTGGACAACCACTATGGGGCCTTTGCAGTTTATCTATGTTTTATTTATGCTTCTTTAAATGATGTAAGACAATTATGGTGATGTTGTTGTAGCACGTATTTGCTTTTATGAAATAAAAGTTGTTGTTTTTCCGCTGTTTACAAATATGTGTTCTTATATCTGTCTTGTATATCTGTGACTTATACTTATAAACCTCCACCAAAATTAGGGCATTCCCTTTGAGAGTGACCCTAACGGAGGTGGGGTGTTTCACTTGGGTAAACTTGTAGTTAAGTTAAGAATATCACTATCGACACATAGGCTTAACTACAACATAAACCTATATTTTTATTCAGGCATAATGTCAAACATAAGCAAATCATGTTCATAAGATTACTACATGTTTACAAAGGTGTTTACTTTTGTTACTAACACAAAAGTATAGTTCAACTTAATCATGATTAAATCTTTTCACATACCCATGGCATAAATATTTCTAACATGAAATCATGATTTTCACTTTAGTCATGCAAACTTGCAAAAAGGGATTTTTGAATCTAACCTAGCTATGTGCCACACATGTCATCATATAATTCTTGTTAACAATATAGACCTAACATGGATTTCAATTATGCAAAATATCAATCATAGCCTAGTCATATTCTTGTTAACAATATAGACCTAACCTGGCTCTGATACCAAGTGAACCATCTGCCTTTGTAGCGAACACCACTGGAGCGCCCCATTCTGAAATGCTTCTCCTAATGAACCCCTTTTCTAAAAGCTCTTTAATCTGTTTACTGAGCTCTTTCCTTTCTCGTGGAGCCATGTGTCTAACGGGTAACGCAACGGGCTTTGCATTATCTACAAGATATATGCGGAAGTCTATTTCCCGCTTCGGAGGCAAGCCCTTCACCTCTTCGAAGACATCCGGATATTCCCGGACCACTCTAACTGATTGCAAATTTTCAACAGAGGCATCTAGTGATTCAAGATAACTAAGCATAACCGCATACGAGGGATTACAAGAAATTTCCAAAGTATTACCGAGCTGGGTTAGGAGCCTAACAACCCTTTTCTCACAATCAAGGATGGCCCCATTACTGGATAGCCAATCCATACCCAAAATCAAACCGTAACCCGAAAAGCCCAAAACAAAGGCACTACATTGAAATTCTACACTTAGAATAGAAATTTTCAATCCCACACAGATCATAGACAAATGAGCTGGGCCCCCAATTGGGTTTGAAACAATTAAGGGGTCCTCTACCATACTTGTTTTTAGGTGCAGAGATTCTACTAGAGCAGACGAGATAAAGGAGTGTGATGCGCCAGAATCAAATAAAGTGCGAACGGGGTGATCATAAAGATAAACTACACTTTCTACAGAAGTATTTATACCTCGCTGTTGCAGAGGTGGCGCTTCCAGCACATGAACCTGTGCCCCTGGGGTGGATCCAGCCCTCTGCCCCTGTCCTCGTTTCTTTGGGCAGTCCTTCGCCCTGTGGCCTGTCTCACCGCAAGAAAAGCACCCACCATTCTCCTTGGCCTTCTTTTTCCGGCAGTCCTTTACTAAGTGCCCCACTTTGCCACAGAAATTGCACTTCCTCTTCTCTTTGTTGCCTTTCCCGCCCTTCTTAAAGTCTGTCTTCTTAGGCTGCAAACCCTCTTTCTTCCCTTGAGAGCTTTCTGCCTTTGTCTCCTTCTTGCCCTTATCCTCTTCATTCAGCAATGCCATTTGCACCAATCTTTCATACGTGGCTCCCATGCGTATATGGGTCATGGCCAAACTGTGTAATGGCTCATTCAACCCTTTGACGAAACGGAGAGCCTTCTTGTGCGGGGTGTTGACTAGGTCAAGCCCAAACCTAGCCAGCTCATCGAACTGATTCACATACTCTCTGACTGTCTATGAATAAAGAACTGGGTATGATAAGTATAAACAAGAAGTGGGAAAGCACTATAAACTTGGTTAAGTTGTCTAGGGTTGAATATACTATCGTACCCCATGTTAATCTCTGAACCCATATAAACTAGTTCCCAACTGGCACCCCATAATCAGGGTGAAGTGATCCATTCTATGATGATCGGCTCCTACTCGCATAGTTACATGTGTCTTACGGCCCCCGATGTTGTAGTTACCTATGCTGGTCCCACCATGGGGTGTATCAAGTCCCATGGCGGCGGCCCGACACAACCTTAGAATGCACAGGTATGCTACTGGTGCCCAGTGCTTTATTTTTCTGCGTCGGAGTGTGTGCACGCCCGCACCCCGTTAGAACCTACACTGCTACACCACCGCCGTCGATTTGACCTCTTACAATCAGCCCATCTATGAAGTCCATTGAGATGCTATCCCACTTCCACTGCGGGACCTCCAGAGGATGTAGTAGTCCGCCAGGCTTTTTCTGTTCCGCCTTAACCTGTTGGCACACCATACACTTAGAAACGAACTCTGCCACGTCCTTTTTCATGCCGCTCCAGAAGAAAGTCCTTTTTATATCTTTGTACATTTTATCTCCGCCTGGATGTATCGTCATCTTGGAGTGATGTGCTTCCTCGAGAACCTTCTTTATTAATTCTTTTGTCTGTTGGACGCACAGTCTTCCGTCTCGCCTTAGCAAACCCTTATCG
The DNA here is from genome assembly GCA_030737875.1 of Allium sativum. Classification (NCBI taxonomy): domain Eukaryota; kingdom Viridiplantae; phylum Streptophyta; class Magnoliopsida; order Asparagales; family Amaryllidaceae; genus Allium; species Allium sativum. The sequence goes on from CM060927.1 coordinate 290,938,390, forward strand.
TCGATGGAGTATCTGTTGAGGTGACTTGAAGTCTCACCCCTAATTAGCCTATCAATTGTTTCCACAAGCTGAGGGTCTTCGCGTTGTGCTGTCCCTACTGAATCCACTAAAGTTGGGCGCACTTCGAGAGATGCTAGCAAGCCTGGTACGAAATCGGAGGAAGGCCTAAAGTCGAAGCTGGCTATAAACTCTAGGCTTTGTCTTTCAACAAACAACGGGCTTAGGGTCAATTTCTTTCGGCTCAACGCGTGTAACACCCCACGTCCGTTAGTGTCACTCACAAAGGGAATGCACTAAGTTCTGTGGAGCATTTTGGGTAAAAGATGCAGATAAATTACAAGACAGACAAATTATTAAACAGTGGAAAACAGAACTTTGCTTTATTGATAATTTAGTCTGTACAAGATTCTTTTACAATATCATAGTATCATCTGTCTTTATAAAATAAAGAAGCATGAAAATACATTTATATATTCCCCAATGTAGCAAGAGCCAGCCATAGCATCTGGAAGAGAATCCAAAGACAACTTCGTCAAATCTTCAAGCTGGGAAAGAGCAACGGTCCAGTCTAATCCTGAGTTATACTATTCCCTCCTCAACTACCTGGGGGGGAACGGAAGAAAAGAAGACGAAAGAAAAACAGAGTCAGACATAAAGCCTGAGTAAGGTCAGTAACTTCTAGCATGTGAACATGGAAAAACAAAACGACATGAATTAACTGAATACAAGTTACACCATGACGATAAGGTCAACAAGATTAGACAAGGTAGTCACAAGATATGCTAAGATGACTGGATACGCTCTAATACTTTCGCAGCTTCGCTATTTCCTTGTTATACTGGTTTCTATATCTCTGCACCACCTAACTAGTGTTCAACTAGTAACGATATCATGATCCCAACCCCTGTAGTTTCCATTGTCTTTAGGCATACATTTATTATTTATTACCTAGATCTAATCTAGGGTTTTCTATCAAGTGCTTCTTAGATTTAACTATAGTTTTACGCTATCTGCAGAACGCTTTTCGAGTTCAGGGTTTATGCCACCTAGTCCAACTAGGGATTACGCTACCTGTCGAACAATGCCCCCAAGTCTAGGACACACTACCTAGAGTGGTATATGCTCCTAGGCTTCCCCACGCATGTATCGCGAATCGTTATCGCTTGTCTAGATGCACATGTCCTGTAATGTGCGATCCGAGTCCTGTGACAGGGCAAATCAAGGAATACAGAACTCGGTCGGGAGCTTTCGGATATCTGCCGATGCAGATGCTAAGGTCTGTTTTTATTCCAGTGGCTATGGTCCCACTTGACCCCTCCCTCAACTAATGAAAGGCACACCTTGTAAAATGAGAACTATACGCCGGCCCCCGGTGCCCCACTATCCTATGGCCATCCGCAACCATAACTAGATAGCAAGTATATGGTCTTTTGGAGTTCTCCGCCTTTCTGCTTCACGTATCTCGATTGACTCAAGATGGATGGTAGACGACGAGTTGCTATCACAGGGCTACCGTCTTCTCGCCGAATCACGCTGGTCCATCCTAGTCTTTAGGTTGCCACATATATATATTGCAACCAAGGCATACCCTCGGTTCTTCTAACGCAGACCTTAACCTCTGTGAGCCCAGGATGATCATCTGCAGCCTCACAGAGGGATACCAAGAGTACCCTCACGTCCCCCCGAAGCCTCGGGCTTCGTAACCCAATTCGTTGGAGCCTTCTTAAAACCATATGGATGTCCGCTCCTTCGTGTTATACTAAGAATTACTACTTAGTTCTACTAACTAAGGTTTACCACTTAGTTTCCAAATTCCTTGTTTTCTTAACTAAGTTTACTACTTAGTCCCTTTTTCAACTGAGGTTTACTATTTAGTTTTCTTTCTCGCCAGGTTGGGTTGGTTAAGTGTCTTTAGTCGATTGAAGCTATCTTAACCCTCTTCCCTTATCCTATTACACTGGTTAAGTGTTATCCCTTTATGCTTTTTACTCAACCCTATTCATTTATCATATTCTGATGGTTAAGCATTCAAGTTTACTTAACCCTATGGTCTAGTCCAGCTAACATATTAATTTGGCTAAGTGTATAACTTAACCCCAACCTCTAGTCTAATTAACATGTTAAATTGGCTAAGTGTATTAACTTTACTTAACCCCACCTTCTAGTCTAGTCAACATGTTAATTTGGCTAAGTATTCCCATGGACTTAATCCTCCCATTCTAGCTTTAACTGTGCTAAGTTGGTTAAGTGTTCCTTAACCTTCCCATTCTAGCTTTAATTAATAAATTAAAGCTGCAACCTCTCACATTAGACAGATATTGTTGCGGTTACTGGATGTGCCGGTCGGTTCCGGGCAGGTTTACACCGCAACTCAGTCTAACCTCGGGTTAGGCATATTCATGTTTTCTAAGTTCAAAGGGTTTTTGATTAATTTCCAAATCTGGTCTTGAAAACAACCATCCCGTCCTTCGGATCAGTTAGGGATAGCCAGGGAGGGCAGGAAACTTGTATTTTCCAAACCCAAGCCTAGACACTATCTCTCTGTCACCCTAGAACCTTCTGGTCTATGTGTTATAAAAAGGGGTGTTATCAAAATACTTTTCTTTTGTTTATAAATTGTTAACAATTTATTTCAAAAGCCCATTTCCCCTTTTTAGACAAATTTGGCCTATATTTATTTGTCAAGCCTACTAGTATACTTATATTCTAGGCCCAAGTCCTAACCCAACATGCAGTTTAGGCCATTTCCTATTTCATTGCCGAAACTAGATTAAATATCTTAGTTTATAATTTATGGCCAAAACTTAACCAAGTTACATATTTTGTGGTAAATGAACAATTTAACATTTATGACGAATTCTATAAGTAAATTACTCCTAATTTACTTATTTCATTACTACTCTTTTAATGTACATTGTCACATTTATTATTATGGCCCATTTATCATATTTATACTTTTTGGTATGTAAATTGTACCAAATTTAGTGTCGCTAACCATAATTTATTCTAAACATGACAATTGCTCACAATTATGAAAAATTGTGCTAATCTACTTATTCCAAATCAACCTTAATTAACCCAATCTTGGTTTAACACCCTAATTCACAATTTATGGCAAAACTAGAATTATTTTTCTAGTTTACATTTTATGCCTAAAATTTAGCTTACTTACTAACGCTAAATTTAATATGTCAAAATCACATATTCCCTAATCCATGTCAAATTTCCCCGTTTTCATTTTAATATGCATGTCATAATACATATTCCAAATTAGGCCAATTTCCATGTTTGCAATTACATTCATATTCATTTCCATGTTTTTCCCAAATCGCATTCCCACCGTTCGAATAATCGTGATTCAACCTAGATTATAAATAAATCTAGATTCGTAGATAAAAAGGGAATGAATCAAAATGACAAGAAGGAATAATTGGCATAAAAAGGTTTGGATAACAATGTAGGTTCAAGAATATGGGTAGACCTAACTAAATAGGTAAATTCCCACTGTCTTAAAACCAAAGAATGGGCAAAATAGGTTCAAGAACGTGGGTAGACCTAACTTAATAGGTAAATTCCCACTGTCTTAAAACCAAAGAAAAAAAAACAAGGAACAGGTAGAATAAATAATTGGGTTTAGACCCAATTTCACAATCACCAAACTAAAGCAATTTTTTCCTAATCATGAATCATGGGTGTTAAAATCACAATTGTCCTCATTATGTCATAAGCAATAGTTTATGTCCAATTCAAAGGCTTATGTTCTTAGTCATAAGTAATGTCCATGGTCATAGGCAATATAGGCGATGTTCATAGTCCAAAAGGGAAAATAATTCCCATAGTCCTAAGTCATTGTCATAGGCAACGTTTATATGTCCCAAAATCAAAGGCTTATGTCATAGTCCAAAGGCATATGCTTTCAAAGGCCACAGTTCTATAGTCATAGTCACGGTTACAGTCTTATTTGTCCTCGAATCATAACAATTCTTAATTCAGTCCAAGAGTATAAACACAGATTCGAAGAGAGAGAGAGAGAGATTTGGCATATTCCTTTATTCCTTTAATTTCATGTCACAAATAAAACAAAATATTCAGATCTAGAAATAACCAACTTACAGAAAATAGATCTAGAAAAGAAGGAAAGCGTGGCTATGATTCGTGCGTCGTTGCTTGAAACTTGTTTGAGCTAGCCTTTGAATTCTTCACTTGAAACTTTGATTTGAATCCCTCCTTAAAAGTCTTTTAGCAGCATCTCCTCGTCTTGAATCATATTTTATTTTATTTATTTAAGAAAATTTAGAAGAGGGGAAGAAGCCATGAATCTTAGCAGCATAAGGATAGAAGAGAATTGGTGCAAAGAGAATGAAGACTAGGGCTGTTTATATAGCTGCTCAAGACCTTATCGTACACGCAGCGCTGAGTCAGCATTGAACCTAGTTAAGAAAATAGTCCAGGTACGTAGATGAATCTAGCCAAACCGTTGGGGTGGGAAGTCACTAATGCTGAAAGACCAGTGGAGACATGGGAGGACTTTAGGGCAAGGTTTGAGACTAAATTTCTCTCAGATGCGGAAAGAAGTTTGCAGTTGGAAAAATTCTTATTTCTTAAGCAAGGGGACAAGACAGTCAGAGAGTATGTGAATCAGTTCGATGAGCTGGCTAGGTTTGGGCTTGACCTAGTCAACACCCCGCACAAGAAGGCTCTCCGTTTCGTCAAAGGGTTGAATGAGCCATTACACAGTTTGGCCATGACCCATATACCCATGGGAGCCACGTATGAAAGATTGGTACAAATGGCATTGCTAAATGAAGAGGATAAGGGCAAGAAGGAGACAAAGGCAGAAAGCTCTCAAGGGAAGAAAGAAGGTTTGCAGCCTAAGAAGACAGACTTTAAGAAGGGCGGGAAAGGCAACAAAGAGAAGAGGAAGTGCAATTTCTGTGGCAAAGTGGGGCACTTAGTAAAGGACTGCCGGAAAAAGAAGGCCAAGGAGAATGGTGGGTGCTTTTCTTGCGGTGAGACAGGCCACAGGGCTAAGGACTGCCCAAAGAAACGAGGACAGGGGCAGAGGGCTGGATCCACCCCAGGGGCACAGGTTCATGTGCTGGAAGCGCCACCTCTGCAACAGCGAGGTATAAATACTTCTGTAGAAAGTGTAGTTTATCTTTATGATCACCCCGTTCGCACTTTATTTGATTCTGGCGCATCACACTCCTTTATCTCGTCTGCTCTAGTAGAATCTCTGCACCTAAAAACTAGTATGGTAGAGGACCCCTTAATTGTTTCAAACCCAATTGGGGGCCCAGCTCATTTGTCTATGATCTGTTTGGGATTGAAAATTTCTATTCTAAGTGTAGAATTTCAATGTAGTGCCTTTGTTTTGGGCTTTTCGGGTTATGGTTTGATTTTGGGTATGGATTGGCTATCCAGTAATGGGGCCATCCTTGATTGTAAGAAAAGGGTTGTTAGGCTCCTAACCCAGCTCGGTAATACTTTGGAAATTTCTTGTAATCCCTCGTATGCGGTTATGCTTAGTTATCTTGAATCGCTAGATGCCTCTGTTGAAAATTTGCAATCAGTTAGAGTGGTCCGGGAATATTCGGATGTCTTCGAAGAGGTGAAGGGCTTGCCTCCGAAGCGGGAAATAGACTTCCGCATATATCTTGTAGATAATGCAAAGCCCGTTGCGTTGCCCGTTAGACACATGGCTCCACGAGAAAGGAAAGAGCTCAGTAAACAGATTAAAGAGCTTCTAGAAAAGGGGTTCATTAGGAGAAGCATTTCAGAATGGGGCGCTCCGGTGGTGTTCGCTACAAAGGCGGATGGTTCACTCCGTCTATGTGTTGACTATAGGGAGCTCAACAAGCTAACGAAAAAGAATAGGCACCCTCTCCCTAGAATTGACGATTTGTTTGACCAGCTTGTAGGAGCGTCTGTTTTCTCCCAACTCGATTTAGCAACCGGTTTTCATCAGCTAAGGGTGGCTGAAGATAGCATCGATAAAACGGCGTTCAGAACCCCAGACGGCTTCTTTGAATGGCTTGTCATGCCTTTCGGCTTGACAAATGCACCTGCTTACTTCGTGGACCTGATGAGTAGGGTATTTAGAGATTTCCTCAACAAGTTCGTAGTGGTCTTCGTAGACGATATCCTTATCTTCTCAAAAAGTGAAGAGGAACATGCTCAGCACTTAAGGGCAATCATGGAAACTTTGCGAGTCCATCAACTAAAAGCCAAATTCTCCAAATGCCACTTTTGGAGAGAAGAGGTGAGGTTCCTTGGGCATATAGTATCCAAACAAGGGTTAGCAGTGGACCCTGCTAAGGTAGTGGCGGTACAGGATTGGAAGACACCAAGGAATGCAACTGAGGTCCGAAGCTTTCTAGGACTAGCGGGTTTCTATCGAAAATTCATAAGGGATTTTGCGAAAATCTCAGCTCCGCTCACGAAATTAACCAAGAAGAATCTAGTGTTTAATTGGGATTTGGATTGCGAGTTTGCTTTCCAACGACTGAAAAGGGCTCTTACAACAGCCCCAGTTTTGACGCTGCCAGATGGGAGCAAGATGTTCACTGTTTATACGGATGCATGTGGGACAGGGCTAGGCGCCGTCTTAATGCAAGAAGGAAGGGTAGTAGCTTATGGCGGGAGGCAGTTGAAAGTGCACGAAAACAACTACCCAACCCACGATCTTGAGTTAGCCGCCATCGTCTTTGCACTCAAGTCTTGGCGACACTATCTCCTAGGTGAGAAGTTCGAACTTTACACTGACCATAAATCGTTGAAATATCTTTTCTCGCAGAAGGATCTTAACTTGAGGCAACAAAGATGGATGGAGTTTCTTGCCTCGTACGATTTCGAAATCTCCTACACTCCGGGCAAAGGCAACGTAGTGGCAGACGCGTTGAGCCGAAAGAAATTGACCCTAAGCCCGTTGTTTGTTGAAAGACAAAGCCTAGAGTTTATAGCCAGCTTCGACTTTAGGCCTTCCTCCGATTTCGTACCAGGCTTGCTAGCATCTCTTGAAGTGCGCCCAACTTTAGTGGATTCAGTAGGGACAGCACAACGCGAAGACCCTCAGCTTGTGGAAACAATTGATAGGCTAATTAGGGGTGAGACTTCAAGTCACCTCAACAGATACTCCATCGACGATAAGGGTTTGCTAAGGCGAGACGGAAGACTATGCGTCCCACAGACAAAAGAATTAATAAAGAAGGTTCTCGAGGAAGCACATCACTCCAAGATGACGATACATCCAGGCGGAGATAAAATGTACAAAGATATAAAAAGGACTTTCTTCTGGAGCGGCATGAAAAAGGACGTGGCAGAGTTCGTTTCTAAGTGCATGGTGTGCCAACAGGTTAAGGCGGAACAGAAAAAGCCTGGCGGATTACTACATCCTCTGGAGGTCCCGCAGTGGAAGTGGGATAGCATCTCAATGGACTTCATAGATGGGCTGCCTAGGTCTAGGAGAGGCAACACTAGCATTTGGGTAATAGTGGATAGGCTTACTAAAAGCGCCCACTTTTTACCTGTCAAAAGTAAAAGAACTGCCTCATCCTTAGCCTCACTTTACCTCAAAGAAATCGTTCGACTCCATGGAATACCATCTAGCATTGTTAGTGACCGAGACCCCATCTTCACCAGTGAATTTTGGCGGAGTCTGCAAGAAGCAGTAGGAACGCAGTTATGCTTGAGCACAGCCTATCATCCCCAAACCGACGGCCAAACAGAGAGAGTGAACAGAGTCTTGGAAGACCTTTTAAGGCTATGCGTCCTTGACTTCGGAGGGACATGGGAAGACCACCTTCCTTTGGTGGAATTTGCCTACAACAACAGTTATCAAGCAACCATCGGAATGGCGCCCTTCGAAGCTTTATATGGAAGACCGTGTCGATCGCCCACTTGTTGGTGGGAGTCTACTGATAAGCTCATACTTGGACCAGATATGATCCGAGAGACTTCAGAGAAAGTAGACTTAATACGAAGAAGGATGAAGACGGCCCAAGACAGACAAAAGTCCTATGCCGACAAGAGAAGGACCGACCTTGAATTTGAGGTTGGAGACAGAGTTTTTCTCAAGGTATCACCACTAAGAAACGTTGTTCGATTTGGAACCACAAGAAAGCTAGCACCAAGGTTCGTAGGGCCATTCCCTATCATCGAGAAAATTGGGAAAATGGCCTATAGATTAGAGCTACCCGAGAAGTTGGCCGGAGTCCACAACGTTTTTCACGTTTCACATCTCCGAAAATGTCTACATGAGTCAGCCGAGGTGGTAGAGCCAAATATCCTCGAAGAGGCCGAAGTGGAACGCGAAGCAACCATAAGAAAAGTTCCAACCCGCATATTAGGAACGGAAGTGAAGAAGCTACGCAACCGTGAAGTCAAGCTCGTCAAAGTTCAGTGGAGCGACGCCGAGGGAGACGCGACTTGGGAAACTGAAGCTAGAATACGCACTGCCTACCCTTTTCTGTTCGAGGGTACATCCTTGATCTTTCATTTTCCTTAAGTTGCGCTTTTATCTATCTTTTTAGGTATATTTCCTCGACCTTATCTTGTAGGTAGAAACCCTTTGGATGGAAACATGTAGTTGAAACATGTTATGGATGATGGTTGCAAGTGGTTGCAATTGATTGCTAGTGGTTACTCGTGGTTGCATATGCACACACAATCTAGGTTTTAGATCGGCTCAGTCACTTCATATTGCATATGCATATATGTTTGCATTCGTATGTGGTTGAACTTTAATGTGTTGTCATGTGGATGCTGCATTTGTATTGAATGATTGTGCACTCATGTAGAATCAAGAATAGGAAAATTTGCATACATAATGGATTCATGGCACTTACATAATTCGCATTAAGGAGGTCAACTGAATCAGTAGACCGCCTGATTTTGCATTAGATAAGTACATGTACACACACACTTCACATATGATCATGAAGCATTAGAAGTCTTTTAAGGACAATGGATGCTCGTGTTTGATGGTTGAGTAGATGGATGACTGGATGTTAGGATATACATTCCTCCTAACTTGAAGATTTCGGGGACGAAATCCTTTTAAGTGGGGGAGAATGTAACACCCCGTCTATTCTATAACTGTGAAATTCATAAATTAAAGTATAATTAATTTTAATCAAAGAACTAAGGGAAACGGGATACGCCATTGCGTTCGTCTCGGAAAAATACGCGAAATAGAGTCCGAGTTTTCGAAAAACGGAGTCCGTATGAAGAAGATATGGCCTTCGGAAGTTTCTGAATTAAGTTTAAAATTCAAATAGAATAAAATAGCTCAGAAAATCAAGTTTAAATTCCAAAATGGGGCCCAATGGGCCAGGGCGGAAGAACACCCGCCTAAGGCACCCAGGTCGACTGGGCTGTCGACCTGGTCTAGCCAGGTCGACAGGGCTGTCGACAGGGCTGTCGACCTGGTCCAGAGCCAGGTCGAACCCAGCCCAACCTGGCTGGCCTATTTTATGTTGGTCGATTTTCTGTAGTCTGCTTTGTCATTAGGGCTAGGTGGCAGGCTCTAATTGGTCTCTCTTTCGAATGAATGGCTATGATCAATCCAAGCAACATCAATGGTCCTAATCAGTTCATAAACCCTATAAAAATGACCCTAGACTCAACCTAATCTATTCATTCAAAATTAAGAACAAAGCCGCCATGTTGCTGAGGAACGACTAAGAGTAGCCACCAATTGGAGAGAGGATTAGGAGGCAAATTCTAAAGCATCAAGCAACCTAAACAAATCAAATCAACAAGGAATCGCATCTTCAAATCCCTAAATTTGAGAATTCGCCACACAATTGTAAGTAGAGTATTATTTTGGTATGAACAAATAACTGTGTTGGTTTGTATACTTGATTGTGGCGATGAATAATTCATATTTGTGCGTTACTATGATCCTTATCGATTTGGAATAGCGATTGTATATTCGCAAAGCATGTTATTCATTATAAAAACTACATGTTTGCGGTAGTTTTATGCAAGTATACGTTTGGAATATTCGCAAAATATATAATTCATGTTGAAGCTACATGTATATAGTTGTTTAATTGAATTCATGCAAGTTTGGGGTTTGCTACTATGCCATCATAATGTATATTTTTGTACATAAATCATTTTGTACGTAATTGGAACAAGTTTGGTTGTTATAGTTCATATGAAACTATGTTGAAATTTTGGCACCATGATTTATGTATTAAGACATGCTTTTGTACTAGAAAACCTATTTGCAAACTTATGAATATGACTAGGCTATGATTGATATTTGGCATAATTGAAATCCATGTTAAGTCTATATTGTTTACAAGAATTATATGATGACATATGTGGTACATAGCTAGGTTAGATTCAAAATCCCTTTTTGCAAGTTTGCATGACTAAAGTAAAAATCATGGTTTCATGTTAGAAATATTTATGCCATGGTTATGTGAACAAATTTAACTATACTTTTGTATTAGTCACAAAAGTAGGCACCTTTGTAAACAGGTAGTAATCTTATGAACATGATTTGCTTATGTTTGACATTATGCCTAAAGAAAAATATAGGTTTATGTTGTAGTTAAGACTACGTGTCAATAATGATATCCAATTTAGGTTCTAACTTAACTACAAGTTTACATGCTTTGATTCATGTCACTTATGCTTTATGACCAAAGTATACGTTATTGCTATACAAGTACACCAGTTTCTGATTTGTAGTTCCAACGTTATGTTGCAAGTTCATGCGTTCACATTCCCCTTTAGTGTATGAACGTTTTAAGCCTCCCCTTTTTCTCATGGATAAGTTGGGCTTAAAAGCCTAAGCCCAACATATATAATAAACGAGCGTATTAAACGGGGGTAAATAACGTTGGGCCAAATTAATTAATAAATGAAAATATAAAGTAGAAGGGCCCAAATTCAAGTATGGGTTGGGCCCATGATTGGTGTAACCTTTACACCATTAACTTAATAATGGGCCGCAAATATTTACATATAAGAAAATAAAGAAGAAAGACAAAATATGTAAATGTAGAACATACGATGTGTTTAACCCGAGGTTGGATTGAGTTGTGATGTAAACCTGCCCGGAACCGCCCGGCTGTCCAGTAGTCACAACAATACCTATCCAATGTGGGAGGTTAAACATGGAGACCAATAAGGACCCGAGGTTAGACTGAGTTGTGGCGTAAGACTGCCCGGAACCAACCGGCAACAGGCAGCCACAACAATACCTGTCTAATGTGAGAGGTCAAGGCTTTAATAAGACAATTAAGGCTGAGTTAGGATTGTTAGGATTAAGTGAACTAAAGACTTAATCAAAATGGAACATGCTAAACTAAACGGACTGGTGGGGTTAGGTTAGAAAACACTTAACCAACTTAGCATGTTGGCTAGAGATAGAAAACCTAGTAACGGGGGACCCTTTTCAGCAGTAACCCTAGAAGGTGTATCAGGATACCCTGAAACTAGGCAGGGTGGGGCACGATTACTGGGCTGATTGTAAGAGGTCAAATCGACGGCAGTGGTGTAGCAGTGTAGGTTCTAACGGGGTGCGGGCGTGCACACACTCCGGCGCAGAAAAATAAAGCACTGGGCACCAGTAGCATACCTGTGCATCCTAAGGTTGTGTCGGGCCGCCGCCATGGGACTTGATACACCCCATGGTGGGACCAGCATAGGTAACTACAACATCGGGGGCCGTAAGACACATGTAACTATGCGAGTAGGAGCCGATCATCATAGAATGGATCACTTCACCCTGATTATGGGGTGCCAGTTGGGAACTAGTTTATATGGGTTCAGAGATTAACATGGGGTACGATAGCATATTCGACCCTAGACAACTTAACCAAGTTTATAGTGCTTTCCCACTTCTTGTTTATACTTATCATACCCAGTTCTTTATTCATAGACAAAATAGTACTAGACTTACTCAGGCTTTATGTCTGACTCTACTTTTCTTTCGTCTTCTTTTCTTCCGTTTCCCCCCCCCCCCCGGTCCACAGGGAGGGAACAAAGCAGCTTGACCGGTCTTAACATCCAGCTTGAAGAAGAGAAATGTATTGCTTGGACCTTTTCTTCTTGAACTATGGCTTTGGACAACCACTATTGGGCCTTTGCAGTTTATCTATGTTTTATTTATGCTTCTTTAAATAATGTAATCAAGACAGATTATGAAAGGGTTATGTTTTTTGGGAAAAGATGTAAGACAATTATGGTGATGTTGTTGTAGCACGTATTTGCTTTTATGAAATAAAAGTTGTTGTTTTTTCGCTGTTTACAAATATGTGTTCTTATATTTGTCTTGTATATCTGTGACTTATACTTATAAACCTCCACCAAAATTAGGGCATTCCCTTTGAGAGTGACCCTAACGGAGGTGGGGTGTTTCATTTGGTGCGCGCGGAACAAGTCTGTTTTTGAAGAGGAACCTATGGACCTCTCTTCTACCATCCGGAAAGTAAAGAATGGTGTATCTCTTACATTTAGGGGTAGACCGTTTAGAAGCACAATTAGTCCCCGTTCACGGATGCTATCTGGTTTATTGGATGTTCCCACTCTACCAGCTGCCTCCCGCGAGGGAATTGGTTGAGCCTTCTGCTTTCCCAGGTTAGGGCTGATCTGTTGATTAGGAGTTGTCTTTTGAGTGGTGTTGGTTTCCACTGTTCTTAGCTTGGATTGCCTGTCATCATGGATTGTCGTCTTCAGGGTTTGGCTTCACTGTGCTCCTACATAGGTGTAGTTGTTGGTGCTACTTTCTTGCATTAGATGATTGGTTGGTCAAGCTGTCTCGTAGGAGCTTCTCCCAGTCTACCCTCATGTCTCCTTGGGTTGCTTGTCTGCCTTGGCTAGTTTCTTCAGAGAGGGTGCTTGGATTTTGGTTTTGATCTTGTTGGCCGACTTCTATTTTGAGCTTTTTTTCTTTTTGCTCTTGTTTTTGTTTTTCTTTTGTGAGTGTACAGTTTATGTAGTCATCTCTACATAATCTATTTTTGTGCACCATTGGAGAAATATTATTGTCTCCCTTTTGTTATTTATTTATTTCTTTATTTAAAAAAAATCGTTTCCTTCCCATCTTGTTATGTATCTTTTTTATTGTTCTTATATACCTTGTTGGGCTTCACACTAAACATGTTTTTCCCTACATGTGAAAAATAAGTATTGAATATCTATTAAGATAATTAAACAGTAGTAATTAGATGAAATGAAGTAGAATTACTAAATCATTTGATATTTTTTTTTTATATTAAATATATTAAGTTAAATTGCAATTAGATGAATCGATATATTGGTTAAATCTAATTCTATTAACTCACACAGGATTTTTTTTCTTCTTCTTCTCTTTTATAGTACTATCTTTAAAGACATAGAGTTAAATAATAAACTGTAAAATTATAGACATAAATTTAGTTAACTCTAAGTGTGGAACATAAAGAAAGACATCATCAACAAATAATAAAATGATCGAACAAAAAAACCATATGCAGTGCAAAAGTTTATGATTATGAGGGGTGTAGTGCTCTGATATCCATAATAAAAACATTTAAAATATTTAGCATATGCTAACTTATTTTACTGCATGACACAGTAAATGATGTCTTAACCTTTTACCGGACCTATTATCTTTTAAACACGTATTAGTTTGATGCATTGATCCATAAATTCTTTTCTTCGGTGCATGATGCATTGGCCTGATGCATGGTTCTTATGCATGAAACATGAGTATGCAAACTAATTCGCAACAGTCCCTCCTATGCGATAATTTTGTTCCCTTTTTTTGATTAAATGAGTTCACTATTAGATATACAAGTTCACAGATTTCGGTTGTATAATTTTGTATCTGGTTCTCCTATTCCTAGCTATATATATTGTGTATTGTACTAGTATAGAAATGGTTCACGTTTCAAGTATTTGGCCTATTATATTGGATAACCATAAATTTAATAAATGCATGTATATATAACCATGTATAGACTAATTACATCAGTAAGTTAAAATTACTTGTTTAAAAAAAATCGCAAAATATAACCGTCTTTGTTAAATTAGTTCATTTTGCACAAAATATGATAGTTTAGGGATGACAAAATACAACTTATCATATATTTAGATATTGATAATGATGCAACTGGAAGTGTATATGTAGTTCTAAAATCAATTATTCTCACTTACTTCTTCAACCTAAAGATTATTGAATTATTGCTTTCTATATTTGACTTCTATAAGAGTACAACTTTGTTAGACACGGATGACTTCTAGAGCCATGATCACAGTCAGGGATTTGGTATATCAAAGTTCAAATCAATGGATACTGTGCTAAATGGTTCCTTTTTTTTACAATTCATGGTCAGCTCATTCAATTCTTGGATATGTCGCTTCATTCACTATGCCCATAAGTTCTCAAACGCTTTCAGCTTTGGTTTTTCGTTGCCCGTACATATCCAAAGATTAAGAGCATTATTTTTTTATTTTGGCCTAAACCTTTTACATGATCTCCACTTTATTACTTTTCTTGCATGCATTTAATAAATTTCAAAGATTTCCCTTCCAATTCAATTCAAGCTCATTTGAGATTTTTGAATCAGATCAATTTTGAAAACCTCAAAGATTTCAGTTACGATTCTGCTTTTGGATTCAGTAGAAATATATTAACACACAACAATTAGATGACAAACATTATGATATATTTATTTTCTTCCCAAAATCAACTCCCTATACATATTATAATCTTTGTACCATTTTCTTCTTCTATTTTTAAATTTAACCTTCTATGATATGATTAGTTATGCAACTGGAGTGAATTTCTATATTATCACCTAAATTTCTTTTAATTTTGACATGAATAATTTGAGATTCTAAGAAGTTTCACATTGATCTTATGTTTACTTTGTACTATGTCGATCTACTGGTGTTAGGTAACTGAAATAAATTTCAGTTTAAATATGTGACTTTAAACCAACTAATTAGACCCTATAAATTAGCTTATTTTTTATTTACAGACTCAATCAGAAAAAAATTATAATTATCATTGATGTAGATTCAATTTGTGCATTATTAGATGCTGATGTATCATGTTTGAATTTTCATTCTCATATTGTTCCTTCTTGCACAATACTCCATAAAATGCATTTAGAATATGATTTTAAAACATATGTTACTTTTTCCTTCAAAGTTGCATCAGTGAGCCTCCATCGGTTAACAAAAGATATAAACTAAATGAACAATTTATGCATTCACGCTCAAAGCTATAGTTCCATCCTTCTATTTTGCATTTTCACAACATACACTAATAATTTTTTTTGCATTTACGTTTATTTACTAATAACATATTATATTAATTTGTGTGCATAGTATATGTGTACTTAACCTTTTCCAGCTTCGACACGTATACACATACATATTCAACTCATTTTCCTATAAGACTAAAACATGGACATAACATTCTCTAACAGGAAAGGGATAAGTGGACAATAATCGATCTCACCATGAAAAGTGAAATGATAAAGTTGAGTGGGTTAGCGTTTCTCCCATGAAATATATTACACTTTTAGTATTCCATGTAAGAAACATTTGACCTTGCTATTTTCATTTGGCAATTTCTTTACAACTATAGTTTATCAAACCTTATTTTGTCCACTTGCTCCTTATCGGTTTACTCTTTGTTAATGTTCCATATTTACTATGAGCAAAGAGATAAGTTGATTTGACAAGAAAGTTGTTGATATGTACTATGAGCGTTTTATTTTCGAACTGGTCAGTTAATGTCCGCGTCGGCACCTGACGCGTCTTATGTAAGGCCCACTAGAATGCCCCATTGAGACGAACGATTGGAAAGTTAGCTTTTGCGTCGGACGCGTTAGACGCAAAAGATATTTTTTGAGCCCTCTATACAATCCGTCCGACGCGAAAGATATTTTTTGAACCCCCTATATAATCCCATCTCCCTATATATCTACATCTCATTTCAACACTACTTTACCATCCTCATTTGTCAATCCCCTCCATTTCTTTACTTTTGTAGTATTCTAGATCAAATATAATGGCAGACAGTGATGATTCTGCTTTAGAAGATTTGCAAGATATGCTCGATATTCAAGAAATTATCGCTAATCAAATACGGGAAAGGAGCATAATACATTTGTAAGAGCGGGAAGGGAAGGAACCGCACACGACGCTAAATATTTCGGAAAGCTAAAGTATTACTGGGGCTATAAATAATCCGTATGATGACGACCTTGGTTTAGTGCCAGAAGAATATCTCAAAGAATATTACAGTATATCAAATCGCGGAAACTGAGATCGGGAACCCGTTCAAAGAACCAGAACAACATCCACCGTGACAGCTGTAAGAGACAATATACGAAACAAACTAGTTACCGCGGGAATGCATTAAAAAGTTTCATTGTATTCTGTATTTTATATTTGCATTTTAAATTCTGCAATTTGTATTCCGCAATTATGTAATTTTTATTCTGCAATTTTTATTCTGCAATTTGGATTCTGCAATTTGTATTCTGCATTCTATTATTATGTTCGACAACAGACACACATGTACACAAACAATAAAAATAATAAATAAAAAAACAATCAAATATTAACTTTGCCCCTTCCAATTTGTCCCTTTCGTAAAAAAACACATTCCCTGTTCTCAACAATTCCCCTTCAAATACCCCTTCAAAATAACCCTTCCAACTACCCCTTCCCGTTCAAAATCAAATGGACCCAAAAACTATTCTTTTAGGGGATTATTAAAGGGACTCCACTTTTGGTTAAGGGGAAGACATTTTTAAGGGGAAAACATTTTTAAGGGGACTCCATCTTAAAAAATAATTGTTAAGGGAGGGTTTGTTTTATTTTATTTTAAAATAAGCATGGACTAGACTGCACCTCGTAACCTAAATTAATTAGACATGCAATAACTAACTATATTTTAATTTGTTAATTACTTCTCATAATTCCAGGTTGATTTTTGGATATGTTTGGTACTGACTTTCTTTGGATACTAGTGTAGAATCATCTACGTTATTTATATCAGCACCAAATATAGGCGCATGCAATTGTAATTATCATTTTTTATTTTATTTAGTGTGCTGCTATTCACAACCCCATTTAGACTACTGGCCACCTATGAAAAATTAATAGATTGTATTATTTTTGACCTACTTCCTACCACCACTTAATTTCTCTTCTCTTCCCTTCTCAAACAATGTAAATTCTCAAATATCAAACCCTAAACCATAAGAAAATAATAATTTTTATTGGTTGAGTAGAGGATGGAAGATAAAGAAAAAAAAGAGGTTAGTTTTGTATATCATGCTGAATAATCTATTCTGTTGTTATAGAATTTTTTTAAGGGTTTTGTATTAATTTTTGTAGGAGCTTTCTTTCACCCTTCTCTCTACTTTGAGTTTGGAAGACATTAATTTCAATGATGTTGTAATAGAGAATGACATTGTAAGTTATTGAATTTTATGGTTTTCTTCATACAACAACAATTTATATGTCAAAATTTACAAAAAATTTCATTTTAATTATTTTTATTTGATTTTTGTAGGAAGATAATTTGATTTACAATAAACTTAATAACTATGTGGATGATAGCAATAGCCACAAGATGATCGGTCAAATGCCGTTGAAGAAACAAAAGTTGATTTGACAGATCATTTTACAACTGATGAAGTATGTACTTAATTTACAATCACTATTACTCATGCAAAACCAAAAGTATGTCAAATTTTTTTTGTTAAACGATGTGATTTCAGGTATTTGATTCGCAGAACGCACTAATTCGATGGTGTAAAACAACAGGGAAAAAGTTGAATGCTGTTGTAGAGCAATTCGATGGTGTTAATTAGCTCATTGGACGCTTGAAATTGCATTGATAACTTAGGGAAATCTTCAAGCTTTGTAATAACCCGGAAATCCGAGGCAATTTAAAATTTTTATTTTAGTAATTTTAGTGAATTTTGAAAATTTAAAATGAATTATTTAAAATAATGTCGACGAGAAATTTATTTTGAATAGATTAGAACGTATATATTTATTTGAATCGTCGTTAGAATATAAATATTTTATTTTAACTATAAAAGAAATTGAAAATGGCGCGGTAGTTCGAAAATTCAATTTCAAATGAGCATACAGGATTCAAAATAAACCGGATTTTAGCAAAACCAAAAATATTAGAATCTATTTGAAAATATCTTTCAAACGAATCCGAAAAATCAAAATTCCATAGTGGGAATAAAAAGATATGTCCAGTTGAAAATTCAGAATAGTCGTTATGGAATTCTGGCCCTTAAAAATGAAAATTTTGCAAACGACCTCGGTTTTCGATGAAACCACTTTTGTTGGATCCGTGATGTCAAGATATTACTAGGTTTCAAAATTTGTAATTTTCTGAATCAATATGTGAGCGTGGCAAAGGAAAACGCGTTTGACCAGTTTCAGTTGATTTTAATCGATTGGAAAATGACCATTCTTCAAATGGTCTCAGAATTCAATGAAATTAGTTTTTTTAGGACCGTATCGTCAATACGAAGCCAGAAGATATTTTTATGGAATTTATAGAGTCAGTATGTGGCCTCGGTAAATTGAAATGTACGTTTAAAATTGAATATATAGATTTAAATTTTAATTTAAACGAAACTGATCTAAACGATTGAATCAGCTTACGATGCATATCCCATTGTGTTCGGAATGAGGGTAGTTAGCTATGGACGACAGTCGGTGGGTTCGATTTTGAGTTCGAAAAAAAAGTGGCTTTATGGAATAAAATAAATAATATAAAATAATATAAAACTTTTTCACTTAAAACCCCCTGCCCCCAAACCTTTCTCTTCCTCATCGTTTCATTCAGAAAAGAAAAAAAACTCGTCGATCATCCTCAGATCCACGCCGACGTCCGTCTGCCATCGATCGCCGCTGGAGGCACCGCCGCCTCAGGCGCCCTCCACCCTCGCCCCGCTCTCGCTTCCCTCCCTCTCTGTTAAGCCCTAGGCCCCCCAAATCGAAGAGGAGCCACGCCCTAGCCGCCAGTGCCACTTCCCAAGCCCACCGCCGACCATTAGAGGGGCCCCGCTGCCTGCCCACGCCCCAGGCCCTGCTCCAGTCCCAATTCCGATCAGAACCCCCCCTCTTTTGCTGTAAGTTTTTTTCCCCTTTAGTTTTGACTTTTATAGTTAAAAAGACATGATTTTTGTATGTAAAAAGGTTAGATATTTAAATGTAAAAAGATTAAAATTTGAATATACAAAGATTGGATTTTTAACGCTAGAAAGGTTTGATATTTTTTAAAAAAAAAATTATATTTCAAAATAGAAAAGTTTATGTTTTATCTATGAAAGGATAGATTTTTAATATTGAAACACCCCACCTCCGTTAGGGTCACTCTCAAAGGGAATGCCCTAATTTTGGTGGAGGTTTATAAGTATAAGTCACAGATATACAAGACAGATATAATAACACATATTTTTGAACAGCGGAAAACAACAACTTTTATTTTTTCAAAATACGTGTTACACAAACCATGCCATAATACTTCCCAAAATCATAACTGTCTTGATTACATTATTTAAAGAAGCATGAAGAAAACAAAAATAAACTGCAAAAGTCCCCTAATTGTTGTCCAAAGCCATAGTCCAAAACGGAAAAGATCCAAGCAATACATTCTTTCTCTTCAAGCTGGATGTGAAAACTGGTCAAGCTGCGGTATTCCCTCCCTGAGAACCTGGGGGGGAAACGAAAGAAAAAGAGGTGAAAGGAAAAGGGTCAGTCATAAAGACTGAGTAAGTTCTAGTGACTTTCAGTGTAGAAATGGTTAAAACAACCTGTCATGTATGAACTGGAACTAAACTTAAGAATGGTGTCAAGGTGAACAAGATAGACCAAGGTGATCAGGATAAGTCAAGACAAGTCAAGTAAAGCATCACATGTTCGAGATTCGTTGCATCGACTGTACTAGTATACTAAGCCCATATCACAAGTTAATCACGAAATAAATCCCACGGCCCAATGTCATGAAATGACCCTGAAACGGGGTCTGACCCAAGTACGGGGTCCTACGGAGCGATTATCTAGTCGATCGTCTCCCTACAAGTTCTAGCTCGTCAAATGTCCGTGTCATACGGCTAATCACGAATGTAGTCACCTGTGCTGGGTCCACCTTTGGGTGTATCGGCCCTAGGGTGTCAACCCCTGACACGATTCAAGATGCACAGATAAATCTACGGATACCCAGTGTCTGCCCCGGATACGTGCACGATCGTAGTCCACCGAACCTACACTGGCGTACCCCACTGCCGTCGTTCACCTCTTACAATCAGCCCAGTAATCGTGCCCCACCCGGCCTAGCCCCAGGGTATCTTGATACATCTAGAGGGTTACTGCTGAAAGGGGTCGTGTTTAGGGTTTCTCCTAATAGATTAGGTCATGTAATTCGTGACCTAACCTGCCTAACAGATTAAGTCATCGAATTCGTGACTTAATCCTTTTCCAGTCTAGTCATGTCAAGATGGTTAAGTATGTCATTTCAGTTCATGACTTAACCCGCCTACGTGTCATGTCAAGTTGGCTAAGTGTTGTCGTTTTCAAGTTCATGACTTAGCCCTACAAATCGTGTTCAAGTTGGTTAAGTTGTCTTTTCATGTTCATGACTTAACCCTAATTGGCATTAATTGATTCGTTAATGCACCAAACCACTCACATTGGATCCTATTGTTCGTAGCCACTGGATTGGCCGGGCGGTTCCGGGCAGGTTTACGCTACGAACTCAACACAACCTCGGGTTTCAAGCGCGATGTGACCAACTACCCACATTGGATCCTATTGTTTGTAGCAACTGGATTTGCCGGGCGGTTCCGGGCAGATTTACACTACAAACTCAACCCAACCTCGAGTTGGCCACTTTCTTGTTTTCTAAAGTCATGCCCATGTTCTTATCAGATTTTGCTATTTCCACATCATGTTCATATATCAACTTCGTGCCCAACTAAGGCATGTTTAAAGTCAAGTTATGGCATGTTCAAGTCAAGTTTTCGTGCCATATTTCATGTTCTACTTATGCCAAATTTCACAGTTTATGCTTATAATTAATTCAAGTTTTGCCTATTCTACCCAATCGTATCCCCAACGTATATAAGCGTACTTCGTTCACAAGCATAAACAATTCAAGAGATAAAGGGGAATAACACCAAACATGTGATAGGCATATGTGACAATTCCAACATCACTTCCATAATAAACAGGCTATAACATATCACATGGTTTCAATACTAGCATGATGATAACTTGGCATAGTAATGATTCCAACTTAATTTAACATGATGATTTCAACTTTACATCATAGGCATAATAATCATTGCGGGCATAATAATAATTTTATTATAAACATGAAACATTAAAGGCATAGTAATCCTAATAGGCATAGTGGATTCCAATTTAGCATTTTTAACATAATAATTCTCATAGACATAATGATTCCAATTTATCATAATGATTCTCATCTAACATTATAAACATAATGGTTCCAACTTAGCATTTTAACATAATGATCCTCAATTAATATTATAGACATAATGATTCCAATTTAGCGTTTTTAACATAATGATTCTCGACTAACATTATAAACATAATGGTTCCAATTTAGCATTTTTAACATAATGATTCTCAACTAACATTATAGACATAATGATTCCAATTTAGCGTTTTTAACATAATGATTCTCAACTAACATTATAAACATAATGGTTCCAATTTAGCATTTTTAACATAATGATTCTCAACTAACATTATAGACATAATGATTCCAATTTAGCGTTTTTAACATAATGATTCTCAACTAACATTATAGACATAATGATTCCAATTTAGCGTTTTTAACATAATGATTCTCAACTAACATTATAGACATAATGATTCCAAATTTAGCATTTTTAACATATCTAACATTATAAACATAATAATTCCAACTTTTCATCATAACCTAGCAATACCCAATTTTTCATTAATCATGATGGGTATATTAACATCACAGGCATAATTCCATCAATAGTCATAGCCATGGTTTAATTAGCATCATAGGCATGGTTTAATCAACATAAAGATTTCAATAAACATAGTGATTCCATGGACATGTATTAGTCCAACTTGCCAAACAATTAAGCCCAAGTGATTCATAACAACATCAAAATCACGACAAGTTTAACTTGCAACGTTGCCATAGCAATATCCCCAAATTATAATTCAAAGATAAACAATATAAACAATGGATTAACAATAGTTCCTAAATCCGGTTTCAATTCATGGCATGTCCATATTATTTTAGCGTTTTTGCCTAAAAAGTAACATAGAACTTACAATATGAAGCAAGTAATCCAAATAAAAATCCCAAATCAAATAGTCCCAAATTCGTTGTCTAAAGCGTCGTAGTTGTTGTAGCTTCTAGTTGTAGTTGTCCTTCCTCTTCTATAATTTTGTTCTTTGTATTCTTAATTCAGAGCTCTAGGTTTAATGGCGGCGGCCTGAGGCTAAAATGAAATAGTATGATTTAGGCTAGGTCTTAGGTCCTTTTTATAATGTTTGTGAGTTGTTTTAGACCGTCGATGGAGCTTGATTGAATAATAGCCGTTCGTTTGAAGGAGAGGCCAATCCGGAGCTGACACCTAGCCCTAGTGACAAGGCAAGGCTCAGAAAATCGACCAAACACAAACCAGGCCAGCCAAGACCTGACCAGCCAGCCTGTTCTGACCTGGGAGAACTTGGCAGGTGCGCCAGGCTAAAAATGCACTGGCGCACTTCCCAAGTGCGCCAGTTCATTTTTGTTCTGGCGCATTTCCCAAGTGCGCCAGTGCATTCTGACCCGTTTTCTGGTTTTCGCCCAACTTCGTCCGTCCATATCTTCTTCATACGATATCCGTTTTACGCAAACTCGGACTCTATCTCAAGCAGAATCCCGAGATGAACGCAATGGCGTATCCCGTTTCCCTTAATTATTTGATTTGAAATTAGTTATACTTTAATTTGTGAATCTTACTGTTATAAAATACATGGGGTGTTACATTCTCCCCCACTTAAAAGGATTTCGTCCCCGAAATCTTCAAGTTCAGGAAGAATGTACATCCTAACATCCAAACATCCATCTACTCATCCATCAAACACGAGCATCCATTGTCCTTAAAAGACTTCTAATGCTTTATGATCATATGCGAAGTGTGTGTATATGTTCCTTAGCTAATGCTAATGATCAGGCCTGATTGATCTTCTAAATGCAAAATATGTTTAGTGAAATGAGTCCAATATGTATGCAAATTTTTCCTATTATAATTCATAATTTCTACATGAGTGCTCGAACATTCAATCATATGCAACAACCAAATGATAGCACAACCAAGTTTCCAAAATAAACACTCATGCATATGCAACATGAAAATGTGTCTGAGCCGATCTAGTGCCTAATGTGTATTCATGCATCCACGAGCAACCACTTGCGACCACTTGCAACCATTTCGCAATCATAACATGTTTCAATTACATGTTTACATCCAAAAAGATTCTACCTATGGTTCTCAAGATAGGATCGAGGAGAGAAATAAGATAAAACAAAGCATCTAGAATAAGTTAACGATGTACCGCCAGAAGGTCCGGTCTGCTTCTCAGGGCAGTCTTTGCTGATGTGTCCAGTCTTCCCACAATGAAAACATTCACCTTGCTTTCTCTTCCTCTTTCTACAATCCTTGGCTATGTGCCCTTCCGTACCACAGTAATTGCATTTCCTTTTATCACGTGAGTTGTTGTTCTTGCCTCCTTTCTCGGAGTCTACCTTCTTATTCTTAGAATCGTTGGGCTTGACCTCTTTCTTCCCTTGAGAGTTTTCTGCCTCTGTCTCCTTCTTGCCCTTATCTTCCTCGTTCAACAATGCCATCTGCACCAACCTTTCGTACGTAGCTCCCATGGGTATATGGGTCATGGCCAAACTGTGTAATGGCTCATTCAACCCTTTGACAAAGCGGAGAGCCTTCTTGTGCGGGGTGTTGACTAGGTCCAGTCCGAACCTAGCCAGCTCATCGAATTGATTAACATACTCTTTGACTGTCATATTCCCTTGCTTAAGAAATAAGAATTTTTCCAACTGAAGACTCCTTTCAGCTTCTGAGAGAAATTTAGCCTCAAACCTTGCCCTAAAGTACTCCCATGTTTCCACTGGTCTTTCTGCATTAGTGACTTCCCACCAGTAGGAAGCCTCACCTTTTAGTAGCCACACTGCCAGTTGTACCTTCTGCCTGTCTTCTACCTCAAAGATGACGAATAAGTCCTCGGTTTCCTTTAACCAATTCCTAGCTGCCACGAAGGACTCAGTTCCATGAAAGTCCTTTCCTCCCATAGACTTAAAATCTTTACATATCTTAGCAAAAGTGTTTCCCCGCGGAGGAGGTGGAGGAAGAGGTGCTGCTGCAGCTGGATGATTTCCTGCAGCTGGGGGAGGAGGAACGGTAGGACCTGGCTGGGTGGCCCT